>CAWLCW010000026.1:8755000-10005000 GCA_963856015.1 Helicoverpa assulta
TACGGGAAGTAGTTTCCACGGGATGCGGGTGAAACCGCTGGCAGAAGCTAGTATGCTTATAACAAACATAGATTATGATTTCAGCGAAACCGTGGGCAAAACCTTGTAGTTCATAAAACATTCAACAAAACCCGAGCATCTTTATGTTGCAACTTGAAGAGCAGAAGCTGCACTCAAGCCGTCTGAAAGCGGATTCTATAAATAATTTCACATATTATGTATAAAGATTCTTCACTTCAGTGTACAGGGTGCTTCAATAATGCAAGCTTGGGCCGTAAAACGTAGCAAGCCTCGTACTACGACGGGAGTCCGCTAAATGGCCCACGGTAGAATTTAGTGTTAAAACGTGCTCCAATATGGCAACGATGTGATAAAAAGGCACCGCAGTATTGCAATGTATAAAATCCTACTGACGCTTCGGAAATCTGGTGGCGATTATATTGCGTGAAATGGTTATTGATGACAAAAAAAGCTCAGCGATGACACTGGTTGAAATAGAGTAGTTTTATGTCAAACCGTTTCGTGATTCATTTTATGTTTTGCAATGATACTGGTGTGTTGGGGAAACTATTACGACTTTTATCCCTAGTGAACATTCTCCTACAGGTAACTGCAAAAATATTTTTTGTTTGAGCCAGATCGCTGATTGGCAAGGATAGTTTAGGTACCAAGATTAAGTTTTCTTTATTAGTAAATCATTGAAAATATTTATAACTTACTAAAAAATACCGTTATTCATATGTTGCTATCTAAACTAAAATCCGAAGCAAGACATTTTCAACCATATCAGTTTCAGTAAAGCTGCATACATGCTTAAGAGCACTTTTCAGCAGCTATATGCAAGCTTTATTCCCCAAACAATACACCGGCATAAAATTGCATATATCACATACGTAGTTGATTCTCTGAAGTTGATCGATGAACTTGCATTCTCGCGGGACTAAGTTCAAGTAATACGAACGCATTAGAAATGCTTATTCAAACTCGAATTTTCATCAATATTTCGACATCGCTTGGAGACTATTATACTATATATTATATATTGATAAAACGAATACTATTAAGTGCGCTTTTATATCTGAGTACGTAATTTCCCGTGAGAAAATAACGCTATAGTTTATTTGGAAAAACAAGTGTTTTTAGAAAGTAAGTTGCCGAATTGTATTGCACTACTATCGTATGATTACCCAAAGGAAAACATATGATAGATATAACAGATAAAAGGTATTATTTGTGCCTTTATTTACGTATTACGCATTTCGCAAGAATATATTTTAAAATTGCTATACCTATACCTATTATATACTAGCCGTTTTCCCGCGGTTTCAACCGCGTCGCGTGGGAGCTACTGCCCGCACCGGGATAAAATATAGCCTATGTTACTCGCAGATAATATAGCTTTCTAATGGTGACAGAATATTTAAAATAGGTCCAGTAGTTTTTGAGTTTACCCATTACAACCAAACAAACAAACAAAGTTTTCCTCTTTATAATATTAGTATAGATATAGAAACAGAAGCAAATGTGTTTCTTTGTATGAAGCTATAATAATAATTGAATTGGCTGTTCAAGCTTTTCAAGATACGCTTAGACAACGAGTTGCATTCAGACGAATAAACAATACTAGAACAAGAAAATCGTATTGCCTTTTATTCTAGATGTTTCAATATCGAAGTAAAAGTCAACGTGATTTTCATAATATTCCACGTAGCTTGTATGTATTTGATAGCTACATTGTATTGCTAGGTTTTCATAAATTTCTTTGTTTTATGTTTCATTTTAGAATAAAATAGGCCGAATATTTATTGTACAACTTGAGATATCAAAGAACCAATAACTTTGACTGATATTTACTAAATGATACTGAATCTTAGATGTAAATGTGTTTTATACCAACATTAACGAAAAATATTAATTATGACAAACCAGTTTTACCAACCACATACCAACGAAAATAAGGACTTCCTACTTTTCCTTCATAATTTTCAGGTAAAAAAAAACTACTCTAATCGTACCTTTCATATTTAAACCAGAATACCTCAAATTCCAATAACGTAAGTGACCAATAAATAGGAAAAGCAAAAAAATAAAAGCTAATAACAAAATGGGCAATCCATTAAAGTTAATGTATGATATTAAATGTACCGATACCGTGATAGGGGAGATGCATTACTGGTCCGATGCTAGCCAACGGTGCATGAAGAGCTATGCGATTTGTGCATTTGCTGTATTACTTAGTTTTCAAGTGAAGAGTGTATTGCAATTTCTCTTTGCTCGTACTAATTGAAGAATATGATTGGATGGGCAAGGGAATATCGTCAGGAATTAATCATGTCGAAATCTTTGTAAGAGAGTTACATGTTTCATTTAATATTTTATGTGTTTGTATTATTGGTGTGGCAATAAAATAAAATATATCAGTTCCGTGTGTCTGTCAGAAGCTATTGTTTTCGTAGTTTATTTTGCAGGCGTTCTTTTCATAAGAACGTTAGGAAAAAATTAAAGTTTTGCTCTCCGATATGAGTGATTTTATTTTTAAGTATGCCTATATCTAGAAAGATGGATTAGAAATATTGAAACAAAGTTACCAATTTTGAACATTAAGCTATCGATCAATTTCCAAAACAAAATGAGTGAACGTCAATTTGGACAAAATAAAAGTACCTACGCCTTTTGCACACACGCCGTCAAAACATTGGATCGTAAAACCAAAAATTTACGTTCACCAAAAAGTTTTCATAACAAAACTCTGTAGAATATCAAAAGAATATTGGCAGAAAGTATAAAAGTTTGTATATTATGCTACCTGCACTTCATTACACGAAGAAAGTTTGTATGAGAAGACATGATTCGACGAAATGAAAATTAACTGAGATAAACTTAGAGGTAACTTGGGTAATGAAAACCTTTTATGTGTTCTACCTTAAATTGATTAAGCAATCTGCTTACTTGATGTGCGGGGTTATTAATATTAAAGTCGTGTACTTAAGTAGGATGCTTGAATACTTGTTTTACTTTTATGTTTAAATTTTTCGTATCTGCTGCGTCGTGTGAAAGCCTTGATAAGGGTAATAGGAGAGGATTCATTATATTTATATTTTATTTGTCACTGTTATTGCAGATTATACTAAAATTAATACCAAATAGCTTAAGAAGTATATATATATAAAGAAAAAACTTTAAGGCTCTTTTCTGGGTTTTTATGCCTAACCTTTTAGTTATGAGACACTAAACTAATGAGAGGTAGGTATTTAAAATATTTGGCGAAGCAACGTAGCATAACAAAATTGCTTTTGGCATTAAAAATATATTTAACTGGGGCCAGGAGGCGCAAACAATAGAATCTTCAGCTCCTTACACTTGAAAAGTTTATCTAGTCTAGGTACAGCACAATGTTCCAGTATATGGTTTTATGGTGTACAGTAAACATGAACTTTGTGCATCTGAAACTTAATTATTAACACCCTGCGGGCCGCATGGAAATGTGAAAATTCTTATTTCCTTGAAAAACTTTAATTTAAAGTTTGTTGCCAGCCGGCATTCCTAGGCGGTATTCGTGCAGGCAAACTGCACTTCCTTATAAGCTTATTTTCTTCACTGGGACTCGAAAATTTTCTTTAGATTAGTTTCTCTTGTTGAGAAAAATAGGATGGAATAAGGAATAATAAGTTCCCGTCTCCTCTTAAATTGGACTTCGCTTCTTTTGTACGACAATTTTTGTTGGTTTACCCGAACTGAGAAAATAGCATTGCTTTAGTTATTAAGAACTTATTTGCGTAGTTAAAACTTGGAAATAAATTCCAACTTCGTTTGCTAACAGCTTTCTCGAGTTACGTTTAAAATATTTTTCTCATACAATTTTAAATAGGAGGCTAGACAAAAGGCTCTTTCCGTTGATTCCGCGGCACAGGTGAGGCTCAGGCTCGAATGAATTTTCCGAGATGTTTTCAATGCATCTGAGGCTTTAATTCGATGGCGGATGGAATTATTCTCCCTTTTTCTGTATTGTGTTTAGCAAATTCAAAGACATAAGCTGGCTTAGAATATAAATGAACGAAGTGATTCGAATGTTTAAAAACATTTTGAATTAATTGAACATTTTTATCTTTAGACTAGATGTTGCACGCGGTTCTACCCACGAGTAGGGGAAGGCCTTTCCGCACCCGGATGAAAGCTCTAGGTAAGCTAAGTAGGCTCAAGTATGTATATCTTTGTAATCAAATGTCACTCAAATCGGCTTTTAAATTAGTAATAATTTAAAGTTACAACAAAATAATTATATCTTAACTATTATTATGTTGATAACATACATACAGAACAAACGGTATACAACAATTGCTTATAACGTTGCCACACTATCGCATGCATTTAATCGGCCACAGTTTACTCGTATATTACTTTAATTATCAAAGAAACAAGAATTTTATTAATCTTATTTAAACGTAATTTTAAATAAAGTTCTGCCCTATCTAGGAATATAAAGATTTATTTGTGTCATGAACTTAGTTGACTCTAGAAGTCTTGACTGATAATAGGTATTATTTGCATGCCATTTTGGAAAAATAACATCGAGCTATTTGACTAATCTTCCATTGTATATTTTGTATTTTAATTTATCATTTTAGCTAGAATATTTAAATATGAAGGTACACTAGTCCTTACTCAGTTCGTCACAGCCTTTTTAACTTCCCACTGCCGGGCACAGGCCTCCTCTCTTATGGCGAAGGATTGAGCGTTAATCACCACACTTGCACAATGCGGGTTGAATGGTGATTTCGGACTATATAGTAGTCCAGGTTTCCTCGAGATGTTTTCCTTCACCTTTCTATCAGCCATTGGTGTCAAAGATATACCTACTTAGAAAGTACATACAAACTTAGAAAAGTTGCTTCGGTACTTGTCTGATCTGGAATCAAATCCAAACTCATACATGAGAGGTTGGTGCTTTACCCACTAGGCCACCACGACTTTTTACCACGACCTAACTAAGTTAGTAGGTACATAATAACCAAAGCGAAGGAACCATATTTTGTAGGTCCATAAAAGTATTTTACGACAGAGAAAGAGGCAAAAGTGATTTCTATTTTCAGCTTTTAACACAATAAGCGTACCTATAACAATATTATGTTTTTGCAAATTGGATTATTTATTATATTTCTTGTATTTTACGAACGCCTTTGATATTTTAGGGTACCTTATTGTAAATAAATGTTAAAAGCTTTTAGACGGCAATAAATAATTATTATTCCTTCGTATTGAAAATAAGAAACGATAATTGTTTTTGTGAACTTCAAGTATTTTTGTTGGTGAGTTAATTCTGCTCAATGCTCAATTCTCCAATTAATTCTGCTCCTGCTCATTAAAAACAAATAACTATACATCCTAGTTTTTTGACCTCCCTCCTATGTATGCCTATTGCAAAATCTTTAGGACACTATGCCAGGATATTTTATATCTGTTATTTGATGATTTCCAAAGAGTCGTGGTGGCCTAGTGGGCAAAGAACCAACCTCTCGAGTATGAGGGCGCGGGTTCGATTCCAGGTCAGGCAAGTACCAATGCAACTTTTCTAATTTTGCATGTACTTTCTAAGTATATCTTAGACACAAATGACTGTGTTTCGGATGGCACGTTAAACTGTAGGTCCCGGCTGTCATTGAACATCCTTGGCAGTCGTTACGGGTAGAAGCCAGTAAGTCTGACACCAGTTTAACCAAGGGGTATCGGGTTGCCCAGGTTGAGGAGGTCAGATAGGCAGTCGCTTTTTGTAAAGCACTGGTACTCAGCTGAATCCGGTTAGACTGGAAGCTGACCCCAACATAGTTTGGGAAAAGGCTCGGAGGATGATATTTGATGATTTCCCTTCATCAAATAACAGAGAGATTTTGATTTTCCGTGTGATCGTAGTTATCGTAGTCATGGATAACCTTTCACTGTATTTCAATTAGACCATAATCTTTTCATAAGAATTCAAATAAAACCCGGGACAAATACCCAGTTAGGAACGATCCTTTTCCAAATAAAACCTACTGAACCCGCATCTATTAGATACGACTTATTTTTTATTGAAGTTTAGGCTCTGATCGGCTCGCTAACTCGAAGCATCCACACTCACCCGCACTTTCGCGGTTCATTGGTTATAAAAAGAAAATAGCATTTTAAAGGGGATGAAGTGAGACCCTTTGGAAGTTTTTTGTCTGTTTCCCAACAAAACTGTTCGTGCTTGTGCATCTATCAGTAAACAGTGATTTGAAATGTGTTTGCTATAAACAAGTGACAATTGAGTCTATTTTATGGTGCAGTGAGTTCTTAAGTAGTTCTATTTTCTTCCTTTGTAGCTTTATTTCGGTAGGTGAAAACAGTGTCACAGTGTTTTAGGAATATAAAGCACAAGAATCATTTTTGTATAAAGAAAAGTCATGTTTTGTAGAATGTGTGATAAATAATTTTTAAATTCACAACATTAAGTAAAATCATCATTAATTCTTGCCATGTCAATGTTTTTTTTTTTTTAGTGTAACAAATGTAAATCGGTTTTATTTTATCTCGTATCTCCTGATACGTTACAGATGAATAAATTCAATTTGAAAAATAAATTACTGTTTCAATATTCTTTGAATCTGTCATTCTGGATTATAGTTTAATATTTTAAAATGCAATTAGTGTCGGTGACCTTCTAGAAAATGCTTTTGTCAAAACACTGCTATTAATTAAACCTGTCAATATTTGCGTGTTCATGATGTTGTGATAAATTAACAAAATAATTTAATTGATGAGCATTTTTGATACGAAAAATAGTTTGTAAAGATTTTTCAGTGTCAACATAAAACTTGAACTGAGATACAACATCTTGTAAGCTTAATGATAATGGTTGAAATTGATAGATCAACTGTTTTTTTTTGTTCTTTGCTATTTAGTTTTTGTACTCAGCTACATAGAATTCAGAACAAATCTTTAAAAAGGTCACCTATAAGAAGTATAATTATTAACACGGCAATGGAATTATTTACTTTATATTTTTTTACATACCTACCTAATTGCGTGAAAGACGATATATTGCTGCTTTTACTTGGGAGATGAAGTCAGATAGGTAAGTATAAAAGAAGAAGACATGCTGCGTAGAACTCGAATAATTGGGATACGGGGAATAATGAGATAGTTCTTACATAACTACTACCTATTTGAATCATTGTATTTTTTGACACTATTGATAGGTACAATATCTATTTGCAATAATAATGTTTGATGAAATAATATTAGCTCATTATAAACCACGTGTGAAGTTTTCCAAGAAATATAGGTATTATGAACATAACAAATACTAATAAATGCACTAATAGTTTTGTTATCAAAATTAACAACAGTTTGTTATATAGGCACTATTTGTTTTGTTAATATTTTAATGTACAAACAAATTAATAACATAAACATTTTCATTATTTTGACAAAAATAAATTGGGCGGAATGTTATGCATGAAGTTTTATTCAAAAGCGATTCGTTTTAAGCGATTATTTTTTTGTAACTGAGTTTTCACATGTTAAAGGAGTCACTTACTGTATGTGTTCAAATACGTTAAAAGCAATTACATTAATTAATATCGTATGTAAAGTATTAGTTGTCAACTGTGTATGTGTAAAAAATTATCATTAATTTTTACAAAACAAAGAAAAGAAATACTTTTATAGAATACGTCATTTTTTATGGTGACCAAACAATGATATAGGCATAAAACTAGCGGCATCGTCACAGATTACAATGATCTTGCAGATCTTCAATACATTGATAGATAACATTAACACTTATTCCACGGGCGTGGTCGAAGTTCACCAAAATGACGGGACGTCTTGTAGTCAAATTTGTGATAATGGTATTTGGGTGGAGACGCCTTTATTTCTAATGCAAATTTCTTAAAGACACGCTTAATGCCTTTAGTCACGATCGTAGCCCAACCGTCTATATTTTTTCTTCGATAATTTGTAACTTAAAATGTATTTAGCGGTAAGTTATTCTGGTCTTTTTAACGTCAAAATATAGGGCAACTAACCTTTTATTAAAATCAGCGTGTTAATTCCAATCATTAGACAAATAATAAAAAAAATATCGAAACGTAAAAAGGCGTTTAGAAAAAAAAAAAAAAACAAACTGGAAATTTTTAAATAAATAAAAGCTTTTCATTCTGACAATCGGAAAAAGTTTTATCCGTGTGAATAAACAAATGGAATTTAATTGAAACAACTTTTGTTTTTGATTGTTGTTTCGATTCAAACGAATCTGTGTCGATATTCAAGGAATGTATGTTTGTCACAAAACATTGTCTATCGACCGATCGTTGATCAAAGGCGACGTATTTAAAGAATCAATTTAATTCAAAACATTTATATCAAACCGTTATACGACAAAACGTCCTTTTAACTAATTGTTACTTTATCTTGATAAGAGCTAAAGAATATCTTGAGGAGTTTCTTTGCAAAAACATATAAAAATATTTGTTCCACTTTTAAGAACGTTATCTATTAAACTAGTTGAAATTCATTTAATCAAAGTAATAATTCAACAGCTATGATATTTGAAACAAAATACAAACAAGATAAATACTTGTATCACTTCAAAACTCATGTATTTAAAGTCTTAAAAATTACTTTCGAAGATAAGTGAAATTAAGACTGAAGACTGTTATATTTGTACATAGAAGATTCATTAAACTAAGTTTTAACTTTTAATAATGAGTGTCAGTCAGCTGCGTGAATAAATTTTTAATTTCGGATAATTTGATTCGAGCCTAAGAAACTTAATGCCAAACGACTTTGTGGAATAAAAGTGTCACGTAGAGAATAGGTGCGATTTTCGCAAATGAGCTGCTCAATATTCAAGAGGCAAACGCCTTACCGTAACAACAGAACAAATTCGAAAGACGAAGTATCGGCAACGGACGGCCCTTAATGTAATTATCATAATGGCGACCAATAAAAGAGAGGTTCGGAATTCGTGACACAGCTTTAAAAAGTACTATCAAAGGTGCCCGAGGCGGAAAACGTCGCATCTTATTTAGCGCCCTCCCGAAAGAGGGTACCCCGATTGGGGCCTTTCCTAATCACATTACGACAATGAAAGAGCTCCAGATAAAAAGGACCGAAACAGATTTGCATGAAACGTCAGACTTGATTACGAGTAGTCAATCGTCTATAAAATATGCAGATGTCAATAAATCATCATCGACACTTGCATCAGACAGTGATAAAATAAAATTATTGATACCAAATTCTGCGTCTGTTTTTAATATGAAAACTGGTTGATCTGCTCTCATATTACTTGATGCTCCAAATCACCCTCCTAATATTACACAATGAGGGCAATTCCATTCACATCTATATCGGTGAGGAGATCAGGCGTGAAGTCTTTTATGTTTGGAGTCACGTGTCGACCAACGTCCAGGAAACCGACAGTGCCGAATGTGTTTGAGCGAATCTAATGCACTCAAAACCATGTGACATTGGAAGGGGAGCTAGGGTGACATTGGAAACAATGAAGACCGAAACGAAATTTGGAGACTGTATTATTTGCGGAAAAATCAATGGTGAAACGTTTCCGATGGTGGCAGTTGGACTAGAGACAGGAACTCTGATCATTATGATTACCGTCCTAGCATGAATGGGAGCGTGCCTTGCCTGCTTCCGTGTATAGCATTTCCTTTATTGCGACTGATGGCTTTATAAAGGCGGTAATTTCGTCGTTAGCTGGTCAGCCCCCATCATTTTTGTTATTCGTGTAAATTACTTATCATCACCCAAAAGCATTTCTTTATTCATCACTTACTTTTGGCAAAATCAACGACTCTCAGTATTTAATAGTCAATGGGCTGCGTCTGTAAAGTTGACAGTCAAACGAGTTTTATATTTCTCAGTAAATTATAATTGATGTTCAAACACTTGAATATGATTTAAATAGTTCTATTTTTAGGTATTCAGTAAATAATGATTATAAATCTGTCTTTAAAAGGCTTTCAGATACTTATCGAAATTTAATTTACGTGTCTAATGCAGTTAAGTTTGAATCAGTTCAGAATATTAATATTTCAAAGGTCAATTTTACTAGACTTTAGTGCTTTAGGATTGTCTATATAAAAAATAAATTTCTGTCCAAATGCTTTTGCTTTTTTTTCAATGCAAATAGGTCTCAATTAAAACCATTTTTTTGTTAATTATTATTGCATTGACAAATAGAGGTACAATTCAAATGACCTCTGCAATCAGCTTGTAATTTTAGTTTTTAAAGCCTTTTGTGGCCTGAAAGTAATCAACAACTTTTTCACAGATGAGCAATTTCTAGTGATTTTAAGTAAAAGTTTGTAGAAGTTTTAATTATTCGCAATTCGTTTTGTTAAACAGACTACCACGTGTATTTTACTATCAAGTTTGTCGTCTGAGTCTCCTAATGAATTTAACCTGTGACAAAGAAAGTTATTTTATCTAGATGTTTAGAAATAAAGCAAATTCTTCAAGTGTCACCAACATGCAACATGATGATGAACATGCAAATGTACGATTTAAACTTCGAATTACTTTGTTTTGAGTTTGACTTCTATTCTTTGGGAGAGTGCGATAAAATTGAGATGTGTGTTGTATATTATAATGCCGATGGCATGATTTTAGACCGCTTCATAATGGATTTTATTGCGTGAGTTATATCGTTTAAGTTTAAAGTAGAATAGTCACAGTTTGAATTAAAAATCTCCAAAAGTTAAAGCCTTTAAAATAGAACACCACTTTCCTCCAACAATTTTACACATTTTACTGTCAACTATCAAACATGCAAAAGGACAAACTTTTGCACCGTCACACACAATCATATCGTGTTTTATGCACTCGAATCGAATCAAAAAGTTCCATGGTGATAAAATGTTAAAAAAAAAAATGTTCAATGAAATTTTTGATCAAATATGCTCTCAATGGGGAAAACAAAGATCCCCCTTCTTTATATTATTGACGCGTTCTGATCTAAATTGTTGCTCTAGGGGAGAAGAAATCTTGTTTCATTTGACATATTACGGGTGTTTTGGGGCACGCTTACCTTATAAAGGGGCCAGGTGTATTGTTTTGTAGACTCCCCTGTTAAGTTTATTTTACTTTATACTGACAAAATGCAGTAGTTTGAGGATCCAACACGTTAATAAAGGGGAATTTTGGTTATGTAGTTTTTTTTTTGGCTTATGATCACTTACGTATATTAAACCTTTTAATAAATGTGGGTCGTTTTTTTACTAATGTAAATTGACTAAGAATTAATGAATTTATTTAGTAGGAACTACAAAGTCTCTCTATTCCCTAACTTCTTAAAGACATTCCCAACAATAAACTAGATGGAAACCTTTACTAAGAAGCAAAAGTTTGCACCAACCCTGTTACAACGTATATTAGTATCTAAACTTGTGTCGTCGCAAATACCACACATTCACGCTTTATGTGCCAATAATCTTACCCACGATAATAATTTTAGGTACACGAGTACATAACTGCCTTTGACAGCCATTTCATAGATCATTAGCCCTTTGACAAACCCCATTAATTCCTGCATATAATCATGGAATAATTACTTTGGTTTAATTACTGTATGTAGTTTCTCCCCTTAAGCTGGAGATATTTTGAGTGCCGATAATAGTGGGTAGTGCAAAATGTATGACTTGAGATAACATTGTTATTGTGTACACTGGACAGTAGCATTATTTCGTGTTTGAATAGAATTTGGTTCTGTTGCTATGGTCACGTGTTGATTAAACATTTTTTCAGTACCAAATCACAAATGGGGTGAATGGTAATGCACTAATACTCAAAGTCACTACTACTGTCCCTGTAACTTAAAAGTGTAGTATTACATAAGTAAAATGAGGACACAATTTTAGCGACTTTCGAGCATTGTAGTGGAAACATTAGTAATATTCTCATATAGTGAAAAATACCCTTCAGTCAATTCACTTTCGAAACGGGCTATTTTAAGCTATTCTCCTACTTTATGTCTATTAAAAAAGATGGGCCAATACTAAAGAAATGACAATCTCTATTGCTATAACCATACCTAATATAGATCTGTCAATGCGTCCCCCTACTGAATGTTTGATAACGACTGCAGATAGGATTGAGTGCGCCCGCATGTCGCAACCCCGCTTAATTTCCTACAATAACCCGATGCACTTCATAAATATTTTGATTATTTCTTTGTGGTATATCGTTGAATGCTCTGAAAATGAGGTATGCAAAGCTATCTGTGTTGTGTCAGTATGAATGAATGTGTGTTGCCTGCGATAAACAAAGCGAATTTTTGGCATTGCCTTTGAATTTATTATTTGAAACGTCAATAACTGTATGTCAATAATGTAAAATGTCTTCTAAAGTTTAGATACTTTTATTATGTTGGATACATTCAAAAAGGTCAGTACCGTAGTTTTTGAATCGTTTTGGTTTAAAACGTATTTCACAACCACAGTCCTATTCACTGCCGATCGAGTTTGCATCTTAATATTTATTTTCATAAAATAAGTGACTATTTACGACATCTTCACAGGGTACAACTGTAAACATAAGTGAGCCCTATAAAATTCCATCTCCCACGAACAAAGTGACGAATCCAAAATTAGCTTCGCTAAAAGCAACATACTAAGCAGTACAAATCCGTCCAATCGATCCGTCACTGCCCCACCCCAACGTTAAAACCCCATTACTAGATAAATATATGCAATTTATTACATTTACCAATTTACATATACTTTGAGGAAACATGTCTGCAGAGTTAAATGTCGTTACGATGGCAAGAGTGACAGGAAGAATGAAGATGTGACAATTTCTAAAGCATACTTCGGATAATAGGAGGAGTGGGGAAAATAAAATGTATGCAGCTTTTGTGATTTAAAAGGAGATATTTTTTATCTAATGGTTGTGTAATTTAAAGGGTTAATAGCATTTTAATGAATTGAATGACAAATATATTTGACGTCGTACGTGTATATTTTCGGTACAAAAAAATAAACAAAACAAAAGCAAAGATTAAAAAAATCGCATTTTTGGTTACTTTCACAATTTTGATTAATAGGCAAATGTTTTCTAAGAAAGCTGCTTAATCCCCGTACTTTCGAAGCAACAGCCGAGGCTTTATAATTAGTGTATTATTAGCATAAATATTAGATATCTTGGAAGACCCTCAAAGTTTACTGAAAAAAATAAACTAGAGGGCCGTAGTCCACCGAATTCAATTAGAACTTTCGTCGTCCGTTTTATAATTAGTCAAAAAGATAATGAAGCTTCTCTCTGATGTGTATAGTAAGACCAGTATTTTTATTAAATTATTTTCTTCTTTCATTAGCAGGCTGCTGTTGTGCCAAATTTTGTCTCTTGGGGACGGAAGAAAATAATTTTCTCTTAAGAATAACGAGGGTAGCTAGGTACTCATTTGTTTTTACAAAATATTTGCAAATTAGTCTAATTCATTTTGATAAAATATGAAAAAAAATGGTTAGATTATTTGGAATATGTAGGTTTCCTGTGGGTTTAATTCATTGAACGTAGTCGATTTTTAGTGTGGTGTTTTAAAATTACAGTATACCATGACCGATCGAGTTCGCTCCCCAAGTCTAAACAATTCCCACATAAACTCAATTTGAAACATTAAAAATGTACTATAAACTCAGTCCCTCGGGGCATAAAACGTAAGTTTTTAAATGGAATTTCTCTATTAGTTGGGACGTTCGACAAATGGACAGACGGGAGTTGTGCATTAAAGGACTTTTGGAGTATTGCCGGAGGCAGCGCGTGGCGCAGGCACAACGAATCCTATGCCGTCTATTGATCGAAATAAAAAATAATTCGATTGTGAAGCGAGTGTCTGACTTTTCGGCTATACCCTAAGGCTAACTCGTTACAGATGTTAGTGAAGAATAAATGTGGAATATTGGATGACTCGTTAAGAAATGAAGTTAATAACGTTTGGGGTGTGCTGTGCATGGCCAAAAAGGGTTTTATGAAAAATTATATTTATTGTTTTCATTAATTTGGTATATTAATAATGTTACACAAAATAAAATAAAATCCCTGAACAGCATACCTACGAGTTGATTTTCGATAATCCAAATACACAATGATAAAATTCTTTCAGACAGCTAGGAGCACAAGCCGAAACTCCCAAATAAAATTAACGAACCGATTAAGCACGTTAAAAAATCGTCGAAACAAAGTTCCGCCAGGTCGAACAAGTTGATAAATTAAACGTCTCTCATGTTCCACTTACCGAGACTTCTAATACGGTTAGGGTCACAGCATTGAGAACAGAATCAGTCGTGCAATCTTTATCACCAGCATCTGCTACCAGGAAGAGAGATAGCCAACTGTTTGATCGAGATAAACTTTGCCATTGTTGTCGTGAGCAAGTGATATGGTTTATTAGAAAAATAATGAACTCAATATTAATAGATTTAGGTTATTGACGTGTAACTGAAAATAATCTGGGAAACATTGTGATCTACACTTATATTCACACTATACGGTTATGTGTTAGAATCAGCTGCTTAGTTTAGACCAAGATCGCATTGTGCGATTATGTGAAGATTATAAAAAAAAACTTAAGGATCAACCATCCACATATTTGGAATGCCATAATTTATTTACTACCTGTAACACTCAACTATGAGCTTAAAATAACCTATAAAACTCCTTCATTTTTCAGTATTTCAAACGAACTGTGAACCAGTGACTTCAACATTTCACAAAATTCAATTACAGCAAAATATTACCGCGACCATAAAACATTCATGGGAAGAAACAATTTTTCTGGCACACTCTTTTATTCTAAATTTATTAAGGGTCACACTGGCGCCCTACCTAGCCGCTGTAAGTAACCGTTACGAAAACGGGACGTTTAAATTCCCGGCGAAGTGTCTCCATATATCATGAGACCATAATTTTCTGTTCCCCCTATAAGAACTTTCAGTATCCATAGTGCAACGCGTCTGCTTCTTATTTCTGAACTGATTGTTTTTATAGCATTGGGGGTGGCCTTAAAGTTTGAATCCATGAAACACGTGTAGGAAACTACTGAGCCAGTGGACGGTCTCCCCTCGGGTAAAACATTCTTTAGATGGTCATCCAATAAAGAAACAATATTTGTTTTGTTTTCCATACATTTCGTTTCGCACTCTGAGTGAAGAACAATATAACGTCCCTATAAATATTTATTGCTATTTCGGCTGAAGTATTTTTTGTGCAGTTATATGTTTTTGTGTAGTAGTAGAATATATAATCCTGTTTTTCAGTTTATATTTATTTAACTCTAAACTTATCTACATAGAATAGTAAAACGAAAATTGGATTTCATTATTACTGAGGCGTATATTGAAATGAGAATGTGTCAAACAAAATTGGATTCTTACAATAGCTACGATTCACCCTTTCCATCAAAGGCGCGCTCGAATAAAACGTCAATGCTCCATCAAACAATTTGGCAAATCTATAAGAACCGATCCACAATTGCGGGTCAACACTCTAAAAATATTGATGAAACCTGATACCACTCGAATTTCTGACAGCGACTGTAATATAAATCCCTGCGCTATCCAGAATAATCTCGACCACAATTCGTCGCAGAACCCCTCTCATTTCACCCTAAATCAAAGTGTTCGCGTCACAACTCAACAATAAAAAAGGGAATATTTATTCGTTATTTGTTGTCGGTTCGTATTAAAATAAAGCGACTATCTAGGCCTCAGCACCCTCCTCTCTGCCTTATCTAAGATCAGGATTGCATAAAATTCACATCTCTCTTTCGAATGTGACAGCCGCCGGCCGGGGACTACGCATCTCATTTCGGCGACCTCCCGTTACGTCTAGCAAAGCTGTATTTATGTAATGAACCACATTAGGCCACGTATTAGTTACATATTTAGCTGCTATTAGCGTAAATAAGAAAGACGTTTATGATAACACAAAGAACTATCAACATAACATTCCTAAATTATTTGTATTATTTTCTGTAGGCAAAATCTGATTTATCTACACAAAATATGTCCTGAAAATCAAATTGAGTCATTGCTAAAAGGCAATATCATATTACTGTTATTTTCTTTTAGTAACTTTGTTATCAAGTTATACTCAAAAATCTTCATAATTTATTTCCTAATGCACTCCGTATAATCAGTGATATAATATACATATTTCAAGACCATGTGAGTGAAGTTAAGTGCAGTATGAAAACGATGATCGTCTGATGTTTAAGAGCCATCATATAGCGAATAATTTTATAGGCCTTATTGATAATAATAGTATAGAGAATTTATAGCCACTTGTGCGGTATTGTTAATTTGATTCCATATATTACGGACTAAATGCACTTTAAAATTTTGCTATTAATACTATTATTAGCTGGCTCATTACTGTTTACTGCTTACTGGTTGTGCCCGCTAGGGGCTTAATATTTTCATGTACAACAAGAACATATAGACTAAGGTATGCGAAACTCAACCTTGTACTCTTAAACCCTTTTCTACAATGAAGGAATAGAAAATTACTGCACAGCAATATTTATGGGTATATATATCTAAAAATATACCTACACTTGGTTTTATAATTTGCAAACCTTGCACTTACAAAATCTTGGAATAAATCACAGAAAGTAAAAAAAAATAGTAAACAACCATATTGGCTGCCTCATTGTCCAAGTGAATTCTTGATCCTCAAGTCGAGCAAAAAACTTTACTCGATTTAATCATTTATCTGAAAGAGGTCGGAATCTCTTGGTCCTTGCGGTACTGTACTTTGTTAAAAACTTGCCTCCTAATTATTGTAAATAAATAAACCTTTATAAACATATGATGATTCAATAAGCATCCTCTATCTTACATTTCTGTTTCGTACTTCAATATTTTATGTAATTGGACTCTAAAACCATTTAAAAGTTCATTAAAAACCGCTTAATGAACAACACGAACGAACAATAACCGAAACACATAATTCCACAACTATTAACTATGTAGGTTTCCTAACTTAGCAATTAATAAAGTTATGCCTGCAGTTTGGCGCATCTACCAGTACACTGTAATGGTCTCAGTTAGTCTTCAGTGGCCAATTACTTACTGCAATAGACCAATTAATAAAGGAGGCTGTGTTAACTGCCGACCATACTATACGAATGGTGATACCAGAAGATATTCTCTAGGAAATTATTTGAGAACAAATATTGTTCGAGAATGGGAAATTGGTTCTTTAATGGTAGGAAATTTATCGTTGGAAAAGGTGCTTCCGTTTCGAGGAATAATTGATTGGTAATGTAGTTTGTTATGATTGGTTGTTGGAGTTTTCGTTGAAATTTAGTTCTCGTGTATTTTGTTGTTGTGTTGTTGAATTATGGTCGATATTGTGGATACAATTAATTTATTTTAATTGAGTAAGGGTGAATTTGTAAGTTTGTACTAAAATAACAGTAACAGACCTCTACCACAACATCACACTCCGCAATACAAACACAATACCAATGATAAACTACTATTTGGGCGAAAACGATGGCGTCTTTGGTGCTTAAACTGGTGAGGCACGATTTCGCAGTTTTTTTTTTTCGAATATAGGTACATATTGATGGCAGCGTTTTCACATAATATCAAGTCGGAATACAAAACACGATTGCAACAATTGCAATTCCTCACTCTCCGCAAAACTAATCCGAGCCCCAGAAAACCACTTCACACGCACAAAGCCCTCAGTTCTTAATCCTGCCGCGACCACTCCCGCCCCGGGAAATGTCACAACCGTAGCCAACATTTGAAATTAAATTGAATTGATAATTTGCTAGCGGTCCGTGTATACTATGCATTAACTCAGTGTCGATGCCTCAGGGCACACGTGCCTGAAACAAGCACCCTTTATGTATTTTTATTGCGACAGCATGACGTTAAAAGTGTTTTCAAATAAAATGCACTTTCATTTGGTATTCTTGTAGTACCTGTTTTTTCTCTTTCATAGTTTCGGGGATGTCGCTCAAACAGACTGTCAAAACTTGGACTAGTTTTAAGTGTAACTTTTTGGATGGCGTCAAAGGATGCAAGTCAAAAGTGCTTTGCCTGTGGCGATGTGTCAGAAAGAATATCAAAATAGAAGACTTGTTTTCGATGCACTTTAGTAGAACCAAATATATTGAAAGCGTTGAAGCAGCATCTATCCAACATGTGATTGACTGATCAAAGATAACGGCAGGGTAGTTCTGCCTGTGTGCCTTTCGTGACCCAGCGCATCAAAATGAAGGCAAATAAAGTTATATAAGATTAGGTTTGAACGCCCGATTCCTCACAGTTGCAATTTCTGTACCCTAGTCCCAACTCATAGTCCGATGAGACAGTCATCCGACATGACCGTAGAAATATCAAGATTGACCGTAGAATGGGTCTATCAATATATATAGCATAACTTTCCTATTCCAACAACAACTTGTTAAATTAAACCCACAAATAATTTGGTCCCGACCTGCTGATCAAACCCATCAGTGGTGCTTTCGGAAACTAAACCAATGGAGTAGTCGATTGATAAATAATATAGGTACCTAGGTACTGAGTAAATAGTACTTGTTCCATGTAGACCAAAAACACAAACGTAAACAATTCGTGTTCGTCAGAATGGTCGTAGAATGGGGCTCGAATCATTGACTTGGGGCAACTTTCATTAACTTTTCCAATGAATACAAGCATTTGCCTCCAATTTGCTAACATTGGTGGCAAACATTTGGCGAACACTCAAATAAATGAACTAAAACGTTAGTTTGGGAACGAGTAAATTCATCATTGCGTGCAATATTTTCATTCAAATATTCGTGATTGGTGTTTGAAATAGGAGTAGTAAAAGTTTCTGTTTGCACAAAATGATACCGCAAAACATTTTGAACAGCACGTATGACATCGTTACTTACATACAAGTATTTTCTGAGTCTAAAATGCCTGTAGAAGTCACATAAAAATCTTCGCAAAGAGATAAATAAAACGGTTAACACTGCAAGTAAAACCTGTCCTACCCAATGTTTAGCACCCCTGAGCGGAGACAATCTCTAATCGCAACAAGTCGGGCCCGTTTACGTTACGGCCTCATAATTACATTAACTACGCAATGCATGTGTTACATTGTCGCTGCACAGGGTGTTTTATGTGAGATATATAATTGCTTCATCTTTAAAAATTCTGTGATGTTTTTCCCACCTTTAAAACGGTATTTCATACAAACACCTTTTTGTAGAGGCCTAGAAAACTAATATTAGCAAAGTTATTCATTATTTACCTACTTCTTTAATACACATACTATTAGGCATGTGATGTACTCAATAATCAACCTAATGTGAATTACATAAATAAAAATTCAAAATAATCACAATATTCACTTGGCTATAATTGAAATAGGATATAACATTCAAAGTCAAAACTCTAACATTTCTTCCTAGCTTTTACAGTCTCAAAACTATACAAAATCATCCAATCATAAAAGAAAAAAATATGAAACAAAAAATAATGTTTTCATAACACTCTGTACATAACAAGCTACCCCAGCGAGCCGGTCCAGACAAATTGTCGCACCCCACGTTCGCATTATTGCCGATATTTAATTGTTTGCGTAATTTATTTCTCTAAAGCAGGGAACGTTTTGTTGTTCATAATAGGACACCGGTTATGTGTATCGTGGACTGTGTCCGATGTATTGGAACTGAAGAAAAAAACTCGTTTACAAATAGTAAACAAAAAATCTGTGTCTACCAGAGTTGTGGTCAAATGGGCCACATGAAACAAAAAAGACCGATTTCAACAAAATTGATAATTGAGCTAGGCAGTTCAGTTTTAATCCAAAAAAGGCTTTAAAAAAAGTAAAGTTGCAAAATGATACATACTTATAAAAGAAAACTTATAAAAAGTTGTTTTAAATATTTTAAAAAAATATATATTACTTATATTTTATTTTTATTCTATAAATAGAGAACACCAATATGAATGGCTAGTAGGACAGTATGTACGAGAACACACATAACCAGAGGGTACCGAGCAGAACTAAACGGTTGCAACAATTTCAACTGCCATCACATTCGGCGCACATCGCGACACTTGCATATTTCAATGTTAGTCACGCGCGCACGTAGGGTTAGATTTTAATTGTTAGCACTAAATTTCGCGTGTTTTGTTTATTTTAGCAGTGTTAAATTTTGAGGGATTCTTAATTTTCGTTATTGTCCCTTATTTATTTATGAAGTTGACTCAGCTGATACAAAATGTGAAAAATATATTAAACATTATGACAAATATCTACAAAACAAAAGTACGATAGTTATACAACTCCCTGCCAATGGCAGTATTAAGTATAGTTTAAAATTGTAAAATAAGTAAGAATGCAAGAAAATAATTTAAACTAAATTACTGTAAACTTATATTTTTTGTATGTTTTTACTTTTAATATTAATGTAGGTACCTACATGACCATCTAAAAATTAGCACGTGCATTTAAATCATGGCACACAAAGGTGAATAATTCTGAGGTAATTGAGCAGAACGAAATGTTCCTGTAATTGAAACTGCTGTCACAGTCAAATGCATATTTCAATATCAGTCACGCGCACATTGTAGGGTTAGATTTGAAATTCCGTTTGTAACATTTCACCATTACTTACATTGCTAGGAGTAACTGGAAATTGAAAAAAAAACACTTGAATGTTAGAATATAAAACTATTTTGCATTATTTATTTAAAATCATTTTAATACCGAACTATATATTTTTTTTAATTTGTAAAAACTTTTTTAAGGGGAAAAATATTTTTATTTAATTGATATTTATTTCATTAAAAATTACACCCAATTTACGATGCAATGTCTATGTTCATACGAAGCCATCTTCTTTTCTTTTCGGACATAAAACCTAAACAAAAACTACCAACAAGAAATGGTCAGCATTATTCCCTTAGGAGCCAATAACATTATAGCGCCAATTCCGTGCCAATCTGCGTGATTATGGAAATGTCCCCTTAGGACTTTTTACTGTACTTGTCCATAGGGAATGAAGACGTGCATGTCATCGGAAAATAGATGGGGTTTGTTGTAAGTAAAAGTTAAAGAATATTTCTTTTATCGTTGCAGGAAAGAGGGCGAATAATAGGGCCATAAAGTTGCACATAGTTGCTATGTTTTGTTAAGTGTTAGAGTTTTTACACACCAAAGTTATAAACATTTCTTTCTTGGATTATACATAAAATTTACAATTTTTGCAGTAAAGCATTTGCTTCAGATACCTAAAAGACTAATGATCAATTAATTGACAAGGATTTCCACGGAGAAGGGAAAGTATTTTCCACCCAAGAAGGAACTCAACCAACATGTTCCATTTTCGATACTTGACTATATCTTCAACACCAAACGATAACTCTACTAGGCCAAAACGAAACATTAAATTACAATACAGTTACACCACTTAATTCCGTTAACAGGATTACTCATAATCTAGGGCTGTCCATCACACGATATCGATAACGCGAGTAATTTATCCATTTGGAGCTGTAGGAAAAACGAACGTATCCGTGACCAGCTTATCTTAATAAGTTCCCGAAGATAATTGTGCGTGAGCGCTATCTCGAATGGATAATGGATGTGTTCGGTGCAATTATAGTAGAGTAATACATTTCGTGTGCGTTTTGTGTACGACTGTATGCCCTTTCTCCCTTTTGGCGTGATCAGAATGCTACGTCGTACCATCGTACAAATCAATGGGGCTGAGTCACTATGTAGTAGTGCTGAATCCACATGCAGCCTTTTCCTTGTTTCAAAAACTGCTTCCGCAATACTAATTTCAAGTAACCTATCGTGTTACAAATCGTCAATAATTCCGCTTCACTCTATCCAACTACTATAGGTATCTATAATATACATAGTGCCTCATACAAATGCATACTGTGCCAAGAGACATAACTACGAGTACTATTGGAGCCGAAGAAACTTGTACTTGCAACTACGTCCAGGGCGAAGGTATTCAAAGGAAATGTAACTTCCAGCTTTGCGCATCTTAGTGCATTATAGACATCTAAGAACTAGGTAAGTTAAATATTGGTAGTAGATAGGCTTATCACGTTCAGCACTCGTGGAAACATACGCACATTTCCAAACTACAAGACCTTTATTTGTCATCAAAGCACGACCCGAGAGTTAGCTAACGTTCACTTAACCCAGATTTACAAATAATTCCAATTTACCTCGGAAACCCTCTAAAAACGTTTTACACAAACAAGATGGCAAAGATAAGCGAGTTTGACAGCTGGTCTAACTAGGTCCAACTAGGTCGATAGCAGCTTCGCGGATAAAAAGGGATATCGAAAGTTCCGAAGTTGGGCCGACAGCAACGAACACTATAGCGGATAATGCGAGGACTTTTTGTGCTCAGCAAAATCTAAACAGAGTCAACCTTATTTCAATTGGAGTTTTGCGATATTTTTGTATTGTTTTTCGGCGGAAACTCGGATATTTCAGTAATAGTGGCAGTTCGCTAGTTTCGTGAACAACGTCAGCTTTTAGTGAAACACACTAAATGGGGCTCCGTAATTGCTTGATTCGTGTCACTGGTGTTAAATGAATAGTATTCCAGTGCAGTGACAGTATTCCGACAACATTTTTATTTTTGGGATTTGTCCGTAATGTTTTTGTTAGGGTTGTATTACTTACATGTTTTTTCCTATTTCTTAGTAACAGTTGTACGTTCAACAAAAACAAAGTTAGTAGTAGGTAAAATTTCCGTTCGTTCTGTGTCCGTGACAGTTCTCTGAAAAACAACAAATTGGCAGTTTTCAAATATTGTTACACACTTTTCCGATCCAGATTTTTAAACCTATTGTCACACTGTTTTTGCTGAAATATAAACAAGTTTCAACAGAAAGGGTGTTACAATCGGCGAATGTAGAACAAAGTCAAATAAAATGAATGACGTTTGACAAACTATGTATATTTGTCCGGACAAATTCAACGAACCATGAAAATTTCCGAACAATGCACTGACGACTGATTTGCCACAAATCGTATTATGCCGCGCCAAATATGTAAAGTGTTTGCAAATTTGAACGTTAAACTCAATTAATTGTAGCCTTTAATCCTTTGTAATACGGTGCATTTGATATCGAATTAATTTGCGACAGGCTTCCGAATTGCAATATTGCGAGTTGTCACCCCAAAGCAATTTTAATTCGAGTCCAAGCTTAGTCAAATTGTTCTTTCACGCAAACAGGAATGTAGCCCGTCGAGCTTTGACAACGGTACAAACGTACATATTTCATCATGGCTCCGAATAAAGGTGTACCGGACCGTGTAAGTAGAAGTTTATTTAGTGTCTTATTTCTTTTTATGCGAGCCCGGTAGCTCGGGAAGAAATGAGATGTTTTATGAAATTGTTTTTCCGGGACATTAGCCAGTCCTAATTATGGCTGTGCTCGCTTGAACTGGGGGCCAATTTCCCTGGACGTTTTCACGTTGACGGTGACAAAGTGTGTATGTCGGGAGAGAATACAATTTCACTTAGACACCCGGCTTATTAGACAGCTGGAAGTAATGTTAATTTAGTACTCCTTGTTATGTATATTATGGCAAGAATTAATTAACAGAATAAGCCCTCTTAGGCCTCAAACAAACGCTGGCGTTTAATAAAATTTTGTGTGAACTGACAAACAGTTGGAATTAATTTGAGGTGAATATTATTTTTGAATGGAAATGTTAACCTTTGAGTGAATTTAAAAATATTCATTGATTACATCATAACATAAAAAATACGTATATAAACACACAACATGTATTTCTATTGAAAATTAGAGTTTCAGTCTACTTTTATTTTATTCCACAGACCTGATTAAGTGCTAAGATTGTTTACATTACCATATTTTAAAATTTACTGAATTTAATACTTTGCTGGATTATACCTACATCAAAAATAAAAGCATAGGTACCTTTATTTATATTAACCTAGACATCAAAATAAAACCACTTATTGAGTGCGCGTAAACTTTGATATTTACCCAAACAGGCCCTAAAACAATATTTTTGCTCGCATTAAAATACATTTGTGCCGATAAACCTTTCTATTTATGTTCGTATTTTAGGGTTGTATGCAAATAAGGGTTAGTAGACATTTTCTTTTAACTTTATTATTTTCTACGTAATATTTCCCAGTTTTCCCCCTTATTGGTATATAAATTCCCTGGTGTAAAGGCCCTTGTGATTGACTGACGGGCCGAAATTTCATATTATTTGGATGTTACGGTTTTATATTACGTGACCGCGTTTTGTATATTTAGTGAATGTTACATTTTGAAACTATTCGCATTATGAAGGATTTTGTTGATTAGTTTTGTTTCTGTAAATATTCTAGTTTTAGAGTTTGTGAGGAGTTATTTAATTAGTTTAGAATATTATTACAAACAATTACAAATAATATTCGAAACACACTTTCCCAATGCACCAAGCAAAAAATATACCCATAATGGCTAAATTGAGTAAGTAACGTAATCATACCATTTCCCTAGGCACTTCAGAAATACCTGCTCTCATAAAATCCAGCACAGATGCAAAAAACATTAACCATTAACGAACTCAAGCACTAAAAAGCGTAAAGTAGTACTTGAAAACCACCATCTTATTACCATCGTTACATTAAATCGGCGCTCATCTATACTAATATTATAAAGCGGAAGAGTTTGTTTGTTTGTTTGTTTGTTTGTTTGTTTGTTTGAACGCGATAATCTCCGAAACTACTGGTTCGAATTGAATAATTCTTTTTGTGTTGGATAGTCCAGTTATCGAGGAAGGCTATAGGCTATATAACATCACGCTACGACCAATAGGAGCAAAGATATAGTGGTAAATGTGTAAAAAACGGGAGAAATTATTTCATCTTTGAAGCCTTCCGTTGCGTGCGCCGTGAAAACGGTTCAAGATACACAAAAAATATGTATTAAAGAATAATAGCTCTTTTAATGATCTAAAAAACAGTCCTCGACAGTGTATGTCTATCTTTTAAGATTAACTCACAAAGACCGTTTTTATGGTACCTAATTTGGTCGAAATAATTTGTTTAAGTTGTATCAACATAATAATATTAATCTTTATTCAAATAAATATGTTGTTGGTTAAGAGTACTAAATTGTGAATAAAATTGTCTTTGACATAACTTAATTTCAACAAAAAACTTTAAAGATTACAATGATAAATAACTCCGAAACAAAACCAACTCGCTCTCTGCGCTGGCCGGCGCGGCGGGAGAGAGGCGGTGCTTACGGGCAAGCCGGGAGGGGGGTGTAGCTCAACGAGATACCAGGTCGGCTCCCTACTGAACGGTTGAATGCAGCGCTAATTTGTTTATGCGATATAATTATCATCGTTATATTACTTTTTAAACACAGTTTCATTTTGTAGTTGTTTTCTATATAGTAGGTACTTTGTTTGTTTTAGGATAGTATTTAGTTACACAATAATAACACTTTTTTGTTTTCATGTACCTACATTATCTATATATATAAAAGAAAGTCGTGTTAGTTACTCCACTTATAACTCAAGAACGTCTGAACCGATTTAGCTGAAAACTGGCAGGGAGGTAGTTTAGAGCCAGGAAAAGGACATAGGATAGTTTTTATTACAAAAAATAAAAAATACAATTTATTCCGGACATACAGCGCCATCTATTGTTTAAACCAAAAATCTGCCGGATGCCACTATTCCACGCGAACGAAGTCGCGGGCAAAAGCTAGTCTCTCATACATTTGATGGAAGCTTGCAGTCACGTCTACGTCCCCTGGTCGGGGAAATGAAATAATTTGTCTTAGTGAGGGTGCATTTCATATTTATACGGAGCCCGAAGGGTGAACGAACCGGCAGTTTATGCGTACCACGTGTATGTGTGACTAATAGGGATGGCACGCTTTAATACTCTTAGTTACTATAAGGATGGCTTGAAAAAATTGAATCGCTTTCTTCCAACGATAGTAGAGGTAGGAGTGACTAAAAATGAGTTTTTCTTCTTGAGATTAGAAATCCCTGGGATTAAAAGTATTATTAAAATAAATATTACTACTTATTTATGAAAATAAATATTGAATTTAGGATTAGACGATTTGTTTTATCTACTAACGCCATAAGCTTACTAATAATTTCTGAGAAATGAACCGAATTACCAAAATACTAGGTACCAGATTACAAATAATTTTATGCGTCTACCTTAAATTCTCAACATCAAGTCTTAGCCTTAGAATTTACATTCGAAAGTCGGGGGTTGTTTTTTAAGAACAAATTGCTCTGTTAAAAATAAGTAAATGCATTGCAGCTTGCTTAATCGCTGCACATTTGAAGCTACTTAGGTGATCTTCACACTGCCCCGCATCATGCTGCATCTTGCGTGTCGACGCACGCGCTACGACCTACGCGCGTTCTACGCGACTACTACGCGACCTACGCGCGTTCCTGCGGGAGTGCAGATCTGCATCATCGTGCGGGTTTTTTACGCACTAACGCGCGTAGGTGCGTTTTGTTAATTCACGCACGGCGGCTCTCATCGAGTTCCATTTTCAAACATACACGTTACGCCCATTCAAAATCACGCGCGGCACTACGGGTTTCGGTGTGCCATACCATGCGTCTCGCCCCGCACCTACGCGCGGGGGTGCATGTTTCTCCGCGTGTATGCGCGTGATCCGCATGAACGCGCGTGGATGCATTTTCAGTGTGTTGGACTATGCGTGTTTTCCATACAAACGGAGATATTTACAAGCAACGAAAAAAAACGCATCCACGCGCTACGCTGCATCATGCGGGGCAGTGTGATAATCGCCTTGGATTAAATCAGTTCTTTGGTTTATTTTATTTTTACTTTGAACCATATCTTTCATTATCTATCCTCAAAGAATTTCTTAGTGTCTTGAATATATTACATATATTTTTGAAAAATATTTTTTTTTTAGAATTCTAAAAATATTATCACGAAGGGTGGTTAGCACTTCATAAAAATTACTGTCCCAATTTAAAAAGTAATGGCATCATTTTCCGCCTAGACGATACGTACAAATGAAAAGAGCTCCTGATTTATATCTCAATCTTGCGACGACAGAAAAAAGTCACACATGAAAATTGCCAATTTTTCATAATAAGTTTGGTTGCGAATCTGTGCCGTATTATTACGAGGACAAATTATTTGATTTTCTGCTCTTGTTTCTAAATTACACTGTAATTCAAAGAGTTGAGAACAGTAACATTACAGGATATTATTATAGTCCATTTAGAAAGCATTATATTCTATTGCCCTCCCTATTTTTACAGTAATTGTTTGGAAACTTACACTTTTTACTGGCATGAAAGTGCTGTTAAGTTTAGTCGCTACAGTGCTAGCATCTGGAACGACTTTTGTAAAAACATAATCATACTTGGCATATAATAAATTGGATAATTAACAAATAATGAAAATTGGAATAGAAGTTTAATTTGAATTCCAATAATTTACTTCAATTCAACTGCATGTATAATGATTAGTTACATATCTAATCACTCAAATTAATCATAGTTATGTCACATATTGAAAAGAAATAGGATGCACTTTCGAAAGCTCAACCCAAACATTGCAAAATCGACCACCAATAGCATAAATCTCACACATTTCCAGTTATTGACAATATTTCCCCATCATTTGTTTTACTGCATTATTCAATATTCATGTAGTTTAAATGTGTAGACTAACAACATCATAAATAACTATATCGACTATTATGTCATTTCAAAAACCCCTTACTGAGTAATATTCTGTTTAATTTTATTTATTGCTACCGAGATTCAGTTAACCGATTTACACACACAAAGCACAGTATTAATAACTCCACTCGACCGTAAATGAAATATTTCTTAGACAGAATAGTTTTTGATAAATTGATACCGATTTGTGAGATGAAACCTATTTTGCTTGAAAAGGTAAAATATCAGATATGATAGGATCAGACCTGAGATTGACTAAGAGTCAAAGTCTGGATCACATTAGATCGGCCCGAAGAAAAATTGGATAAATATTTAGAATTCTCAGACATTTAGACAACGTTATTAGATTCCAATTCACTGCAGATACCTGTAGTTTCTGTTTTTTAATGGTTTTGTAATTTTATAGTCCATTGAATAAGCAACATTTTGGATACCAGCATTCGGCAATAATGGGCGAATTTTTAATGACAAATCCACTGATCATGACATAATAGTAGTAAACTAGTTTACATCAATCGTTCAATAGTTGTTCTCACAAAACCAGGCTATATAACACATCCGTTTAACATATCCCAAATCCGCATACTTTTTCTTCAAGTGAACGTAAGACAATGGAATAGAATAATCCATCATCACTCAACTCGAATAACAATGCTCGTACATCTCAAAAGGAATCTCGAAGAACGTACGAACCATCCATCTTAAATCTAGTTCTAGATACGATCATAAACTTACTTTTGCCCGATACCTGTTCAGCTGAATATAAAACGTCCCGAACAAATCCCAAGCAGATTGAATTCAGTGAAAGTTTTCTACTAGTGCGTCAAAAAACTTATAATTCCTTTTCGTGGTCGGCTATTGAATTCACTCCTTATTTATTGTTAGCGATAAAATAATATTAATCTCGGGAGGATTACACTTGGATTTTATTCTTCTCCACAACTCGGAACTTGGAAAATAACCCCAGATTATTCGCCAGCGTATATAATAACGTGGATGGGCAATCCACTAATGAAAGTATAACGATTGTTTTATGGTGAACATTTGGCTTTAACGGGTGTGAAAGTTGCGCGATAAAACGTGATCTGCTTAAGGCTTTTTACTTCCAGTAGTCTTGGAAATTAGGTACTAAACACTTCACGATGGCCGCTGTCTGACTTGAATATATTTACTGTAGCGCTTGTAAAATCCTAACTAATATTATAAATGTGAAAGTAACTCTGTCTGTCTGTCTGTCTGTCTTTCTGTCTGTCTGTCTGTCTTTTCTTCACGCCTATACTACTGAACCGATTTGTGTGAAATTTGGTACAGACATAGTTTGGAACTTGAGAAAGGACATAGGATAGTTTTTATTACAAAAAAATATAAAAATAAAAATAAAATTTATTTCGGACATATAGCGCCATCTATTGGTCAAACCAAAAATCACTATTCCACGCGAACGAAGTCGCGGGCAAAAGCTAGTTTTATATAAATACTTGAGTATTTATCATCTCGTGGAACCGTAACCAATGTTATGTAAAAAGAAAATAATAAAAGTAAATCTACTTATGTACTCTTGAAAAATTAAGAAGGCAAGTATATTATATGGGTTTTTGAGTAACTTGTAAGAGGTTCGAATTAATTGTCCTCCACTCTTCTCCAGAAATAATTTAATTTAACATTACAACACTTAACTTGAAGGAGTATCCACAATGTTACAGTGGCACGTTATCAGGGCCAAGTAGTAATCAGCTGTGGAAGTTTCCGTGCGTAAGAGGGATTATATTTTCGATAACTTAGCTTAGGGTGGAGAGCAATAAATAGAGAAAAAGAGAGATAGTGAGGGGACTATCGTGAACATAAGTAATCTGGAAATTTGTTATGGTTTTAAGAGAAAAATGGAAGGAATCCCATGGGAACGATTCAATATTTTCGAAAACTGACGGGACCCCATAAGTCTTGGGTGAAGGCATGCACTCTATTTATTAATAAAGATTCTTATTCGATCTAAGAAATGTTGGTAAATCTATTTCATTAAGAACAATTCATGAGTGATTAAATTGTTTGCTCAGTTAGCTTTCAGTTATTCAATTACACTAATGTAGGCTGTGACAAACAGAGGAGAAAGATTCCATTTGTAAGACAAACAATAGATATTATGATTGCGATAAAATAATTGGTACATATTCAAACGTTATTTGAAGGGCATAATGATATCAATTGTAAATAATGAAAAGAGAGATACTTTATCTATTAACGGCCAGTTTCTTCATCAAAAGTAAAAGCCAAAGTAAAAGTCAAAGTAATGTCTAAAGTAAAAGTAACGGTCAAATTCGCTTTTTCTACTAGTTTTGTTGTCACTTTAGCCTTGAAAAAACGAATTTGACCGTTACTTTTACTTTAGACATTACTTTGACTTTTATGTTTGATGAAGAAACTGGCCGTAAGTAAAGCAATTTCGCAATCAGACACAAAAATACCAAAAAAACACACAGAACTGCATTAAAAATAATAAACACGAATTCTGACCACTCGTGCACTTCGCTAAAAACACAACGCAAAAAAACCTCAACAGGCTTTCTACGACACACATTTTTATTTTCCTTAACATTTTTACACGTAAAACATTTTCGTGACGACATAAAACGATAGCTCCACATACTTAGGTGGTACGCCCCTTCACTGCGGTTTAGAAAAAACGCAATATCGCATGAGTTTCAAGGGAGGTAAGTGTGCCCTGTGGATTTACAGCATTAAATTGGTTCAGGCAGGGCTGTCAACTTGCTAAAAGTTTTTAAGTCGCCCGCTCGCGTGACGAACGTTATAAAACTTTGAGTGGGTAAGCAACTTTTATGTGGGAAAACTACCAAGTTTGTTATTCAGTGTGCTTTAAATTTGTAGACTTGTTTGTATTATCGCCGATAAGGGTGTGTCTGTATGGGGATTAGGGTTTACCCTTAACTTTTCCTGGCCCCGTTGTTATGTGCCGAAATGGGTAGGTAACAAAACTTACTCACGTACTTTATAATATCATAGTTATCCAAATCGATTTCTTGCCAAGTAGGTACTACTAAACTAGTTAAACTGAGTAATAGTCATAATATACTTGCTTTATTTAAAAATATAGCTAACATTTTTATTTATTTTTTTGTGTCTAAATAATGGTAGATAACTTATTAAAACAAATAAATTATTATCTTCTTTCAAAAATTCCTTGTCGCTCACACTTAAAAATTTATTGTCTCTCTGGCACTTAACAACAATGCAATTTCCCGTTATGCACCAGCCCTAACGCAGTTCCTCGTTGGCCAGTAGAAATCCTGTGTCCCATGACAGCGCAGAGTCTACTAAGTTTATCGCCGTTGCGACTTTCAGTGGTTATTGCGTTCCACCGGACTTTGACGTAAGCGCACCCCCATATAATAACTGCCTTGAAGACATGAAACCCCGAATCGGAGACGCGAAATAATTTATTACCACGCAGGGATAAGTTAATAAGCAAGTTTTGCCGCTTATAAAAACGCTACATAAAGTTTGTTGCTCTGTGGATCTACGGGGAACTGAAATTATTTATTTACTCATGTTCTATTTTTGTTTGATTGTTGTTGTTAGTGTTAAACCTAATGAATAGTTGATAAAATATCTTACTTACAAGTAACAAAAAGGTAGTAGGCACTTATCTAGATTTGTACTTACATCGTCAGTGTTACGAGATACATAATAGGATATATGGGCTGTGTAGGATTTCTTAGAAGTAAATAATAAGAAGTCGTAGGTTCTAAAATTTTGACCTGATTCTTTGCGTACAAAGAATCGGGACAGTCAAAATTTTAGAACTTTATTTTACTTAATTTAAGTTATTTCAGCAAACTAAAATTACAATTATTTAGGTAAAATTATTTTATTATGTCACAGAATATCATAAATACAAATGACTCGAATACAAACAAAAATACACGAGTTATCATCAAAAACTTTCGCAATACGTAATCTTGTAATGGCTCACACGTCACATCAAAGTTTCCTTGCGATGTCTCAAGGCGTCTGGGGCGTGCATCATCCAAACTCAAAGCCATCCCTAAGGACCTTATGTGTTTGCCCAGAGATTGCAAACTCTGCTTCTAACATACCGCCTGTTTGTAAATGGGGTTAATGCCTTTGTATCGTTAATTTTGTTTGTTCTCGTTTTATTGGTATTTAGGGATTGGATTGTTCAGTCTTAGTATAGAAGTTGGATCAGAAAAGATTTGGCTAAAGTTTATAAGTAAATAAATAGAAAAATGTGTTAATCTTAGATCTTGCGTTTCAAAACGTAGAATTATAATTGCTTTTTGCCAGCGCAATGCATGTGAAAAATCCTTTGCATTTCAAGTAAATTTTATCTTGAACCTAAAATGTGTTTCCAAACCAAGACTCGGCTTAAATTCATTATGTTCAAATATTTACGACGTCCCAAGCGTAGCAGTGCTCGGGGCTTTCAAGGAACTCACTCAAGATATGTTCCTAATTTGCCTTTCAAATACTTTGAAACACAGAAGTATTCTGGAGAGCGGCTTTGACTGGGAAAATACGCAAAGAGGCTAGTGTTACGTGCAAACTATCTCGCCAAGAAAGCAACTTACTGTTGAGAAATTCCGTCCGCGTAATCGCCGAAACACACTCCCCTAGGGACCCGGCGGTATTACCCTCCCTATCTCCAACATTCTTACAGTTTAATGTATGCAAACGCATTTTGTTTCAAAGCCTAGCTCCCTCAAGGATGGTGTTACTTGAGAGCCCTCCAGCGTTGTTCACCTCACCACCGTCGGCCGAAGTTTTTCCTTGCCCGTGTGTCACAACATGCTCTTTGATCTTCACAAATGCGAATATAATGTCGAAACCAGTTAAGAACATTCCTTTTTTCCCTTTAACTGCGTGTACACTCGTGTGTTTTTCTACCTCTATTCCCTAATATTTTTGCATATATTCCTCTAGGGCTTTTTTGCGAAAGCAAACAATATATGTATAAACTGTGTTGTCTTTTCCTATTTTGACTATTGAATATTTTTGTTTGAGAAATGAAATACAGATTGAGGAGTTGTATTTTCAAATTCGTCCGTCCCCTTACGCTGGCAACAATAAAGTTTGTAAAGTGAAATATGAAAGACGTTTTATGTAGTCTGTTGCTGGTAGAAGGAATAATTCATAAAGGTATTCGTATCAATGTGTCAGATCTGTAACAAGGTTCAATATATCACGCGCATATTAAAGTCAAGTTAAGTTCTTGAAGTTGACGTCATCTACTACCCCAATAGTGGTAAAAATAGATGTATCCCCAATGATGAGGGATTATTTGACGACAAAGTATCAACAGTGACATGTGTGTGTCGCCTCAGAAATAGAATGCGTCACCATCTCAACGATGTCACACGTGGCGTTCTCAAAAACAGATCGTTTCCTTTAAAAAGTTAATTTGGCACTTTTTGTAGAGGGACAGTTACAAAAAAGGCGTTATTTTTTAGAAGTCGTTAAGGGGCATATGTTCTTATAATAATGATGCCTCGTAGCGGGACAGTAATGTGACTCTTATTTTCCGATACGGTGGTGTTTGTGGTTAAATAGCAACGGAAATAAGTGCTACTTTTTACATATTTAGTAGTCATATTATGACATTTTTGTATTTGAAACTTCATAATTATTCTAATTGGAACTGAACGTCATATGATATTTTATTTTTTGGTTTGTTCCTGTAGTTTCCGTTTTGTTAGAATAAACCGCATGGCTAAACTATTTGCAGGCAGATGTAAAATGGTGGAGCGAAATATGTTTTTTTATTATTATTTACAAACAAAACATTTTTACAATTCTATGAAAACAGTGATCAATTTAAAGAAATATATGTATTTTTATTAATTTATTGGTGCGTTCGTGCAAAATCAATCAATTTCGACAGCAAACTATTGGGGTTTTACAAAAAGAAATACCAGTAGATTCAAAAAAATATTAAGTACATAAAATGAAATAATAACTTTAATTACTTACTTCCATTGATAATCAAAACGCTTACCTTAAAACCAACAACTGCCTATATCGAAGAAATGAACATTTAGCTAATACAGTGTCGTTGTGTAGCTAACTCTCATACCAATTCGTCTTCTTCCACTTGATGGATGAGACCTCGCCACTTCCCTAATAAATGTAAACAAAACATTTATTTTTTGCCCAACAAACATTATTAATGTATCACCCCCGATGATAAGTTTAATTGTTTCGAATGCTTCCACTTTGATCTTGATAAAAGCTTCTTGGTAGAACAGTTTTTTGTAGCAAAATGTCGCGTTATTGACACCGAAGATCCTGTTGTGTCACTCCATTCAATATACACCTTTAAATATCACATAAGCCAAATTGTAGCTTAGCTACTTCAAAATAGAAGCTACTATTGTCTAGCATGTGTTGCATGTGTGTGTCGGAATACCAGTATCATATGAACCAAAATCGTTTTTTATTAAAAAAAAAAAGTTGGTCGCCTAAAAAAGGTCAGTCCGAGGAATTCCACGTAATAGAAGAAATATTTTAATGAGCATTTTTAAAATAATTAATGTTAATGTGTGAACGGTTGCGTGTTTTCAGGTGAACTGCTGACGAATGCTCGTGCCTCGATGTGAAGTCGCGAACGGAAGTATTGTTAAAATTCTTTGATAAGAATTTTGATTGTGGACTTTTGTGGCTGAGGAATTACGCTTAAAGAACTACAAAATCGTTAAAATATTTATGTCCACGTCTCTATTATTGATATATTTATGACGATGGCTTTGTTTTAATAAAGGATGTGTTGAATATATCAAATCGGAATTATAGCAATTCAAGAGTCGAAGTATTTGGTTAACTACACCACTTCGCATGTCAGATTGCAACTTTGGAGCACACTATCAAGCACGGGAGTATTTAATTCGATATAGTGCAAAATAGTGTACTTTATAGTGATTTTAAAACAATAATAAAATAAATTATTAGTAGGTATCTACAGCCCTTTTCTTTTATCATTTCCTTTCATTTTAATGTTAAAGGTGCTGTTTTTCAACCAAGTTTGAATAAATGATATTGAGTTTTGATATCTTAAAGAAAAAACGATGTTTAAATACTCACCCGCTATCGCCTAACAGTATAATATCACCTTTTGTCATACGATATGCGAGTGGTCCGTGAATCACACCCCGGCAAACAATCTTAATCAGTACCATTGACTGGGGCTTAACACTAATTGGACAAAATGACCTTTTATGGGCCTCATCAAAATAATAACCAGATCGAATGGACCGCAGGATCGATTCTAGGGAGAAATGAGTAATTCTTAATCGTGAATCATCTTTTCTTTTTCCCCATGTATGAAACCTAATCGTTTAGTTAATGCATTTTTGGTTGGTTTTGTTTTTATTTTTGCGGTTAATTAATTAGAAAACTTGCGGTTTCGTCTACCTTTGTGTTTGATTCTGTAGTATTTGAACCTAAATTCTATGCAGCATTTTTGGGAAGAATAAAAAAAATATGATTTCCTATTACTTTTTAAAAAGATAGATTAGCAGCCTCTGCCAACCTATTGTAGAGGTAGGTAAAATTCTTTAGAATTATCTATAGGTAGTTAACACCAGACTTTTTTACCCCATTCCCCATAATAATAAATATCTTACTACCGCAATTGACACCACGCTAAACAAAAATCCACATAATCCTTATTATAACCATTATTCGATTACAATAGACATTAAACCATCAAATAAATATAATTAAGCCCGGATGTCACCACGATAAACATTATATTGGACCCTAAAAGTCCAACTTACGTCATTGGCATTTATGATGTACTCGCAAGTTCAAATTAGGATATCCTGTACTAATGGACTGGTAACGCAAGCGTGAGGAATACGAGATAAGCGTAAGTGCATCTAAGCTGTGCTTAATGAATTATACCATTGTAGGTAATACAATAGGTAATTTATAGTAAGTAATACTCAGTGATGATGGTATTTGGGAAATGTTGGCAGTTTGGCGCTGATATTTTTTGTTCATGTGGTAAAAGACGAATTTGTGATTTAAAATCTATGTAGTGAATTAATCAGAACCTGCTAATTATTTGTACGTATGATATCAATTGTCTACATATAGGAAATTTCATTATTATATATCCAGCTGCGCGTTAACAACGAAGTTTATGTTATTTCTTTTGTTCAGGAATTCCCGTGATAGGATAATTGTAGCGAATGTAGGTGCTAACAATTGCAATATATAGGTAGCTATTCCATGAATATCATTTCATTTCTATTCATATATATTAATAGGTATCCGTTCCTAGTATTGCAAAATCAGGGGTAATATAAAGTTTTACCCTGAAACGATTTGACCTGTATTTTCATATAATCTGTAAATAGAGGAAAATACACAACGAGGTCACAAGACCACATCAATTATCGTAACAAATCATATGAACAAAACGATACATGCTTTTTCTTTATAGGTATTAAAGCTGGTTATTCACTGTAGGAAAAGTTTGGGACAAGTGTGTGTTAGATTTAAATATTGGTTGTGAAAAAATCTTCATAAAAAAGAGCTTGTTACAGTTATATAGGTACCTACCATTATGTTCTAGTTAGGGCTAGTTTCTTTTTTTTTATATTTATTTAATTAAAAAAACAAATCCACTTAAAATAAGAAAATGCAATGTGGTCATTAGCAGAGATCTGAATGCCATTTTGATTAGATTATAATCTAATCAAACGAAAAAAAGGTGACGACGAAAAAAGATTAATAAATCTTTTTTCGTCGTCACCTTTTTTTCGTTTTTTTATTTGTTGGAAAAGGGGTCATTATAGTCAGCTTAGTCTCAAGTCAAGATCTGAAAATTTATTCCTGGAGAAATTTTAGACACACGGTAAAAAATGCCTATCCTATTGAACACCAAGCTTTAGTTCGCACACTAACAGCGACTAACATCTCTGATAAGGGAACAAGCAAAGTTTACGGTTGATGTATTCCGTTTTACGATCTCCTTTGTTTTTGTTACACGCATGAAGTGAGGACAATCAAAGATGTTAGGAAACAATTGATATTCTACCTCTATATGATGTAAAGAAAATTCAAGGGTAAACGTTTTTTTTTGTTTGTAAGTGTTTTCTAAACCAATATTTAGACTTCGATTGGGACCCATTGATTCGATTGATTGAATTGTATGCTTTGTGTAATGGCAAATATAGAAAACATTAAAAAAATTATTGTTTATATTTTGCTGCAACATTATAAAAAAATACATATTAAATGAAAAGTAAAATTATAAAACGGAAACCTTTTTTAGTCTGTTACAAGTCTCAACTATAACGTTAAGCAGCGTTATAAAGAGGCACGTTAAATAATGCTCAGTTATACCTGCACATCTACTTTAATATTCCCTTATAAAGGGCCATACTAAAATACACCTAATAAAATAAGCGCGATAATACAAATGAGTCCGTCTCCTTATAAAGTAGAAAACTTAGCGTCTCAAGACGCTGCAAAGAAAAAAACACTTTAAGGACCTAAGGATACAGTTCAGATTATGTAGCTCTTTAGTTGGCTCAGCGAAATTTGCATATCATAAATGTAATATTTAGCTCTCAACTTGCTAATTAGAAGTCGTCTTTTGGTACCGTCCGCAGGAGTAGACGTGTAAAAAAGTTTTCTTTTTTGTTATTTTTGCACTGTGAGCTTGTTTATGCGGTCAGGAGGTTCAGAACTTGGGATTGTTTTGGTAAGTAGGCAAAGGTAATATTTTAGGGTTGTAAAAGGTTTTATGTGCTCATGTTTTGTTTAAATAATTAATATTGCTGCTAAGATCTATTATATAGGTCGGAATATCAAATAACTATGAAACCCGATTGAAGAATTTTATCATACACAAATTACATACAAATGTGAACACGTGCAGAAAGAATTTCTACAAAATGTCATATACAGCATCATACTTCGCTTTCATTTGTAGCAATTTCGCCAAAAACGAAAGGAAAAATAAGGCCGAAATATTTCCGCACGAGTCGTGTTTTTGCAAACGTCACTTTGTCAAGGTAAAGAAGCCCCACCCAGTCAGTTCGTGTCCCGGTTTTAATTAGTTGTGAGTTGTTATTATTGTTACGTGTTATATAATATAACATTCCTTCCTATGTGCTTATTTACCTTTTCTTCTCATATACCTACTTGTACTTTATTTTTACATTGTCAATATTGTTTACTTCATTTATCTTTCGATCTTTGAACTCTATTTTACTAACGATTTGTATAATTTATTATTAATATCTCATGTACCTCATTTATGTTACAACTATTTACTGTTCTCAAAGGATGTTATTAAGTAATTAGCCAATAGTGATTATTTAAGTTGTTATTTACTTTTCCATTCATTTCTTCATATAAATACGTGCCCTTAAGTTAAAGTAAGTCAGTTCTATTCCGATATTCTATTGTTAAACTTGTAATCAAATCTTAAATAAAATAATATTTTATTTTTAAAGTCGTTTTGCCACTATCACATAACAAATTTGGCGCAGTCGGTAGGATCGCGTGTGCATAAAGACGAAGTTAAACGTGTAGACTCCAAACGGTCAAAATCGCCTAGTGACGAAGCACGGTAGCTGAAGGCTTTTAAACAACTTCGCCGGACCTTCGAGTAATGAAGCTCAGCATCGCGACCAGTATTTCACTGTTATGGTAAGTGGCCTAAAACGCATATTGCTCTGCTACCTCTCTATTTCCCATTGATCATTCAATCCTAATTCCTTAAATCTTATATTTTACACTCAAAACCTCATATCACGATGCCAGACACTAAAGTCTCTCCCAACTCAGAGATGGACCTAGGGACTCTCTTAAAACTAATTCCTGACTTTGACACCTCGCAAAATTCTCAAGTATATAGATTCATTCGGTCGTGTAACTCCGCGTTTAACCTTGCTTCAGTACATCAACAGACAGTTCTCTTAACGTACGCCTTAAATAAGCTCACCGGACCAGGTTCATCAGACGTCCATTCTAAACAATTTTTTAAATGGTGCGACCTCAAACAGTTTCTTATCCAGAAATTCTCCCAAACAAAAACGCTAGCTCACTTAAATCTAGAACTACAATCCTACTTCCAAAAGCCTCAAGAAAGCATCACAGAATTCTTCCTTCGTGTTGATTTATGTAGAAGCAAAATTATAGAAAAACTAACGGCCGAAATCATAGATTCTACGTTAGAGGGTCGTAAAGCTACTACCGAAGAGACGGCTCTCAATGTATTTGTAAACGGTCTAAGTTCAGACATAGGGATGATGCTTCGCGTTCGTTCTTTTGAAAGCCTATTGGATGCGGGAAATTTCGCAATTCAAGAAGAAAAAATAAGAAACATGAACAAAGCCAGACAAGTTTTATATAATATCCCTAGCAGTCAGATTAAAAACCAATCGGTACAACCAAAAGCCATTCCACAATTTAGAAACCCACCTAAGCAATGTAATTATTGCAAAAAAATGGGTCATCTGATTTCGGAATGCCGAAAAAGAGAATACAACAATAGTTTCAAAAATCAAATACCACAAAATCAACGCGCAGCAGTTCCATCCGCGAAAATAAATAATTTAAACTCAGAAGCGGCCGAGGTGTTGGGCATGCCTTCGGGAACCGCTTCAGCCCACTCTTACAATGTCCAGACAACAATACCGGGTCTCGAAACACTACAAATTCAGTAATTACCAACTCCGAAAAACATACTTCCTCTTATCCAGTCCATCGGGGACAATTTCGTGACGCTAGCACTCAAACTACAACCACGAAAGAAGTATCGGTTCAAACACAATTACATCCCAAATCTATTTCAAACTCAAATTCTAATTCTATTTCTAAATCCAAATCTAAATCTATTTCAAACTCAAATTCAAATTCTATGTCTAAATCCAAATCTAAATCTAATTCAAACTCAAATTCTATGTCTAAATCCAAATCTAAATCTATGCCAAACTCAAATACTAATTCTATGTCAAAATCAGATTCTAAAGCTATGTATACTGAACCCATTACTATCTCTACGCTAAACGTACCTCCAGAAAATCTTCTACATTGCCAATTCCACGTTGAAGGTAAACCGGTAACATTACTTATCGATACAGGAGCCGCTATATCCGTCCTTAATAAGGAACATATTGGTAGTGCCCCTCTAGACCAATCGTGCGTCGTATCGATTGTAGGTATATCTGGTAACCAATCTTCTATTCAAAGCTTCGGTAAAGCTCAAATCTCCCTAGATCATTTCCCGAAATTCAACTTTCATATAGCAAACCTCAACATTAAAGCAGATGGTATCCTGGGCAATGACTTCATGAGCAAGTTCAATGCCAATATCTACGTGCAATCAAAAACCATGCGTATACGAGATCGTACTTACAAATTATTTCATATTGAAGAAAAACCAACCGAACCCGTAGATAACAAACAGTTCATAGGTCGACGATCTGAAACTGTTATCACATGTTGTACTAATGATATTCAAAACGGACCCGCCTTAATCGAAAAACAAACCATTTGCGACGATGTCACTATTCCTAACGCCTTAGTCACAGTAAAAGATAACAAATTCCTAATTACTTGTGTAAATTCCGGTAACAATGATAAACTTGTGTTAATACCTAGAGTTCATGCATCAGAACTAGTCGCAATAGAATCTTCAAATAATATACCAATAAATTCAACGAATACACATACGTTTAACGACAAACGAAACAAAGTAGACAAGCTCATTCGCAGAGATCACCTCAATGAAGAAGAAAATCAATCTCTAAATAAAATTGTCATGGATTTCTCAGACATCTTTATCACAGAAAACGAACCTTTGACATTCACAAACCACACCAAACACACAATCCCCACTACATCAGACACGCCAATTAATACAAAGACTTATCGATTTCCGTATGTGCATCAACAAGAAGTAAAATCACAAGTCCAAAAGATGCTAGATCAAAATATTATTCAACCAAGTTCATCTCCTTGGAGTAGCCCAATCTGGGTAGTCCCCAAGAAACTAGACGCGTCAGGGAAACAAAAATGGCGTATAGTCATCGACTATCGCAAACTTAACGATATCACTATAGGAGACAGTTATCCTTTGCCCAACATAACTGACATTCTAGACAAGCTGGGCCATTCAATTTACTTCACTACCTTAGATCTTGCCTCGGGATTCCACCAAATTGAACTTGACCCTAAAGACATCCCGAAAACAGCCTTTAACACACCATATGGACATTACGAGTTCCTTAGAATGCCATTCGGTCTTAAAAATGCCCCTGCTACATTTCAACGTGCTATGGATAGTGTCCTCCAAGGTTTACAAGGTGAACGTTGTTTTGTCTACCTAGATGACATAGTAATATTCGCATCCAGTCTCCAGGAACACGAACAGAAGCTTACTGAAGTCTTCAACCGACTCAGGAAAAACGGTCTGAAAGTCCAACCTGATAAATGCGAATTTATGCGGAAAGAAGTAGCTTATTTGGGACATATTATTTCTAGTGAAGGTGTCAAGCCAAATCCAGACAAAGTCAGAGCGGTCAGAGAATTTCCAGTTCCTAAATCTTGCAAAGACATAAAATCATTTCTAGGCCTTGCAGGTTATTACAGGCGCTTTATAGCAAACTTCAGTCAGATAACAAAACCTTTGACTGGACTCCTGAAGAAAGACGTACCTTTCATTTGGGGTGAATCCCAACAACGCGCTTTCGATACTTGCAAAAATATTCTCACTACATCCCCTATATTACAATATCCAGATTTTAGTAAAGAATTCGTTCTAACAACAGATGCCTCGATTCACGCTATTGGTGCTATTCTCTCACAGGGTGAAGTCGGTAAAGACTTACCCATAGCATATGCTTCACGTACGCTCAACAAAGCTGAATCTAATTACTCTACAATAGAACGCGAACTCCTTGCAATCGTATGGGCTGTAAAACACTTCCGTCCTTACTTATTCGGCCGAAAATTCAAGATCGTTACCGATCATAAACCTTTAACATGGCTTTTCTCCATCAAAGACCCAGGAAGTCGTCTCATCCGCTGGAGATTAAAACTAGAGGAGTATGACTACGAAATTATTTACAAAGCAGGAAAAATTAATACAAATGCAGATGCATTATCACGCCCACCAATAATGAACTCCAATATCGTAGATCTATCTTCAGACGATCCACCGTCTTCCGATTCTACTGATTATCTACAAATGAATTACGAACATTTTACATCTCAAGATGTTTCTTTCAACAGTCCGAAATTAAAAATATCTCCTGATAATCTCTTAGATCCACGAAATAAAAATGTATTTGTCCCCATATCTTGTCAACTCTCAGATAAGAATAATATTTTCAATGAAGCAATTGAATCTTGCTCTCAGACAAAACCTTATTTAGAAAAACCTAAATCTCTATACGATGTCGATCTCCTTATTTCAGATAAAAATCAAAACTTATACTTCTGTCCTACAAGACCTACACATTTTGATCCTTGGGATTCCGAAAGTTACTTCAAATCACTATTATCATGTCTACAACAGAACAAAATAGAATCTCTTTTTGTACCTGATCTACAAAACGATCTCACTTGTAAAATGAAAGGCAACGAACAGTTACGCATTACATCATATTTAGCCGAAATGTATAATTGTGATATTACAATCTGTAAAAACAATATAAAATATCCAAAACCTGAGGAAATTCCTCAAATACTGAAGACCTACCATGACGAACCTCTCTCAGGACATCGCGGTATCTTAGAAACTAACAGAAAAATACGTGACAACTTCTTTTGGAAAGGCATGACAAACGATATCAAAACTTACATCGATTCATGTGTTACTTGTCAGCGTAATAAAATACAACGAAAAAACTTTCAAGCTCCTATGATAATTACATCACAATCAACTGAACCATTCGAACGAGTGTCTATGGACCTTGTCTCTTATTCAGACATTAGCGATAACAATAATAAATATGTTTTAACTCTTCAAGATGACCTAACTCGATTCGTACAAGCCTATCCTATTCCCGATAAAGAAGCCGTAACTGTGGCTAAAGAATTACTTTATTTTTGTCAACATTACGGTGTTCCTAAAAGATTTCATTCCGATCAGGGCACTGAATTCATGAATAATGTTTTAAAACAATTAACAAAATTTCTCGGTTCCAACCATACCTTCAATACTGCGTATCATCCCCAAACAAATGGCGCTCTCGAAAGATTCCACGCTACCTTACGTGATCACATACGAATGTATCACAGTCGTCGACTTAAAAACTGGGACAAAATTATACCTTTTGCCATTATGTGTCATAATACCTCAGTTAATAATTCCACTAACTACACACCTCATGAATTATTATTTGGTTATAAACCACGTCCATTTTATAATATTAAAACTATTCCCGACTATACAGCCTGTGATTATCTAAAAGATTTAAACGAACGAATGAGAATCGCTCGAGACTCAGCCCTTAAAAACTTGCAGGCTATGAAAGAAAAAGCTAAAGATCGATATGATAGTCAGATTAAAAACTTTGCGCAATATCAAATAGGTAGTAAAGTTATGTTAAAAGTTCCTAATCCAAACAATTTGGACCCTAAATGGGAAGGTCCTTACCAAGTTATACGTGTTGGTTTCAATCATAACTACGTAATTCAGAAAGCCAATCGTAACCAACTAGTGCATGCAAATAGGCTCAGACCATACCATTTGCATGAAACCTTAGTTTAGTATTAATAAGAATAAGCAGAAAAAAAATCTATTTTAGTATAATTCATTAAATTTAGGGTCAGCTCTACAGCGGCTCAATCCCCTAACTCCTATAACTTTAACGACATTATACAGAATCCTTATACTAGTTTCATCATTCTATCATTTCTCTTAATAAACTATATAAAAATCTTCTCTTATCCAACCACGCTAGATCTAATAAACAATTAGTTAGTCCTGTTACCATCGACAATATCAATAAAATCCTAGATTCGTCTCAACTCTCTGCTTACGTGTACTCAAACAGATTAGTTTATATATTAGATTTCCCACTCATTAAACCTGAATCTTTTAAACTCTACCATATCTATTCAATCCCTATCCAACATCCCAATTCCTCTCTCTATACCACCATCCTACCAGAGCATAAGTATTTGGCCACAAACCCTAGTGGTGAACACTACGTATCCACGAGCTCCTTGGACAACTGCAAGACATACGCTGAAAGAAGAAGCGTGTGCCGAGATATCATCGTCTACAACTCTGATACACGCCCTGTTTGTGAGCTACAAATCCTACTCAGTGTCTCGAACGACATCCCCACCATCTGTACAACTACAACCTTCGCTGCACAAATCAACACATTCCAACGCTTGGAAAACAACAGATGGCTCTACATCCTCAGTAACGCAACACAGTGCATCCTTCAATGCAACAATCAAGTCTCGCATCACAACATCTACGGATCAGGAATTATTACCCTTGAAACAAACTGTAAACTTCACACGGGATACAGTACGCTGTCAGCACACCAAAGCAAGGAAGACAACATCACATTCCCGATTATAATTCCCGACATCAGAACTGAAGATTGCTTCGAAGAAACTGAAGATCATCATTTTCCAAACCTTCTACCTATCTCAATCAACGAAACTCCACTAGACTCACTCAACAACCTCAAACATCAACTAGATAAACATAACGAGGAAATCCAGCAGATGAAACAGAAACCCTTCATCCAACGACACCAGAATAGATTTTCTTGGTTCTACTTCACAACGGGAACCCTCATGTTATCATTTTTGATGTATAAATTATTCAGAAGATGTCTAAGAGTTGCAAATAACTTTGATCGCAATAACGATGACAACCACTGCATCCAGATCTTCAACAACTGCTTCGGAAGAACATCACGACGACATCAATCAACACGTCACATTCAGAACATCCCGATGACCACGTTGAACCAAACCACAACGTCATGCATCTCCGAAGATGACAGCGACGACAATTCCTCCACTCCAAAAAGATTCGGCGCTAACGCCCAATCTTTATTCTAGGCGGGGAGGTGTTATATAATATAACATTCCTTCCTTGTTATATAATATAACATACGGCAAATGTACTCATAAAAATTACTCTGCACCTTATCACTGGGAACGAAATTTCGCACCGCTTCGTGTTTGAACTGTTTCGAGTTAGTAACTATCATTTTAATGGCGAGTAGGGTGTTTTTGGGAAATTTTAGGGTTCATACTCAATTACATAGGTTTTACCTAAGTATCTCTACATTATGTGCGTTTTTTTTTCTAAAATTATATTAAGTGTGTTGTGTTATGTTATGGCACGATAGGTTAGTCATGGACCCTTCACTAAAAACTTGGGTTGACCACTGAGAACCAGCGTCTTAGAAAAGGTTAAGGTAATTAAGCACACCTTCTAACTTTCTTCTTCTGTATGTACTCCTTGAGGTGTTTACTCCCTTATGTACTTCCGTAATAATCATTTATATAAGAATTTCTAATTCTTCTTCTTCAAGAACTTCTTCTGAATTTAATAAATAATATGACTGGTGATTTTTTTTTCTGCCAAATAGGATGGATGTAGCTATGTAGCTACATAATTACAACCCAAGGCCTGGATCCGCAACTCTATCTTTGTCATCATTATTGTCATTGCACATCATAAGACCCAAATTAAACAGTCACCTCACTACCATCAGCTAAACTAATATTAATGTTCATAATTCCATAAGCACCCATACGGACCCAAAACTATTATCTTATGGGGACATTATACCAGTTCTCATCTAAAAACCTCAAGGGGTGACCGTCTTGGTCTAATCCTTATGTGGGGACTGAACTATTAATTAATCAAAAGTATGTCTGGGGCCTTGTCACGTTCCAATGAGGTTGAAACTTTTGGACCCTTTGTGGTTGCTCTAATGTTGTTTACATTGTCGTTAATTAAATGGGGCCCGGATGTGTAATTACCTCTTTAGAGGACCTGACAAACAAAGATTCTATGAAAGATACGTGAGTTGTTCTTGGAAAAGTAAGGGTATGGTTGAATTAGGTACTTACAGTGTTATTTTTTATGACTGAATTAATGATGCAATTATCTTTATGGGTACTTTTAAGAACAGTCGGGTATCAGGTGAATACATTCAGTCGTACATTTCAGTACACAGAAATAATATTGCAATTCAAAAATATTAATTATCAAAGTACTTAATGTTTGGTTTTTTGTGTATTCAAAAAAAAAAGATGAAACTTATAACCACCTAGTGTTCAAAATCTAAAAAGCGCCATCTATTCGAGATAGAAAACACTTTCATAAATTTAGGCATAAGTAGCGCCATCTGCTGATCTTTTGCTGCAGTGCAATGTAGAAAACTTCCGAGCTTTTACACATGAAGACGAGTTTCAGCTATGGACTGTAGATGGCGCTAATTTGAGTTTTGCTAAAAAAGTTTCAGTATTAATTTTATTTAATACTAGATTTAATACCGCTTTCTTTATTTATACTAATTTCAAAAGTAGAGTCTGATTTAGGTTTTGATTGCCTTGAGCAAAAAAACTCATTCATTCACTTATAAAAGTTTAAAAATGGGTTCTCTCTAAAAACACAGATTCGGTTAAAACACAGTCAATTTAGTGTTTTAAATTGTTAATTGCAACCGTAAATAAACCGCGAACAATAAGGGACACATATTTTAAGATTAGAACAAATTATTTTATTATTGTGCGCAAGTCGCGACATCTAACAAAGGTTATTCAAACTAAGATAAAGACAACCTAACCTCGATTGCGTAGGTACAAATTTTTTTGGGTAACATCTGGTGCCAATAGTTCGAATATAATTTAGTAGATGGCGCTATACCCATTATTATTAGATGCAGAGCAGCCACACTAGGGAATCGCTCATACTTAGATTTTACTTTTATTTATAAAATATGCATTAATGGTGAGTGAAATCTTTAGCACCTATCTTTTAACGTAGATTTGCTTAGCTTAGCTATTTAAGCATAGGAATAAGTAAGGCCCAAGTTCACCGAGAACATAAAAGTTTTATCAATTTTCACGTTCAATTTTCTAGTTCATTAGACAGGTACTTTTTATTAACTTTTTATGGTTTTATTTTATTTTTTACCTTTATTTAGCCATTTTTTTAACCTTTTAGTTTACCTCTATAACAGTCCCTACTAAAATATATTAGGTTGTAACATAATAATCTGATAATGTTTTAAGAAACTTTATTTTATTTTTTTCGTACAATTAAGCTTAACATTTTATTGAATGTATAGTCCATCATTATCTATGACCTCCTGCCAACGTTGGGGAAGCGACATAATACCATTCTCGTAAAACCTGGACTCACGAGAGTTAAAAAAATCTGTCAACCACTGTTCTAATGCATCTCGGTTATCAAAAGATTTTCCGCTAATGTGAGCCTGTAACGATCGGAACAAGTGGTAGTCAGATGGAGAAATGTCTGGCGAGTAGGTATGCAGGATGGGCTAAAGAAATCCAGCCTAGCTCCTTAATTTTTTTACAGGTCATCGATGAGGTGTGAGGTCGGGCATTGTCGTGGAGGAGATACACATTGCCATGTTTTCCTTTAAGATTATCGGCTACTTTATCCAACATAGCACAATAGCATTCACTATTTATGGTCGTTCCCTGCGGTAATAGTTCCCAGTAGATAACTCCGTGCATGTTCCACCAAACACTCAACATAACCTTCTGCGTAGTCATTTTAGATTTAACCGTTGGTACTCCTCTTTGACCCGCGCTAAGCCACTGTCGCTTATTGTTATGATTAACATAAAGTAACCACTTCTCATCTCCAGTAACTAGATCACGAAGCCACGCAAAAGTACGATGTAAAGTTAGTAATTGTGTACAAATCGCTACTCGCATCATCCGTTGTCCCTCCGTTAATTAGTGGGGTACCCATTGACCGTGCCTGTATACTTTACCCATCGCTTTCAAATGTCGATCGATGGTAGTATGGGAGCATCCGAGTTCCTTTTCAAGTTGGCGAGTAGGCCTCCTTGGATCTTCCTCAATGAGCTGCAATAGGCGATGAACATCAACCTCAACTGGTCGCCCTCCGTGAGGTTTATCTTCAAGATCGAAGTCGCCATTCGAGAAACGTCGAAACCAATCTACTGCTGTATGATAAGAGACTGCATGTTCTCCCATACATTGACATATGTTTTGTGCTGCTTGCTTAGCTGTATGTTTCAAACGGAACTCGTAAAGTAGAAGGACGCGGATGTCTCGTCTTTTCAAATCAATTTTTTCCATAATGCCACTCGCTGCGTTGTCAATTATTGCACTGATGAACTGAGCGCGCTCAACTGTATTTATACTCACAATCATAGAATTTTCTCGAAGCTGTGAAAAAATCTAGAATGGTCTCGCAAAAATTGTCAGATTATTATGTTACAACCTAATATTTTATTCGACAAAAACGAAAAGCTGCACAAACTTCATTGATCCCATAGTTCCGTGACGGATCGGCTTCTACCGTGAAGATGTTTTGTTTGCAGACTACTAAACGATTGTCCGTAATGGGTATAATATAACGCCCCTACCCCTTTAGGGGTCGCCAGTTAACGCCTCGCCGAAACGTCAGTGGCGATTCGTTACGGACTACAGGGATGTATTTAGAAGTTTTGTTTACAATGTTGAAGTTTAATTTTCTTTAACTTTTTAGTAGTAAAAGTAAGTTTTGCCTACAATACCATTTAATGAGGGATTTTTTCCTTGATTTATAAATAGGTACATAAATGTATTTTCAGTTTCAGGATCATCAAAGAATTGATTAACTCAGTAGAATTGGTAGACAGGTCTTGAAATTAAATAGACACATAATTTATAGGTACTGCTGGATTACATATGATGTCGTTAATAAACAACTACAAATACGAAAATTGATATCGAGTAGGTATGTAGCTATTAAAAAATAAAATTACCACGTTCCTAAGTCCATACCTGTAGCGTGTCGCACATTCTGTACAGCCCTTTGTAATCTTATTACATTAGTTAAAGGGTAAAAGCCGATATATAGCCTACATAAATACCACTTACGCTGGCATGCAGCCAGTACCTCTTTGAGGGTGATCCTTCGAGCCCAGCATGCTTTTGTCAACCCTATTGTAATGCATGTAGGTATCAGACGCATTCTAATTGGGAATTCTGGCCCTTCTGTTCAAATTAAAGGGTGATTATTCAACTATAGAACTGTTTTCAGCCATGTGAAAAGTACAATTGAACATTTATAACTACCTACATGCCTACGTACATACTTATTATCTAAGTTATAATTAGTATATAATTTCATATAATTCAGTGCAAACGTTATGTAGCTTCAGTCAACACAGAAAAATGAAAGACTACAACCGCGACGTTCAAATAAGATTCGTTCCCCGAAACCCATTGAATTAAAACGTCATAATAAACGTTACCAAAAAATAGAATTTCCGAGAAAGCCTGCAGCTAATCACGTGGCCATCAAACAAAAACATCTCACTCCCTTATTTACAAAAGGAAAACAATCACAGTGAAATATTATTTTCGGAAGGGCGCAGTAGTTTTTACAGTGATTCCTCTCGATAGATAGCACTAATATTTCACGAGAACGGACCGCGTAAATGAATGACACTAACGATTGATGGGGCTACGCTTGTTATTTGAAAAAGCGAAAGGCCATTTCCACCATTCCGTCGAAGATATATATCATTGGAAACGTCAACAGAGTAGAAAATTAAAGTCAATAAGACTCGGACGCGCCGTAATAAGCTCTCACCGTCAGACTGTTATGAAACGCCTTTATCATGGGAGGGTGCAAAAAAATTGGCCAATTTGTCAACGGCTAAACTCGGATCGCTAAGTGCCGTTTCATCGGTTCCCACCTTCATCTTTTGAAGATTTCTCTTACCTTTATTTTAATAAAATTCTTTCTGAAGAAATGAAATTGTTTATTTTTAGGACCCTAATCCGTATTCGAAGTGGAGTGCCGTCTGTGTTGGGCGTTTTATTAACATACCTGAAGACATCGGTGTAGGATGCTTTTCTGTTTTTAACAGACCCTTGATGAGGGCGTAGGAATGCAAAATATTCTGTTCAGCTTTTAACTTTTTCCACAGTAGACTTATTTCAGACAATCCCAATATCTGTCTCTCTGTCTGTCTTGCCTAAAGTACACCTTACATATTTTGTTAATTAAATTAGATAGGTACCTACACAGCTATCTATAATATATTTAATATCGCTAAACGAATAAACTAACTGTTTTGTTACTTGAAAACAAACATTGCCAACTGCGAAAAAAACAATTAACTATTAACGCAATAAAGCGAACCTAACCTAACACTAAGCAACTATGCATGTGCAATAAAGAACGTGATGATATTTAAACAGCTAACTACGTGAATGTGCATAAAGATGACCAAACTATATTATTTATAGTCGTCAGATAGCAATATCTCGGTACCACAAACGAGATTGCAATAAACATGAGAGACGTTTTATGTTTTCGTTCCTTGTTTTTTTTTCTACTTTTTATCTGTTATTGCATCCTAGGGCGAAGTTATGGTGTGTCCATGACGGATGTTTATAGAGAAATATCATCGCACGTGCGATAAATGTTACTGTATTCTCTTTTGATACGCCTTTTTGCTAATAACTTGCCCTAAGGCATGAAAGCTGCGCTTAGAACTATTTTTATCTAGGACGCATTTTTTGCTCCCTATTTTTTTACGCTAAAGAAAAAATGGACCAGTTAAATAAACTTTTTAATAAAAAACACTCAGTGAATTTTCTTACCCCTTGTTTAAAAAAGCACGTGGCCCTCTTTACAACTTTTTCATTTTAAGAATGGCAATATCTACACCTCGTTTCAATTTTCAAACATGCCTTTTTGCAGTGCACCTAATAAAAGTACATGAGTGTTGGAATTCTTTAGCCCCCAAGCATCCGAGACCTCAAAGACGAAGTATTGATAGGCAAAATGTTTTAACGAAATTAATCTATAGGGAGGAAACTGCCGTTGACAGGGACCATTATGTTTGGGAACTATAAATACATACAAATGGTCCTTAGTTTTTTAATAAAGCGGAGGGTAAGCTGAATATTAGTCTAATATCAGGGAGAGCAAACCGATGTTGCCCTCACAGTGTGCAGTCGGTGCATGGGAGTTTTTTATGAAGTAAAATTATTATGGATGACCATAATATGGATTTGCAGCTTTGGATTAGATGGCTTTGAAATGTCTTGTCTTAGAGCATGTCGGCTTCTTTATAAAACACCAAAAGATGGTATTTTCTCAGAATTCAATTTTAAGTGTAAAGATCTGAAAAGCACTCATCAACTTAATTAAGTTGTTTATGAACTTTATTATTTTACTCTAAGTTTGTAATTTGTATAGAGTAAAACTTTTACAATAGTGCAATTTGTTCTACAACTTCAAAGCAAAAATCTAAATGTCTCAAGAAACAACACAATTTATCGAATTACAAAACAACTCATAATTCTAATTAATGTGCCCACATAAAAGTCTTACTGTTTCGAATTTATTTCAGACCGTACCTACACTAATCCTTACATTTTTTTTGTATAAAACCCGAGAATGCACCCAGCACCCCATAACACGGTTAATATTAAAATATTGCATCGTACCCATGCATTTTACGGAGGCGTATCAAGCCAAAACATTGGCTTTTTTACCCCCAAGAATCACCCTCACAAAAATAATACAAGTATTTGTACTCACAATTTTTTTATGCCGTAGGGTGAATGCTCATTTAAATACGTCATAATATGCGTTATAGGTTTTTTTCCCTTTTCTCATAAAATAAAATATTATTATAGGTTTTAAATGTTATCTATATGTCCTTTTGTTTTTTCCTGCTTTGACTTATTTTATTCAGTTTTTGGAATTAGATGTCAAGATTAAATCTGGAAAAATATCAAGACCTTCTTTTTAAGTTGCATTAACGTTGTATGTCGCTAATTATAAAACAATAGAAAATCAATTGTGTCTCGCGTATATCTGAGCTGCGACATACAAGGGCTGCGGGTTGTTCGAAAGAGATACCGCGGCCCTGGTACATAAAAGGCCTACGAGACGGAACACGACGGTTTTTAGTCAGTAAGAGTCTGACACTCCCTCACCGCTGCTAACCCACAGCGGGAGGGGTCATTTGATGATTAACATAGCAAAACAACAACTAAATACTTATGAAAAATGCATTATTCATATTTTTTTAATAAACATTTTAATACATAGAAGAGTTCAGAGGACATTGTACTCGATATAATTTTCCATACTGTCTGCTACAAAATATGAATGAAATGTCATTTTATCTACATCTTTCAGTAAATTGTTAATAGTAATTAACGCTGGCCGAGTTACGACCGTCATACAACTTTACCATTAGTTGATTGTACCCTTTACGACTATGACAGGAACATTTTATTACGGAACTAAAACTAAAAGATATGAAGAGCGGTGTTTGATCGAACGAATCAAATGGTGCTACATTGGTTTATGTTCGTGTTTTTCTGGTATGTTGATAGGTACTTGTCTTTCGTTTAGTGGCGACGAAGGGTTTACTGAAAATGATGCTGAATATTTTCTGTCTTTTTGTAGTTTTGCAGAAATATTGAATAAAATATAGGTTTGTCTGTTTGGATGTTACGTGTTACAGCGAGTGATATTTTGTATGAAGATTGATAAAATTAGATGTAAGGTTAGAACAAAACGTTCTCATGTGAATGCAAACGAAACAGAATTAAATTAGACATTTTTGTCAGTTCGGATAATTTTTTCACACTTTTCCTGAAAAATATTCACGATCTCATCACAGAAACATCGTAATACACAAAATGTTTCCGCCCCAATGATATTTATACAAAATCTCAGTTTGTTTCCCTCAGTGCAGATAAAAGGGCGAGATCGTATGACACATTATTCATATTGAGGGGCGTCACACTAAAGATATTGTGGAAAGGGCACTAAGATTGCCAACTGCAATACATTGTTCCCCTGCTCCTTGTTTTGACGTGATAGAACGGCTCTAGACATTCGTAAACAAACTTACATTTACGTCTACCGACCCCAATAGTTGCTCAATCATCACCTCTAAGTCTTTACCCATAAGGCACGTTGATTATTTTCGGAGCTGTATAGATAAGTTTGCAATTGGTAGCGTAATAAATGTTGCGTATCGATGCGTTTGAAGATAAGTAATGAAGAACTTATAGATTGCGTTTAGAATACGAATGTGTGTAGATAATATTACAAAATGTGTGGTGGCTTTTATTTATGAGTGAAATTTTAAAGTTTTCACGCGGTGGGTAGGTATGTAATTTTTCCTATGAATCACTCGTCTGACTTTTATTGTTCCTTTTGAGAAAAGAAATGCAAGACCAGTTTGTCTATTCATAGTTTTATTTATTTTGCATTTATTCACTTAACATTAAGAATTATCAGTCAGTTTTTTTGTTAAGTTAAAACCTGACAAAAAAAAGAAAAAATATGTTAGGAAAAAACCAACATCTAAAAATATTCAGGTCGTATAGACTAACAGAAAAATGATATAAGCCTCATTATTTAAGGAAGACATCTCCAGCAATGTATGGTCTCTTTTATGAAAAGTTCATAAGATATTATGAAACTGCAACTTCACTCGCTTCAAAACGGCTACCAAAACCACAGAATGCACTAACCAAAATAATCTAATTTATTAACGTCCCCATTGACAACACCCATCTTACATTTCATACAACTTTTACTTATGCACGAGATACATTCGAGGGTTGGTCCCTCAATTGTGTTACACTATTTGTGTTTTTCTCAAACTTATTGCTCTAAGTAAGCCGTAGTGGTGTGTTCATGCCATTACCTGGATGACAGACACCATAAATATATCGATAGTATGTCATAAATTTTGTGGCTTTACTACTCAAATATTGCAATGTTTTGGCCAGTTGTTGGTGGCTTTGTCAATGTTATTAAGTTACTGGTAGTTTTTTTTATGGTGTGTTTTAACTTTGTTAGATGGAGTGGATCCGCATTAGCTCTCAGTGAGAAAGTTGTCTTCAAGAGGCTTGTAATAAGTACTGTTGTTTGAAACATATAATTTTTAATACATATCAGTAAACTACGTAATGTAAATAATGTAATAAAAGGAGACTTTTTATACTTACCATAATTTAATTTAAATCGTTCAAATTTAATAGTCGTAAATTAAAAATTGTAAAGTTGACCAGTGACCCGGTGTCGCCATTGGCCGAGGCGACAACTAATCAAATTAAACCAACCGTTTGATGACAAAGGATCGCCGAAACCTTTAGTGATGGAACTTTTGTCGATATTATTTTTTATCGATAAAACAAACTCATTACGAAAGATAAATTTTAGCCAACAGATTTATGACATGTTCACTATTTTTCATTTTATGTTTAAACTTATTTACCTTAAAAAAACAATGAATATAAAACACGAGTCGGTACTGTAACGTAGTTAGAAACTTTTTCATTTGTAAGGTTTTATTCGTCACAAATTAATACTGACCGGGCAATCATTTTAAATGTATTCGATTTGTTCCTTAGAAATAAGTTTTTATATTGAAGTGTGTGACTTCACCCCTCGAGCCCAAACAATAAACGCAAAGCTGAAGTTATTTTGCAATCTTTTAATTAAATATCCTGAGATCCCCGGTTCCTAGCGCGCCACGCGCTACAATTTGGTGGAGGCGCCGACGCCAAAGCCCCTAATATTTTTCAGGTCACGCGAAAAAGTCGCTTGGTGACATTTCGAAGACGGGAAGAAGAAAAGCCTGGATGAAATATTCCTGGGCATTGGAATAAGTTCTAATGAGATATTGGAACACGCATGAAAGCAGCTAAGTGAAATTTTAATTAATTTAGTGGGTGAAAGATGTCCCAGGACATAGAGTTTTTTTCTGGCGTCAATGACGTTTCTTTTGAAGATTTCCTTTTCCAATTTCGCATCATTGCTGCGATAAATAAATGGAAGGAAAAGGATCTAGCACTGTTACTAGGTGCATATTTACAAGGCCCTGTTCTTACATTTTTCAAATATAATTACGTAGAGGGCATTGAATATAATGAGATATGTGATAAAATAAGGGCAGAATTCCCTGATAATACAAATTACGTAGAAAAATTTTACAACGCTCGACAGGAGCAAGAAGAAGAATTACTGTCATTCTATTATCGTCTGTGTGGTTTACAGACCAAAGCAGACATCGCAGACGATAACATTTTTATTAATGTGTACTTAAAAGGGCTTATTGTCGAATACAAAGCCATATTAGGCTCACAGCTCTTTGCATCAAAATATGAGCTGCGTGAGACACTTTTTCAAATGAAAGATTTATTTGGAAAAGTACAGAGAAATGTTATCAATTTGCCAGTGATTCCACCAATGATTGATGATAGGAAATACACTATGAAATATGAAAGAAGTACTCCGTGTACACCTAGTAATACACAATTAATTTCTAGCATGACGAAAGAAGTGCAGCCGAGCAAGGATATGGAGATGCAGAAAAATGAGAAGGAGCTGCACGTGGAGCAGCATGCAGAACTACTGGCGATTGGATCGGAAGTAGAACATAAGTCTGGTGAGACCGGTCCATTTATTAATGTTCTGATTGCTCAACAGGAGTTCAGGGCGTTAGTGGACACAGGAGCTCCGATTTCTTGTGTATCTGAGGAGTTTGCAACAAAACTCAACATTCAAAGAATCAAAGAGAGCTCGAAGCATTTAGTCCCCAGGCCGGCGAACAAATTTTTTTTTGATACATATACATTTAAGACTTTGTGAGTGCCTTCCTTACGATGAGTCCGACAAACTTTTCGAATGCGCAAATTTTGGTGCCGCTGCGTTTTTTAATGCTTGATTCCTGAAATTGTCGATATGACGTCACTATGGCTCTTCGTACATACACGTTTCATCTTTTGAGATTCGTTTAATAAAGTTAACTAGAGAATGGTGGTCAACTTGTCCGATAAAGATCGTGCTGCGTTTGGAGTGTCCACCATCCTGAAAATGTCGGTATGACGTCACTATGACTCTTCGTACATACCTGTTTCATTTTTTGAGATTCGTTTAATAAAGTTAACTAGAAAATGGTGGTCAACTTGCCCGATAAAGATCGTGCTGCGTTTGGAGTGTCCACCATCCTGAAAATGTCGGTATGACGTCACTACGACTCTTCGTACATACCTGTTTCATTTTTTGAGATTTGTTTAATAAAGTTAACTAGAAAATTGTGGTAAGCTTGTCCGACAAAGATCATGCTGCATATGGAGTGTCCACCGTCCGGAAAATATAGTAAGATTTGGTATAAAGTACTGACAATTGGTGTGAAGTATGTTAATAGTAAATGTTGCATTTAGAAAGTCGTTTCGAATGATATATGTATCATTACTACAGGAGGGATTTATTAACTTGAAAACACCTATCGATAAAATAATCTTATATAAGCTCTAGCTTCTGAAATACTAACAATTCGCCGAAGTTTTTTTAATATGAAATGTTGCATTTAAAAACGTCTTTTGAATGATGTATAACTCATTACTAGAGATGGGATTTATTTAATTGAAAACATCTATCAATAATTATAATTTTAAATAAGCTCTAGCTTCTAAACTACTAACAATTTGTCGGAAGTATGTTAACACGAAATGTTTCATTTGGAAAGGTTTTTCAAATAATATGTAATTTGTTACTAAAGAAGTAATGGATTAGCTTGACAGAACCTACCGATAATATATTCTTAGAAAAGCTCTAGCTTTTAAAGAACTAACAATTTGTCGGAGTTATGCTAATACAACCTTGCGCTTAAAAAGATCTTTTGATTGAAATATGGCTCATAACTTCAAGTGAGATGTTATTCCTTAACACAATGTAAAGTATCAATAATATGCCTTAGGTCAGTTATGTCTTCCAAAATACTAAGAATCGGTAAGTGGTATGTTGAGACGGAATATAGCGCTTAAAAAGATCTTTCGATTGACATATGGTTCATACCTAGAGGTGGGACATTATTCCCTAACATAGTAAAACCTATCGATAATACGCCTTATTTGGGCTATATATTCTAAAATACTAAGAATTGATAAGTGGTATGTTGAGACAAAATGTTGCACTTAAAAAGACCTTTTGATTGATATATAGTCCATTAATAGATGTGGGATATTATTCCTTAACATAATATAAACTATCAACAATACGTTTAGTCAGGCTTCTTTTTCTAAAATAGTAATTAAAATTGGTAAGTAGTATGCCAATTTAATATACTTAAATAATGCACGTGAATATTTAAGTCAGAAATTGACAAAAAGAATAAACTTCTTCCAATTGTAATATTTTTTCTCATTTTCTTGTCGAACTGACTATTTGACTCACTACATTTGTCGGACAAGTGGATATTTGCAATAAGAATAGTAATACCTATCATTGTTGTATTTGTCCGACATGTATGTATGGGGAGACACAGTGACGTCATATCGACATGTTTCGGATGATGGACACTCCAAACGCAGCATGATTTTTATCGGACAAGTTGACCACAATATTCTAGTTAACTTTATTAAACAAACCTCAAAAAATGAAACGTGTATGTACGAAGAGTCGTAGTGACGTCATACCGAGATTTTCAGGATGGTGGACACTCCAAACGCAGCACGATCTTTATCGGACAAGTTGACCACCATTCTCTAGTTAACTTTATTAAACGAATCTCAAAAAATGAAACGTGTATGTACGAAGAGCCATAGTGACGTCATATCGACAATTTCAGGAATCAAGCATTAAAAAACGCAGCGGCACCAAAATTTGCGCATTCGAAAAGTTTGTCGGACTCATCGTAAGGAAGGCACTCACAAAGTCTTAAATGTATATGTATCAAAAAAAAATTTGTTCGCCGGCCTGGGGACTAATTGTCCTACTACAGTTTCTGGTGCTGATTTAACAATTTTAGGAGAAGCATCGTTAAATTTATTAATAGATTCTTGTTTCTTCAGCCATAAGTTTCTAATTATTAAAAATATTAATCAAAATTTAATTTTAGGTAGAGATTTTCTTTGTAAAAATAATTGTTTGATAGATTTTTCGATCGCCGCATCGAGAACGCCTGGAAGAGCTACTGGTCCATGAAGCACTACATGAAAGGGGACCTTCCCCTTTCACTCAAACGAAAGTTAGTCGACATGTGTATCTTGCCCGTCCTAACCTATGGTGCGCAAACCTGGTCCCTCACCGAGTGTCAGAAGTCCAGGCTCAAGGTTTGCCAAAGAGCGATGTAACGTAGCCTTTTAGGCATTAGACGAACTGATCGTGTACGAAATACTGACATACGTTCCAAAACGGGAGTCGATGATGTAGGCCAAAAGGCGGCAATATTAAAGTGGAACTGGGCCGAACACGTTAGCCGTATGCATCCGGAAAGATGGGCCACTATCGTCGCTCAGTGGACACCTCAGGATGGACACCGCAGGCGGGGTAGGCCCCGGAAGAGATGGCGTGACGACCTTGACGCCTATTGTCGAGATTGGTGGGCTCGGTCGAAAGATCGAGAAGTGTGGAAACAAGATGGGGAGGCCTTTGCCCAGCAGTGGGACAGTATGGGCTAAAAATAAAATAAAAAAAGATTTTTCCAATAATGATTTAATTTTGAAAACGAGGTTTATTACCAAGTTTATTGATACTGGCACTGTAGAAATTGATAGGTCAGTGTCAAAGGTACAGACAGTGAGTGACGGAAATAACGTCTTAACAAGAGGTGACATTGTCAATAATATAAATAAAATTAATAACATTTATTTTCAAAATAAAGTAAAAGCAAATTATAATCGGAATAAAGTTTTGCGAAAGCTACATAAACATGTTGTTTCGAAATCTAGGAAGACTTCCACGTCATCAAAGGTATTAAATAATGCAAAGTTTATGGGTTCTGGTTATTGTTATTGGAAAAATGTTAGGAAAAATAGTAAAAATAATTATTTTTGTTCTTCAGAGGGGAGGATAGACACGCAGTATAAAAAACGTATTCCTCTGCGTAATATTAATAGCAATTTAGAAATTTTAAATAGGCAGAATGTAAATAAATATAAATATAGGGAAAATTGTGATTGATTTATATGTTTCTAATACGTGTTTTGTAATTTCATGGTACCTGGAACGAGTTGTACGAGCATTGCCGGTGAAGGGATAAGATAGTGAGCTAATCCATCTTCGTGAGAAGATGATGTCCACGGCAGAATTGCTTCATCTATACTTATAATAAATCTGTAGAGAGGTCAATTCTGTACATTAAATATATTTCCAAAATATCTATCAGGGGGTGATTAGTGATCGATACTGATGCCAAAAATGCAATCAGTAAATTTTTTGTCTGTCTGTCTGTCTGTCTGTCTGTCTTTCTGTCTGTCTGTCTGTCTGTATGTTCGTTATGGAAACAAAAACTACTCGACGGATTTTAATAAAACTTGGCACAAATATTCTGCATACTCCTGGGCAGGTTATAGGATACTTTTCATCACGCTACGATCAATAGGAGCAGAGCAGTTATGGGAAATGTTGGGAAATCGGGAGAAGTTACTCCATTTTTTAAGCTTCCGTCGCGTGTGCAGCCTTAGTGGTTAAAGCTAAGTAGTAATAGGCTGGTGATTATTATTTCTTCCTTTCTTTGCACAAAGTCCGAATCTAACGCGGACGAAGTCGCTGGCAGAAGCTAGTCTTCAATACGAAGGAAGATGAAGATAACCAATGTGGTCAAGCTTGTGTTATTTTTATAAGTTTTTTAACATTGCTCTGTAAATCTGATCCCAAAATTATTATCTGATTTGGTTTAGGAAAATATTTGGATGGTGAATTGAGGTTGAGATCAACTTCGCAATAAGGGGCATAGCCTCGCGGGGAGTGTTTGCTTGACACAATGGTTTCTGCCGAAGATTTATGATCCCTATATTTCATTTATTTATTATTTAATATTCCAAAATTTTTTAAAATATATATTGGATAAGATGTTCAATTGTATTCCCCTAGGTGAGAAACTTTGATAACGGTGACTTATCCCTTCATCTGACACGTTAGCGTCCGGCGAAGTTGTAAGTTGTCAATACAGAGTTTGTCTTCGTTTGAAAGGTAATCCCTTCAGGACGGGTGTTCACTTTGAATATCCTTTGCTATTAGAGGCACGTTTCGGGGCTTTTTGCGTGGTTTTGCCACGAAAAAGTTCACGATAACTTGTGTTTCAAAGTGCAATATGGCACAGATTAAATAACCCATACACAGGTTATTGTAAACTATCCCGTTGTGAGGGACGTGTTTTTAATTTCCACGCATAGGTAATTGTCAGTTAGAGATAGGTAGGGACATTTAATATGATTGCCGGCCTAGAGCTGTGCTTTTGTGATAAAGTTTCAACTTTATCCTAAGGGCGTAGCTCGTGTAACGTAGTTAGAAACTTTTTCATTTGTAAGGTTTTATTCGTCACAAATTAATACTGACCGGGCAATCATTTTAAATGTATTCGATTTGTTCCTTAGAAATAAGTTTTTATATTGAAGTGTGTGACTTCACCCCTCGAGCCCAAACAATAAACGCAAAGCTGAAGTTATTTTGCAATCTTTTAATTAAATATCCTGAGATCCCCGGTTCCTAGCGCGCCACGCGCTACAGTACCTATCCACCTAGTTTAAAGTTTAGATTAAATAAGAATCTCAAAATACTTTGAATCCCACCTCGAAAGCTATTTTAACGCACGGAAACTTTATTTATATCTGAAATTAGAAGAGAAATAATTTTATTAGATGCCAGTAAAAATTTATTAAGTGTCCACATTTTTATCGATATCAATATTACCATAAGCAAAGGCCATCCTTACTATCGTAATATGAAACAACAGATTTGGTCGTGAGCTAAGCGTGACGGATCCGTTTGGGATCGGGTTCTATGACGCGAGGGTGCGGGCAGGCCAAGGATCAGCCGTTAAACAAAATTTAAACCTATGTATCTCTTACATTTTCATGACAATATCTTAGAGTTTTTAGTTATTCGAAGGATGTACGGAAGAGGACAACCAAAGAAACGATGGATGGATGTGAAAGTCGATACCTATTGCTAGACAGAATGTTACTCGTGAGATGACGGCAGATAGAAGAGTATGGGAGGACAAAACGTGCTGCGCCGACAACAAATAAAATTGGGATTAGGGCAGGAGGATCATGATGACGATTTTTGAGTCTTTAATCACATTTTAAATTGTGGATTCTAAGTTTTATGTGGCCAGTTACACCTTAGTTCACTATACAAAGTTTTCCACAATTCCATCTTTAAACTTGCACTAACCTCCTTGATATGTAGTAGGTACTCATTGATACATACTACCTACTCCTTGATAAATACTGTCCACATAGTAGCCCTTCGGTGTTTACTTAGTTTATTTACAGGTCTAAGATATATAGGTATACAAGTGAGAAACAAGTTAAAAGGACACCAATAGTTGGCGTGATGCCAAACAATAGTTTCTGCAGTCTGGGCCTTATAAGAGACGGGTTACGATCCGGTCATGTGTTTTGAAATCATAGCTGTAAGTATCAGAAAACAAAACAAGGCTCTTTAATCGTAATATTAAATGGCGTCTAGTAAAAAGATAGGAAATAAAAATATCATCATCCTCCGAGCCTTTTTCCCAATCCTGTTGGGGTCGGCTTCCAGTCTAACCGGATTCAGCTGAGTACCAGTGCTTTACAAGAAGCGACTGCCTATCTGACCTCCTCAACCCAGTTCCCCGGGCAACCCGATACCCCTTGGCTAGACTGGTATCAGACTTACTGGCTTCTGACTACCCGTAACGACTGTCAAGGATGTTCAATGACAGCCGGGACCTACAGTTTAACGTGCCATCCGAAACACAGTCAATGGTGTCTAAGATATACTTAGAAAGTACATACAAACTTAGAAAAGTTGCATTGGTACTTGCCTGACCTGGGATCGAACCCGCGCCCTCATACTTGAGAGGTTGGTCCTTTACCCACTAGGCCACCACGACTTATATAACACTTATATTTACTTATATAATACGAATAAAAATATAACACGAAATAAAACTTAAAAAAAATACAAAAAAAAAAAATGTAGAACTTTCTTTAAACATGTGTCAAAAGTTTTGTAATACCTAACGCCGCTTATTATCTCAACTTTATGGGTTATTATTTTATATATCAAAACATTCAAATCATTACCTACAGTTGGAAATAATGTACCTAATTGCAAAAGTCCTCAAGTTACGTATACGAAAACATAAGAGAATGCAGAGTTCGTAAAAAGTCTGCTTTACCAAAATGTACAAACAAAATACTATCGCCAACTCTAAATTCATAAAACACTAAATCTTGAACCAAGTAACTAGCCTACCACGTTCGGTACGCGCAATAAATATTATTGAAAAACCAAACGGACAGTTAACAATGATTTACAATGAAATTAAACTATCCAATAGTTATTTAAACAGATATTAGCTGTCAATAAAAGCCCGCATGTTTATCCATTGTTTAGGAAGATAAATTAAATGTAATATATAGGCGGTATGTAAATCAATCGTTTAATTTACATTTAATATTGAATCGTTGTAGTGTAGAGAAAGGCGTAGAGATGCTGCTTATAATTTAACAGTTCAACAATGTAATATTACAAAACTGCGGGTATCCTCAATTCTGCAATATCTTTAAAAAGATGAATGAATGTTGTATGTCACAAGAAAACAATTGTTTTGCAACATATAGTTCATTTATACAAGCCTTTTAAAGGGTACTAGTTTCCCAAATCAAGCCTTAAAAGTGCGTTATAAAACACGCAACTCACTCGTAAAACTGCACGATTTTTTACAAGAGATTTAGTCGAACAACTTTTCAGGCCAGACATATAAATCAGAAAGATGCGTTGAACAAATCACTACCGTTTTGCAGCAATACACACCTACCGATGTATTGGCGATGCCTATAGATTGATGTAGCGTGTACCAACACTAAACAATTTTATACTCGGATATAGCCGACAAAAGTTAAGATTTACGAACTATGCTCGACGGCGTAGTGTGGATTTACGAATATTTTTGGACGCGACAGGTAAAAATCCAATAACACTATAACACAATTCATTTATTTAGTGTTAGATTCAAAGAAATGTATGTTATATTTACAGTATTCAACAACAGATTTTTTATTTTAAGGCTATATAAAATCAGTTTTATTTCAATAAATACTAATTTATTACTTTGGATAACCCGGAATGCAAGCGAACGCAGACAGCGGGCGACCAATTAGTACTTATTATGTTCATATGAATTTTGGTTGGTTACTACGTAATAAAGATCAAAAATCACGCATTGTTTAAAACAAAATTAAAAGCCACATCCATCCAATTTTTAATACACGCTTAATTTTTTACAACTTCGCAACGCAGGATATTTCTGCGTTGAAAACAAACAATTGGCGTCGAATTTACGAGCCGTGTTGAGAGCCAAGCCGCTTATTGAGATGACTGTACGACGTTCAATTTAAATTCCCTTCCCGAAGACTATCAGCTTCGTGTGTCAGACCTTTACTTTCGGATTATTTCGACCTCTTTTGAATTTTCAATACAGTAACATAAGCGTTTTAGCAAAGATTTATTATGTTGATATTCACAAGCGGTTTTGAAAACGCTAAATGCAAACATGGTACAAAAAAAAAACTTGCAATTTAAACGTCCATTTGAGAAGTATAATCGGGAATAAAACACTAACGATTTTGAGTGTTTGTAAAACAAAGATCATTATAAATCGGGTCTTTAACGTTTTGAATTTCTTGTGTTGCTGGAGCGTTTAGATATGCGACAATGTTGGCACGTCGATCCGAACTCTTATCGAGACTAATTTATCTTAATTACTGCTTAATACCACAATTTGGATTCTAAACAGAGCGCTAACGAAGCGCCTTATGATGCCACCGTCGGCGTTAAATACCACAGGGCGAATACTTTCGAAACGCGATGGGTGCCGATCGCTAATCGAACAATGGGCATGACATACCTAAACCGCGGCATAATAGTAATAAATTCTATTGTTGTTAAACAAAAACGCGAATGTGGTAACAGAGGGTGACACGGTTGAAGCGCGACGACAATGCTAAACGGAATATCAATATCAGAGCATCACTTTTCATATGCCGACTGAAAAGTTGGTGCAATATGAAATAAACCCTGTTGCAAACATTCTAAAGTTTCAAATCCAGATTTTTGTGTCATGTTAAAAAATACGACGGCATTCATGCTTGCGCCTGCACCCGATATTGGATTTCGAACTCTATTTCGAGTAATTTTTGAAAATGCAATCTGTGTATGTTAGCAAGCAGACGGTTGCCATTTGTCTTCGCAAACGAACCGATTTGTGCGTCGGAGTATGGTAACGGATGTTGCAGGGAGGCACGTGGCCGGCCTGACTTATTGTTACGCTGACTTATTGCGCCGCTCATTGAAGTCTATTAGTGAATTACACTGAAATAGAACAATGTATTACTGTCAATGGTAACAGATTGGGTATTTTGGAAGCTTAGCAAGTTTTAAAATTGGAAGACTGTTTTAAACTGGAAGGTATTTTCCCAAATTGAAAATTCACTTCGACTTCAAAAATAGGAAAGCAATTCGTATTCTTGTAAAAGTGCAAAGAAATACAAAATAGGCTATCAAACTCCGTTTTATCTCTCAATGATCCAAAATAAACTCAAAACCAACAGATCTAAACTAAATTCCGAACAAAATGTGCAACATAAACCAAAGTCCGTGTAAAAGGGGAAGCAGAATTTCATAAACTATAAAACAAAGCAATGTTCAATGCGGCCGTCTTGGTAAACTTTTGGGATACGAATGAATAATTCAAGATGCGAATCGGCAGTCCGTCAAGCGGTTCCTAGACCGTTGCATTTTCTTCGTAAATCTGCAGTAATATCTGAGGATATCTTATGCCGTGTTCAAGAGCAATATTCTTCATCTTTCTGTTTTACATTCCACTGTGATGCTCAACACATGTCTGGATTTCAGTCCACTCCTATTATTTGGTTGCTTTTAAATCGTCTCGGATTTTTGTCACCTTTTGTGGGTGTCGCTTTTGGGATTTGGATTCTACAAGTTTGTTCTTTCAAAATCTTTTTATGTCGACTATGAATTTTGACAATGTTATTTACACGTTTCTTAATGAATTGAAGGTTTCAGTGTATATTTGAAGTTAGTTTATTATTATTAGATACACCAACCACAAAGTGAAAAAAAAAAAAACAAGATCTATGATTGATTTGATATTAACGGTCTTGATCCCCATAAACGTGAAAGACCAATTACGTTAACTTACTTAGGTTATTACAACTCTCCCATAATGGTAAAAGCAAAATCGATATAACTTCATCAGAACAGTTAAAGAAAAAGGTTTCCTTTTTAAAAATCCACTTACACGTATTCAGTTTTCCATAAAAATCTAATAGAGAAAGCATTTCGCTCGAGTCAGCCATTGCTCTCCATTTTAATGAATAAGTAAACAAAATTAGTGGGGTCCAATATCGAAATAAGTGAAACGAGTAGGTCAAAGCTACGGGCGCAGCATATAAAGTATCCATTTGAAGAAAATAATTTTAAGTAACGTCGTTCCGAACGTTTTATTCGCGATCCAAAAGAATTTAGAACGTAAATACACATTTTACCAAATTGCTCCGTACATAATTTTTGCGCAATTATTTTTTGTGATTAAGCCAATAAGGCCATGATATTTATGTTTATTTTTGCTTTTATTTTTTATGAAAATGTTCCAACGTTTATTTATAGCTTCAACATGAAAATTTTTCCAAATAAGTAGAACATTTCACGACAGGTGATATAGACACAGAATCCAAAGCTTTTATATCACATAACTGTAATATTATTGAAATAAAAATAACTCTACATTTAACCCTCACTTCGCCACACTTGAAAATATCTTGAGTGCATCGTTGAAAGTAAATGCTGGTATAATTCCTGGTTCCACTGCGTTTGGATTGCATTTAGAGACGTTAGGGGATGAAGCTGGATAAACTTTATGTTAACTGTAAGCAATAAAAATAGCCTTTATGACGATACGTGGAATGGTTACGTTTGTTTGCGTCATTTGGTTGTTTTGCCGTGAATTGGACTAGGTTTTATTGAAATAGACGACGTTATTAAGATATATACGAAAGCGTTACTCTGAATTTTAGATGGATACATTTGCGGTGTAGCAGGAATAAATATGGAATTGAACGTTTACGGGGATTGTATCGAACGCTTGCCTTGTTTGTGGTCTTGGCTATCAAGAATTTAATTGAGTCCACTGTTTACATTGCACAAATTGTACGTAAGTATACCTACATTTGACGACTAAGGTTGGATCCAGAATATTGGATACTTTTCAATATTTGAAAGCACATAATCGATAACGTGCTAAATGATGTGTCGACTAAATAATTGTGATTTACGAAGATTCATTATTTCTAAGTACCTACCTGCGGCTGTACCTACCTACCTAAGTGCGGCCATTATTAATTACCATCTGACAGAAATCAGACCCGAATTAATAAAAAATCCCAACTTCGAAGAAAATTCCAAAGAAACACACATGAATTAAAACTATACCAACAACGGTAGATAACAATAACGTTTCGGATTTAAAGATTGCGGTTACCCAGCTCAAGCCAGCCAGCCGACCCAATTTAGCACTAAAGTGGCCTATTTTGCATAGTTCCCTTTTAATGTGCTGTTGTCCCATCAAGCGTTTTGGCAACAGTTCTGTGCAACTGAACTACTTTTATTCGGCTACGGAGTGTTCATTTGTTTTGATCTAATTAGGCACACAAGTAATTCTGAAATAGAGTACATACATTGGTTTCTTTAATGTGTGTAGGTATGTGTGTGCATCGGTAAACAAAAGACAATAGTTATTTAAAAAATGTTCTATGGTGGTGTTTCAACTATTTAAATACTTTGACTATGAAGTTTGTTATAGTTAATTGCTGGCAACATGCAACATGATGCGTAAATCAAAAACCATTTTTTTTGTGTTCTCTCTATTCAATAACATCTAATTATTAGGAACCTATCACACACTTATGATCTATTGAATGTATTGATTTAGGGTAGCTAAAGTGCCATTAAATAGCTATATTTTCAAAGTGATGCTTTTCATTATTATTATGATGAAAGGCAATTGCCGCAGGGTTGGTCGCAGACCAATTAAATTGATTGATTCGACGCAAGTTGTTAATCAAAATGTTTGTTTGCCCGCCGGAAAAGCAGCGAAAAGTGCATCCGAGAGACCGTTTAATTTGTACCAGGCGAGATTTTTAATTAATTTCATTGTTGCAGTTTACGGGTTAAAGTGTTTGCTTATTACCACTGCCGTTAATTTCAACAATCAAGGTTTTTTTTTACTTTTAAATCACTGAGTAGTATGTGGAAAGTAACCATGATAAATAACAAAGCATGAACTATTTGACGTAAAATGCTGGAATATTAATAAAAAAAATTTTAGAAGACCTAAATTAAAACACTACAATTTGTATTTTTAAACGAAAATATTTTTTAATCATAAAAGAAAAGCATATGAAATGCCATTTACGACTGTATATTATCATATGGGATCCATTAAAATTCTCTGTGTTTGCATATGAATTCTTAATAACAGATTGTCCAGTTCACAGCCACATAGCACGTTGGTCTCCTATACGTAGCACCTCTATAGAACGTAACTATGTGCTAACAACATGGAACAGTTAGACACTAAGATTTCTGGAAGGGTTTTAGATAACCTAGATTATAAGGAAATGGGATTTCATAGCCTACAGAATTTATTCCAGTAGCAGTTTGATATTAACTTTCAGTGTTTCTAAAAACACGGCTGTGGTAACAATCGTATCGTAAGGAAAAAATACGTTCACAATTTGAGCATGCATTTGTTTCTAAGATGAAGATAAATAATATTTATCCCAACTTCATACAGGTACACAAAAGTAATTAGGTAAGCTGCAAAGAGGTTTAGAGAAGTACTCCGTGTTTTATCGTGGCTGTTAATAATTTATCCCTGATAAAATTTCTGAGTCACCTTGCCATATTGGAGTCGTGAAGGTAAAACCAAGCGGCGACTCGTCTGAATGAATCAACCCCCAACTTAGCGCGTCACGCCTAGTTTTTGAACGTGAGTTTACCTATATATGATAGGTTAGGTACACACATCAGGATAAACTGTAACACAAAAGCCATGCGTAACAATAAAACCGTTAGTACATCCAGTTTAATATCGTTCTATATCCGAACACGTCCATTCGCCAAACCGCGGCGACATGCTGCCGCCATAATGCGTGCGTCCATTGGTGTTCAAATTAAATACATAAAGAAGAAATGTTTACATACAACTACGCTGTTCAGACCATTACACGAGTGCGTCATATGGTGGTGCAACCGACAATGTGAGCCAGACCTCCCATATAAATGTAGATACGAGAACGGACCACAATTTTATGATACACGTTTTATGTAATGTCTGAATATAGTGTCGCATCGGTCTAGGATTGAGTTGGTGAGTGTTATATCAGATGAATTTAAGAACAGATTATTATTTTCCACTGTGCATGGGCTCACTTTATTCTTTTAATTTCTAAGTGTCCTGATCAGTGTAAGCTGAAATATAGGCACCTTACCTATATCTAAAGGGAGTTCTTGTCCCTTAATATAATTTATGTTTGCCCATTATTCGCGCATTATTAAAAGCCTCATAGTAATGAATTTGTATGAATTTTGCTAAGCATCTACTATCGACTCCTGTACTTATATTCGAACGAACTTTTTACTTCCACAACACAGCCTACACTAAATATTTACATCTAACATGTTAACTCCAATATAGCAAAACAGGACGAGAAAAAAAAAAGAAATGAAAACGGGACAAAAATCCGGGAGACAACGGCAGCGGAGATAATGTCCCGTATAATTGTCACGATACGAATTTATGCAACCGGGTCGTTGGGTCCTCACAACGCATGCGGTGAGTGTGACAATGTTGCTGCTGAAGCTTGGCTTCCAGTACATTCTAGAACTTTCTATCTCAAAACAGATTTATTAACAGTGAAGAGGAGGACAAAAACTGGCAGGGACGAAATCTTCGTTGTGTTCTAGTGCTGTAGCAATCCTAAAATTGTGTTGACAGATCATTTTTATTCTTCATGATAAAACAGATACAGTTATTTCTCAAAATGTTGCGGTCTGCAAGAATCTTTGCTCTGCCTATTCCCAATAGATTAACATCAAGTGGCTATTTCTGGTATTTCACAACCAACCACATTATGACTTATCTTGGCGTTTTTTTCTGAGACAAATACACTGGTTGCTATTTCAGTTTTTACAGCGACATCTATGCGTGCATGCGAGGTCGGGTTTTACCGCAATTCAGTTATTCATGTCCCGTGTTTCATTCGTCATCACGTTTTGATGTAATGATTAGTGTACTGTCAACAGAATTAGTGGGAACTACGGACTGTTTCATTCTTGAGGCTTATTATTTAATTACTTTGTCTGTACTGCTTTCAGTTTTACGTGTTAGTTGGGGATTAAAAGCCAAATAATTGGGAGTCCTTTAGGACTTTATATAGCAGTCCAGCTGATATTCGTATTAGCGATTTTAAGTAAATAATTGATTAGAAAATAATTTCTTCAATTTAAGTAAGTAAGTGCTTGCTTTAGTGAACTTTAGTATCCTCTGAATTCATCTTCCATTCAAAACAAGTCAATGTTTACATAGACGAAGAAAAGCGATTATGTCTAAATGTTAATTAACCTACACAAGTTTACGTCAAATATTCGGATCATTTTACTTAAGAAACTCGTAATTGACATCAGGAAGAGAATGTTCAACCCGTTAAATTGCCATGGGGTGGTCTGTGTGACCCCATCTGAGCTAAAATTACACTAGACACAAAGAAAATTTAAGTGTATTTTGGTTCAATTAGTGGGAGGGTTAGGGGTGTAAAATTGCGCAGGGACAGTAATTTATTTTAAGTGTGACAGTAGAACAATTTCGACTGGCGATTATGGGATTTAAGCCTTTTGAAGGAGCAAAATGTTTACGGTTATAAAAATATAACCCTTCCTAAACTTATTCTAAACTATAAAAGCGTGTGCCTTGTACTTGATTATTGGTTCTATTCTTTATTCTTGTAAATTACCTAGCAATGTTTGAAGATGGCATGGCATGGCGATCCGCGTTTTTATCTACTTTCATTTGTTTTATTTCTGTATGTCAGTTAGGATGTAAGAACTTGGAAAAGTATAATTATATTCAGTAACCATTCACCCATAAACCGTAAAATAAACCATATTCAAAATCAGGACTAAGATAAAACATAATCCTTGATTACGATCACCTTAATTATGACGTCAGAAGCAACCCAGCCGTATCAAAATTAAAACCAGTCATAAAATGTAATGACGGCAAAAATATCGGCCCTGATAAGGTTATCACCAGATATGTATGTATTCGTATAATTAGGGACTTTGCAAAAACCTTTTTTCATATTAGGCTTTATATTAGGGTCTAGATTTTTTATATGAAGATTTTTATAGGTCGAGTGTATTATAGTGTGAAATTTTATTAAAATTGATTAATTACCTACGTACATACAAACTGCTCGATCACAAAAAAAAAGTAAAAAGTACTGAAGAAAATAAGCAGACAATACAGATTTTATCATGATATCAAATCAGCATTTTAGTGACTGCAGCGACAACCTGCTACATAAACTCAAGCGTCAAGTCACGAAAATACAAAAGTCCTTCCATTTATCGCTACGCAAACTTCCAAAATACACGTGCATTGTATTTCTTATAAAACATAACATCACACAACCCGCCCAGCAGAAAACGCACAAACAAAATTATACTACAGAAACAAGCTATGGAGGAGCGAACATAAATTCTGGTGTTACACTGTTAATCAACATAGAAATTGTAATTCGAATATTGGCCCCACAATTACAATACATTTACATACAGATTTGGTCGGATTGAATTTCTATGGTAACAGTCAGCTTGTTAATTTGCCTAAAAGGAAAGTAATTGCTCAGATGGAATTTATATCCCATACGGGGTCTATGTGAAATACCAAGAATTCTGTAACTCGATTCCTACGGAACTAAATGTTCCTTGAGTCGGCGGTTTTCTTGTTATTTTAAATCCAAAAGTTTCTTGCTTATATGACTTTCGGTTAACTAAGTTCATTACTATTACCATAACAGAAAGAAAACAGACAAGTATTATTATACACTAGCTTCTGCCAGCGGTTTCACCCGCATCCCGTGGGAACTGCTTCCCGTACCGGTATAAAAAGTAGCCTATAGCCTTCCTCGATAAATGGGCTATCTAACACTGAAAGAAATTTTCAAATCGGACCAGTAGTTCCTGAGATTAGCGCGTTCAAACAAACAAACAAACTCTTCAGCTTTATAATATTAGTATAGATTTTGTGAATCTGGAACAAAGTATAAACTTTTTCAAAATTCTTTTACACTATTTGTGGAAGCATAATATTCGTTCTAAATTTCTATTATCCTAATCAAACTGTTCCATGTATGTTTCATAAGTAAAGGGTATCCCATTCAAATGTAAAATGATTTCATTAGTATTAAAATTTTCCAATGAGTTGTGGGTCAAGTCATTATGAATTCCATAAATTAATATTAGAAATATATTTGAGCGTAAATGTTAAAACATACATTGATAACTGTTTACTTATCCGACATGTTTTCGTTCAGGAAAGTTCAAATACATATTTTAAAGGCATTTTCCTACATATGAACGTTGTTATAATTTTATACGTTTTATAATCATTGATGTTCCTTTTTAGATTTGAACTATGAAAAAAAGTAGACGTCACCAATACATACAAAAGATTCCTAAACAATTCTTCTTCCATAGAGCTGCAATAGAAGCTATTCACGAACGTAGCATGTAATCGTTTTATTCGCCATGATTGCTCCCGGTGAATAAATATTTCTTTTTTTTTCCCACCAGCGGCCCCACAGTTTCCGCCTTACGAATAATTGTGTGCATTCGGTCAATTGTACCGGCACGCGCCGTTCTGAGTGTTTTGCTGGCACGCTGTAAAGAAAAGTGACGCAATTTTCAACGATTATTTATTTGTATGAAAAGAATATATTGGGTGCAGAATGTCAATGAACATGCACGATTTTGATAATTTCAATTTTTTTACTGCCTTATTAGCTTTGTGGTCGAAAGGACAGTGACCGCTTCTTGGTTCGCTTTGACAAATGCTGCAAAATAGTTAGGTACTTTCTAATATTTTGCATGTATGTCCCATAATAGAAACTGTTTTACTATATTTCCCATAAAATAAACTATGTATTCCAATAAACCATAAAAATAAATTACAAAAAGTATGATTAAAATTGCTTTCAATGCAGATAATAAAAGCATTGCCAGGAGGCGCTCTGCAAAATATCATATCTTCCCCTCCCCTTTTAAAAGTGTGATGCAACTCATAAGAAAATGTCTTATAAAACACATGCCATGTGGCCCCATAATATATATTTTAAACTGACTTTATTTGCCTAAATTTAATGCAGTTTAAAGGGTGCATAATTTACTTTAGCCTAATTATTTTGCAATAGGGATGCGCAGATGGTGTCGTGAATTGGGGGTAGGAAAATTCTTTGCGACAAAATTTGTTAGAACATTTTAATTAAGATACAAACTTTTGGCTATCGATGGATTGTTATCTCCATTACCAATGATTGTCTTATAAAATTGAAAAGTAAAAACGCCGTAAGTTAAAAAAAAAACACATTTAGGTTGGCACATAGTTTATATGTGTGTGGTGTGTAAAAGGTGGTATCCACTGAAGACCTTCTAAACCACAGTACCGTTTACAATTTGAATACAATCCCTGGAAAGTCCAGAAAACTTTTGCAAAAGCATCATGACCAATACGGACAATCCAACAAATGAGATTCGTTAATAGGAAGAGCTGAAGGCAAATTTTCGGCGGCGTAACGTCCACATCTCGTCCCAGTTGGCTTTCCAATTTTCTATACGTGACCTTTTTCACTCCAAATGTCACATGTTCAACAAACGAGGTGTCTTTGAAAACGTAATTAGAAAATTCCCCAACGACACGGCCGACGTACCGATTCCGTTCTCAGTAGGATTTCGGTGCTCAGGCGCTGAAAGTCGCAAATTAGTTTTGTTCATGGCACGCTATAGATGCGCTTGTTATGTAGGTAAGTGTATGCGTTTCAATAGATTTGGGTATTTGGTATTTATTGAGGTTTATTGTGTCCTTTTTTATTTTCAACATCTCTTGTAATAGTAGGTAGGTACGTACGATAGAATTAATGTCGTCCTGAATAGGTATATTATGGGATTTTTCAGGTCATCACTGTGTCTAGTCAATACTAAAAAATTCTCTTCAAGAAACCCTGTTCTTTTTATATAATTTTTAGGTAAGTTTCAGCCTCAGAAGCATTCTACAGACATTCAAGGAAAGTTTATGACCGTATACACTCACGTGCAATTTAAATTGTATTATACTTAACATACCTTACTTAAAATTCAAATTGTTTTTACGTCACTATGTTTTCATTTAAGCGTAAAATAATAGAATTGCCATCCCAGCGGTGTTGCCGCACTTGCGTAATTGGTTTAGATAAATTAACAAAGTAGTTCCAAAGAGTGATATCCCTGGAGACTCACTTTAATTGTAAACCCGCCCCGTTTCAACGATTGTTGCATTGATAATGAGTTTTTATGATGATTGTTTAACAGTTTTTCTTGTAATAGTATCATTATAAAAGTATGCGCTGCCTTCTTAAGAAGACTAGTGTAGATAGAGCGCGGTTATTCTGTAATTTACCGTGTTATACTGGAGATTCAAAAAAAAAACATTAAAACATTGTATATGGAGTAAGTAATTCTTTTATTCTGATATGCAAATAAGACCCACTGACCAAATACTTGTCTCTTTTACATTTATCTAGCAAATTGATTATTCTCAAATTATATTTTATTAATTTTCCAATTACTGCTGGAGAGGCCACACGAGGACAAAAGATGACATAATCGCAAATATTCATTAATTTCGAAATAAATATTTTAATGGAAACTCTCAAGTAAAATAACGTACATAACTATCAACAGAACAACTCTTAACACTGATTAATCCTATATTTATATAACTATTTACAGTACTAAGAATATTTCAACGAAAATGAAAACTATCCTAGAAAAAAACTACAAAAAACGTTAAAAAAATTCGTTATAGCACAATATATATAAAAAAAAACACTATAAGATAAGCCTATCAGTTATATCGACGTTGTATTGATATTTAAGGGTAAATTATGACGATATGAAATGTAACTTAAACGTACATTTCTTCGTCTCTTCAAATAATGCTTCCAAAGTACTCTCGATGGCTTCCTGAATAACAAACATACACTCAGTCTATGTGTCAATAAAAATTGAAAGATTCTATAGACAAAGGTACGACTACGATTATGAGTAATTAAGATAATCCATATTACAAATGAAATAGAATCGCAAAACAATGCAACGCCGATCAGTGAATAACATGGCCAAAGTTTCTTCTTGATGCACTCTGCTTACAACATGACAGTACAGACATTACAATTGCCAAAAATATTATGAAATTTACTGTAGTTAATTAAAATAATAGTATAGTAACCATATCTTCATGGGGTTTGAGACCAAATATGTTAGAAACAAACCCATCGCGAACTCCTATAATAACTGCAGTTACTCCGTAAGTGACCGCTGTTGCTTTTCTCTTCTCAGCGCTTATTTTTCCAACGTAAATGAGAACGAGTCTCAGATAAGCCAGTAATGAAGAACAGAGTGACCAACATATCGATATTAAGAGGAAATATGGAATCATAGTAATCATCTCGTCTGGCCTGTAAAAAGGCATAAGTGCCAATAAACACAAGTACATAGTTCCAGTTATAACTTGGTTCACGCTGATGCAGTTCTGAAGAGTGCGCCACTTCGGCAGAAGACACCATGTTGTTAGCAATACTATCACACACACTATAGACAGCACTGATCCTGATATTAACATAATAGACTCATGTTAATAACGATTTGTATACGAATTCACTTCACATACTAACTTTACAAGCTATATAACTTTTGTGATTTGTATATTTTGTTTTTTTGACTGCAAGTGATAAGTAGGTAGTGTTCATTAATTTTAATTACATGATGTAAACAAAATTAATTAACAAAATTCCTATAAGTTATGCACTAGATTACTAATTAGTGTGTTAAAGCTTGCCACCAGAAAGTACATTAGATAATTAAATATTTTGTAAATAAAAAATAATTATTTCAAAAGTTTGTTACATCCAACTGACCTGTGACCTAGACCCTTGTGTCATGACAGCCATTATAATTATTACGATGTGTAAAACTATTAATATTCCTTCGTCTCATCAAGTATTTTTTCCAATGCATTCTTGTAGACTTCCTAAATAAAACACACATGCTTTGAAAGACAAGCCTGTGTGTAAAAAAGAACTGTGCAATATCGAAAGTATAACTTTTACTGTAATATTGAAATATAATAAACATTGTCACTAAGATGACAAATAAGATCGAATCGCATATCAACCCTACTCCTATCAAAGCTACCACGTGACTGAATTTTCTTGTCGACAACTTTACCGTACAACATGATAATACGCCTATTACAATTCTTATAAATATCATAAAGTTTATACTTAGCATCAAGAATAATGGCGCCAACACAAACTCCATATAGGGTACAAGATTCATTATGTTAGGGACTATTCCAGATATACCCATGGTCAAAGCAGTTAGACCATAAGCAATCGCCGTAACTGTTCTCTTTTCACCGCTTATAGTTCCGCCAAAGACTAAAACAAGTCTCAAGTAAGCCAGCAAAGAAGCACAGAGAGACCAGCTTACAGATGCCAGGAGAAAAACATTGATTACAAACGTAATTGTGTTACAGTCATCGCAGAACGCGAAAGTGATCTCAATACACAAGTACACAGTTCCAGTTATAACTTGGTTCACGCTGATATAGTTCTGAAGTGTGCGCCACTTCGGCAGGAGACACCATGTTGTTAGCAATACTATCACACACACTATAGATAGCACTGATCCTGATATTAACAATATGAATATATTGCTCATTTTAAGGTCGATTATTCTTATTATTTAATTCCAATTTCGAATTCATAATACTCTGTTGAAAATGCATGTTCAGATTTGCTAGCGTAGTGACCGACTATACTCAACTGTATGTTAGCTTGTTATTTACGTTTGTTAACATTTTTATTAATTAAATAGTTGTGTTTTGATAAACGGTTAATAGCAGCGTTAATTAGGGTTTTTAGTTGAACAATACTAATACTCAATGTCGACAACAGATATGAAAGAGCTCGGCGCAGCGCATTTGCGTACAAAAAACTTTTAACTTCATATTTCCAAAGGATTTACTTAAATATGATGATCAGTTCCTCATACCTTTTATACATAGTGATGACGTATTACGCTTAAAACTTCATCAGTGCATTATTATTACTTTTTGTATTTCTTCGTCTTTTAAAAAATTGTTTCCAATGCATTCTCGTTGTTCTCCTTAATAATACACACATACTTTGTATAACAAGTCTGTGAGTGAAAAACAACATACCTAAATCTAAATTGAAGTTAAAACACATCTCAATAAGATCTAAAGTACCAATCAACACCAATAATATTGAATCACATAAAAATGCAACTCCGATCAATGCTACCACATGATTGAAGTTCCTTTTCGACATCTTATGCTTACAGCATGACAACACGAAAATAACAATTCTTATAAAAACCATTACGTTAATGTTTAGTATCAGAAACATAGGTACGAATATAAGATCGTGATAGACTTTTAAATTCAGTATATTAGGAATGATTACGCAACATATACCAATAGCAAGAGCTGTTATAGCATAAGTGATCGCCGTAGTGATACTTTTCTCACCGCTTATAGTTCCACCAAACACAAAAACAAGTCTTAAATAAGCCAAAAATGAAGCACTAAGTGACCAGCTTATAGATGCCATGAGAAAAAAATAAATTAAAATAGTCATTGTCTCACTCGCGGGACACACTGCTGTCACAGTTTTTAGACACAGGTGCAAAGTTCCAGTTATAACTTGGTTCACGCTGATGAAGTTCTGAAGTGTACGCCACTGTGGCAGGAGACACCATGTTGTTAACAACCCTATGACACACACCGTGGATAATACTGACCCAGATATATAGGTACACACGATTAAAGTACGATTCATTTTGAGTGAAAAAATCTCTGGTGGTGCTTACTTTTTTTTGGTCCAGAGACCGACGTTTTTCAATTGTAAATGACGTTGTTACGTTTGTTAACAGTTTTATCGCTGAAATACATATAAGTAGTAATAATTATACAACACAATTATGCAGAAGCATTTTTAATGAAACGATGAAAACAATACAGTGATTAATTAGGATATTAGGTGAATGTATGTACGTATCATACGAACATTATCTACGTTACATAGTAAATGCAGTCGTTTATTTCTTATCATTTATTTATTTTTCAACATATAAATTACATTTTTAAATATTAAATATAAAAATAAAAAACATTTAAAAATATAAAAAATAGATTGCCACCGATATCGGGCACAGGGTCCAAGGTACCGGTGGTTAGGGTCCCAGAGACAGAAACCTCCTCACAATACGCGCCGTATTAAGGTGTACTGCCTTCTGAATCAGTCCCTTGATCCAGCCACCTAACGAGAGCCTCATGAGGTGTTGGTCGAGGCTCTTGGCTATTAGACCATTGGCCGTAACGACAATCGGCACAATAACAGCCGTGTCGACATTCCACATGGCGACAACCTCATGCGCTAAGTCGAGATACTTTATTTGTTTCTCTTTCTCAGCTTTCACGAGGTTCTCGTCATGCGGAACGGCGACATCGACTATCATCGCGCGGCGCGCTAATCGATCTATCACCACTATATCAGGCTTATTAGCTACAAAAGTCCTGTCAGTGATAGATCGATCCCAGTACAACGTGATATGGTCCTTTTCGAGAACTAGGTCGGGCGCATACTTGTAGTACAGTACCTACAAGGTTGTATTGCAGGGCAAGCTGCTGGTGGATGATCTTGGCCACTTGGTTATGTCGACAGCCGTGGCGACAACCTCGTGCGCTAAGTCAAGATGCAGTCCTTTTATTATTATTACCTTAAATAACTTGTAATAGATATAATTATAAGTCTACTTGTATTGTGACTTCAACAAATTGCTTTTATTTATTAAATATAAAAAACACTATAAGATAAGCGTATCAATTAGATCGACGGTGTATTATCATTCACGGCTAAATCATGACTATGTAAAATTTAACTAAAATGTACATTTCTTCGTCTTTGTAATTAATGCTTCCAAAGTAAGTATTCGTGATGATTTCCTGAATAACAATAATATACTCTGGAGTATCAGTCTATGTGTGAATAAAAATTGAACGGTATCGTATATAAAGGTACGGTTAATAGTAGGGGTAATTTATTATTTATTAATTAGTAATCTACATTCAGTTACAATACAATTTATGATATTTAAACTAAGTATCAAAATATTCATCCGCATCGCTGTCAGCTGGGATCGTGCCCAAAAGGCTGGCTGCATTGCCACGCTGGATGGCAATGCATATCCTTTGGCCGAAGTATAGGCCAGCCCTTTGGTCACGAGTGGACTCCACTAATCGCTTACTGATTTCTAATTTAATAGGGGTAATTAAAATAACCCATATCTATCTATATAAATAAAAATGAATTGTTGTTCGTTAGTCTGATTAAAACTCGAGAACGGCTGGGCCGATTGAGCTGGTTTTGGTTTTAATGTTTGTAGAGGTCCAGGGAAGGTTTAAACGATACGAAGTTCGCGGGATCAGCTAGTTAAAAATAAAAAAGAATCGCAAAACAATGCAACGCCGATCAGTGAAACAACATGGCCAAAGTTTCTTCTTGATGCACTCTGCTTACGACATGATAGTACAGACATTACAATTCTTATTAATATCATGAAATTAACTGTAGTCAATAAAACCAATGGTACGATAACACAATTTTCATAGGATTTTAGAGTAAAAATGTTAGAAACAAAACCATCGCAAACTCCTATAATAACTGCAGTTACTCCGTAAGTGAACGCTGTTGCTTTTCTCTTCTCAGCGCTTATTTTTCCAACGTAAATGAGAACGAGTCTCAGATAAGCCAGTAATGAAGAACAAAGTGACCAGCATATCGATATTAAGAGGAAATATGGAATCATAGTAATCATCTCGTCTGGCCTGTGAAAAGGCTTAGGTGTCAATAAACACAAGTACACAGTTCCAGTTACAATTTTGTTCACGCTGATGTAGTACTGAAGTGTGCGCCACTGACACTATGTTGTTAGCAATACTATCACACATACTATAGATAGCACTGATCCTGATATTGACATAATGAAGAGACTCATTTTAATAACGATTTGTACACGAATTCACTTCACATTCCTACTTTACAACAAGCTACATAACTTTTGTGATATGCACGCTTAGTATTTGTTTTACTACAAGTGATAAGTAGTATTCATTAATTTTAATCATGATATAAACAAAATTAATTAAAAAACTTCCTGAATTTTTAAGCACTAGATTGCTAATTAATGTATTAAAGCTTGCCACAAAAAAGCACAGTAGGTCACAAAATATATTGTAAATAAATAATTACTTATTTATTTACTTATTTTAAAATTTTGTTAAATCCAACTGACCTGTTTTATCACAGGACCTAGACCCTTGTATCATGACAGCCATTATAATTATTACGATGTGTAAAACTATTAATATTCCTTCGTCTCATCAAGTATTTTTTCCAATGCATTCTTGTAGACTTCCTAAATAAAACACACATGCTTTGAAAGACAAGCCTGTGTGTGAAAAAGAATTGTGCAATATCGAAAGTATAACTTTTACTGTAATCTTGAAATAGAATAAAAATTGTCACTATTACAAATAAGATCGAATCGCATATCAACCCTAGTCCTATCAAAGCTACCACGTGACTGAATTTTCTTCTCGACAACTTTACCGTACAACATGATAACACGTATATTACAATTCTTATAAATATCATAAAATTTATACTTAGCATCAAGAACAATGGCGCCAACACAAACTCCATATAGGGTACAACATTCATTATGTTAGGGACTATTCCATAAGATATACCCATGGTCAAAGCAGTTAGACCATAAGCAATCGCCGTAACTGTTCTCTTTTCACCGCTTATAGTTCCGCTAAAGACTAAAACAAGTCTTAAGTAAGCCAGCAATGAAGCACATAGAGACCAGCTTACAGATGCCAGGAGAAAAACATTGATTACAAACGTGATTGTGTTACAGTCATCGCAGAACGCGAAAGTGATTTCAATACACAAGTACACAGTTCCAGTTACAACTTGGTTCACGCTGATGTAGTTCTGAAGTGTGCGCCACTTCGGCAGGAGACACCATGTTGTTAGCAATACTATCACACACACTATAGATAGCACTGATCCTGATATTAACAATATGAATATATTGCTCATTTTAAGGTCGATTATTCTTATTATTTAATTCCAATTTCGAATTCATAATACTCTGTTGAAAATGCATGTTCAGATTTGCTAGCGCAGTGACCGACTATACTCAACTGTATGTTAACTTGTTATTTACGTTTGTTAACATTTTTATTAATTAAATAGTTGTGTTTTGATAAACGGATAATAGCAGCGTTAATTAGGGTTTTTAGTTGAACAATACTAATACTCAATGTCGACAACAGATATGAAAGAGCTCGGCGCAGCGCATTTGCCTACATAAAACTTTTTAACTTCATATTTCCAAAGGATTTACTTAAATATGATGATCAGTTCCTCATACCTTTTATACATAGTGATGACGTATTACGCTTAAAACTTCATCAGTGCATTATTATTACTTTTTGTATTTCTTCGTCTTTTAAAAAATTGTTTCCAATGCATTCTCGTTGTTCTCCTTAATAATACACACATACTTTGTATAACAAGTCTGTGAGTGAAAAACAACATACCTAAATCTAAATTGAAGTTAAAACACATCTCAATAAGATCTAAAGTACCAATCAACACCAATAATATTGAATCACATAAAAATGCAACTCCGATCAATGCTACCACATGATTGAAGTTCCTTTTCGACATCTTATGCTTACAGCATGACAACACGAAAATAACAATTCTTATAAAAACCATTACGTTAATGTTTAGTATCAGAAACATAGGTACAAATATAAGATCGTGATAGACTTTTAAATTCATTAAATTAGGAATGATTACGCAACATATACCAATAGCAAGAGCTGTTATCGCATAAGTGATCGCCGTTGTGATACTTTTCTCACCGCTTATAGTTCCACCAAAGACAAAAACAAGTCTTAAATAAGCCAAAAATGAAGCACTAAGTGACCAGCATATAGATGCCATGAGAAAAAAATAAATTAAAATAGTCATTGTCTCACTCGCGGGACACACTGCTGTCACAGTTTTTAGACACAGGTGCAAAGTTCCAGTTATAACTTGGTTCACGCTGATGAAGTTCTGAAGTGTACGCCACTGTGGCAGGAGACACCATGTTGTTAACAACCCTATGACACACACCGTGGATAATACTGACCCAGATATATAGGTATACACGATTAAACTACTATTCATTTTGAGTGAAAAAATCTCTGGTGGTGCTTACTTTTTGTTTGGTCCAGAGACCGAACATGTTCAGTTGTAAATGACGTTGTTACATTTGTTAACAGTTTTATCACTGAAATACATAATTAATAATAATCATACAACACAATTATGCAGAAGTATTTTTTATAAAACGATAAAAAGAGTACAGTGATTAATTAGATGTTTGGTGAATACGTGTATCATACTATTTTACAAAGCAAATGCAGTCGTTTTACAATTGGTACCTATTACCTTAAACGGCATGTAGGAGATATAGTTACGAATCTACTAGCTTTGTATCTTCAACAAATTGCATTATTATGCTTCAAGAAATCCATTCATATACTACACCGTTGTTGTCTGATGGGGTTAAATTCACTTCGTACAATTTTATTGAAATTACAATTTCTTTATTTTTTGAAATATCATCACTTCAAATGATCTCTCGTGGATTTTATAGGTTAATGAAGATATGTATGAAGATTGTCATGGTATGGGCATGTAATGAGGAGAGATGATACGCATACAACAAAGTGTGTCCTAAGTATGAATGTAGATAGATGGAGAGGAAGAGGAAGACATAAGAAAACATGGATGGATGGCCTGAAAGATGACATGAATAGGAACGGAGTGAGTGTCAGTATGACGAGTGACAGGGGAAAATGAAAGAGAATGACATATTGCGCCGACTCCAAATAAAATTGGGAACAGGGCAGGAGGAAGAAGAAGATATGTATGATTTGTCATTAGTTTCCTACCTTAAAATGATTTGAGCTGATTTTTATCCCATGAAAATACTTTCTCATTCCAATATCATAACAGACACATAACAAATGCACTGTATCGCGAATCCCCCAGGGCCGACAGATACGGAACTTAGTCGTTAGCAGAAAGCGTCGAGCCTACGACATACAAAGCCCTTCTCAATAATGGAAAACCAAGCGGTCTTAGAGAACTGCAACGTTTACATTGACGCCTGCCGAACGAAGATCCTCCTCTCTCTTTTAACTATACAAGCAATGATAATGCGTACTTTCTATTAACTCGTTAGGTCTATAACGTATGTAGCGCGATCTGGCGCGGTGAATACGCTTTATTAACAAGAGATTTGCAACTTTACAGAGATAAAGGGACCTTTGAAGGGATGTCGATGGTAACTGTTTAACCGCTCACTAGTTAAGAGTTCATGCCATATTAGGGAAACGTTTGATTTGCATCATAAAGCTTGTTTTGAATTAAGCGTACAAAGTTTCGCAAGTTTAAATTAGATGAATGAATAAATTAGTGTTTGTAAGACGTGTCGTACAGTCTTCGAGCATCGTTGTGAAGTAGCTGAGATAATTTTCGAATACAGATTTGCGAGGTTCATTTTGTTTAGAAGTTGAAACTAAAAGTTAGGAAGGAAGTATATTGCTTAATAACTTTTAACGACGTGAGATGTTTTCACTACTTTTTAATCTCTTTTTTTCGCTTGTAGTTTCTTTCTCCCTAAACAGTCAGCTCAGCACCTAGACTGTGTTAGAAAACAAGATTCGTGGAGTCATTGTTCTTTACTAGCTTTGTCTTCCTCGTTTCACTGGTCACTTTGATTGTATCTTTGCTAACATCTGCCTGATCACCTGGAGCACAATTCTGATACGGTTCACTCGTCTTAACCCCTATAAAATATTTTCCAAACGGAACTGTAGAGTGGTTCATTGATCGTTTCGCGATGAAACATTAGTATAAGTACCTCGGACTAATAGCCGGAACGTGACTCTAGTTAGGAGGTAATTTTGTTGGAAGACCTCAAGAATATCATACACCAACAATGTGGATGCGTTTATGCAATTGAGGAAATGTTTTTTTCTTGTTGATTTTAATTTTTTTTTTTCAGAAATTTCTTTAAAAAGATTTTTATTAACTAGGGATCATTCCAAAGTTTGCAAAAGCGATCGTAGCGGGATTTTTTTTGTAAATTTCAGTTTAGTAACACGGCCACAAATGCAAGATATTTCATGATGATTCATATTATGTACTTACTTTATGACTAACAGAATCAACATTTTTTTTTTTTCTAATTCCTGTAAACCAGGCCTAAATACAGATTGCTATTGGCAGATTTAAAAAGACACTTTTCACAAAATATTTAATGTACCTATAGGTTTATTTCGTCTTCCGCTTACTGCATTAACTTTTTCACCAAATTATCTGCTCAGTTTTGCTGAATCCCATCCAATTTATTCCCCCTTCACAAAGGTCTTATCTTGAATGAGAGAAGCTTGTTTTAATGTCGTTAATTTAAGACTCCGGCGTCGGTAACGATTTCATTCTGTTGTGTTGTTACGTATAGACTAGATTTCCAATAGTATTGAAGGTAGATTAGATAGGAGATCTACCCTTCTGCTAAGGTTTGACATACTGATATTCAAAGAAAATTGACGCAATAATATGAAGGCACAAGATGCGAAAAGAAAAAAATCGCCGTAACAATACTCTCGCTAAGGTAATGGAACAAGAACATATTTTTATCTAGTTTGCTGAAAACTAAAACTTTGTTTGTTTAATAACTTTAAATATTTTTTTTTGTAAATATTTTTTAAACTAATTCACCATAATTCAAGATCATTTATTTCCTTATATATGTCGGGACACCGTTGCACACACGGTCGGTTAGCCCCATGGTAAGTTATTACTTAACTTGTGTTATGGGTGCTAACAGAACTGATAAACTACATATTTATAGCTACACATATACATATTTATAAATACATATTGTAACACTCGGACCACGGCCAACAAGCATGCTCATCACACAAATGTCGACCGAACCGGGAATCGAACCCGGAACCTCAGGTTCGGCAGTCCGGCATGGTGACCATTGCGCCATCGAGGTCATCATCCATCATCAGCCTATCGCAGTCCACTGCTGGACATAGGCCTCTCCAAGTGCACGCCACTGAGATCGATTTTCGGCCATCGAGGTCGTCAATATATTTTCCCATACCTTCAAACAAATTTTCAGGTTTGCATGATGGTGTAAGCAGACGCTGCGGGCCAAACGAACCTTGTACCCCTCAATTTTATTCAACCAGTTGAAACGATCAGTAGGCATATATTTTCCTACTGTAAACAAAACTGGAACACTATTGACAAAGGCCATTTTTACGTACTAGCATACGGGTATTAAACACAATGCAAGCCAATTTGTTGTATTAAAATTCACGTGTTTCCCAATAGTCGATACATTTGCGATAAGCCTGGCTCACAGTAATCTGACTTTATCGGTATACCTGTTTGAACTGGAACTTTTACAGTGTGCAAACGGTAAATTAATTGTTCATAAAAGTAACTTTTGCAAAAATAAATATTCGTAAAGGTGCAACCTGGTGCAACGTTAAACGCAGGCTACGTAGATAAGTATCTTTTACAATATTGGAGAAGCATTTTATGTGAAAAGTTTATAGACCCTGAGAAATGAAACTTCTTAAAAAAACTGCGCTCTTAAGAAAAAGCTTTATTTTTTGTTGAATTAGGTTTTACCACCACCATCGCTCGATGGAAGTGCCCTAGTTGACCATAAAACGACGAAGAAATTTAAATAAAGTAGGACCTTCGACTTCTCTAAAGAAAAACACATTTTGAACTACAAAGTCCTGACAGTCATCTCACAATGGCATTTGACAAACGGCTGTTATTCGAAGATTATCGCTTGAACATGACTAATGACATGTCGCTTCCTACACGTCTCTTCTATATGTTAATTGTACTGAATGCTCCCAACACTAATTTACACTGTTTATTTTACTGAACACAACTTTACCTTTGCTGTTTAAAAACCAGTTTTCAGACAGTTATGCGCCTTATTTACAAGGAATAAAGCCGTTGTGTGATGAGATTAATAGAAAAATTATGTTTGTTTCAGTCCAGATGATTCACACGCGTTACGTTGTCATTTCAGACGTACGATTCAATTTTTCATTTAGATGAGAACTGTGTAAACAGATCCGAAATGGAGGGGAAAGTTTCTATTTTAAAATGTTTTTGTTTGGGCCCTCTCTGATTCTTTTATGGATGTGCTAAATAGAATTCTGAAGTTAGCTATCGGAAACTTTATCCGTGAAGTTTGCGGATTGAAAACAAGGTCTGTGTTGCAGGTGGAATAATATTGCTGTAGCCAAATCATTTTATTTACGTTTCTTCATAAATATAACACTGCAATAGTAACATGTAATTACATTGTCTGTATTTCACCTGGTTGAGACATAACGTGTTAGATTCGTCGTGTAATAGGTAGGGCGATGTTGAACAAGCCGTGTTACTTGCTGCATACATAACATAGGTAGGTACATAGACATATCTATGTGTGCGGATATACATAATTGCAGGAAACACGTACTTAAGGCTGTCTAATTAGGTGAGAGCAATATGTCACAGGCGCTATTAGATACTGTACTACACTGCGGTTTGGACATAGTGTTTATAGGAAATTATTAATCACCTCATTAGTTACGTTGAACTTTGTATTGTTACTATTTACCTGGTTTTCATGAGATAATCTACAGAGTGTTCGAGATTTAAAGATTGAAACTGAATTGACTAGCGTAACACTAGAACTTTTTTTTTTTTTTTTTCTTAGCCCGTACTGTCCCACTGCTGGGCAAAGGCCTCCCCATTTTGTCTCCACACCTCTCGATCTTTTGAGACCTCCCACCAATCAGGGTTGTAGGCATCCAGGTCATCCCGCCATCTCTTTCGGGGCCTACCCCGCCTGCGATGACCATCCTGTGGCAACCACTGGGTAACGATGTTGGCCCATCTGTCAGGATGCATTCGGCTGACGTGCCCAGCCCAGTTCCATTTTAATTGTGCTGCTTTTTGGCCCACATCGAAAATTCCGGTTTTGGAGCTAGGTAATTTTTATTCCAATTAATTCATCGGTGTGATTTTTGGTCCATTTTAAATGGGTTTTTTTATTAAAAATATTAGCTCCCTTAAAGTTGTATTAGCTCATATAAAATATCTCCCAACACAAAATAAATCTTAAGTCAACCAAAAAGTTCACCAGTTATTGCTATTTATTCAGGAAAAAAGCTTTGCGATAGACCGCCCCACTTTCCGGGTTCAACAAAAAATAAATAGGTATATTGTTTGAGCACGCGAATCAAATTTTAATATGCATACCGTTTAGGTCGTGTTTAAGTGTAGTGTTGCGTGAATACTATATCGATAAAAATAAATCGACTCGCGTGTACAGTATGTCGATTTCCGTAAACGTTTTGTTTGAAATTATCGCTTTTTGCGTTGATAGAGTCCTATCACAAAATTTTAACTATAATGTTATAATTTCATGAATTCATTCATATTCGTGTGTTAAATAAATATAAGGGTAAACTAAACAATTGTGCCTTGGTTATTGTGACTGCTTGGACATACTTAAACTGTGTATATAATTATTATGTGAAGAGTAAGTCGCTCCGTGTGAAACGCTGGTACTCAGCTGTATCCAGCTCGATTGGCCCGAGCCGTACATAGTTGGGAAAAGGCTAGACAAATGATGATAAAGTAAGTGCAAAAGTTTATAACTATGAGGTATTTCAATAGCGAATACATAAATAATCGTTGTGTAATACTATCAAGCCCCAAATTATTTTACTGGAACCGACTAAAATAGGTACACCTGTAATCAGTTACTGTACATTAACTAAATTAGCATATGATTTAATAATATATTATAATAAGTATAATATAAAAAAAACTGACACTAATACTGGCAAAAATAACATTTTTTATCGATAACTGAAAAAACACAACCTTACTGCGCTAACAAGGTGATTATTGCTAGGGGCGGGACGAGCTCACTCGATAACCTCTTTACGGCCATCTAGCGGTGAACATAATTATCTCAAAACCAACTTATGGGAAAACAAGTCATATTATCTATTTAAAGCACTTTTGAACGGATTGTTATCTTTTTGGTAACGGGTCAAAAATAAATATATATGTATATCATGTTAACTGGTATGTATTTCACAAATTTTGGAAGAATATACAAGTGTCTATACAGGGTGTGTCGTTCACAATCACATTAAATCCTATCGCATATACTTTATGATATTCTATGGGGAATTGTAAAAACCATAACCAATAAGGGAGAATTTCAGTTGTTTGTAATGACTGACTTTTATATGGTGTTCTAATTTTCGCACATTTTTATTCTATTTACTTTGTTTGAAAAATTCATTATTTTTATTTTTACGTATTTTTTATTTTTTCTTTGTGTTAATCGACATATACAGGAATGAATTTTAAGCAGTGCACAAAAAAAAACTGGTGGTCCAGAATCATTAACAGAACATATCTGCATCATCAGTAAAAAAAATTTTTTCATTCTTTTGTCCGCCCCAAAATCAGCAAAATATGAATACTAACTATTCTTACGCGCGCCGAGCAACGCTCGCGTCGGTAAACCGGTTTCGCGTTGCCGCCGTGCCTACTATGACGACGGTGACCGTACAATCGGTTACAAAATAAACATCTTTCGATATCAATAACTTTTCTTTTTTGTACTAAAACACGACAAAATAAAAATATACGTATCTACAAAACTTATTTAACTATAAGTTGACGAAGCTTGCGCACTGGATAAAATTAATTCCTGTATTAACCAGTACATTAACGTATTTAATTTAATGTGATTAGGTATGACACACCCGATATACACATTTTGTCCTATTTTCGTTTTATGGTTCCACTGATCTACATTTGATTAGTTCACCCATTATACCTATTATTAGTCTGAAGCCAACAAACGGTTTTTTTTTTTAAAAAGATATTATATCCAAAACAGAATGAACAAACTTCATAAAAAAGCATATTCCTGTCAAATCTGTTTTACATTCTTTGAACACAGAAAAACTTGTAGAGAAGACATAAAATGGTGATTTTGTTCTTTACGGAAATCTATTTGAATGTCGAGAGATAGTAACAGGTAAAGCCACTTGAGACAAAACGTTGGTTTTGCATAGTTTTCTTTTGTAAAACAAACGAAAGACTGAATTTCGTCCAGAGTTTTATGAACCTTTTTGGTGAAATGTCTTAGGATAAGAATGTAGTCTAAAATACACGACGACGACTACCGCTTTAGTATAAAGGTAGTAAATAAAATTATTTAACTTGAGGTAGGTAAAGTTTACTTTTATACATGCAAAATCAAATAAAGTCATCATCATAATTATATAAAAAATAAAATAAGTATTTAAAGCCTCTCCATTTACTACCAAAAGCATAAAAAATGGCTGTCAACTGGAAGCTAGCACATAATTTTTGGAGTAAAATGGAAATAAGTAATCGAATATTTTTAACACACAACTACTCACAACTCGTAGCAGAATTGAAAGTGGATTTCAGAAACGATTTGGAAACTACATCTCTAACAATAGTTTTAAAAAACTTGTCAAACTTGTATTTTTTACGAAGATTTTTTTGTATCAACCCTTCCCAAATATTATCAAATACTTCAAGCCCAAAAAATCCTCTCAATTCCATAGCAACCAATCCTTTACACATCCATTGGGTGGTCCATACACTAGTATCACGAAATTCAAATTGCCTTATACATGTTTGTGCAGGCCCCCATAGCTCAATTACGGTACTGGCCAATTATTACATGAACTCTTCCCAAGCGGCTAAGCGTTCCCGTCCACTCTAGTTATGCGTTTCAACTACGAACTCGTAATTACCTATGTTAACTTTGAATTACACCGTGGGTATTTTTTGGGGTTCGGTTTTTGAATGGATTCCGATTGCTTTTGTTTTTTTTTTGTTTGGATTTGGTTTTATAAATGGCGCTATGATTTTTCTTTTTTAAATAAGATTAAGCTTCATAATTTTATAAGAAGGGCTATGTATGCCACCAGAAGAAGTAACTACTTACATTTACTTAAAAAAACTGTGCTGCATGTAAGTTTTATTAAAAAAATATATATACCTATATATATCTATATATATATATATAAATGAAACCCGCTTGCCTTGTCACGACATAACATGAAAACGGCTTGACCGATTTGGCTGAAAATTAGAGGGGAGGTAACTTAGACCCGGGAGAAGGTTTTAGGATTTTTTGTCACCATCCGGCTACGGGACGCGGGTGATACCGCGGGCGAAAGCCAGTAAGAGATAAAAATGAAAATTGAATTTTCAATTGACGAAACAAGCACATGCCTATAACAGTGAAATTAAAATTTATAATACCTAAAAAAATCGGTATATACTTACTTACGTATATTACTGGTCTTATCTGCACCTACAGAACCACAAAACTCAAAACCAAATTCTTACCAATAGTTTTTTAAACTATTGAATTATTTATAGGTAAACTGTTGGTAGTTACGGAAAATAATAATGTTGAGTATCCGGTTCTTTGAATCTCGATAAAATTGTTAGCCATCTTTTTTTTCTCTGCTTACATAGTTAAGGCGTTCTGTGTTATTATTGGGATGTTATTAACCTATAGTGTTTGGTCAGACCATGTTTTTTCATGGCTATTAACTTGATCTAGATATGGAAACAATGTGGGACTTAAAATTCGAGTAAGAACTGATTTATGATATGGTGTAACCTTAATATTTAAACGGAGTTCGCAAAAAAGGCTGTCTGGTAAGTTACTATTTTGCAAACAATTTGTTGAAGTATTATATACAAAACATCACTCACGCCCCCACTGTAGGCAAATGAATTCAGGATTTTGGGTACAGCATTATTTTTATCTGGAGCAATTAAAATCTGCTGAGATAATATTTCAGCAAGAGTATCCAAATATAACAGCTATACAAATTCCCTAAATAATAATATTCATAAATATTAATGCTATATCTTGTGATTAAATTACTGGTTCATTTACAAAATGTGCGGGACGGACGTAGCTCAGAAGCAGGAACTATGGGTGGCTTCGAGACGTTGACGCCCCGTCGGTCGCTGGTTCGTGGACGGCTGGGCGAGTGGACTGTATTTTCGATGTGGCGAGAAACAGGAATATAAGAAACAGGAGTATGAGAAACAAGAATACGTTTAGACGGGTTTTAGTACTCTCTGGTTTTAATACGTTTAGACTGGTTTTAGTACTCTCTGCTACTGTGGGTTCAGGAATGCCGGCGAAATAATAAGTCTTCATATATTTTTCAGGAGTCTTGAAGGGACGAGCTTCGACGCACTACTGTTTACTATTTCACTATTTACTTTTTCACTATTTACTATTTTGCACTGTTAAAATTCTATACCGATGACTACGATTGTACGGCGGAGCTTGCGCACCGAATGTGTTCGAAACTTTACCTTAACGAGCGCCTCGATTCCTCGTCCCTCCCACCAACCTCAGTTTATTTGACATTTCAATTTTACAGCGATATTACAGGTCTATGGTACATGAGAGCGTTATGGGACGCACGGTGCCAGACCCCCCATGAAGTGCGCTACCGGACTATACTATACTCACACTGAATTTCTTCAAGACTGAAACACTATAACCGAATAAACTATGAAAACTATGTGAAATCAGCCCTTGTATGAACATTATCTCGAGATAAAAAACAAACTATGGGGGCTATCTCGATACGGAAGGCAGTGTGTGTTAGGGCATTTCATGGGCTATCTGGCGATAGTAATCCTATCGATGTGACCTAAGCCCTAGTATTGACAATTTGCATGTAAAATGAAAGACAAAACACAGACATTATTTATTGTTCTGTAACTTAAACTATTAACAATATTCCTATAAAGTAAGTTGTTTTCTATATACTGAGACCTAGGCTTTCAGTTAAACACTATTTCACTAATGAAAGTTTAGGATTTTTTCTATCGAGAAATGTTTACATAGGCAAATCAGGCCGTAAACGGCAGAACTATATGTTTATTATACACAACTATGTAGGTTTTAAACTACCACTATAAAACTATTACAATTTACTATTGAAAAACACTATAATTTACAAATCAAAACACTATCAAAACTGAATACAATTCTATACTTATTTAGAAGGAGGGTGCACGTGAAAAACACACATCGGCGCGGCTCACGGCACTTTTTTCTCGTTACCCGCATCACAAATTGTTAGAGTATAAATAGTAACGCGCATACACGAACACTTTGATGAGACACTCCACTTCTGACTCTCGTCGTGTACGGACGTGTCGCTCTGCGCTCGCCCGTTTACGACTTTTGTCTTTGTTACGCCCGACGTAACGCTCACCGTAGTCGCTCTGCCGACTACAAATATATCAATCCAAAGCTGCTTTTTTCAAAGCGGCGGACGATTATCCTGCTTCTAAAACGTTTGTGTCAAGTAAATTCACTTGACCCCTTCTGGGTAAAAGCCACAGTTTCGTGGTTCTCGGTTGAAACCATACGGTGCCAACGAAGCCGAGAGGGTGTTGACCCAATCACACCCGCCGAACCCCTTCAGGGCAAGGCAGTCAATTGGACGGGAGCTCGGATTTCGGCCTTGGGGGATCTCCTAGTCGTGCCTTGCATCTGGTTTGCTTTCACAGCTACTCACCTGGTGTCGGTTGGGTATCTCTATACCCTTCGCACTAGACTGGCTAGGGCCCGTTCGCACAATAAGACTGGCGAACGGTTTACAAGCTTAGGGCTCACCAATAGGTACTCACCTCCCTGCCTATACCCGGCAGGGAGGGTTACACATCCCCGGGCCCATCCACCCGGGGAGATAGGAGATAGGTCTTAGGTTTTTATAATTAGGCCCCCACCTCTTTTAGCTCGGTAGCCCTCTTCCCTCACGGGAAAATGACTACCGAAGTTATTAAATTCTTCTTCGAGGTCCTCCTCAAGGACCAAGACATTGTCGCCAAATATGGCGACATTATTAGTAACCTTGATATCAAGGACCCGCGCCTATCGCGCTATATTAACACCGATAGCGGCTCAACAAAAGAGGCCGGCGCAGCTGTGTCGCGCCCCATTGTTGAGCCTATAATTGTTTCTTCGGGGAAAACCGCCGCATTAGCGGAAACGGTAATCCCCAATACAATGGTCGATGCCCAGCTGCACTCGACCATTGTTCCTAATCCCATTGTCTCACAGACAATGGAAATAACTCAGGCGAGTGCACCTGCGTCAAACGTCGACGCCGAATGCATGGACACCTCGTCCTCCCGCTCTGCCTCACCCGTCCCAGAGGAGGCTCAATCCTCCGAGCCCTCTGACTCCTCTTCCTCCGAAGACGACTTCACCGTCGTACAGGGAGGTAAGAGGAAAAAGATTAAAAACAACGACAAGGCGCGCAAAACCATTGCCCTTGCCGCTTCCCCTCTCCCTAGCCCGCCCGCTATGTCTACAGCATCCCCCGCCCCGTCACCCTCGACCTCGCAGGTCGCTTTCTCCCAAGGTGCCGCTAAGCCCAAAAGCGCACCTAAAAGCAAACCTCCGCCGCCTGTATACTTACAGGACAAGGCGAAATGGACCGAAGTGTCCAAGCTGTGTGTTGATCGTAAGATCAACTACAGATCGGCCTCCAATACCGGCAACGGTATAAAAATCGTCCTCCCTACGTCAGACGACTATAGGGAGATAACTAAAGCGCTAAGAGCGAGGAACATTTCGTTCCATACGTACTCCCTCCCTGAGGAAAAACCTCTCCGGGTCGTCATTACCCGTATTCCGAAGGAAATCCCTTCGGATGACATTTTAAGTGACCTTAAGTCACAAAACATCCCTGCGACGCAAGTCCATAGGATGCACCGCGCCCGCAGCGGCCACGCCTTCGACATGGTGCTCGTAGTATGCGAGCCGTGTCCTTCTAAAATCCACCCGATTTTTAACATCAAATCGGTGTGTAATTTAACAGGCATCTCAATCGAGAAGCCAAATAGATCTGGCATTGTATCCCAATGCCACCGTTGCCAACTGTGGGGTCACTCACAGCGCAACTGTTTCGCCCAGCCTAGGTGCGTGAAATGCCTAGGCCAACACGGCACCTCCGACTGCCCGCGACCCAAGGACCGCACTCTGTGCACCGAGCCTCCGAGCTGTGTACTCTGCGGCGCCTCAGGCCATCCCGCCAACTACCGCGGCTGCCCAAAGGCCCCAAAAACGTCTCCCAAGCTGGCCAAGCGTGCAAACGCCCGCCAGCTAAGGGAAAGCCCATCAGCGAGGCTACCTACCGCTCAACTTCCCGAGCGTCTCAGCCCACAACGGCCCTCCCCATGGAACCCTCTCAACCATCAGAGAGCCTTTCCAACCCTGAGGCCAACTCAGCCCCAGCCAACTCCCGCCCCAGTGAATAATTCCACCGTGGCGCCCGCGAGCTTACCTCGCGTCCCTCCCGTCCTTCCCTCCGCGCCCTCCGCGCCCTCCGCGGCTCCTATAGCCGCCAAGCCCGCGCAAGCGCAAGCGATCGCGCCCTCTTCTAGCCCAGTATCAGCGCTCAGTTCTATGAACGTTATACTGAGCACGTTCAGTGTATTCACGAGCGACAGAGCTCAACAACTTTCGAGGGAGATAGTCGCCAGCAATGGCGACCTTATCAAACTCTACTCCGTTATGCAGGAGTATTCAGACGTCGCCCAGGCAGTTCAAAACCTGCCTCACTTTAGGAAATAGAAATGGATAATACATCCAAAATTAAACCTCATTCCCTTAGGCTTGGCTATTATAATGCCAACGGTATTCTCGGCCAACGCGACGAGATTTCCGCCTTCCTACAATCCCATAAGATAGACATTCTTCTCGTACAAGAGACCTTCCTAAAACCGCGTGTACGCGGCCCTAATATAGCTAACTATAAGTTAATTAGAAATGACAGGATCACACGCCACAAAGGCGGCACGCTTATCTATTATAAAAGATCGCTACATTGTGTAGAGATCACTCCCCCCGACTTAAGCTGCATTGAAGCCTCGATCTGTCGACTAGCCATGTCCCATCACCAGTCGATCACTCTCGTATCGGCCTACTGCCCTCCCACGTCCTCATCCTTTCAGTCCTACGACCCGATCCTTTTCACGAACGATCTCAGAGCCTTACTAGGCCTGAGCGACTCTGTAATAATAGCAGGCGATCTAAACGCCAAACATCCCGCCTGGAATAGCAACACTACTTCTCCAAGAGGCAGGTTGCTATTCAATCAGTGTGAATCCCTCAACTTCGATGTCATCGCTCCGATGCATCCCACTCACTTTCCTAATATAGTCGACCACCTTCCCGACGTTCTCGATGTAGCGCTCCTCAAGAACGTAAACTTACGTTTACATTCGATCGAGGTACTACACGAGCTCACCTCCGACCACAGACCGGTTCTTGTGGAACTAGCCTCGCGCACAGGCCCACTCGACCCGGATCGCCCTCCTCCCACCCAGATTGTTACGGACTGGAGAATGCTAAGCGAAAGCTTGAAATCCTCCTCCGCCCAGTTAGAATCAATTCCCGATGAAATCAACTCAGTCGCTGACATGACGGGCGCGATCGGCTCGTTCACCGAGCACGTACAATCCACCGTGGACAAGTGTTCACGTAGAGTTGAAGCGACGAGCTTTCATCGCTTCAAGCTCCCGGATGACGTGCGTGCTCTGGTGACCGAGAAGAACGCGGCTGTCCGTGCCTACAGTACTTTTCCCTGCGACGCTAACAAGTCTCACATGCGTAACTTACAGCATGCTGTAAAGGAACGCCTTGCTGAGATGCGTCAAACGCGCTGGGACAAGACGCTGAGCGAACTCGAGCCGACTCATCAAGCCTTCTGGCAGCTTCAAAGGAAACTCAAATCCGATGAAGTAGCTTCCACCCCGCCGATCAAACGCCCCGACAATTCCATCGCCTTCGAGGACGATGAAAAAGCGGAATGTCTGGCCGAAAGCCTCGAGGCTCAATGCTCGCCTAGTACCCAACCGGTCGACCCGGCTCACCTACTAAAGGTCGAAGCCGAGGTCGAGCGCAGATCCTCCCTACCACCGCAAGAAGACCCCGACGATCCCTTGCCTCCCGTCACTCCAGACGAAGTGGCAGAGATCATCAAACGTCTCAAACCCCGTAAAGCTCCGGGCCCAGATAGAATAACCAATAAAGTTTTTAAAATCCTACCCGCTTCCCTCGTAATGCTCATGACCGCGATCTTCAATTGCGCCATGACCCATAACCTGTTCCCACAGGCATGGAAAGAGGCAACCGTAATCGGTATTCCCAAACCCGGTAAACCAAAATCAGACCCGTCCAGCTATCGCCCTATCAGTTTACTCAATGTATTCGGCAAGATCTACGAGATACTTATCTATAAGCGTCTCAAAGATTACGTCGAAGCAAAGAGTCTTATTCCATTAGAACAGTTTGGTTTTCGAACCCATCACTCTTGTGTCCAACAAGTCCACCGCATCGTGGAAGGTGTGAGCCACGGATTCCAACGTGGCCAACTCACCGGTACGATTCTCTTCGATATAGCAAAGGCATTCGACAAAGTCTGGCACAAAGGCTTGATTTACAAGCTTTACCAACTCGGTGTCCCAGACCGTCTCGTCGTCATCTTACGAGACTTTTTGTCGAATCGCACCTTTCGCTATCGCATAGACGGCACTCTTTCTTCGGCCCACCCTATAAAAGCTGGCGTCCCACAAGGCTCGGTACTCTCCCCCATCCTCTTCACGCTATACACTAGCGATATTCCTAAGAACAAGCATGTTCAATTAGCCCTATTCGCCGACGACACGGCAATCTACTGCTCAGGCCGCAGCCCAGCCGCCATAGTGAGACATCTCCAAGCCTATTGCAACACCCTAGGTGTCTGGACTAGGCTATGGAGAATCGAACTCCACCCCGACAAAAGCCAGGCCATACTCTTTTCGAGCCCTCGCCGTAGGCTTCCTCCCGCGCCCCCGTCAGTCACCATGTTTGGTAGGCCGATTCCTTGGAAGGAGCATGCCAAATATCTAGGTGTAATCTTAGACCAGCGCCTCTCATTCGCCGAGCACATAAGTAAGGTGCGCTCTAGAGCAGCCTTTGTGTACGGTAGATTGCACTTCTTGCTCAATTCAAAGAGCAAATTATCTCTTAAATGCAAGTTACGCCTCTACGTATCGTGCATACGCCCCATCATGATGTATGCTTGCCCTGTGTTCGCACAGGCAAGCCATCGCCGCCTTCACAGAATGCAGGCCCTTCAAAACCGTGCTTTACGGAAAATCACAGGAGCTCCCTATTATGTTCGAAATGAGATTCTTCATCTCGACTTAAAAATCCCTACCATCCGCCAGTATATGAAGCGTGCCGCCATACGGTACTTCGAACGCGCTGAGAAACACGATAACTCACTTATCGTGTCAGCCAGTAATTATACTCCCTCCCGCATCAGTAGGATTCGCCGCCCTAGGCATGCCCTTCTAGAACCTGACGATGAGATAACTGTCCTCCAAGAGAGTAGTAAACTCACTAGCACCCTACACAAACACAAACCGCGTTCGTACAGACCTCGCCGCCGAGGTCCGCCGCGACGTCCCGTTCTCTGTCCTCCCGACCCTTGCTCATCGAGCCAGCCCGCGAGCTGAGCCAGTAGCTTTAAATTCCCCATTTAATAATAATGATCATATGATCCAGCCTGTCCCTTTGCTGCCTCCCCAGCGACGCCCTAAGCCGAGGTCCGACCCCACAGGGGGTACCCTTAGCGCAGTCGCTTAGTTTATAAGTTGTTTACGCCCCTGGCTGGAGGCCTTAAATTCTAGGCATCCACAGGGAAAAGTCCGGTTAAGCAGTACACGGCCTCCTAGGCTGAACTGCGAGATGCCATACCAAAAAAAAAAAAAAAAAAAAAACGAACACTTAGGGTCTCCACTTCTGACTCTCGTCGTGTACGGACGTGTCGCTCTGCGCTCGCCCGTTTACGACTTTTGTCTTTGTTACGCCCGACGTAACGCTCACCGTAGTCGCTCTGCCGACTACAAATATATCAATCCAAAGCTGCTTTTTTCAAAGCGGCGGACGATTATCCTGTTTCTAAAACGTTTGTGTCAAGTAAATTCACTTGACCCCTTCTGGGTAAAAGCCACAGTTTCGTGGTTCTCGGTTGAAACCATACGGTGCCAACGAAGCCGAGAGGGTGTTGACCCAATCACACCCGCCGAACCCCTTCAGGGCAAGGCAGTCAATTGGACGGGAGCTCGGATTTCGGCCTTGGGGGATCTCCTAGTCGTGCCTTGCATCTGGTTTGCTTTCACAGCTACTCACCTGGTGTCGGTTGGGTATCTCTATACCCTTCGCACTAGACTGGCTAGGGCCCGTTCGCACAATAAGACTGGCGAACGGTTTACAAGCTTAGGGCTCACCAATAGGTACTCACCTCCCTGCCTATACCCGGCAGGGAGGGTTACACATCCCCGGGCCCATCCACCCGGGGAGATAGGAGATAGGTCTTAGGTTTTTATAATTAGGCCCCCACCTCTTTTAGCTCGGTAGCCCTCTTCCCTCACGGGAAAATGACTACCGAAGTTATTAAATTCTTCTTCGAGGTCCTCCTCAAGGACCAAGACATTGTCGCCAAATATGGCGACATTATTAGTAACCTTGATATCAAGGACCCGCGCCTATCGCGCTATTGTGTTATTACCGATAACGGCTCAACAAAGGAGGCCGGCGCAGCTGTGTCGCGCCCCATTGTTGAGCCAATAATCGTCTCTTCGGGGAAAACCGCCGCATTAGCGGAAACGGTAATCCCCAATACAATGGTCGATGCCCAGCTGCACTCGACCATTGTTCCTAATCCCATTGTCTCACAGACAATGGAAATAACTCAGGCGAGTGCACCTGCGTCGAACGTCGACGCCGAATGCATGGACACCTCGTCCTCCCGCTCTGCCTCACCCGTCCCAGAGGAGGCTCAATCCTCCGAGCCCTCTGACTCCTCTTCCTCCGAAGACGACTTCACCGTCGTACAGGGAGGTAAGAGGAAAAAGATTAAAAACAACGACAAGGCGCGCAAAACCATTGCCCTTGCCGCTTCCCCTCTCCCTAGCCCGCCCGCTGTGTCTACAGCATCCCCCGCCCCGTCACCCTCGACCTCGCAGGTCGCTTTCTCCCAAGGTGCCGCTAAGCCCAAAAGCGCACCTAAAAGCAAACCTCCGCCGCCTGTATACTTACAGGACAAGGCGAAATGGACCGAAGTGTCCAAGCTGTGTGTTGATCGTAAGATCAACTACAGATCGGCCTCCAATACCGGCAACGGTATAAAAATCGTCCTCCCTACGTCAGACGACTATAGGGAGATAACTAAAGCGCTAAGAGCGAGGAACATTTCGTTCCATACGTACTCCCTCCCTGAGGAAAAACCTCTCCGGGTCGTCATTACCCGTATTCCGAAGGAAATCCCTTCGGATGACATTTTAAGTGACCTTAAGTCACAAAACATCCCTGCGACGCAAGCCCATAGGATGCACCGCGCCCGCAGCGGCCACGCCTTCGACATGGTGCTCGTAGTATGCGAGCCGTGTCCTTCTAAAATCCACCCGATTTTTAACATCAAATCGGTGTGTAATTTAACAGGCATCTCAATCGAGAAGCCAAATAGATCTGGCATTGTATCCCAATGCCACCGTTGCCAACTGTGGGGTCACTCACAGCGCAACTGTTTCGCCCAGCCTAGGTGCGTGAAATGCCTAGGCCAACATGGCACCTCCGACTGCCCGCGACCCAAGGACCGCACTCTGTGCACCGAGCCTCCGAGCTGTGTACTCTGCGGCGCCTCAGGCCATCCCGCCAACTACCGCGGCTGCCCAAAGGCCCCAAAAACGTCTCCCAAGCTGGCCAAGCGTGCTAACGCCCGCCAGCTAAGGGAAAGCCCATCAGCGAGGCTACCTACCGCTCAACTTCCCGAGCGTCTCAGCCCACAACGGCCCTCCCCATGGAACCCTCTCAACCATCAGAGAGCCTTTCCAACCCTGAGGCCAACTCAGCCCCAGCCAACTCCCGCCCCAGTGAATAATTCCACCGTGGCGCCCGCGAGCTTACCTCGCGTCCCTCCCGTCCTTCCCTCCGCGCCCTCCGCGCCCTCCGCGGCTCCTATAGCCGCCAAGCCCGCGCAAGCGCAAGCGATCGCGCCCTCTTCTAGCCCAGTATCAGCGCTCAGTTCTATGAACGTTATACTGAGCACGTTCAGTGTATTCACGAGCGACAGAGCTCAACAACTTTCGAGGGAGATAGTCGCCAGCAATGGCGACCTTATCAAACTCTACTCCGTTATGCAGGAGTATTCAGACGTCGCCCAGGCAGTTCAAAACCTGCCTCACTTTAGGAAATAGAAATGGATAATACATCCAAAATTAAACCTCATTCCCTTAGGCTTGGCTATTATAATGCCAACGGTATTCTCGGCCAACGCGACGAGATTTCCGCCTTCCTACAATCCCATAAGATAGACATTCTTCTCGTACAAGAGACCTTCCTAAAGCCGCGTGTACGCGGCCCTAATATAGCTAACTATAAGTTAATTAGAAATGACAGGATCACACGCCACAAAGGCGGCACGCTTATCTATTATAAAAGATCGCTACATTGTGTAGAGATCACTCCCCCCGACTTAAGCTGCATTGAAGCCTCGATCTGTCGACTAGCCATGTCCCATCACCAGTCGATCACTCTCGTATCGGCCTACTGCCCTCCCACGTCCTCATCCTTTCAGTCCTACGACCCGATCCTTTTCACGAACGATCTCAGAGCCTTACTAGGCCTGAGCGACTCTGTAATAATAGCAGGCGATCTAAACGCCAAACATCCCGCCTGGAATAGCAACACTACTTCTCCAAGAGGCAGGTTGCTATTCAATCAGTGTGAATCCCTCAACTTCGATGTCATCGCTCCGATGCATCCCACTCACTTTCCTAATATAGTCGACCACCTTCCCGACGTTCTCGATGTAGCGCTCCTCAAGAACGTAAACTTACGTTTACATTCGATCGAGGTACTACACGAGCTCACCTCCGACCACAGACCGGTTCTTGTGGAACTAGCCTCGCGCACAGGCCCACTCGACCCGGACCGCCCTCCTCCCACCCAGATTGTTACGGACTGGAGAATGCTAAGCGAAAGCTTGAAATCCTCCTCCGCCCAGTTAGAATCAATTCCCGATGAAATCAACTCAGTCGCTGACATGACGGGCGCGATCGGCTCGTTCACCGAGCACGTACAATCCACCGTGGACAAGTGTTCACGTAGAGTTGAAGCGACGAGCTTTCATCGCTTCAAGCTCCCGGATGACGTGCGTGCTCTGGTGACCGAGAAGAACGCGGCTGTCCGTGCCTACAGTACTTTTCCCTGCGACGCTAACAAGTCTCACATGCGTAACTTACAGCGTGCTGTAAAGGAACGCCTTGCTGAGATGCGTCAAACGCGCTGGGACAAGACGCTGAGCGAACTCGAGCCGACTCATCAAGCCTTCTGGCAGCTTCAAAGGAAACTCAAATCCGATGAAGTAGCTTCCACCCCGCCGATCAAACGCCCCGACAATTCCATCGCCTTCGAGGACGATGAAAAAGCGGAATGTCTGGCCGAAAGCCTCGAGGCTCAATGCTCGCCTAGTACCCAACCGGTCGACCCGGCTCACCTACTAAAGGTCGAAGCCGAGGTCGAGCGCAGATCCTCCCTACCACCGCAAGAAGACCCCGACGATCCCTTGCCTCCCGTCACTCCAGACGAAGTGGCAGAGATCATCAAACGTCTCAAACCCCGTAAAGCTCCGGGCCCAGATAGAATAACCAATAAAGTTTTTAAAATCCTACCCGCTTCCCTCGTAATGCTCATGACCGCGATCTTCAATTGCGCCATGACCCATAACCTGTTCCCACAGGCATGGAAAGAGGCAACCGTAATCGGTATTCCCAAACCCGGTAAACCAAAATCAGACCCGTCCAGCTATCGCCCTATCAGTTTACTCAATGTATTCGGCAAGATCTACGAGATACTTATCTATAAGCGTCTCAAAGATTACGTCGAAGCAAAGAGTCTTATCCCATTAGAACAGTTTGGTTTTCGAACCCATCACTCTTGTGTCCAACAAGTCCACCGCATCGTGGAAGGTGTGAGCCACGGATTCCAACGTGGCCAACTCACCGGTACGATTCTCTTCGATATAGCAAAATCATTCGACAAAGTCTGGCACAAAGGCTTGATTTACAAGCTTTACCAACTCGGTGTCCCAGACCGTCTCGTCGTCATCTTACGAGACTTTTTGTCGAATCGCACCTTTCGCTATCGCATAGACGGCACTCTTTCTCCGGCTCACCCTATAAAAGCTGGCGTCCCACAAGGCTCGGTACTCTCCCCCATCCTCTTCACGCTATACACTAGCGATATTCCTAAGAACAAGCATGTTCAATTAGCCCTATTCGCTGACGACACGGCAATCTACTGCTCAGGCCGCAGCCCAGCCGCCATAGTGAGACATCTCCAAGCCTATTGCAACACCCTAGGTGTCTGGACTAGGCTATGGAGAATCGAACTCCACCCCGACAAAAGCCAGGCCATACTCTTTTCGAGCCCTCGCCGTAGGCTTCCTCCCGCGCCCCCGTCAGTCACCATGTTTGGTAGGCCGATTCCTTGGAAGGAGCATGCCAAATATCTAGGTGTAATCTTAGACCAGCGCCTCTCATTCGCCGAGCACATAAATAAGGTGCGCTCTAGAGCAGCCTTTGTGTACGGTAGATTACACTTCTTGCTCAATTCAAAGAGCAAATTATCTCTTAAATGCAAGTTACGCCTCTACGTATCGTGCATACGCCCCATCATGATGTATGCTTGCCCTGTGTTCGCACAGGCAAGCCATCGCCGCCTTCACAGAATGCAGGCCCTTCAAAACCGTGCTTTACGGAAAATCACAGGAGCTCCCTATTATGTTCGAAATGAGATTCTTCATCTCGACTTAAAAATCCCTACCATCCGCCAGTATATGAAGCGTGCCGCCATACGGTACTTCGAACGCGCTGAGAAACACGATAACTCACTTATCGTGTCAGCCAGTAATTATACTCCCTCCCGCATCAGTAGGATTCGCCGCCCTAGGCATGCCCTTCTAGAACCTGACGATGAGATAACTGTCCTCCAAGAGAGTAGTAAACTCACTAGCACCCTACACAAACACAAACCGCGTTCGTACAAACCTCGCCGCCGAGGTCCGCCGCGACGCCCCGTTCTCTGTCCTCCCGACCCTTGCTCATCGAGCCAGCCCGCGAGCTGAGCCAGTAGCTTTAAATTCCCCATTTAATAATAATGATCATATGATCCAGCCTGTCCTCTTGCTGCCTCCCCAGCGACGCCCTAAGCCGAGGTTCGACCCCATAGGGGGTACCCTTAGCGCAGTCGCTTAGTTTATAAGTTGTTTACGCCCCTGGCTGGAGGCCTTAAATTCTAGGCATCCACAGGGAAAAGTCCGGTTAAGCAGTACACGGCCTCCTAGGCTGAACTGCGAGATGCCATACCAAAAAAAAAAAAAAAAAAAAACGAACACTTAGGCATTATGATTTTGCACTCGCGGCGCACGGATGCGTCTGTCGCGAACATCTCTCCCGCCGTGCGGCAGAGTGTAGGCACTATCACTTTCACTTTCACTATCACTATTTAGTCTATTAAACGATGAATGATGACACGATGACACGAGGTGGAGACTCGAAGCGTTGACCCGTAGCGATGACCCGTAGCTCTGGCTCGCAGCGATGCCGCATCTCCGGTGAGCGACGGCGCGGTGATAGCGCGAGGGCGCCGCGACGCCGGTGACGCCGCACTGCCCGGTTACTTAGGCAGCGGCACGAGTTTCTTCGTCGGACGCTTTAGTATGCCACCTGCGGTGCGCACATCAGCGGTCCGAACTTCACCATCAGCGCCCGGGTAGACGGCCACGATCCGGCCTCGCGGCCAGGTGTTGCGAGGCAGGTTGCCGTCGGCGATGAGGACGGGGTCGCCCAGCTGCAGCGCGGGGCCGCGGGCGTGCGGCTCCCGCCGGTATTGCAGCTCGGGCAGGTACTCGCGCACCCAGCGGCGCCAGAACATGTCGGCGAGTATCTGGGCGCGCCGCCAGTGCTTCTTGCTGTCGATGTCTCGCTCGTCGAATGTGCCGGGGCTCGGCAGGCGTGCCGAGCCGCCCAGCAGGAAATGGTTTGGTGTGATGGACTCGTCGTCATCGCCGCTCACAGATACGTGGGTGAGCGGCCGGCTGTTGACGACGTACTCAACCTCGCAGAGCAGCGTCGCGAGGACCTCCTCGCGTGGGTGTCGTTCGTGCAGCGTGGCGCCTAGCGCGGTCTTAACGCACCGCACTAAGCGCTCCCAGGCGCCTCCCATGAAAGGCGCGGAAGGCGTGATGAAGCGCCAGGCGATGCCGCGTCGGCTGGCCTCCTCCTGGCAGGCCTCACGCAGCTCACGGTCAGCACCGTGCATGTTGGTGCCGTTGTCGGAGTAAATTTCGGTGGGACAGCCGCGTCGCGCTGCGAACCTGCGCAGCGCCAACACAGCTGAGTCCGCGCTGAGGCTGTGCGCGATCTCGAGATGAACTGCCCTCGTTGTGAGACACGTGAACAGCGCCACGTATCGCTTGTGATGCTGACGACCGACGGTGACTGACAGCGGGCCGAAATAATCAAGCCCGGTGTATGTAAACGGCCTGCGGTGATGAGCTAGGCGTGTCTTCGGGTGGTCGCCGGTTGCCGGCGTCGGCGCGCGCGCGCGACGTATGCGGCAGTGCAGGCAGCGCGCGATGACTTGCTTGACTGTCGGGCGCAGGCGCACAATCCAGTAGTGCTGTCTGACCTCATTCACGACGAGCTCGGTGCCGCTGTGTTGTAGGCTACGGTGTGTCCAGTCTATATATAGCTGTGTAATGCGGTGATCGCCGTCTAACACAGGTGGACTCTTCACGCTTTTAGCGACTTTGTCTACAGCAGCTATGCGGCTTCGCAGTACTATAACTCCGTCGTTTAGTTCTATGCGCAGCGGGTGCAGCCGGCTACTACTTGCGATTGTTTTGTTGCTCTCGAGACTGGCTATTTCTTGTGTAAAGGCTTCTTGTTGCACCACACGAACTAGCAGCTTCTCTGCTCTTCGAATGTATGTCGCGTCCAATGTAATAAGTTTGCGTGTGTTTATTTGGGCGCGCGCAGCTTCGGCAGGCGTGCGCGGCGCTCGCACTGCCTTCGACCAATCAGGATCGTTTTCTTTATTTTTCCTTGTTCGCTTGTAGAACGTTTTTTTCTGTACGTTGTTTTCTACACAACGATATAAACTGTAGTACTCTGGCTGTGGCGCGCAGCAATCGCTCCCACTTTGAAAATCGAGCGGGGTCGGGAACGGCGTCTATGAGGTTTGCTGCGCCCGCTTGTATGAGCGTGATTGTTTTTTCCTCTACAGGATTCTTGTCGAGTTTTTTCTCTATTGATACGAGTCTATTCATCGCAGTCGCGTAGCTGTCCGGCATCTGTATCTCGTCACTCTTCCATAGCAACGCAGTCTGAAGACGTCCATCTTCCAACTGTACTATACTGCGTTGTAATATATCTTCCGCCCTCTTCTCCGGGTCAGAAGCTGGTCGGCACGGGTTGATGATGAGTGACTCGAGTGCGAAGTATTCACGAAGTTGCTTGTCTATGTTTTCCTCGGCGCTATTCAGTTGATTGACGTAGTGCACTTGCTGTCCCAGCGTCCTAGTGCGGGCACCGTGCAGCACCCAGCCCAAAGGAGTTAGCGATGCTATCGGCTGATGCTGGGGCCCTCTTCTTATGTCTGTTGCTAGGAGCAGATGCCAGTTGTCTTGCCCGATAATAATCTTCGGCGTCCCTGCGTTGTACGTCAGCTGATCTGCCAGGTCAATCAGGTGCTTGCAGTCAGCGATGTCATCCTTGCTGATTGACTGCGGCGACAGGTGCAGGCGTGGTAGGGTGCGCGCCCTGAAGGGTATCTTCTTCCTATGGCAGGTCGATAGCGTGAGGTCAACTCTCTTCGACGTGGGCGTGTCGATAGTCACGTCGCTGATGGCGCCTATTTTCATCGGCTCGACTGGTCCCTCTGCACCGATCATGTCTGCTAGCTCTTCGTCAATCAGTGACACGGTTGAGCCGTCATCCAGCAGTGCGTATGTGCGCACTTCTCCCGCCGGTCCGGACAGTTGCACCGGAACAATTTTCAGGAACGCTTGATTTGCGTGGTTGCGTGAACTTGCGACTATTTCTTGCGCTTCTTGTGCGACTTCAGTAGTGCTCGCCTTCTTCTTGTAGTGAAGCAGATGATGGTGTGATGCAGTGCAGCCCTCGATTCCACATCTCTTCTTTTGACATCTGTGTCCGTGCTGACGATGGCGGAGGCAGCGGAAGCACAGGTTGTGCTGCTTGGCAAGTTCCCACTTCTTGTCTGCAGAAGCCTTCACGAACTTGTGGCAGTCTAGCGATCTGTGTCCGTCCATATCGCAGATGCGGCACTTCGATGCGGGCTTCTTGTCTATAGTGGTGTGTGTTCTCTGCGTCACACGTCTAAGTCCAGTAGCTTCACTGATGTTTTCAGGCGGTGCAAATGCGCTGCAGTAGCGAGCTTGTTCGGTGATGAAGTCACTGAAGAGACCCAAGTCCGGCGTTGACTGGTGCTTCTCAGTATATGTCTTGTACCACTGTACACGTAGCGAGTTCGGCAGCTTCTCTGTGAGTATGCGCATAAGCTCGGCGTTCATGAGATAGTGTTCCTTTTTCAGCGCTCGCAGTGTGACGATGCCACTTCGTACACGGCTGGCGAAAGTGCAGATGTCCTTCGGTGCTTCTCCGCAGCGTGGCAGCCCGCGCAGTCTGTCTGTCTCCGCTTGCGCTATTGAGTCGGGGCGGCCAAACTGAAGCTCCAACTCCTTCATGATGTCATCCGGCCTGGCGTTGCCGATAAGCTCGGAACTAACTGTATCAAGCGCTCTTCCTCGCAGGCTTCTTCTCAGCCTCGCCGTATTTTCCACATCGTTGAAATATGGTCGCGTTGTCTCATAGATGGCGCGGAACGATAGCCATTCTGTATGCAATCCACTAAAGTTCGGCAGCGTCATGATGACTTTCGATGCAGCAGGGTTGTGGTACACCGGTTTCTCTTCGCTTCTATTTCCGGCTAGCGATGCGATGGCGGAGGTGAGCTCCGTGATAAACGGACGGAGCCCTTCACCCCCTGCGGTATCTTCAACTGGTTTCTTCATTGATGAAAGGGCTTCAATATCGATGGTCTTCGAGGGGGGGGGCTCTGGATTGTCCAGGGTACCCGGCGGTCTATGTCCTCCCTCGGCGGCGGCGTCCCTTCCAGGAGCAGTACTTATTCCACGCAGGACCGGATTCACTATAACCGCGGAGGGGGGGGGCTCGGGCAGGTCCAGGGTACCTGGTGGTCTATGTCCTCCCTCAGCGGCGGCGTCCTGCGGGTCTGGTTCCGGAGCTTCCTCCAACCAGGAACGGATGTACTCTTCATTCGAATTTCTATCTTCCATATAATCGTCGTCCGATTCTTCCTCGGCTCGCTGAAGTGCTATTTGCGCTAGCTCCAACTTAATTTTCAGTAAGTCTTCACGCGCTTTTCTAATTTTTCTATTTGATGCCGTCGATCTGTGCGACGGTGCCTTATGTTCGGTACGGGCGTCACCCCGGGTAGTCATCGGTACAGCTCGGTTGTATGTCTTGTCGCAAGCCTTCAGTGTTTCTCCTGAACTATATTCTTCAGCACTGGTTCCAGGTGGCCTCAGTGATGACGATGCCTCAGTCTGCATCAACGACGACGGCGCTGGTCGCTCTTCACCCCCTCGCGGGGTAGGGGGGCGCGGTCGGTCTTCACCCCCCCGCGCGGCGGGGGAACACGGTCGGTCTTCACCCCCTCGCGGGGCAGGGGGGCAGGGTGGCGCCTCACTTCCCCTCTCAGCTGCGGGGCAGGGTAGGTCTTCACCCCCCCTCGGGGGAGGGGGGGGCTGCTCACTCCCCTCGGTGGTGGTTGGAGAGAACGGCGGCTGGCGGTACACGATGGGGGGCGTGCGGCGTCCCGGTCCGGCGTCGATGATCCAGGCTTGAGCGGCTCTTCCTTGCGATCTTGTCACAGGCATACTCGCTGTTTACAACTCTTCAGTATAAGCTGCGAATCTTCAGCTGAAGTTCCTGGCTCGCTCCCCAGTCGATCCGGGTCGCAAGGACCAAACAGATGTGCGGGACGGACGTAGCTCAGAAGCAGGAACTATGGGTGGCTTCGAGACGTTGACGCCCCGTCGGTCGCTGGTTCGTGGACGGCTGGGCGAGTGGACTGTATTTTCGATGTGGCGAGAAACAGGAATATAAGAAACAGGAGTATGAGAAACAAGAATACGTTTAGACGGGTTTTAGTACTCTCTGGTTTTAATACGTTTAGACTGGTTTTAGTACTCTCTGCTACTGTGGGTTCAGGAATGCCGGCGAAATAATAAGTCTTCATATATTTTTCAGGAGTCTTGAAGGGACGAGCTTCGACGCACTACTGTTTACTATTTCACTATTTACTATTTTGCACTGTTAAAATTCTATACCGATGACTACGATTGTACGGCGGAGCTTGCGCACCGAATGTGTTCGAAACTTTACCTTAACGAGCGCCTCGATTCCTCGTCCCTCCCACCAACCTCAGTTTATTTGACATTTCAATTTTACAGCGATATTACAGGTCTATGGTACATGAGAGCGTTATGGGACGCACGGTGCCAGACCCCCCATGAAGTGCGCTACCGGACTATACTATACTCACACTGAATTTCTTCAAGACTGAAACACTATAACCGAATAAACTATGAAAACTATGTGAAATCAGCCCTTGTATGAACATTATCTCGAGATAAAAAACAAACTATGGGGGCTATCTCGATACGGAAGGCAGTGTGTGTTAGGTCATTTCATGGGCTATCTGGCGATAGTAATCCTATCGATGTGACCTAAGCCCTAGTATTGACAATTTGCATGTAAAATGAAAGACAAAACACAGACATTATTTATTGTTCTGTAACTTAAACTATTAACAATATTCCTATAAAGTAAGTTGTTTTCTATATACTGAGACCTAGGCTTTCAGTTAAACACTATTTCACTAATGAAAGTTTAGGATTTTTTCTATCGAGAAATGTTTACATAGGCAAATCAGGCCGTAAACGGCAGAACTATATGTTTATTATACACAACTATGTAGGTTTTAAACTACCACTATAAAACTATTACAATTTACTATTGAAAAACACTATAATTTACAAATCAAAACACTATCAAAACTGAATACAATTCTATACTTATTTAGAAGGAGGGTGCACGTGAAAAACACACATCGGCGCGGCTCACGGCACTTTTTTCTCGTTACCCGCATCACAAATTGTTAGAGTATAAATAGTAACGCGCATACACGAACACTTAGGCCTCTTCGATATAGCAAAGGCATTCGACAAAGTCTGGCACAAAGGCTTGATTTACAAGCTTTACCAACTCGGTGTCCCAGACCGTCTCGTCGTCATCTTACGAGACTTTTTGTCGAATCGCACCTTTCGCTATCGCATAGACGGCACTCTTTCTTCGGCCCACCCTATAAAAGCTGGCGTCCCGCAAGGCTCGGTACTCTCCCCCATCCTCTTCACGCTATACACTAGCGATATTCCTAAGAACAAGCATGTTCAATTAGCCCTATTCGCCGACGACACGGCAATCTACTGCTCAGGCCGCAGCCCAGCCGCCATAGTGAGACATCTCCAAGCCTATTGCAACACCCTAGGTGTCTGGACTAGGCTATGGAGAATCGAACTCCACCCCGACAAAAGCCAGGCCATACTCTTTTCGAGCCCTCGCCGTAGGCTTCCTCCCGCGCCCCCGTCAGTCACCATGTTTGGTAGGCCGATTCCTTGGAAGGAGCATGCCAAATATCTAGGTGTAATCTTAGACCAGCGCCTCTCATTCGCCGAGCACATACGTAAGGTGCGCTCTAGAGCAGCCTTTGTGTACGGTAGATTGCACTTCTTGCTCAATTCAAAGAGCAAATTATCTCTTAAATGCAAGTTACGCCTCTACGTATCGTGCATACGCCCCATCATGATGTATGCTTGCCCTGTGTTCGCACAGGCAAGCCATCGCCGCCTTCACAGAATGCAGGCCCTTCAAAACCGTGCTTTACGGAAAATCACAGGAGCTCCCTATTATGTTCGAAATGAGATTCTTCATCTCGACTTAAAAATCCCTACCATCCGCCAGTATATGAAGCGTGCCGCCATACGGTACTTCGAACGCGCTGAGAAACACGATAACTCACTTATCGTGTCAGCCAGTAATTATACTCCCTCCCGCATCAGTAGGATTCGCCGCCCTAGGCATGCCCTTCTAGAACCTGACGATGAGATAACTGTCCTCCAAGAGAGTAGTAAACTCACTAGCACCCTACACAAACACAAACCGCGTTCGTACAAACCTCGCCGCCGAGGTCCGCCGCGACGTCCCGTTCTCTGTCCTCCCGACCCTTGCTCATCGAGCCAGCCCGCGAGCTGAGCCAGTAGCTTTAAATTCCCCATTTAATAATAATGATCATATGATCCAGCCTGTCCTCTTGCTGCCTCCCCAGCGACGCCCTAAGCCGAGGTTCGACCCCATAGGGGGTACCCTTAGCGCAGTCGCTTAGTTTATAAGTTGTTTACGCCCCTGGCTGGAGGCCTTAAATTCTAGGCATCCACAGGGAAAAGTCCGGTTAAGCAGTACACGGCCTCCTAGGCTGAACTGCGAGATGCCATACCAAAAAAAAAAAAAAAAAAAAAAAAAAAAAAAAAAAAAAAAAAAAAAAAAAAAAAAAAACGAACACTTAGGCATTATGATTTTGCACTCGCGGCGCACGGATGCGTCTGTCGCGAACACAAAAAATAAATATTAAGGTCAAGGCTTTTATCAGCATACAAATATAACTACGCATGTAGGTACACTGGGTTACGCGATATCGAAAAATACGCTAAAACACCCAATTAGTGCTTAAATTCCATCTTTAAATCAGTCACTTAATCCTTTCAAGTATCTCAGGGACATCGTAACCGCGTCACGTGCGTCACCAACGCGCACACCATTACTTATTTATAATTGAAACTTATCACCGACTTCAAAGGCTGAAAGAAACATTGTGAGAAATCCCACACGATCGTTATAATTAATTCTTAGTTTAATCCCATGTGAAGGGTGGCAGGAACACCTGTCATCGGAATGAAATACAATGAATGCAACCGACTGATGAAATGGTGGTACATTGAGGTTCGCCTTGAGATTAAATAGTATTTTTTAAACAAGATGAGGTGATAACCGTTCTCAAAAAGTTTTTCCAGTTGTGTTCTATGCATTGAATTGCGTTTGTGAATTTTTAGAGCCCAAGGGTTGCGTCTATTTCTGCAAGCTTTTTTATTCTGTCCTTGTATGAAAGTGGCTTAATTTTTAAAACATTTAACTGGCTTCAGTGCTTTAAAAAATTATATCATTTGGCGTCATAAGATGAAATTGGTACACTTTCCAACACCCACTTAACCTAAAAAAAAAACATTATGCGTGCTGTTATACAATACATTATGTAAATGCAATGTCTTACATTTTACCTAAAACTTGGAAAAAGTGAAAAATTCTCAAAAAGACGGTGCCGCTTTAAGAGGTTTTCGTCGACCATAATATGAGAGAACATGTTAACTTCAGAACCATGTGGTGTCCCAGAAAACTATTTTGCAAGTCTTTTATCCCATTTTCACGAGAACGATCCTGAGTAAAAAGTTTCCCGAACTTGTTTAAGACACAACAGGTGTTCGTAAAATAACAGTATTAGCCCCTTTTTAAAAAGAGTAGGTATTGCTTTAAAAAAGCCAAGTTTTATTTAATGAACAAGAGTTTTTAGAGTGCTACCGTTCATCTTTTAAGCGATTTTCATACAAAATACACTCATGAGAAGCATTGACTCTTGTAACTGCTTTTAAAAGAACTTAACGTATTGTTTTAAAAACTAAAAGCTAATGTTAAAAACTTAAAAATGTATACAGCGTCCCATTAGAATCAAACTAGAATCCCCAGTGCTAAAGAAAAAGTTGTAGCACAACAACAAGCTCTACGAAACTAGATCTCAGTTTGTTTATAATTAATGCTCGATACACCCGCACGGGAATAATTCAACGGTTTATGCACCCTTGATAATATGAGATGAAGTTTCTTTAGACGCCGGGGCGGCGCGGCAGCGCGGGGCGTACGACGCCGTGGGGCGGAGTTACAGAGCGCCGCTCAGTCGGTGGGCAGCCGCCGGACGCGCTACACGCCTGTCGCTACCGCGCTGAACCCTGGCATGCCACGCGAGTCGCGATGTCGCTTCCAACGCGTGAATATTTATGATGCGATCGACCAATTCGCTCCCTCATAAATGGCACTGCCGACCTCGATGCCTCACCGCAGCTCGTATTTGACCGTAAAATGCTAATAAAACAAACTGTCGTGAAAAGACTCGAGAACCGAACTTTTAATCGAATCATAGTGTACGTGTTGTTCTACTGTCATGCCATCGAGAGGAACTCCGCGGCCGAAATGCCGCACGAGTGCGCGTACCGCAGCCTCGAAGCGGAAACGTCGGAGAACGCGGTACTTTTCTGCAAGATCCGAACCATAAGCAGTTTGGACCACCTGTTACAAAATATCAGTAGGACACATTTCGACGACGTGATATCGTTACACGTCCAGTGCAGTGAAATTTTGTTTTTCGAAAGCACATTGACTGCTCACGCGGAAAAGTCAACGGGAAAACATACAACTCTTTCAAAGCTGAGAGACCTAGTCGTCGATAAATGCAAGATACGACAGATACCGGCACGTGCTTTTGAGAATTTCACCGACTTGAAACGTCTGCACGTGACGACTCACAACAGCGAGTGGTCTGCGATGACAATGGAGTTGCACGAACAGGCCTTTGCGGGACTGAACGAGTTAATCGAACTCGACCTAAGTGACAACAACATCTGGAGCACTAAGACGGAGACTTTCTGTCCTCTCTACAGTTTGAAAACTTTGAACTTGACTAATAATCACTTGCAAAACATAAAGACTATTGGTTTCTCTGATTCACTGAGAGAGCAGAACTTAAGTGTAAGAAGTTGTAATTTAGTTATAGAGGTTCTTGATATGTCGTATAATGACTTAATTGTTTTAACCGGCAATAGTTTGTCAAAGTTACGTTCATTGTCAAAATTACTGCTACAAAACAATGCAATATCTACCCTAGAAGACGGTGCCTTTGAAGGATTGCTCAGTTTGCAGGTTCTAAATTTATCAAGTAACTTTTTGAGTGATATTCCTCCTGGACTATTTTCTGACTCTAAAACCTTGAATGTTATTAACTTTAGTAATAACACTATAAATACTCTGCCTCCCGGGCTTTTCGAAGGATTAGATCAGTTACAAATATTGGATTTATCGCATAATGAACTTACTAGTCAGTGGATAAATAAGGGCACATTTTTAGGATTACTTCGTATGGTTATACTCAATCTTTCTTATAATAAAATAAATAGAATAGATCGTCACATGTTCCAAAATTTATATAGTTTGCAGAAATTAAATTTAGAGCATAATGAAATTGCTGCTATAGACGAGCATGCTTTCGGGGAGTTGCGAAACTTGCACTCTCTTACACTTTCAAACAATAAACTTGTACATATTCATACACACTTGTTCACGGATTTACACGTCTTGCACGAATTGTTCTTAGACAACAATAAAATAAAGCACATCGAGGAGAACGCTTTTGATAATATGACAGCTATTGAGGATTTAGGTTTAGGTGACAACTTTTTATCCGCAATGCCTTCATCAATTCGTAAACTCCGATCTTTAAAATCCTTAGATATTGGTAACAACAACATAACACACCTGAATCGTGAAAATTTTAGAGGTTTGTCAGAACTTTTTGGTTTACGTCTAGTTGATAACAAAGTTACATATTTGAATGAAGATACTTTTGAACATTTACCACAACTTCAGTTGCTCAACTTAGCCTCTAATAAAATTAAACATGTGGCACCGGGATGTTTCAGGAAAAATGAGAATTTAAAACTCTTGAGGTTGGATGATAACGAAATATCAAAAATTGATGGAATTTTTAACACTTTAAATAGCTTGGTTTGGCTGAATATGTCAGCAAATAAGATAACTTTTTTTGACTTCAGAAGTTTCCCTTCAACCCTAGAATGGCTAGATTTTCATAAAAATAATATCGAAAACTTTGTTAATGACGATATGTATTCAATTGTAAATATTAAATTGTTAGATTTAAGTTTTAATAATATAAGTCAAATAACTGTGACATCAATACCAAAATCTGTCGAGAAACTTTATTTGAACGACAACAATATACAAAACATTCAAGTTGGTTCATTTTCTAAGCTCCAAAGGCTATCAACTGTAGCGTTAAATAACAATAAACTAGTACAGCTCGACATGAACACGTTTAGGTTAGATCAAATAGACGAAGATAGTGATTTACCAGAGTTCTTTATAAGCGGAAACCCATTTGTTTGTGACTGTTCAATGGAATGGATTCAACGCATTAATTATTTGAGTCACAGTCGACAATACCCGCGCGTGTTAGATTTAGATAAAGCCTTTTGTACGCTGGTCCATTCGCGGGCCAAAGAAAAAAAGACGATAATAGATATGTCACCTTCCGACTTTCTCTGTCCGTACGAGAGCCATTGTTTTGCTCTGTGTCATTGTTGTGACTTTGTTGCATGTGACTGTGAAATGATTTGTCCAAATAACTGTAGATGCTATCACGACATAACTTGGAATGCGAACGTTGTAGATTGTTCGTACGCCGGCTATACCGAAGTGCCCGAACGAATTCCAATGGACGCTACCGAAATATATTTAGATGGAAATCACATCAGCCATCTGGGAAATCACGTGTTTATAGGCAAAAAGAAACTCCAAGTTTTATACTTGAACAACACAAAGTTGAAAGAAGTGAATAATCAAACTTTTAAAGGTGTTGATTCTCTCAGAGTTTTGCATTTGGAAAATAATAAGTTGGTAGAGTTAAAGGGGGATGAATTTATTCATCTTAATAATTTAAATGAATTATATTTGGATCACAACGCTATAGTACACGTTGCGAATAATACATTTTCCTCTTTGAAGTCACTTTCGGTTCTTCGAATTGACGATAATAAACTCGTCAACTTTTTTCCTTGGAAATTGCTGGCTTCGTCTTCCAAAAGTTTGGCTCACGTTTCTATTGAAGGGAACCAATATTCATGTGACTGTAAGAGTATAGCTGAATTAGATTCGTGGCTTAGGAGAGATCCAGGGGACCCCGAGAAAATGTTGTGTACAGATACAGAAGGAAAACCAACTAAAATAACTATTGCTTCGGTATTGAGCCATTGTAAAGAATATATGGGATCAATAGGTGACCCGACTGTATCTAGAGATGAAATTGTGTCAAAGTCAATATTTCTTCCGGATAATTACTTTGCAGTTATATGTGGCGTTATAATTATCCTTGTGGTAATCTTTTTGATAGGTGCTATATTTTACGCGTTTCGATATGAAATTAGTGACTGGTTATACACAAAATATGGTGTTCCCCTGTTCAAAGAACAATCTTGTCCAAATGTCGATCATGTGTTGGAAGGTATTCCGAATCACATGTATGACTATTATGTGATATGCAATACCAAAGATACCAATTTCGTATATCATAACATAATGTCAGAGATAGAGTTCAGGAAAATGACTTCCAAAAAGTTTTCCCCTAACGAAGCCTCACTAAACATTCTTACTTTAGACAGCTTCTCAAAATCCTCAAAATTATCTAAACGACTTATTATTGTTCTAACAACGAATTTTATTTGCAACGACCTCTGCGACATCCATTTCAAAAACATATTTTTTAGTTATTTAAAATCTCTGAATCGTAGCGATATGAACAAAGTCATATTTATCAAAGTTGTAGAGAACAACCAAATAAGTGATGAATTATGTTACGTTTTAGATAAATACAAGAATGTATCTTGGAACGATCCGCGATTCTGGGAGCGATTCATCGCTTTACTCAATTCTACAGACACTATTATCACAGTAAAAGGCTCCGAGAAGAGCGTATTCAAGAAGTCGTTACGTCAGACTCCGACATTGAGATACACGACAATGCCGGTCTCAAACGATAGTTGCTCAAAGCAGAATTTCACAAATTCCTTACAGTATTGTAAGAGGAACGATGGGGAATCGTCTCAGAATGAAAGTTCTCCGTCGTCGGACAACAACACGTACGGGGAAGGGAACAATTCGAACAATAGCTACATGTCGATCGACAACAGGACTTGTCCTCGGTTTAATTATGACCTGAGGCTGTCCCCTAGCAGTGGTCACGTATATTCTAGGGTAGATGATATTTCGCCGACTGTTCCGCGCTCTATGACCGGGAGTGCCTCTAATAAGGGGCGCACGTACTTTGTTTGAACGTAATTGTCGGTATTTGGTTCTCCAGTAAAGTAAGTCTTTCATTTTATTTCCTTTGCACTGAAGCTTGCACTTTTAAAATATTCATACACATTTTGTAATTAATTTATTTATTGTAAATACATTGTTACTTACTGTCGTACATTTTGTCAATTTTCACATACGTAATATAAGCATTACGGGAGTCGAGATGTTTTACAAGAATACGAGTATTTTAATGAAACAATATTTGTACAAAGTTCGTGTGAAAATGTTGAGTCTGATTGTGGTAACATTTTTCAAATATTAAAATTATTATTAATTGTATTAACATAGTTTATTGAAACTGTGGACATGCTTCACAGATCAGTCACTGTAACGCAACACCAAATAGCTTAAGATGTTTATCGTAATTCCCATACTCACAATTATAAATATTAATGTGTATGGTTGTTTATTTATCATTTAAAATTGAATGAGTTCATTTTAATTTATTTAAAATAAATCTATAGTAAATTGTGTTTATTTATTCCAAAGTAATTGGTTATTATTTGTTTCTCATTTTATATTACTGAATAAATAAATTATTCTGATTCTGAATCCTTTGAGTAAAATTTTAATATTTTATAATCTTACTGTTCTGTTTTCGTATCATCTTTTGAATTAAATATTAAAAATATATTATTTGTGATTGTACGAAAACGTATATAGGTATGTTACACTTATTAATGTGCTTACTCATAATTATTATTGTAACGAAAATGTATATAACAATATATATGTTTGCAATGTTATCGTTTTGGCTATACTTAGATGTATCGCTTGAGTACCTATTTTAAAATAATTAAGCTAAATCGTGATATTAGATTTAATAATTATAAACTTGAAAATAAATGTAATTTTTGGATTGTAATTATTAGTCATAATGAAAATTATTGTTTTGTATAAAAATGTACAAAGATATCTTGAAAACGTAATAAATTATACTGACGTTTTGATACTTATTCTGTTTTTCATTTACTTAAGAACCTTTCAAATAATTTGGGTAAGAATATTTATAATTAATTACATTGGATTTTAATTACTTTAACATGAAGCGATCTCTCTGAGAATATGACATGCCCTCTTTAATTGAAAAACGACCTGGGCACGGTCTCTTTAGAAGTTTTTCTATGATAACTGAAATAAAGTCTCTATTCATTTAATAATACCAAAATTAATCAAAACGACCATCATACACACACACACATACACACACGAGAAAAAAAAACTACAGGAATTGAAGTAAGTAATTTTATAAACCTAAAAGAAGAACCTTTGGATTAAACCATCAGTTTTTATTACGATAAAGTGCTTTTAAAAAAATATCATTTTGTTGTCCTATTACAAATATATTAATTTAGAGGTTATTCTAATGCATTGTAGCAATCATATTCAACTTTTGAAAATATTATTTACATTTATTTTAAACAAAAAAAATATTTAAAGACTTAATTGACTAGTTTAGTGTCAGAATCTTAACAGAATTTTTTTACAACTAAAACTTAACCTACAGTAAAAAAAAAAACTTAAAACTAAGGGCGTTAAAAAATTGATCCTCATTTCTGCCGAACGGCAGTGTACCCAATTAGATTTGATTGATTTCATGTGCAATCCCGGCAAACAATGGGTAAGTAATACAGCTGAATTCGTACGGAATAATATTTTTTAAGAATTTTTACGTTTAAAAATAGTCTCACAAGTCGGTACTCAAATGGATGGAATGTGGGCTAAATATTACGCTCAATATTTGAATATCTTATCGAGAATAAGTTGCTAAGCCAAAAAGAAAAGAGTACTTTGAACTCTCATTAACATTATTATGAAGACCTGACGTTTGAAAATAATATTTATAAGCCGATTGGGGATATCACTCGGTAAATAGATCCAACTTGTCAACAAGTGACTCCAAGATGTCCTATTCACTTGAACAGGAGTAAATGTCTCATGACTTTCCTAAATTCTCTATAGAAATGTTGCTACACTAAAACAAATTAGAAAATCGTGATCATAAACATGTTTTGTTTATATTATCATTCGACAATAGGCCATATATTAAGGTTGGTAATATATAATGGCTAATTGCAAGTCTGGAGTATTATACGAGTATGTTTTGTCACACAAACGCCGACAATGAGTCGTCGTGTGGATTCTCTAATTGGCTGATTGTCATGTCAATAAAGATAAAACAGATAAGTCAGAGCAATCCGCACGCTCAAATAATTTATTTTTCATCAATTTGCCTGCACCTTAATTGTTTTAATATTAAATGCCTTTAGATCGCTTTTCAACGATAATTATTTTCATTTTAATTAAATAATTTCATGATTCCAACTGAGTTTCGTTAAATTAATTATTATTTATTTGACGTTTATTAAGTGCCTACGTTTTTTGGCTGATTAGTATTTGAGGGGTTATTGAAAATTAATCTAATGAGTCTAATAAGATGAGTTTTAAGATTCTTTTGATGCAAAAATGCTTTGTGAATTTCATGATTCGCTTTGTATTGATGCGTCAATTTTAATTTTGATACTAAGAATTCTTCAATTTAATTAACAAAGGCAGACATAATTGTATACTTATAAGAAATTTTAAAATTCTTGTTCAATTTCTTTTACATACCGTTTAATAATCCAATAGCGATACGACATATCCAATTATAAACTTTCGTTTTCCAATATCAATCGAATTCGTTTTTTAAATCTTAATTGCTTCGTTTATTGGTCGATAACATATTGTTAAGTTGTCTGAACATTGAAAGTTAGCTCTCCGTTTGTTCATAAAATAAACTGGTTTATTTGGTCTTGTGGTTTCAGAGACTCAGAACATGATAAAATAGTATTTTTCAGAATCAATTGTGTGACGCTGGATGCAGGATGTGGAGGTCTAAGGGGGAGGCCTATGTTCAGCAGTGGACGTCCTATGGGCTGGGATGATGATGATGATGATGAATTGCGTGAGCCCTGCAAAGTTTTCAGATGTTAATTGCGAATCAGCGTTTACCATTTAAATCTTTATCCTACTAATATTATAAAGGTGAAAGTTTGTGAGAATGTATGGATGTATGTTTGTTATTCTTTCACGCAAAACGGCTGGACTGATTTGGTTGAAATTTGGTACCTATGTGGATAGGTTCAACACCACATGTATGGGTATCAACACATCATGCGGGCAAAGCCGCGAGCGGAAGCTAGTTTTTTATATAACGTCAATAATAGTAATAGTGTTGACAATCAAGTTAATATTTGTATGAATAATTATATCAGCATGATTAACTTAGCAAATGCAATGATAAACAATGATTAGCATAACTTTAACCCAGCAACTGTTGGTTTAGTAGGTAGTAATTTAAATAATTTTGTTGCACCTTATAACCTTATTATTGTTTGGATGTGCTATTAACTAAATAGTATGAGTACTATGTAGCATGTTATTATTGAACTTCTGAGTAAATCAATAAATCGTTATCTGTCTCGCCTTTTGCCAAGTCTGTCAAAGAAAGAAGTAAATGAATTAAATGTAAGTTTATACTCATATAATTTCTATTTGACCTAATCTTATAAGAACGCAACTCTAGTTCAGAAATCTAAACTGTTTGATTCCAACACGCAGTCTAACTCGATTGGTTTGTCCTATAAAAATCACTATCCTAATTTGTCACTAACCTTACCACTTATTTCAAGAGTAACATAAAACAAGTTGAAGATTTAGTTTTAACTTTAAGTCTTTGTGGTGAGCCCTTAGCAAAATTGATGTGTCTCCTTCGCACCTCTAACTCAGGGCTGAAGTAAAAGATAGTGCCAACCATTAGAATGAGCTTTCGTATTTAGTTACATTTATTTATATTCTAAATTCAAAACTGTATAGTTGTTGTTTAGAAACGACAAGACGATTCATTTTGAGGGAACTCGAAAAACAAATGGCAATCAGTTTACCTGCCAGTTATGGGACTTTGTTTTTTTTAAGAATGCTTATTTTAAAATTAGAACCAATTCTAGAATAGAACTAAAGTACTCTGGACTGCATTACTACTGTTGCCTGTTTGGCAAGCAAATAACATTGAAAAAGTCTTGTGCCTGTCAACATTATACAGACATCATATTTTCATCATCATCATCATCTCCCGAGCCTTTTCCCAACTATGTTGGGTTCGGCTTCCAATCTAACCGGATGCAGCTGAGTACCAGTGCTTTACAAGGAGCGACTGCCTATCTGAACTCCTCAACCCAGTTTCCGGGCAACCCTAAACCCCTTGGATAGACTGATACTGGTAGACAGACATCATATTTTGAAGCATTGTAAAGTCTACGCTACTTAAATTTTGGTATTTGCGCAAGGTCATAGACCTCTATAAAGTAAATAATTTAGAAGACAGAGACACGAGAACTATAATTTCGTGACAATATACCTTAATTTTCAATACAAGTTAAAGATTTAAGATATTTCAAGGCATCAGTAAATAATACTTTATGTAGGTACTAAACTAACTAGAAGTTCAATGAACGACCACAAAATAGACTTTGTTTTGACTATCGTAATTATTGAACCGCGAAATTAACTAATGGCTTTGTGGACAACAAGATCAACTTAATGAGAATTCAAACTGTAGTTTATTTTTGTTCATTTTGTTGCTATTGTTTATTTTTAATTACATTTCTAGGTAGCTTGCAAAAACAATTGAAGTGTTCCCGAAGATAAAAATTCGAAATGCTATCGATGTTCATAAATAAATGACATTCGTTGGAACTGTATTCTAATTTTGAACTACTCCAAATAGGTTAAACAGCCAGCAATAAAACAATAGACAACCTTTTTCCAATTTCAAACAAAGCAAAGCTAAAGAAGACACATTTTCATGTTATTCCATAAACCGTCTATATTATTTTTATGACAGACATTGACTAAACTAACATGACAGAGTCAACATATCGAAACTGGGTATGAATAGTCGATGTTTTGACTCCGTAACCACCGAGGCGCGTATAACCGGGCAATTTATGTCAACACGGAGTTAATCACGGATAAATATTTGCATAAGTTAATCATAAACATTATTGTTCGTCTGCTCGCTGATGATGCTATTGTCTCGATGGTTCAGTTTAAAGGCTGCTTTTAATAAGTTTAAAGGGTGTTTTTACTTTTATTACATTCGATGGAAAATTGTACTTCCACTATAACTAAATGCTAGACCATGCTAATTAAAATCAAAGTGGATTTATGTAATCTGGAAGGTTTTTAAAATGACACCATTGTCAATTATGTAGTACATATTTTCATTTGGCGCCAACATTTTTGTATAGAATACAGAATCTTTCATAGCCACTATTGTGTTACTAACTTTACACTCGATATAAATCAGTTTTCTGCGGAATAGAGTTCGATAATTTCGTTTTTGGACTGCGTTTCAGCCATTTTATGAATCATGCTTCATGAATCACTTTACACTTACTGGCCTACCTGTTAACATATTTTTGCGAAAATTATCAAATTTTGCAATTTAAAACTACAGAAACAGTTTCAACAGTTTTCAGTTAAACATACTAAAATCACAAATTAGTATAGTGCAAATGACCACGACATACTTTTAGGTGAAAATTAAGTTTTCTGTCACAAGTAACATTCAAACAGATTCTTTAAAAAGTTGTGGAATTTCTAAGAAAGTTAACAAAGTTCCAAACGGCACTGTCTTTTTTCCAAATAAAAGTTTCCGTGTTAAAAATGAAAGTTTTTGACTTTATGTGTTATGTTAAGTTTTGACTTAGTACTCTTGAATTAAGCCATAGGTATTTCCCCACACTTAAACATTTTGAGGTAATTATCAATAGCTAATGATGAAGGGTCAAACAATAAAGTTGTCTAGTCATACCACCATGATCCACATTCATTTAACTTTCGCATACTCAACGTGCGGGCTACCCCTGACCCGTTCCATCACCATGTCAATCAGATGTTATCATATTTAATTTCTTCAGCCATTAGAACAGAATCACGATAGGACAACAAAGTAATTCAAATGCATCTCGTCCGTCGTCCGTCTTCCCCTATTGGACGCCAATTTTAATCGGATAACGTTCGATGCATTGAAACACATAATTACGAATCCCAATCTCACGGGACAGCGTTCCGTATTAGTTTTGACATTCGGCTTGATGGATGGACCACAATCTCTGGGTGAATCTCGTGAATGAACGCCCGTATATTCCACCGTCAACAAACTTACTTAGTCACCTTAATTCAATCTTATTGTAAAGGAGTAAGATCCAGTTTTGAATGTATCTTTTTTAGTTGTAAAAGGTTAGATTGTAGAGGTGATAGGTGTGTCAAATTGGGTGCGTTGGTTCACGTCAGTTTGACAGAATATGGACGGTTAGTTGAATTTCAGATTGATCGCTAATATTGTTGTTACTTTTTAAGGGTTTTTTCAGTTTTTTCTGCCATTAAATTGGGACGTTAGATTTTTCATAATACTCTATGAAGTTAGAGCATTATGGTGAGCCACTGTAGTGAATCACTTTTTTCAGTATTTGTTTGAATAATTTACGGGACATGACCACAAAACTGCTGATTGATATTTAGATTAGATCGATGACTAAACAAACGGAAACAAATGAAATATTTGTGTTCTATATAAACACCTACAAAGAGATTGAATCAAATTCGTTTATAAAAAAAAGAACTATGAAACATTTTATTCGACGAAATGCATTTTTAAAACTTTTTTTCAAAATCGAATTGATACAAATGTACAGTAAAAAATGCATGTAGGTACATACTAGAGAGGACCTAAAGATGTATTGCGATGCTATGTTTTACAAATAATCAAAATTCTTCAGGCAAACCCGCGGGCAGAGCTTTTAACTTTTTTTTATCTAATCGCGTACAAGGAAGTCTTCGTAAACAAAGCCTACTAGTACCGAGATGTTGGCACATCGCAGTGTCAACTTCCGTTTCCATAGTCGTCTCGTGTCATGAATGCTTCATTGTTCGCGATGGTACCTTTTGGTACTTTAATGTATGTCACATTGTGTCCCATGCAGTTTCTGTGAGCTTTCAAAATATTGTTACTGATCCATTGTATTGTACAATGTGGCTTAGTAGGCTCTTGTGTATACAGAGTTGGTGATTGGGTGTGTCGTGTATCGTTTTGGTGTGATTTGTAACAATATAGAGTAGGTAACTGTTAGGTGTTCTAATTTTAGCTTTGAAAGAAGTCTGGAATACCTTCATCACATTAAAATTATCAAAGATACACGAGCTCAGATTTAATTAAGTTAACCTTTTTTAAACAGTTACTTAAAGTAACTTTTTTCGCCTGTATATTAAAATCTCTATCTCATTTAAAAAATGTGGTATTACCATCTCTATAGAAATAAATAAAAATGACGTGTCACCGATTACACAGAATGATTACTGAATTCAATAAAAACTGACACGGATGCTTCTTAACGATGCTCTTTTGTTGGCTTTTGCATACACATAATATCGGGCTATCATAATAAATTATAGGTCATTGTCGTTATGTCGTAATGCTAGCCGCATCATAGGGACCTGACCTTAAAGTTATTAATTCTGGATGTCTCTGAATGTTCTTGTTGTGACATCACTTTAAGAATGTGGTTTTATTGTTACGTGAGACTTTGAAGAGGGCTGAAAATTAACAAAACCTGTTGATGTAGACTCACGCCTCCTTCATATGCGAAAAATCCTTTCCAGCAGTGATATAATATTAGGTATCCACATAAAGACTAACAAGCAAACCCCGAAATTTTTATTTCGTTCTTTGTTCAGGTATGATAATATTTCCCAAATAGGTAAGTACATTGTCAGCGTCTATTACTTTATTATACGTTATGTGATGCAATGCCAATTTTGAAAGGTTTTTAACTGAACGTAATTTACTCTTTTGTACCAAAAGAATTATAAATTTGTATTTCAGAACTAGTCACGCGAATAATACGATATGGACAGCGGTTTGTAAAGTGATAGCCTTTATAACTTTTGTCAAATAAGTTGCTTACTTTATTTTATTAGGTAACATTCTTACTCCATAGTTAAATATATTGTGATCGAAACTTGATTTGTAACTGTGAGGTGCGTATTTTTTTTAAATTTGTTAATAAGTGAAAACTACCTATTTATACGATATTAAAAGAAAAATACGTTATTTATTAGGCATAAACTTCCAAAATTATTATTTGGACATAGGGAGTATGAAAATATTATATGATTATTAAATTCAAATAAATATTATTTGACGTCAAAGGCCGCATCCCCATCACGTGTCGAAACCAACATACAATTTCGGTACCTTTGTAAGTAATAAAATATAATTCTTCAACATCAAAATTTTGAGTAAAAAACCGGCAAACTTACAAACAGCTGCAATATACCAAATACATAATTTAATGACCACTTCCGACCGCACCGGCTTTAGTTCGCCAACAAACTTTTCGAACATCCTTTACTTTTATGAAAAATTGCAGCAACTTTATCTTTTTGATATTAAAGTTCAAATTAGCTTAGCAGGTTTTAGATGAGTAGAAGTAGATACTTGTATTTACTATGTTCGGTCCAGAAATCGCACAATACAAGTACGCGACACTAACAGGCCAAGTTGTTGCGATTGACAATTGGTACAATACAAAATAATATAATATTGCGCTAGTCCTTTGTGTCTGTATTCTGAGCTTATGAAACTACTGATACCGGTTGATAGATCAACGAATATGGGTGCGATATTTCAATTTACTGTAGGTTCTATTATTTTTTAAGACCAATGTAAAGAAAAGTATATTTTTTTAATGATTAGTGCCATGTGACAAGCAGAATAAAATTTCAAACTCATTGTCATTAAAGACTGTTAGACATTTTTTTCCTCTCAAGATAGTAAGCAAAAGGTTTAATAAACCTATTACATAAATAAAGTAAGCCATATTGCTTGATTACAACTTCTATGTGTTTTGTCTTAAATCTATCAAAATTAATTAGCAGTCTCCAAAAGAATTTCTTGTTCAACTTCAAAAATCGCACCATTTTCCGTAGCACGTGCATTGACTACTTCAAAGTGACAACCCTCTAAGCAACTCGATACATTTGGAACCACCCACAGGGTCGAACCGGGTATCGCTTTACAGGAAACTGGCGGTTGCAACAATTGTGTCATACATCGCGAACGAAATACGAATCAATTTTGTTGCAAACGTGACACTTGAAAAATCAACTCTATATCTTTACACATAAGAGTTAACAGATTTTTTATAAGAAATGTGGTACCGGAAGAAAAAACGATACGGCCACAAAATGACGGATGACGATTAGACGTTATAAAAGATAGTTCGTCGATAACAATCGAATGTTGTAAGAAATTTTTATTGTTGCAATTTTAAAGGAAATATAATACGTGATGCCAATTTTTTTTGGTGTATTTTTTTGAACTGAAGTTGGTCCATTAATGTTCCTATATCTATATTGGTATGTAAAACTCATTTACCTATCATTCTTTCATTCACATTTTGTCTAGCAATTTGTCGCAAGCTCCATAATTTTTGACATAGAATGTGATAGAACGCACAGTGTTCAATTCGAAACGTGTTACAAGCACAAAAAAAAACCTAGCCTCAAGTATGAACCACAGTACAAAAATCAACAAAAACTCAGACAATGGGATAGTCATCAATTGCTGAATTCGAACTCCACATTACCAACTTTAGGCGTAACTCGACCAGCAAAAAACTAACCACGTTTACCAAAGGAAACAAGGTAGAACGGTTCTAAGAACAGAACTGTGGTTAGTTTTGAAATTACTGTTATTATACTTGTTAACGTCGTAATCAGGCATCACGTGCAAAAGTACTGGTATTCGCGTTGCAATAGAGAAATGATGGCTGTTTGCTAGATGTATGCAAAATGTTGGTTTGCAGGAATTGGCTGATGGAATAATTGTTTTTAGTTGATTGTGATTCTTGTAATTTGCATGTGTAACATAAAGGTGGATATCGATTTAAGTTATCGAAAGTTCCAGAGTCGATTATATTAAAATGATGCAAATAAACTCGTACCTAGGTACTTGCAGCTTTTACACACAAAAAGCTCTTTAACGATGTATGCTGATAACGCATCGACAAAAATGAACGATAAGTGATTCAGTTTATGAAAATGACAAAAAATACACATTTTTATAATCTGAAAAATATTTTTCAAATAATTGTATAGTTTTATAATTATGTATATCATTTACGATGCACTTTTACGAACGCTATCGTTGCAATGTTCTATTGCAGTTGGACAAAGTGCATACCATGAAAAGTTCTATGTCTGAACGTTTTACGTCCCATATCGTGCTTACTACCAATGAAATGAGTATGTGTTTTTGTACTTAAGTCCTTTTTATTTAACTGGTAGTGATAATGTCATTATTTACCTACGTATTAAAACAATATTAAAATAATATGTCCGCTTTTTGTTTTGGGATATTACCTAATAAGTTTTTATGCTTTTTTTCTATATTAAAACTGTTTTTTTTTTGTTTATGAATATGTACCTATTGATACTGTTTTTTTAATTGTTTTATCAGGTGTGCTGTACCTAATCACATTAAATTAAATACGTTAATATACTGGTTAATATATGTCGATTAGCACAAAGAAAAAAATAAAATACGTAAACATAAAAAAAAATAATCAAATAAAGTACCTAAATATAATGAAAATGTGCGAAAATTAGTACACCATATGTATTACTATTGCAAATACCTAAAGTTTATGAAAAATCTAGGTATGTTCCAAATATGGTATTAAAAAAAAAAACAGCTGCAAAAATCTAAAACACAAACGCAGAACTGGAAATTCATTTTGTCAAACTGACAGCTAATTTTATGTCACTCTACTTAATTCCAAATTCCCGGATACCCGAGACCCACCTGCAAAAGATCATCGGACTTAAATTAGGAATTCGTTGTTACGTCACAATAACCCCTCGTTATAATTCTGATGCTAACGATCCGAAACATTGTTTGTTCTTCTTATGCCGCCGTCTGGGCTCCATAAACGTATGTATGTAACCAACAATCATTCTATACTCAACGACCTTAATGATAGCCCTTCGAACGAGTAAATTATCAATTCCGCCCGAAGGGGCTCGGACCTTGTTTTTGGAAAGCGGTAACAAGCCTATCATCTGCCATCCTTCCACCATAATTCATACACGCTATTCTGACCTTAACGAGACAAGTAATTGGGCTCAAGTTTCCGTAAGAGAAATGTAGGAAACAACTTGGTTAGTGATAAAAAAATGAAGCAATTTTTCGATTAAAATGTTTTGACCTTGACAAAGTTCATCATGGTGATTTTTTGTAAGTTTTATGTGAGTCAGTGTTTGTTTAGACGACGCGGGAGTTTTTTACCCTCTTTTGTTTTTTTTTTTTGTTTGAACTAATTTTATTGTAATAAGTTCATCTTGGGAGGTTTTTTCTAGCAATAGAACGACGCATAATACAATTTATTGTAGTAACGATGTCAATTAGAGTTTTTTATAGGAATTGTTTTATTGCGATTAAATTGACTGTTAAGTTTACACACACAATTCATATAAATAATTTTATTCCTTTTTAACCTTAGTTATTGAATGGTCTACATCTGAAACAACTATTACTTAGATTTTTAAATATTGTGTAATATTAAAAGCTCAGACGTCAATATTAACCTGTACCAATCTTGTCCAGTTAAAGGAAATATTTGTCAACAAATATTTTCAAATATATTTTACGAAAGGGCAATGGCGTCACTGATACATTCCTGGTTATTATTAAATCTATTAATAGTGTACAAGAACCAAAGTAAACATAGAACGTCACAGTATTACAATAATATGTCCGCTTTTCTATCATAATTCATAAATTCTAAGTACCTACCAATCATAATGACGTAAATCTAGTTAAAAAGTTGCATGTAGGTTCTGAACTCAGAAACTATTACTTGCTAACCGCATTCAGCGAATTGTACGAATAATTCTGTAGAAAAAAACTTTTTGTGTCACTGTACTTTCCATACGTCGAGATCGTTTTCCAACTAAGAAATACTGCATAAATCGTGTCGTAGGAGATTAATCAAATCAAAAGTCATTTATATTAATTTATTATTAATTTTTATGAATTAATAAGTATTGTAGCAATTAACCTAGTTATGTGGTATGGTAATGAACATATGAGTTTCTGAGGAAATAAGGTTTACTTACCATTGATTTCCTGGTCTGCTACCCGCTCAGACAATTGCGCTCTTCCCTGAAAAAAAAGTTGGTATGAATAGTCTACGAATGTTTAGCAAATTATTGTAGGCATTCGTGTACATTTGAGACGCAATTGTATGCGTCGCATAGTATGTATTATGAATATGAAACTGAAGCTAATGTTTGCGTGTCATTTTCCTCATATTTTTCCCTACCTACTACAAATACTAGGAACATTAAATAAAATAATATCCAGTAATTTCTACAAACTTAAACTGTAAATATTATACCATCCACTAGAAAATGTTTGAGTTAAGAGAGCGATTTCACACGTTTCTTCTGTAACTCGGTATTGCAACTTTACAGCCTTATTATAAAATGTTTCAAAAGGAACTCTAATTAACGTTTTCTGGCGAAATTATTTTTTTAACAAATAGTACATTTTAGCAAATCTTGCATTTGTATGTATCTACAATTTTTGAGGTAATGGTCCTCAGTGAAAGCATGTATAATTTCTATTCATTTTTGACGATTGTTATGTTATTAATATTATTTAAAAATACATATGATAATCATAGGATATATATAATAATAATGCAATGTTCTGGATGTAAATTTTGGTTGATTTATTGTGAGCATGGAATAAAAGGCTTTTTTTTTATTTTTTTTATTTAATCATAGGATGATGATGTATTATTAGAAAATATATAAACAAGATTTCGCATATAAGGTATAAAACCCTTAATATGGAATGCTATAATTATATTGATCCAACGTTAATATACACAATGGGGCTTATTTTAGACCGCCAAAGATTCGGGCGTTATCCTTATGGAAAACATACTAACAGCCTATCATAAACATAAATAGTTCCAATACCGCCTGAAGCTACTAACCTATAATAATATTACCCTTAACATAAATCAATTTCTAGGAAACGTCGTCAACTACGAAACCATTAAAGAAAAAAAAACTGTAGCAATTATAAATAAATGTTAGTACTTCATTAAAATACACAGAAACTTGTTTAGCAAAATAGGCAAAGAAAACTTCGGGCCTGTTAAAAACGTTGACGTGTGCACGAACGTAAACATTTCACAAGAGCTAAAGGTTAGTGACCTTTTTGAAGAACGAACCTTTAATATAGGTACTGTTCTTCTACTCAAGCCTTTTCAGTATAATGATGTCCCACTTTATTTCGTAGTTGCTAAGCATATTTGAATAGGATTGTCTGGGGACTGAAGTTCTTAAATAGACAGCGTTTGTCAATAATTTCTTTTGTTCTCCTCTCTTAGAAGGCTTTCATCTATTTTCGGGAAGATGTTGAAGTTATTTGTTTATTTAGTCATATTTGGCTGTTCAGGGCAAAGACACCTTGTTGTTATTGTTTTGCTAATGGTAGACAAAAAACGGGATCAAATAAACAGGTCGTGGCAGAATGATCTCATTTACTGTAAATACAATATAAGTGATATTTACTCCTTGAATATGAAAGAAGTTAGTAGATTAGTAGAGAAGATGTTTATTATGCCAAATAATGAGTCTGATTGCTTAAACTTTAGTTTATTTTGTTTTATAATAATAAGTCATTTCCATTTCAAAGATATGTTGTAAATTTTTTGTTTGAAATTTAGTTATATTTTTTTATATGACTTTCCTTAATTTTTAAATGCAAAAACTAGTGGATTTTTAAGACAAAAGTCCTTCATAATTAATTCAAATCATGAGGCTGATTATTTATGTGGTTTAATATTTAGTTTATTTTAAGTTAAATGGCAATAAAAATAAAAAAATTGAAATTAAATATGTTTGTAAAGATCACGGGCAATATGTATAATGCCCGGTCAATTTGATTATTTGAATAATTATTATCAAATTGCACTCTCATATTGGGCATTTTTCATAATGACCGGGCATTATGTATACTGCCCATATTATAAATCGTTAGTTTTGTACGCAGTCTTTCAAAGATGCAAGCAATAAATATCTAACTTCGTAGTATTGAAGAACTTAGTACCAAAGCTCAACAAAAATTAAATCAAACTTAAAGCTCAATCAAGTCAAATAATCAACAGCCCACCTTGTAACATTAACTAACATAGATATTTATCTTACTGTAAGAATTATTAAAAGACGAATCACTGACCGGAATACAGTAGCGGCCGTCTTATCGTGCCATCTTCATTTGAATCATAATTAAATGATAACTAGCGCCAATGAGCGCTCGCGACTCGCGTCACCACACCCACCGGCCGCCATCTTGTTTTATGCGCACAGGCATATTAATTGTCTTATTAAAGAAGGAAATTTTTCACTTATAATACCACAAGAGCTTCAAAATTATCGGGTATTTTCCGATAGGTTCGTTGCAAACAAATGAAGGAGTCAAGTTTTTCAGGTTAAAAAATAACGAGCGCGAAGCGCGAGTGATTTTTCCTGAAAAACTTGACGACTTTATTTGTTTGCAGGGAACCTTGAGGGAAATGCCAGATAATTATGAAGCTCGTGTGGTATTCGGGAGATTATTTTTCCGTCCCAAATGTCGGCCACAACCTGTCAGTTTGACGTAGCAACGACCAGAGAAAATATTCAAAAAATTTTCAGTATAATACCATGTAGGTTGTACCACGTGACGTCGAATGGTGCAATTCTATTGGTCGATATTTGGGTCGGAAAAATAATCATTAATATTAATATAATTTCGACTGTCATCACTATGAATGGAATTTCTTGGGTTCTATTTTGTTAATTTTTTTCTCTGTCAGTAAGGAATGATTTTAGATTAGTTATTAATATTGTGTATTAAAGTTTATTTAATTTATTCATTAATCGATAGATATTTATGAAATTAACATATATAAAAGTACCAATTCAATTTCACATAACTACAAATTATATCAGTAATTAATCCGTGTGGTTTAATCCACTCATTCATGATTTCGACAATTTGAACTATGTGGAATTCTATTTAAAGTCATTATTCACGAAGTTAAGAATTATAAGAAGAATAAAGCATGATTATTCTTCACGAAAAATTTATGAGTTTAGCATGTCTTTAATATATTTGTTAGCCAAAACTTTGCCATTGATCACGATTAAAATCAAAACAAAAAAATGCACAAGACATTGACCTCCCAAACCTTCTAAAGGAATCACTAAGTACGCAATTACCAGTACAATTGTTAACGCAATCCCATCTTTTGAAAGCGAGACATGTCTTCTCGTTCGTACCACTCAATGTCACCATCACAAATGTCCGACAATAAAAGTGGACATGGCTAATTTAGTACACCATCATTGGTTCGAATCTTGTTCGGGATTATGTCTCTTGTGGGCGGCCCGTGTTGATTCTTAAGATATCGCTCGTGTATAGTTTGCCTTGTTCTGTTAAGGTAGATAGTATTATCTAGATATAAAATTAATAAGGAAGTTTTTTTTTTAATTCAAGAAGCTTTGATTTTGCAGTCTCAAGGTGTGGTCTAAGTTTATAAAAAAAATATATATAAGTAGGTTCGTAACCCCATTACTTGGGTGATCATAGTCAGTTCTAGACAAAATAAGCAAGGCAAGATTGGGATACTGAATTTTAGACCCGAAAATAAAACAGTATAGTAGGAGCTTTCGATCTGATACATTTTGCAGCAAAATCCAAAAAAAAAAATATTGCTTTGCCGTAATAACCGTATTTGCATTAACTGTTATTTAAAACTTAATAACCGTATTTGCATTAACTGCTATTTGAAACTGAGATAAATTCCAAATAACAAACACTGCAATAGTAATAAAAATTCAAAATTATTGTATCGAGTTTCAAACGCAATGGGTACAATTTGTAACATTTCAAAATACAAGTAAGTGAAGCCGTTTTACAGTTCACTAAAATAAAACTGTCAATTCAAACTCCTACAGAGCAAGTATCGTTTGTTATATTCCATATATGGCACATCGTCATGCACGACAACATTCTTGAACCATTTCTGAAATCGTTTCATTTCAATTTGTTTACCATATTCTGTCTTTTATTCATTTGTTTATATTTATTGTTATCTCAAAGTATCTTACAAAGGATATGAAATACTTGTTCGGGATCAAGGAATATTCTATTATGTAAAGGCAGTCCACTCAAGTTTTATGTACCCTTATTCCTTTTATGAAATGATCATGTTGGTTTCTTTGTCGACATTCTGGTTTGTAGTATGTTTCTTTGAGATAGTATTCGACGTATAGAACGTAGACACACTTTAGATCATCCAATTCTGTACTTCGTAAATTCAAATAACAAAACTTTTCCCTGTTCAATTAATTCTAAAAGAGCCGTTTCAAAATCTAGAACATTACCAACGTGCTCTAATTTATCTGTTTTGTTTATCGCATTGATAGTGCTTAGGAACTCGCCCTATATCTTACCTAATGACTTAACCACGTCAATCCATTTTATTTACTTTCCTTATCTAGGCGATCTGTGTGACTCCTTTTATCGCCGTTTTATTTCCAATGACTGATTTTAAGACCGTCGCTACACGTGAACCCGAGTCTATTTTTATAGAACAACTCTAATGGATTTTAGTAATACGATCCTTAATTTCTGTGTTGTTTTTTTGCTGCACGACTTCTTTAAATGCTGTACCGCACACGTATTTTTTATTTATCAGTTTGAGAAGATAAAATGTTGACATGGCTGTAATTACTTCTTTTGGATTTGTTTCGTAATGCTTGGTGGGATTAGTTAGAAAGAGATTAATCAAATGATTCCTCAAACACAGAACTTGTGATTTATTGTAACACTCAAACTTATGTTGATAAAGGTATAAGAAACTACATAACTGTGATTAAAATTGAAGATGATAGGCATATTATCAATACTAATTAAATCATTACAGATGAAACAACTTCTTATATCAAGAAACAAAACGATACCAGATTCATATATTCAAATGGAGCACCTCACAGTGTACACATTAAAGAAACAAATAAGCAGACTTGTCAGCCAAGTGATGAATAAGACAACATTTATTAAAGTTTCTCATCTCAGTGAACACGCACCCAATCCTGAGCCAGTAGGTGGCTAAAGTAATTGAGCATTGTCTTCCGATGACGTAGGCGTAACTGAATGCAGTGATGATTTTATTTGACAAATCTTTGCTGGTTATTTATAGCGTCGATGATTTGTATGATTTCGTTGTTCTGTTTGATGAAATTTATGATTGGTGTTGGATGTTGTTGGTTGATTTTAAGTGGGTTATTGTTGAGATTGATGTTCAAGAAATTGAAAATGTAATAAAGGCGTATGTAACAAGTTATAACCTTAAAGATATGATTGAATTATTGGTTAACAATAAAATAAATTACAATTCATATTAAAAATGACAATGTCCCAGAAGATTAACCTAATATAAGAATTTACTTCTTTGTAATCGATAGCTCTAAAACGTACACTGATTCCGGATGTAATTCGTCTAATCTTCTTTTTCTTAGCTTAATGTCTTACACAGTTGCTTACGTCTCGTCTTGACGTAAATGCGACTTAGGAATTCTTATTAACTTGTCTAAATAATGAGGACTTAGCTCCCTAATAAACTAGCTCGCCCTTACAAACGCACCTAAATAAATGAATTCGCTTCATTATTTTTGTACGCATTGTAATCCGATATACTTTGGTTTGTGAAATACTATTTTATTTAAGTCTTTGTTTTGTTGGGTTATTGCCATTTAAGAAGTCTTTTTGATATACCTATGTACTTCCTAACTACTTTCTGCTACAGGTTGTATTATTCGAACTTTATCAACTGCTGCGACTAACGTCACTTTATTTGTTGTAATGGTCTAAATCTTGATGCTCTTGTGCATAAACATATATATGTTCATGTACTAGTTTTTCTGCCAAAATGCCCCAAAATCCTAAAATATTATTTGTAATATGAAGTTGTACCTAAACATTTTACTGTGGGTTTTTTGGCAAGTGCTGATTAGGGTGGTGAGAAACAACCTGTTATGGTATCAGTGAGCCTCGAGTAGACATTGAACCCAGAGACAATCATCCATCTTAGTTACAATCCTAACGAAAAAGCATTGAATTAATAATGAAATTAATCAAGAGCCTCGACCAACACCTCAGGAGGCTCTCGTTAGGCGGCTGGATCAAGGGACTGATTCAGAAGGCAGTACTCCTTGATACGGCGCGTATTGTGAGGAGGTTTCTGTCTCTGGGACCCTAACCATCGGTACCTTGGACCCTGTGCCCGATATCGGTGGCAACCTATTTGTTATATTTTTTAATGTTTTTTATTTTTATATTTAATATTTAAAAATGTAAAATATATGTTTAAAAATAAATAAATGCATTAAAAATTAATCATACTTATCAAACATAATTTCATAATAAATTTGCCTGAAATAATTGACTCTCAAAATAATCTAACAATTCTCATTTCTATTCATACTCTTCAATGAACCAGAACTTATAGTATAACCCTCAAATGCAACACTAAAGGTACAACATACCACAATGCAATTTAACGTGATCGCGTATACATTTATTATTTAATCTTGACATATCTACTGCAAGATTAAACGGCGACTTGTGCGAAGATTAAATCCTGGATTTTATTCCCATATTGCCGTACATTTCCACCCCACAGTTGAGGCAGAAAACTCGAGTATTCATTGCGGGTAGCCAAGCTATGTCGGTGAGGGTTGACGAAGCAGCGTTTGCGGGTTAACCTCAGTCGTGTGCCAAGGTACAGGTAAAGAAATATGACTACTATAACATTTCAATTAATATTAAATTTAAACATGTAACATTTGAGCTTGTAATTATTTCCTATCAAGTTGATTTTTGATTCAATTTGAATTTTAAATTAGAAGAATAAAAAAATCTAATTTCGGTTCGAGAAGTTTTGGTTGATAAATTATAGGTAGAAATTACGCAGACTTCTTAGTTGAATATTAAGAATGCCTCCTTGGTTTTGGCTTCTAACTTCTAACTTTTTGCTTCCCTATTTTCATTTTCCGTGGCATCCATTGCCAAATTAAAAAGGCAATGTTTCGACAACCCTGCGAACTGTAAACCAAGATTTATATAGAGGTCGTGGTTATTTATACTCACCAGCCTTATTTTTATTCCCCGTGTGATATTTTTAATGAGGCAACTGAATAGCACTGCTGCACCTTTTATTAACTTTTAAAAGCATTAGTCGTGCCCAAATAGTGGGAATTCACTGAAAGTTATGTCTCGTGACCGTTTGTTTATAGTTTTCGTATAATAAAACTGATTTCACTTAGAATTCCACGACTTTATAATAGCTGCATTCACCGTATAAATAAGAACCGTGGAATCTTCAAGTTGTTTTCCTGAAATTTTATGATTGAATAATAAAAGCTACATTATACACTAATTTTAATAAATTATTTTATTTATGTTTTCTTACTATTTTTTCGGTTTCTTCTAAGATACATTTACTTTGTATGTAAATTACGATAATATTATTAAAATTATGTACGTTCAGACTAGAGAAACAAGTTTTTTTTAGAAAAAAAATCGTTTTCTTCTATCAACGCTTTATCTATAGGTACCTAAGTTATTTCGTACATATGTAAAAAAATATATATTATTCTTTCCTAAAATAACATTTATAATTATGATAACAGCTTGCTAACCAAAACAGTAGCATAATTTTCACGAGTCAAAAAACATTAAATATAATAACGATCCTAATTTTATGTGGAGTTATTCAACCTTCTATTTGTTTTAAAACATCGTTTGGACCGATGACTCCATAATTGGGACTCCCATGGTTACCAGTATGCAAATGTAGCATTAGGTTAATAAAGATTCCGGCAGCCTTCTGGTGTAAAGATGGGAAAATTTGAGCCCGCTCGCATTTGCAGGTTAAGAAAGTGTGCACCCAATGTTGGGTTAATTTTTTTTAATGCAACGTGCAATGTACCTACGCGTAATTTGGTATTTAGTAATTACGTAACACTGCTGTCTCTACACATTCTTATTATTTTCGTGATGGTAAATAAATGAAAGTAAGACCTAGAATATTCCGCTGCATGATACAAAAATGATTTGCTCGTTGCTTCATAGTATCTTAGGTAGTTGCTTACCAGTAACAAATTACGTAAGAAGAGTGCTATATTCTCGAAGAAATTGTAGCAACGACACACCAATTTTATCAGTTAAACACGAAGAACATAGTGACATAGATGCGTTAAACTGTAACAAGAACTCAACAAATAGTGTTCTAGTCTCAACGAATTTCCTAAAAGTGATTAAACGATTTTGTTTGCACTTTGTGCTACACAGATCGAAGCAAAGAGAAGCGAACCATTTAAAAGTCGATGCAGCCGCTAACTTGCTCGGCGCATCTCTATCTTTCACTCAAGTTTAACGGTCTAAATATTTGATGGAACCAACAAGATCAAATGAAATAGCAACGGTACGAGGGTTGGCATCCACTTATAACAAGGGTTCTTGAATCAGAATATATTATGCGATCAATAGAGAATTAATCCAATACGTATTTGGATAACATCTTGATCCACTCAAATATCTTGACGTACCGATTCTTGTTAAGTTACAATAGTTCGCTATTAGGGCTTGCCGTGTCTAGTTTCACGATCAACGTGATTTTCAAGTGGGGTAAAGGAGGAATATGAGATTTTGTTAAGTTTTGTTGATATTTGATAAGGTAAAGGACGTTCGTGCAGCCCTGATTTCTGAGAAATTCAGAGAATCTTACATTCCCTCTACATGTTTAACACAACAAGTATAGGTACAGGCTAGATCGTATGTCTGATGGGAATTATAACAGTTTAACTTTTCATTGATCATACTAGAAAGGTCAGCACTAAAATTAGATTCTTAAATCGATCAAGCACACCTGAACTAACTCGTTTTAGAATAGTTAACAATTGAAAATTAGACCCACATAGATGTATCGCGAAGAGAAAAAACAATCGAGCTTGTTAGTTATAATCAAGCAGCATTTCATTTTAATTGTAAAGAACTAGTTTGTAGCGTTGTATTTATAAAAAAAAACATTCCATCCAACATTTCTTAGAATTGATACTAACGCTCGCGGCACAGCAAAAAGGAAGCGAATAAAGCGTCCCGCTATCCAATATTAATATCGCTCTTTCAAAAAGTTTGAACTGTAAGCAACTCCGTTATCAATATTCATAAGCGCAAGACGGTATCTGAGGGTTGCAATAAACAAAGCCGAGTGAACTGAGCCAAAGTAACCGATCCAAGAGCTCTTACTTACCGCTAGCTCATAAATTTCAGTTTGCAACTTGCACCGACTAACATTCGATCAATAAGTGTTTTGTATGGGTTCTATATTTGCAAGCTAATACGCCACATCAAAACTTCCATGCTTGCCTTCCCAGCCAATATTACCTACTTACGTCGTTTACAAATTTACTGCTCAAGACATAAGTTAAAAAATCCCATGCATTGATGGCTCCCCTTATTTAAGTTTGTTGTAATTACTGAGCTGCACTGGTGCCAATATGATGGCCACGTGTTAAGTTTTCAAAGGGCTAAATCAGATCATGTTATACTAAAGCCAGGAAATTATGTTATTATTTCAAGGGCTTCCATGGTTATTAGTTTTAATATTTGAGAAGTATAGTTTAGTGGGTGAAGGTCGCGTCTATTGTAATTCGGTAGCGTATTTAATCGGAACTGACAATGACCGTCATTCGAACAAATAAATCATTATTTTTGGATATCGATTCGTGACTTCTGTTGCGTTTCGCGCTTATCATTTACGGCTTTGAAAGTAAGACTAAAAGGCTTAAACCACACAATTTAATCATGATCAATTTTATGTATCGAACACGTTTGTTTCTATTTTCATAGTTTTATAACTATACGAGGGCGTGACTTATTCAAATAAAGTAAGGAGTTCATAAATCTGAGAGGTAATGTTGATGCATTAAAAAGCTATATTTTGTGAAGGATTAAAAAAGTATCATTCATGATGAACTATTTTTACTTGCGGGTGGCCTTCAATTTGATTATGTCCGTAGGTGGGCTAGAGAACTTTGGACAAAATGACCTATAATTCCCTTGTTAAGGCTCCGGGGAGATAACCGTGGCTAACGTATTAATCTAGAGCCATAAATATTGGTTAAAAAAGTGTATTGTGTTGTTTAAACAGGTTCGCAGGCATCTCGTAAATCTTGTATCGAGTTAGCTAATTGGTGGTTGTCTACTTCTGGTAAAACAACATGATTATACTTACCTCTATAAAATCGTTGTTCACTGATAAAGGATGTATATTTTGTTACTTTTTTAGGGTTCCGTACCCAAAGGGTAAAACGGGACCCTATTGTTTTCGCTCCGCTGTCCGTCCGTCCGTCCGTCTGTCACCAGGCTGTATCTCATGAACCGTGATAGTTAGAGAGTTGAAATTTTCACAGATGATGTATTTCTGTTGCCGCTAGAACAACAAATACTGAAAATTAGAATAAAATAAATATTTCGGGGGGCTCCCATATAACTAACGTGATTTTTTTGCTCAGTTTTGCTCGATATACATAAATATATATATATATATATATATATATATATATATATATATATATATATATATATAGTATATTAGTTTGGATGGTACGGAACCCTACGTGCGCGAGTCCGACTCGCACTTGGCCGTTTTTTTTGTTAACCTATGTATGTATGGCCAATGGATATATTGTAACTATATTGAATCCCCTTCTTAATTCTCCGGTTTCTGTAAATATATTTATTTACCTTATGAAGAAATATTAATGTTAGGTATGAAAAACACCGCCCCAGGGCCTGACGGCCTGCCTGGCAAGGCCTGGGTCCTGGCCCTTGAGGCTCTCGGGCCTCGACTTAGGGGGCTTCTCAGCGCATGTTTGGAGAGGGGCCAGTTCCCACTTCGTTGGAAGACGGGGAAACTGGTCCTCATTCGGAAGCCGGGGCGCCCTGCGGACTCTCCGTCCGCATACCGGCCCATCGTGTTGCTCGACGAGGTGGGCAAGCTCTTTGAGCGAGTTGTCGCACACCGCCTCGTCGCGCACCTTGGGGGGATAGGGCCGGACCTTGCGGACCACCAGTTCGGATTCCGCAAGGGGCGCTCAACGGTGGACGCCATCATGCGCGTGAGAGCTCTCACGACGGGGGATGCTGTGTCCCGGGGGGGGGTCGTCTTGGCGGTGTCTCTTGACATCGCCAACGCCTTCAACACCCTTCCTTGGAGTTGCATCAGGGAGGCACTCCGGTATCACCGGGTGCCGACCTACCTTCGTCGCGTGGTCGAGGCCTATCTGTCGGATAGGTCCATCATTTACCCTGGTCACAACGGGGAATGGAACCGGCGAGAGATGTCGTGCGGTGTTCCGCAGGGGTCGGTACTGGGGCCGCTCTTGTGGAACATCGGCTACGACTGGGTGCTGCGCGCCGACCTCCCTAGCGGCGTCAGCGTGGTCTGCTACGCTGACGACACGCTGGTTCTGGCACAAGGGAGGTCGCACCAGGAGGCGGCCGACTTAATGACGCGCGGGGTTGCGATAGTCATCGAGAGGATCCAGCTGCTGGGACTGGAGGTGGCCTTGCACAAATCCGAGGCCATGTGCTTTCATGGGCTTCGGAACGCGCCACCTTCAGGCTCCCAAGTCACGGTGGGGGGGGTTACCATCGGCGTCGAGAGGGCGATGAAGTACCTGGGACTCGTCCTCGACGGCCGGTGGAACTTCGTCGAGCATTTCCGACGTTTGGGCCCCAAACTGGAGAAGGCAGGTGCTGCATTCAAGCGGCTCCTGCCCAACCTGGGCGGCCCAAACGCCCCCTGCCGCAGACTCTACGCGGGGGTCATGCGGTCCATGGCCCTTTACGGGGCCCCGGTATGGGCACGTTCGGTACGGCCGCGGGCTGTACGCTACCTGAACGTGCCCCAAAGGGTGATAGCCATCAGGCTAATCCGGGGGTACCGCACGATCTCCCGCGAAGCAGCTGGCCTACTTGCTGGACTGCCACCGTGGGATCTGGAGGCGAGGGTCTTCTTGCGCCTGTACGACTGGCGCGAGGAGGCTCAGCGCCGGGGAGAAACCCCGTTGCCGCGGCAAGTTGTCGCGCAGCGGGCGGAGCTCCGGCGCGATCTCATGGTGGCCTGGAGGGAGCGACTGTCGCAACCCAGTGCAGGGCACGCCACCATCGTGGCGGTAAGTCCCCTCTTTGAGGAGTGGCTCGGGAGGAGTCACGGCGCCCTCACGTACCGCATGACGCAGGTCCTCACCGGACACGGTTGTTTCGGGAGGTACCTGCACCGCATTGGTCGTGAGGAGGCGCCCGGGTGTCACCACTGTGCGGACAGCCCCGAGGACACGGTGGACCACACAGTCCAGGTGTGCCCCGCATGGGAAGGGCACCGCCGGGTCCTCGTCGAGGCTTTGGGCGGCGGCGACCTCTCGCGTCCGGCCCTGGTTCAGGCCATGGTCCGGGGCGAGAGGGAATGGGATGCCGTCGCCTCCTTCTGCGAAGCGGTCATGCTCGAGAAGGAGGAGGCGGAACGCCAGAGGGTTCGCACCTCTCATCCCGGCCGCCGCGCTGGACCAGGTAGACACCATGGGCGCCGGGTGTCACGAGATGACTCCCGGCCACCGTAGGCGTGGGTCTGTGGGCGGTGAGTTCGGGTGGCTCATCGTCCCTCTGTCTTTCTAGACGACAGACCCGTGTCGACGGCGCGCGTTGTTCCACGCGCTCCTCAAAGAGATGTCAGCAACCCCAGCGGGGCCCAGCAGGGCCAAGGCCTGCCGGGGCTGCGGGTTGTTCGAAAGAGATACCGCGGCCCTGGTACATAAAAGGCCTATGACGGAACACGACGATTTTAGTCAGTAAGAGTCTGACACTCCCTCACCGCTGCTAACCCACAGCGGGAGGGGTCATTTGATGATTTTACGTCGCTAAAAAAAAAAAAAAAAAGGTATGTTAAATAGGCCATAATAAGATATTATTTTCATAGGATCGTTGGAATTTCATAACCATAAAGAAATTCTATTTCACTTATGTTTATAGGACGCTTAATGCGTATCCCATGAATGCTTAAAGCATCCTAAATGATGATAAACTACCCCAAAACGATAGACTTAGAAACATCTTGAGGGAAATCAAAGCCAACAGGAGCTTAACCCGATCTATCGCATCAATATATCAAGTACAATGTTTAAATAAATATGAGCATTATTAATTTTAAAGTAGATTACACCACAGCGACCGTGGAGTATCAAATGTTTAATTAAAATTTATGAGAGATGATTCGTTAGGCATTACAGAGCAGTGTTACTGTTACAAGTAATATTAACCCATAATAACTGAGGGGTTATCTAAATCCCTTTGTGTTTCGAATCCCGTTAGGCTGGATATTATGAACAAATGGCTTATTTTGCGTATTACAATGTTAATATCGTATTAATTTATTAATTGAGCACAAAATTGTGTTGTTTTGTGTGTTTAAGGAAAACATGTTTCATGCGAGTAATACTGTTTTTGTTTGGAACAAAATTTGTTTGTGTTTGTCCTGTTTTTTTTTTTCGGCGAACCGTGTAGATTTTGTAGTCGGTTTATATCCTTGGAGGTGTATTAAACTGAAATTATATTTCAAACTAGCTTCTGCCAGCGGTTTCACCCGCATCCCGTGGGAACTACTTCCCGTACCGAGATAAAAAGTAGCCTATAGCCTTCCTCGATAAATAGGCTATCTAACACTGAAAGAATTTTTCAAATCGGACCAGTAGTTCCTGAGATTAGCGCGTTCAAACAAACAAACAAACAAACTCTTTAGCTTTATAATATTAGTATAGATGATTATATTCCTGTCACAGAAATTCTCAGAATACGATTTTCAAATATATTACATTTAAAAAAATTAAAGTGCATCTTTTGTTGTTAGAGGTATTTTATCAATAGAAAAGGTGTGGTAAAACGCGGCAAGTTGTTTTGCTGCCGACACTTTACCTAGCTATATCTGTTATACCAAATCAAGTTATAGGTATGTATATTGTTTATAGTAAACAAGGGGAAACTGCTGCCGATCCCCCTTTAGCCCAATTTCCCCCCAAACCATGACTGTAGTCACCCAAAGTGCTGAGTTGTATCGAGAGACTTTCTATCATAGATCATTTAGGGGGCAGTTCTTGGACTTTGAGAAGCAAAACGTGTTGAATAACTCAAAATTGACGCAACATTGGTGACGGTTATATAACTTCCTCAAATAAAACCAACTCACAACATAATTAAACACAATAAACTCGCATCTATTCAGTATAACTAAGTTGCAGTTGCAACAGCTAGTTCACAGAAAATTAACAAATCAGCAACAAACGGGACCGTTCGCAGTAAAACTTGTCAGCGTACAAGTGCCTACATGTTAGTTTACAACAAGGAGGAAGGAAAGATGGGCGGAGATGCCATAACGCAGGTAGGTCAGGCGCTTTCTTGTAGGTCAAGTAACGTATAGTAGGCGTGATCAGTTACTAGAACTAACAAGGCTTCATCAGGTTACTTGTCAAATCAAAACCAATCTGTCAAAGGTGATTTTGTTTTAAAAATAATTACCAAGAAGGCATATGAGGGCGAAGCTAGTAACGTTACGCCTCCCCCGAACACCTGCGTTTGGCGTGCTATTTTCTTAGGAGATTTTGCGGCATGACATATCCGCTACATAGTAATTTTGTTCTCCATGGTTTACAACGAGTCTATTCACATCTCACCGCATGCAAGTTGTCGTGGTATTAAAAACATTGACGGCCATTACAAGTGCCAGGTTAGTTAAATACGGCCCTTTGAGAATTTTACAAGGTTCGGGTAACTGAAAGCGACTTGCGGAATTAAAAAAAAAAAAAATTGTTACTCACATTTATTTTCATTTAACGGTAGTAGCATGTTATTATATTAATTATTTTGTGTACCTTTTTTACGTGCGTTTTTGAACATAAATTGTTATTTTGTTATCATTGAACAAAATATCTCTCTATCTTTTTTCTGGAAAATGCAATAATGAAACACATCGTCAACTTCATTTTATATTCTTGTTATTTATTATACCTATACAATACATATATGTTATTATATAATTCATGGATTACATTATAAAATAATATTACTAAGTTGTAAGTTGTACAATTTATTTTCTATTTTTATTCTTGTCTGTGTTTTGTGTGTAACTGTGTAGGAACATAAACTGTTAAATAAATAAATAAATACTAAGAGTAGGTACCTAACCAACTTCAAAATACACTACCTGCGGATTTGTAAGTACAGATGTAAGTTGCATTACAAATGAAACCTGCTAAATACTTACCAATAGTTCCACGAACCGCTAACAGTTACACCATACCCATGTTCGCTCCTTTATAGCCACGTAATTACAGTTATGAGACGCTTATACCAATCAATACGCCACTAATGAGAAAGATTAATTAGCGCGCAACCAATCAACAGCTGTAATTATACTCATATACGTTGATAATAAAGTAATCTTTCACACTATTCTACAAATAATCTAAAACAAAAAATACTGTATACTACTACAAATACAAAGCAGCGTTGTATTGGAATTTTTGGCAGAGCGCGTACATATTTTACGATTTTATTTTTTTCTCCGGTTTGTATCAAGTCTACAAACCATAAAAGTCCCAATCTAGGTAACATGCGAACTGTCCCACAAACTGGTTCTGGCATGTTTCCAAAATATTGTTATTAGAAGCGAAATTGACTTAATTAAATATAATGGCAAAGCGACAAATTTTTATTCGCATGCGCTTTGGTCTAGTCGGCCATTACATTTTTTTTTTCATGAGCTAAATTTAAATTGTTCACATAGTAAAATCCAATATTTTTTTCTTAGCTAATCAAACAAAAAGTCAAAGATTCCAAGACAGCTTTCCTTTTATTATTTATTCAGGTTTCAATTTCCTGATATTCCGACAATTTCCGTGTATTTTTTTCGCCTAAACTCATCGGAATCGCGACAGGGGTTCCATATCGGACAATTCACACGTAAGGTAGAACAAATATTCCCGAACTACGGTCCTGTTGGAATAACATTCGAAGGATTCGTACAGTCCACTCATATCAGATTTCTTATTGTTCTTCATTTCATTCCATTAACGTTTGTGTTAGAGACACTTGTGTTAGATATTTTCTTTGTGATTTCAGCGTCTCATGATGATGTCTTAGGAAGCTATATTGTTTTGATTGTAATATCTTTAGCGAGGTTTTTCCCGTGGCCTCGTGGGTAGTATGAAGTGTCGTGTATTGTGAAAATAATGTGCTCTTTACTGGTTGTGTTGAGATGGAGGAAAATATACTGTTTCAGAACAATATTAATACATCTCCTGTATATTCACGACGATTTTTATTCTGTAGTAACAGCCTTATATTGTTTGCAAAATTACTAAGTATGTTTTGTCAGGCTATTATATGTTTGATTATGTGCAGTTAAAATATTTATGAATATTTATAATTAATTTATGAATTTTGATTCATAAATGAACATTACAACTGGACAATGATTACTTAATTGCGACAACAATAATTGTCAGTAAAAATTAATTAATTTAAACACCAATATCCCAAAAGTAAATAAGCACCGCAATAAAATAAACATTCATTGTATTTTATAACAGAATAACATTGTTTCACATAGTAATTCATTAACGAGTTCATTAATATCTTATTTGTAATGTGAGTGAAAACAACGCAATCGTTTACATTGCCCATTGCAGCACACGAAAAAGCTCACCATGATTGTTCTGTTATAATTTTTGTTTAAAAAGGTAAAGTATCAATATCATTTGGTATAAACAATTTATAACATTGCATGGTCCATACCATAACATTGACGTAAGATTATTTCAACTAGTCGAGTGTTTTCACAGAGGAATAAAAACTAATATGCGCGGAAGCTATTAACACATTTTTTCTTCGTATCAGAGAATATGAAAAAAAAACTAGTAATAGACCCTGTACCAACAGCAGCCAGCTTTTAAATATGCAACATTAAATTTCGCATAAAAGTTCGCGTAGAGAGGTTTTGATGCTTTCGGGCACACTTTTCAAACATTTTGACATGAATTCTGGCCGGCCTTTGAAATAGTCCGAGCAAAGCGTAACGCTACACAGAATATGTATATGCGAAACTTGTTTATTTCCTACAAATGAAAAGGCACTTATTTTGTTTGAGGTATAGAAAAGGCACGTGAATTTTGGATTTTTATATAGTAGGTAAAGGTTATGGTTATTCTTGGGTAAAATTATAGTTTGACAAGAAGTTCATAGGATGATAAAAGCTTCTCTGAAGCTTTTATCTATGAAGCTTCTCTTCTATGAAGTATGTAGGTAAAAATACTGAGATAACGAGAATTCGATAGGACAAATTATTCCAGAACTTGGTTTCAGGCCGCGACTAGAGTACTATGATAGTATATGGAGACTCGTTTTGTCAAACTTTCATGTACGAAAATAGTTGACATGTTTTTTTTTACTCACTAAATCAAGTTAGTACAAAACATACAGCATGCATCTGTGCTGACGCGAGTGCATGCTGTCACAAGCTCAGTGTGAGGTGTTTATATGTGTCGCACGGGACAGCGTATCGGTTACTCACGAGCGAAGCTTGTTTATTGGGACAAGGTTATGCTGTTGAGAGGTAGCGTTTTCGTGTTACTTATGGCGTTGGTTTTCAAGAATTATGCAAATTACAGAAACAATTTATAAGTAGTTGAATTGTTCAGGTATTCAACAGTGATTATGATTTACATAGTCTAGGATTCTGAATCCAAACCATAGTTTGAGGATCTTTAAAAGAAAAAAGTAAAATTTTTAATGTTAAAGATACTTATCATACGCATTTCCGATGATAAAGATTTGAACAGTATCTATTTATGAATATTATTTTGAAATAATGACGCCATATAGGTATTATATTAAAATAATCTGCAATCAAGTTCACCTGCAATTTTGCATACTACTTCTATAAACCTTAATCGCTACCTCTTATCAGCAACTACACTAAGCCCTCAACCTTAATAATACCATTTCGAAAATGAGCTTTCGTTATCGATATGCACTACAGTGCTTTAGTCAGTCTTACGAGGCGTTTAATGAAATCAGTCATTAACTAAAGTGCCAGTAAAATGTCCTGTTTGTCTAAGAATGCACAAGTTTCGTCTAAGTAAGTAGGGCCGTCACACCCGGAGTTCGTCGTGATTAAAAAAGAAAATGTGAAGGAAATCTGCGGGAGGTACGAGAGCTGCTGTTTTATAAAAAGGGTGGACAAGCTGTGATATATGTCAGGACGTGGTGGGGGGTATTAACAGCATTGTATATCTACCTATAGCTTTGTTTTGTTTTTGTTTACATACAACCAAACAAGAGACAAAAATAACTTTGTGAGCGTATCGGTAAAAAAATGGCAATGGGCTGGCCATATTGCTCGCAGAGCAGATGGCCGATGGGGTCGAAAAGTGCTGGAGTGGAGACCACGGACTAGCAAGCGCAGCGTAGGACGTCCACCAACAAGGCCGCCAGAAGACGCTGGATGCAGGTCGCCTCCAACAGGTACCTGTGGAGATCTAAGGGCGAGGCCTATGTTCAGCAGTGGACATCCTATGGCTGAGATGATGATGATGATGATCGGTAAAAAGTGGAACAGAAACCTAAAATTACAACATCTAAATCACTTTGAATTAATTTGGCCTATATAATTATGCATATAGGTACCGGTGCTAAAATATTCCCCCTCATAATTATGAACAGGTTTAAAAATAATTTAACAATCAGTATGGCTTATTAAGTACCGAGAAACAAGGCCTGGTTTTATCACACAATGAAGTTCCTGCTGTCAGAATTAAAAATAACCAGGCATAAATCAGAACAGTGTTGACTCATACGCTCGGTTACTTGCAGAATATTAAGTGTTACTTTTTAATAGCCTGTATACCAAAGATAATTAAATACATTAAAGTAACTTCAATAATATTAAATTATTTATAAAATCTGAATGTGTTTGGAGCAAGGAAAATTGATAAAATATAATTACATATTTTGGTCTGATTTGAACATGCAACTTGCAATGGAGAAAAAACGTTCAATTATTTCTTAAATATAATGATAAACAACAAGTACATAATAAAAATACAGTAAGTAAGTACATGTATAAACACATTTCTATGTGGAATCAGGATATTTAGAACGCAACCAAAAAAAAACACGTCAAGAAAAACCTTCACAAACTTTGCAGCAAAGTCACCTCATATTTTAAATAAAGCAATTTAAAGCTGGCTCATAAAATTTCGAGACCACCTAGAGACCGTTTAGTCTCGCCGAATTTAAACGGCACAAAATTTACTTAGAGATCAAGTATTCAAGCCATTATAAACTTCCAATTTGTTCTTAGGTATTTTTTGAGATGACAACCCTGATTTCACATGACTTAGGTAATTAAGGGTGATGAAATGCTAGGTCTGTATGTGACTCATAAGTTGGACTTGTAAAGTCTTGCTTAGATTAAGATAAAGCTTGTCGGATGGGCGAACATCAGGATGGCACTATTGTCCGACATCAGCTAGGGTAATCGTAAAATGAGATAACTCAAACTCAAAACTCAAACGAACTCAAAACTCAAACGTTTATTCAAATTAGTCAGAACAAAAGACAGCCCCCAAAACGCCCGCCCTTCGCCACTTCCTATGTGTTTTGGCCTGGGGAGAAGAAGTGGCGGAACAAACTCCCCAGCAACACATGTCTGTCTGTTAGGTTAGAAGAACCTTACCATACGATAGACGTTACAATAATCTTAACACTTCACAATATGGTTCTACAACGGTACTACAACACTAGGTAATAACACTAGGTACACTAGACGTGACGTAAGGCAGTTTCGAGATGTGTTCCACACGACGACTCAACGAAGACTGAGCTCCGCCGACGCCACGCTGACCACCACGACTCTGCCAAGCGCGCCAAAATGTTGTTTCACCGGAAATGCCACCAGATGGCGCGCTTGCGTCTCGTTTAGTGTCCGTACTATTGACCGTCTCCGACACGGCCATCCTGCATATACCCACGTCCTCGTGGGTTTAATCTGCAACAACACAAATACAGCACAGTACGTTTGCCTCGGCCACTCCTGACCACAACAGTAACTCTCGATCTTCGTTTTACTTCTCTCAAGGAATTTAAAATAAACTTTAAATGGCCTCAATTAGGTCTTTAACAAACAATCTAGGAGACATCTAGTTCTCAAAAGCTACACCTAGAGCAACCGAGTACCAAACTTTCACAGGTAACAAATCAAACTCTACATTTCATGAAATCAATAACCAAAACTCTAGGTCTCTCACTCGTGGCCTATGGCTACTATTAGCCCACACACACACGCTCATCCCAGGATTGCCGGGACCGCCAGTCAACCATTTGACTCTCTATGATCTCTACAAGACCCGACCTCCGCCAGGGTTAACCGCGCACCGCGCATCCACGGTCTACTCTTCTACCGAGAGATTCCGACTTCTAACGGACTACGGCTACGGAATAACCACTGGTACGGTAGACCAACCGAACTGAGAACCTAAGCTTTTACTCTTCTGAATTTTCATCGACTTCGAATGGTACTTGGCCCTCTAGCATCTTCCTAATCCGGTTAATGACTTTAAATCGATTTTAACTTTCAACTAAATCGAGCGTTATGATCCAGCTACTAATCGGAAATAAAATATTGTCAATAATCTAAAACAGTAAGGAGTCATAGAATAGAAGTCACAATTCAGTCACGATTAAAGTCAAAGCCAAAAACGTTTTTTTTTTTCAAAGTCAACACTGTGGTACAACTTCAACTGTCTCAGAATAAAAAGGCGTGTGTCCTTTCGACCAGCCACACGTGCATGGCCCGGACGACACTGTCCCTTCGACCAAATGAACACTCAAGGTTGGACCGGATGAATGTGTCCCTTCGACCACCTTCCACGCACGACATTACTCAATGTGCCAACATAGTTAAGTAGACGTCATGTCCTTTGTCACCCTATCGTCAAACTCTGTCTCTTGTTGTCAGTCGTCAAACTCTGTCCACGCCGCCACGCGGCCAAGTCACAACGCCAACTCTCATGGCCACACACGCCGCCTCGCGGCCAAGTCAAATAGTCAAGTCCCACTGGACTGTGCTAATCAACATGGTTAGAGTCACCAGAACCTACGACCAGTTAAGGCCAGCTCTTAATATGACCCCCATGCCGTGCTACAGCGTCCCAGCGAGCACACACGAAAGTCAGTCACAATTAAAATACGTCGTGGAACATCGACCCAGAGGGCCAGTCCCTGTCATTCAATCAGTCATTCACCAGTCACACTAGTCGAGACATCGGCCCTGCGAGCCAGTCCCCAAGATCTGTCACATGTCATGGAACGTCGGCCCTACGAGTCAATCCCCACAGTCCACCTAATCCGTAACGGTCAAGTTAGTCGTCAATCAGTTTTGTCAAAATACGTAAACCACAAAATCGTCATTGTCAACGTAAATGTCATCATCACATGATACTTTCTAAATTCCATGGTCGTGAACCACCGTCTATCCTGATTTGACTATACTTCAATACACCATATCACAAACTAAACGACAGCGAGTCATCTTACAAGGACCGGGTAAGTGTATCCCTTCGACTGCCGGCTTGCAGACCGGATTGCACCACCCCTTCGACCTTGTCTCCAGAACAGGACCGGACAAATGCACCCCTACGACTGCCCTACACTGCGGCGCAGACCGGGTAACAAAGTCCCTTCGACCTGATCTCCTATGTATGCGGGACCGAGCAAGTGCATCCCTACGACTGCCTACTGCAGACCGGATAACACCGCCCCTACGACCCTTCAACGCATTTGGGACTGGACAAGTGCGCCCCTTCGAACTTACAGCGTAAGAACCGGGCAACACCGCCACTTCTACCCTCCTATGTATGCGGGACCGAGCAAGTGCATCCCTACGACTGCCTACTGCAGACCGGATAACACCGCCCCTACGACCCTTCAACGCATTTGGACTGGACAAGTGCGCCCCTTCGAACTTACAGCGTAAGAACCGGGCAACACCGCCACTTCTACCAAGTCGAATCATAACTCATATTTACTGGCTGAATAATTTCGTAGAGAATGTACAAACTTATTTTTCATTACTATGAACGTCCACAGCAACATCGAATGTCATGGCAGGGGTGTCATCATCAGATTCAGCTGATAGAGTGTCAGAGTTAGCTGTCTCTGTCACACTAGATGCCGTCAAAGTGTCAGAGCCTGCCGTCATTGTATCGTAACTCTGAACCGAAATCGTGTCATTGTTTTCGTAATCTGACGTAACATCATCTGGCGCCTTCTTAGTCGACCTCGTTCTGTTCTCCAGGCGCGGTTCACCTAGGATGATATCTGTTAAGCCAGAAATAGAAAGTGCTTAGGCAACCAATCAAATATTGACAACATATGGGTCAGCAACTGACCTTCTGGTTACGCAAGATAGTAAGACTTACACACATGTTACAGATTTAAGGAATAGCAATCGCTATTTAAATGAAGAAACTAGATACATTAAATGCTAAGGACGAAATCAAAGAAAGATCGAATTGCTAGTCAGACTCAACTTGTAAATTACTAAATCTTTACAGCTACGGTTGTCATTCACATCAGCGCCTTCTACTCGCTAGGCTCCACATGACCGTTGTGTCCCTTAGCCGAACTCTCAGCTCATCCTGGCCTCCTAGGGACCACAACCACAACCACAGTGACATGACACCAGCTGTACCACAGATTCACACAGGTCTCTTCCTGGTCACCCCGATGCCGTCATACAGGCCAACGGGTCTCTTTCAAGTCACCCCGATACCCATCATAGGTACAGCTTAACACAATAAAAACAACATTGCGGCAGACTTTACACAGGTCTCTTCTTGGTCACCCCGATGCCGTCACACAGGCCAACGGGTCTTTTCCAAGTCACCCCCGGTATCCAACCAAAAATCTATAGTCTGATGCACAATTCAATCAAATGACGCAAAACTGAAATATTCTCATTTGAGGTTTAATTGTTAAACAGAAACCAGGTCATCCCTGTGACCAAACATAAGATACACACTTCAGCCATCCCTGTGACAAGTGTTCAACGGCAGTCATCTCTGCGACTACCAACTTAACAGTCAATCAACCCTGTGATTGAAGCGCAACACACAAGCATACACACATGTCAACCCTGTGAACCTAGCTTTCATCATCTACGATTTCATTAATTAAAAATTAACTACCATCATTAATCACACATCAACATCCCAACACATATCGCGATTCTACCCAGTGTCTCCATCAATCACGCAAATCAACACACGTAACGCCTCCATCAAACGATATACGGTTTGAGACCAAATAGAACCAAACGCCTCCCTCAAGCGTAATGGTTACAGTGCCTCCGTCAAGCACTAAATCGAACAATGCCTCCATCCAGCATTGCACCAGTAAACAGTAACACCTCCATCAAATGTTACTAAACTCGATCAAACAATGACGCAGAAACTGAATTATTCTAACTTTAGGATATTGATGAGATCAGGTAACTAATAACTTTCAACTCTGGGATGAAACCTAGGTTCACGGTTTCTGATTCTGATTATCTACGATTTCACTAATTAATAAGCGCTCCCACTAATCAACGAGACTGAAACTGCCTCTCAAGTTTGAAAGTGTCGTAAGACAAATAACCTCAACATAAAGCAAAAATGGATCGGTCTCACCGGGTTTCCACTCAACGCCTCAACGCGCATGACGATGCGCACATCGCTATGGCGCGCAGTTCAGCAAGGCTTTCGCAGACGTGAAGCCACGGAGATGCACGAGCACCAACACTCCGACCTCACGATGACACGCCGGGCTCCTGGCAGGCAGCTGGGATGCTCCATTCAATGTCGTAATTTTCTCGTCATATTGCACAATAATCACCGTCATTGTTGAAACATGAAAAAAAAGACAAATTCGGTTAATTTTCTAGCATACCCTCAATTACACGACAATAGCTCATCAACATTCAGCTTGACATGTAACAATGGAAACCGATACTATTACCGTAACCGTGGTTACCATACTTATACCTTCGCTGAAAATCTTAATAAATCTTCTACTACAAACTCCATTTGAAATAATCGACGTTCCATTTTTTTTTTGTCAGTGGGTAGAAATTTATCTTCACGTGGCGAATCCTTTCGAAACTAATCCACCAACGGCCGCCACACATCACTCCAAACGAGCACATCACTTTCTCACTTTTTGAACAATGGCATGGCAATCCTTAACACATGTGGGCATTTGGATTGAATCCCACTTCTGATGTCGGATGGGCGAACATCAGGATGGCACTATTGTCCGACATCAGCTAGGGTAATCGTAAAATGAGATAACTCAAACTCAAAACTCAAACGAACTCAAAACTCAAACGTTTATTCAAATTAGTCAGAACAAAAGACAGCCCCCAAAACGCCCGCCCTTCGCCACTTCCTATGTGTTTTGGCCTGGGGAGAAGAAGTGGCGGAACAAACTCCCCAGCAACACATGTCTGTCTGTTAGGTTAGAAGAACCTTACCATACGATAGACGTTACAATAATCTTAACACTTCACAATATGGTTCTACAACGGTACTACAACACTAGGTAATAACACTAGGTACACTAGACGTGACGTAAGGCAGTTTCGAGATGTGTTCCACACGACGACTCAACGAAGACTGAGCTCCGCCGACGCCACGCTGACCACCACGACTCTGCCAAGCGCGCCAAAATGTTGTTTCACCGGAAATGCCACCAGATGGCGCGCTTGCGTCTCGTTTAGTGTCCGTACTATTGACCGTCTCCGACAAGCTTTTAAATATGTATGGAGTCATTATACTCCCATAAATATTTATTATAAAAATTATAATGAAACATTATATTAAAGAAATTCTAGGCATGACAAGTCGAGTCATAAAAATTATCATTTCTTATAAAAAATATAACATATTGATACTGTTTGTTTTTTTTTTGTTTTCGGAAATTCTAATCCAAATAATTTGTCTAGTCAGTTTTACGATATTTTACTCTACAATGAAACACATTGAAGTTGAATTAGTAACCCTTTGCTGACAATAAATTGATGATCTAATTCTAAAATAAATATTTCTATTTACTTTACAAACAATCTGCAATCAAAGCAATAGGTACGAATGCATTAACCTAATGAAAAACATAATATAACAAATATTGAATTAGGTATGAACTTATTATTCACTTCCCGTGTAAAGTTGATGGTACTCGACTCGGACAGCTCATTGCTCTTGATATATCGATGAGATTATCAGTGCAGTGCCGACAGGCTGTTCACACACTCGCGACTGTATAACGTCCGACAGTAGCAAATAAAATTAAAATTGCGAAAATGTAGGTCAAAATGTCTAAAAGAACTGTTCTTACAAAGAACGATTAAAATTATCATTAATTGATGTCAAACGGTACTGTTTCAATGGTCGCGAAAAGCTGCTGAAATCCTACGGCTGTATAAGTGTAGATATTGAATGTCTTTTACGTCCGTATTGTATAGATAAGATTTATAAAAATAATATAATTAATTATTGAACCCATATTATACAAGTTCTAAAAGTCAAATAAAACACAGAAACAACAACACTATGCAAACCAATTAAAACAGCGTAACGACATTCAGTCGCAGACACTTCATCTGCTATCAAACCCATTACAAAATGCATGTCGCCGGTTTACAGCGAACCTTAATCACAGTTACGAATGTTTATTCAGATGCAGGCCATCTAAAGAGCTCCACGATTTACTGGAAATTAAGAGGACGCATCCGTCGGGGATGCTACAACAACAGTGCGCCACCGAAAATACAACCACTAAGTGACAGGAATAAAAACATTGGTCGCACTGTGGCGTATTGGAAATGACGTCGGTAAAAATATGAACCGTTATTTTTGGGAGGATAATTATAATTGGGATATTTAATTATTGTTGTTAATTTTGTGTATATTTTTGGTCGTTTTACAGGTTGAAAAAGTTTATGAAGAGTTATCAGAAAAAAATATTCGACGATATGGAGAAGGAATTTTGTAACAGAAAATACGAACTGAATAAATGAGTACACACAAAATATTATGATATACCTACGTTGTTCAAGCAAAAAAATAATAACACAAACACTGCGAAAAAGCTAAAATAAAAAACAATAACGAATAAAAGCTAAGCCAATTAAGAATTAGCTTCATCAGCGATAACGCAAAAATACTGCTATCATTTACAGCTATGCAATTTTTATGTCCACAAAATTCATAACAGCAAGTTAAAATTAAAAACCTTTTTACTCAGTTAATGTTTTAACGGGTACTGAGCAAACTGCATAAAAATAAATTCAATGAAAAATCTCTGCACATCTGTAAGGGTTGCGCAATAAAAAATTCGCTGACCAACGAAAGAAACCAGGGCCGTCCATTTGCAACTGAACGACATCTTTTCATTAAAATAAAAATTGCTAATGACTCCATCTCCATATTTTAGCATAAAAACGTCAGCTCTTTGTACCATTTCGCCTTGGTTATAAAAAAAAGTATAATTACAAGTTACATCTGCATATCTTTTGACGCCTCCGTGCTATTACTCGACACATGGACGAAGATGTTAAATGTTTTGCTTTAACATTTTTTGCTCTTAAAGTGCAGATGACTTTATTACCGAGGATGGTAAGACAAGGGAGTTTTTTTTTCATTTTCTACGTAATATTTATTCATCTTGTTATGATGATGGTATGAATTAATCTTTATTCATAACGAATTTTTGTGTGTAATCTGTGTTATATGAAAGAGAAAAAATGACGAAATTATTATAATGAGATCGTAAAAATGTCTTTGTATGTCCCAAAAAATGTTTATTATGGTAAATCATAAGGTGATTTTTGTTTCAAAAGCAGTCTGTTTACCCGTCAATTAATAACGTCGAACAATCAACATGGCAAAAACAAGAAATCAAAAGGAAGTTTACGCATCAATTTATATGAAATACAAGGAGGTATCTCGTTCGTTAATTTGTTTACACTTTGCATGTTCCCTCCGTGCCAATGTTTACGTTTCACATCTAAGTATCCTCGTAAAACGTAATAAAGTTCGCCTCCCGATGATTATGGCCCTTTGAAAATAAACTTGGAAGTCGATTCACAAACACTGGCTTTTATTTTTGTTTAGTGTACTTTCTTTCGTCCGTAGCCCCTGAGTTATGGATCCCATCGTTATTCTTTATCTTGGAGTTGAGGAACTTGGAACTCGTCCCCTTTTATTGATATACATTAGAAATTATTTTTTCATGTTATTCCATCATAAAAATGACGTTAGAATTTTGTTTTGCTTATATTATTTAAATAGGTATCTTCGTGTTCGGCACAAGTATTTTCCAATGTCTAGCTTATTAATTTTATTGTTAGACCGCTAAAAAAGTATATTCGATGTTTTCTATAAGCGTATAGGTACTCGTTTTTCGAAGAATATCAATATATATTATTTATTTCCAGGAATACAGCTGCAAAAATAGTGGTGCCTTCAATTTTTATTCAATTTTAATTAACCACAGTTCAAGGGAAAATTTCATTTAAAACTAATGGACCTTATTTTTTCATAAAAATAAGCCCTCAGTTCAAGGAATATCTACAGTTCTAGTAATACGCTTACTTCACGTTAAAAGTACAACGTAATAACGTTCACATAAATCAAACTATTAAACGGACAACGGGAAATTCTTCAACAAAAGTAAAGCTGTGTTCAAAACAACACAAAAAAATATACACTGATATTACCTGCCTGAGGTTTTATAGGTTGAAAATACTTTTCACCAAATTGTAGCAAGATAGATTTCCAGAAGATTCAAAAAAATCGATTACCTACAAACTTTTAAAAAATCCGAATTTCGCTATTACGAATTCATGGCACCTGAGTAATAAATACGAGTAGCAGTAACAATGTTTCTATACGTACGCAGCCTTAAGGACTTAGGCATACTTCAGCATACATCGGGAACATGCAAAGCTATAAATATTCACTTGGCTGCTGTTTGTTTCCACCTCTTAGGCCTCATAAAATTAATGCCTTTATATTAATATTTATTAATATATGAATGTCTCATACATTGTAGGGAAGCCGGCATGATAAAATGGTAAGTAAACTTTATGGTGCAATAATAACGGTATTATGCTGTTGCCTATGAATTTCCATTGGATATGCTTCTTATGGTCCATGGAGAACAATATGACTAGCGGAGATGTCATTTTATTTTATTTTTATTTTATTTATTTGGGACAAAAAACAGTTACATGCTTAGCTTAAATACAAACAGATCCTTATGTTTACATATTTTCTACACAAATACACATAATTTCATGCAAAATAGTGTTATTATACATGTAACCCACACTATTGTCCACGAATTAATAAAGAAATTCAGTAGAAAAAAACAAACATACAGTGTGCATCACAAAAAAAAAATTGAAGACTGTTATGAAGATTACATTAGGAAAAGGTAACACAAACTAAAATATCTTATGAAGTTAATAACTCTACTGCTTTTGCCTTAAAACTATTTTTGGAAAGAGTAAAAATGTCAAGCTCCATAAAGTGAGTATTGTACGCGTCAACGAGGCGACGGAGAGGCATGCGTACCCCAGCGTTAGTTCTGCACGAATTTGTGTGGAATAGTCGAGGCACACGTACGCCACGAAGCATGACGGACCTAGGTACTGTATAATTTAAACTATTTGATAAATGAATACAGTCGAATCTATTATTGCATATACCATATAGCATCATTACACCTAGAAGAAGCCGTCTAGATTCCAAACTAAGAACTTTATAACGTGTCAGTAATTGTTCATAGGAGGCTCTAGGACGATAACATTTAAAATTCATAGTACGTAAATACTTTTTTTGGACAATTTCTAGCCTATCCTTGTACGTATCATATAAAGGATTCCAGATTTGAACGGCGTATTCTAATTGCGAGCGAACCAGAGTTTTATATAATAATAAGAATGTAGAGGGTCGTACAAAGTTACAAGAAAATCTCATCACGCAATATTATCTCCAATGAAAGTAGCGCGCAAAATGCGGGTGATCGGAGGACGAGGAAAGTTATTGCTTTCGCCCTTATACGCCTTCTTTGAAACTCGCCCATTTTTCGTAATGCCAAAAATCATTGACAGATGTCTCAAAGAATCCGAACGCCTCGTTAGTACTCTCGTAACTGATTGTTTTGAGCACGCCTGCCATACCTTGAGCCACAAGTGGCGCCTGACCTACCTTCCTTATGGCATCTCCGCTATCTTTCCTTCCTCCATGTACGGTCATTATGTTGTCTCATTTCTATTAGTTAGGAAAGAGGGAGAGAGATATAACAGGAGCAGAGGTTACACTTAGTTATTAGGAGTTTATGATTGCTATTACATACTGGACGATTAATGGTGTAATCGAATAGCTAATTAATGTGGATCCTGTATTTATTGAAAGTACTTGCTGATTATAGGACGAAGGTGTAATTAAATGGTATACTGGTTTTTGTAAGTGTCGTGTATGAAATTATAGTTTCTAACATGATTTAACTATTAATGTACAAGAAGATATTTTATGTAAAGGGGTGACTTTTTGCTGGAGAGATAAAACAGCCTACAGTTCACATTTTTGTCATCTGATAGTTTATTATAGTTAAAAACGTGCCTGTTCATTGAAGGATTGGTTACGCTATTTGTTCATGTTGTATTATTTGAAAAAACCTTGCAAAGCAAAATAACAAAAATGGCTTTTATTGCCTAACTGGTAATCTTGTTTAATGTACAGAACAAATTCACAATTTTCAACCAAAAAAAAAAGTGACTCCACCAAAAAGCTTTTAACCATCATGGACATGTAAATGTGTTAAAATTCTAAATACAAATACGGACTTTACACCATTTAAGTCTGCATATAAAATGTCAAAGCCTTTCCACACGAAATTCCGTCACCAGATACGGTATAAAACAATGTGACATTAATCGAAACAAATGAAAAGCTTCCATTTTAATTAAAGAAGCAGGTAACCTAAGCCTCACGGAAGATTAAAGAACAAGTAACACAAACATGAAAGACGGAACCACGAAATTAGATTTTCACGAATCAAAAACGAATTTGTAATATGATAGATCATCGTTATTCGTGGAACTTTCGAAATTACACCCCGATAACAGATTTGAGCATGACAAAGGAATCACGTCCTTATTGATAAAGTCATAAGGTGGTATTAAAACACAAGGTTTTCAACTGTCGTTTTCTGTCCATCCGGCCGGAAGATTGCTCTTTTGATATGATTAAAAGGGTGAAGACTGTTTTATGTGGCAATTAAAGAGTTTTGTTGCTCCCTAGATTCTATTTCTTCATCTATGACCTGGTAACGATTGGTTATAACAACGTGACATCTTATTTGTTGGAGTCGTGAAGGCCATTAATTTATATTCGTTCCGAGAAGAAATATTTATAGAGTTATGGTTTGTGGTACTCAAGAAATATGAATCTACGAGGAATGAAAATATTTTGATTCAGACATTCAATAGAGAATGATATGCCTTTCAGAACGTTTTATTTTTTCTTTGATAATAAATATTATGTTTTGCAGCTATATTAAGGCTATTGGGAAAAAACCAGTAGGAGAAAAGTAAGAAATAATTGATTTATGAATCAACTAAAGCAAAGTTACTAAAACTCCACCGTTTCATGTAAACAAAATTAAATTATTATTCAGTACGTCAATATAGGTTGTTTTTTACACTCTAGGGGACGGTTAAAAGCACAAACAGCCAAACTTTTCACTTACAGTCACCGTTTGTTTGTTAGTCCGATCCGTTAAATTTGCGGGCAAAACGTAAAATTTCGTACATTTAATATACATTGACGTATGCGTTGAGCTTCGAAGTTAGTCCAGTCTTTTAAGTAAAGGTTTTATTTTGATAGAAAGTTCTAGAGTTTGGGTAAACATTACGATGCCTCTGTGAGGTTTGTATTTCAGGTGGTATTATAGTGCTGGTGATAAAAGTCAGGTGAAGGATTAGATTACTGCGGGGAACGTAGGCGATGAATTTGGAAGTTTATAGACACTAGGTTTTTTACAATTGGGTGTTGGATTTCAAAACAAATGGTGGAGCTAGTTTTAATTTTGTAATAACAAAGAAAATACTCACTTGACTTGGTCTGTCTGGTAAAAAGTGAACCTTGTCTGAAACGACGAGAAAGTCATCATTTACATCAGTTGTTCGGGACTTCGGGTGTTTAAGATATCAACAGGATAAATTCTCATTCAATCTTACCACTACTACAAGACCCCGTCCAATCCATCAAAATAGGATGAAAGCACTTCATCTTTTTAAACGGTTTTATTTAGCTCACCCCGTTTGTTTTATTTATTAATGAACATCAAAGGGTCAATTCGTTAAAAAAACTAAGGTAAGTCCGATTCGTGCATCGAACCTATATTTTGTTTTGTCTGCAGCAGTATTTTGTTTTCGCGACAGCCGGAAACGGATATAGAGGGAGACAGAATAATAGCCGTCGGAAATGGTCAGACATGGTGGAATCTTACTTTTTTCTCTTATACACTGGACATTGCTAACTCAATGTAGGCCTGTGTTTATGGAAAATTGTACCTTATAATATTGCAATAAGGTTTGAAATTGCGGTGAGGAATTCTTGTCTTGAAATTAAAGAATGCTGGTGTTTTTAGTGAAGCATATCGTAATGCATACACATTGGTCAGGGATGTACGATAGCATCGTTAAATTGTAGGGGTTTATTTCTTAATGCTGGATTTAATTGTCTTTGTCAGGGAAAGCATTTAAAAGTGAATTAAGCTGTTAAATAATTATGAATACCGACAGTACCGACTTTCCGTAAATTGTTCACTGTTTTTTGCGAATTTCATGTTCCTCAAACTACCTAACTACCGTATAGGTACCTAGATTTCAGACAGAACCTTCAAGCCGAATGTTATGTACAATAAAATTAAATAATAGATAACGTATAGGGTAATAAAGCTCTCCTCACATTCTTATTAAAACAGATAATGATTCTTAATTATTTACATTTATAGACAACTAGCCGTTTTCCTGCGGTTTCACCCGCCTCCCGTGAGAGCTACTGCCCGCACCGGGATAAAATATAGCCTATGTTACTCGCAGATAATATAGCTTTCTAATGGTGAAAGAATATTTAAAATCGGTCCAGTAGTTTTTGAGTTTATCCATTACAACCAAACAAACAAACAAACAAAGTTTTCCTCTTTATAATATTAGTATAGATAATACCTAACAGTTTTATTATCAAAGATAAAATAAAATTGTCGCCCTATTTAGAAGACGAGCTCAGATTTGCCACAACCGAAGAGTTTCAATAGAAATGTAAATAAAGCTTGCCTTCAAAAACTTCGTCTAGTTGGCAGGAGTGTCACATCTAGTGGGGGATAAAATAATATTATTACTACGCCACGAAGTGAGAAAGTCCATTTGTCTGATTAGAAAACTGCTCTTTGATATGAAAAATAACAATCAGGAAATGGTATAAAAATTCCTTTACATTTCGGCTAATGAATTTGAGGTGTGAACCGAATGGGTCGCTAAATGGTTCGTAGTAATAAAATAATATTTGGAATAGTGAAAGTATCTTTATGTTGGAAGAGATGGAAACGTTATAAATGTTTATTTTCAATAGTGCTGTAAATAAATTGAACTTAATTGGGTGCATTTTATACTAATAGTATAGGTGTCACAGGCCATCTCATTATCTTGGTGGAGTAAATAGAATGAAATGCCTTACAAACATTTCCAAAAGGGTTGAATCCCTATAAAACCTAATCTTCCGTTTAATCGGTCAAACCTGTGGTAGTTAACGCTTCCATATTCAAATTAAATTCCTCGTCGGATATTTGTACCGTGGCTTGTTAGCCTATAACCGTACGAGAAAATTAGGGTACCGCAAACAACGTCTTAATAACGGCTGAACTCAAACAATTTACAAAGTAAATATTCAAACAAACTTAATTAGTATATCCTCTCTGGTAACCGACGTGAAATATGTTATGTAACTATAGGGAATATATTGATTGGCCATTAAAATAATGGGCACAAGCTTGAACGATACGCTTCGTCGCTGGAAGGCCGAAGGGGCATTCTACATCAAACATCCCACAGCCAATTTAAGCAAACCCGCCCCTCCGCTTTCTCTATTTAAATTTTACGAAGACGAAAGGGTACACCTGTAGAATTTGAGAGTCCACTTTATGTTGGACGTGTAACTATTTGTTTAAGATCGCCACTGCCGGGGCTGTATCGAAAATAACGTGAAAAACGATCAAAAAGCGAAAACGAGTAATATCCGGAGTTGTATTGTTCTCATATCGGGTCCGTGGAGTTAATCGAAATTAAGTGATCCATTACAAGATACCGGTCAATGTTCAGTTTAACAAACGACTGTATTATTTATGGAATCGATTTTTTATGCGTCGTTAAACTTATACCTTTGTGTTTTCTTTGTCTTGTGTTATTAAAAAGCGAATAATTTCCTTTCGAATCTTTTCGTGTGCAAAATTGGTTGAGTTCTTTCGGTTAAATTTTTCGTTTTTCAATTTTTTACTTGGTTACTTTGATTTTTTTATTAACTTAAACTTTGTTGCTAAGTGTAACTTCCAACGATCTCAATCATTTTTTTAGCGTTATCAATTGAAAGTCTATAGTCGTAATCGTTCGTATTTTTTTACTGTTTCTTAAAATGTTTACGGTTTTATATGAAACACTTCAACAATGATTTATTTTACGACTTATACGACCAAAACTATCACTCTCCATACTTTCAATTTGATTAGGAAACTTTGCACTTGGGTATGTGACTTGAATTATGATTCATTTTGCACTGAACATTCTTGGCCGGGCCGGGGCGGGGGCTGCCCCGGCTGGCGAGCCCGCGGCCGCGCTCCCTTCACTTCTCTCCACGACGCGCTTGACCACGGGCACTTACCTGTTTTCATGTTAATATTGTAATTTTAACGGCATTAAAGCCTATGTAATACAGTCCGCACAAAGTTTTATTTATGAAGTCCCGTTAGGGCTCCTACATCCACCTATAGAATACAAATCAAAATGTGAATGAAGTTGTTTATTTTCTATTGAATATACTTTTGATTTGATTTATGGAACATAGCAATGCGAACCATGTCGGTTAACCTACGGTTTGCAAAATAATTCTTATTAATTATTTTTTAAATTTGCATTTTTCTCATTAAAACTTTGCATTGAACTGTAGTGAACAAAATGTAGTTTATTTGACACAACAAATTTTATTTTCGCTCGACTACAACTCCCATTAGGGTAGTTTCAATGAAAAACACAACTCTTTATGCCGTGATTTACCGTTTAATGGTTGTTTGAATACCGCTTACATTTACGAGCTAGCCCTTTCGCCCTCACCACTTTTAAATCTCACTTTGAAGTCGCTCAGAATTAGATTGGGGCGAATTTCTTATTAAATCTCTGATTTATAGTTGACACATTTTGAGGTACAACCCGTATGCTCGCACTCAATCTTGATTTAGCGGACGTGAACCGCTTGTCGACCGAAGATACGGTTTTCGTATAATTTACGATTACCTTATGTGGCCTATCATGTGGTATTTGTGGTGGCTACTACCAGCATATTTGGTGACATTTAGTGCTTACTTCTTGTAGAATTTAAATTAAGAACTTTCCTCAAATTAGGTGTAGACTCACTCAAGAAGGAAGTAAGTCATAAAAATAACGTTTTAAATAAGATTAATATGTGCTTACCAACTCATAGTAATGTTCGGAATTAAAACAACGCTATTCTACTCATTATTGTCGCGTGTGAGTAAAATTACTGCCTTCATTATACTACTTTTCGAATTCTTTTATATAGCTTGTTACTGATATTATTAAATATAAGTACAAACTAAGTTTCCACATTTTACCATAACTATCTAAACGATAGCACGAATAATTTCAAAGAACTATTCACGAAGATACCGAAGAGTATGAGCTTGAACATTTTCAACATCACACGGAACTTTTAACATTGACCGAATAGTTAAGTAAATTAATAACGTCCGCTAGAACCTCATAATAAGTTCGAACTTGAAAAAATCGCTTCGAATATTTTAATTAGTCCAAAAATAGTTCAATAAAACCACGGAACGAGGCATTAAACTCGTAAATCTAGGGAGCGTTGGCTTTAAGATTAACTATTAGACTTTTAAGAGTTAAAATTTATTGTGTGACGTGGTGCAACCCGCTGTGACGTGAGGCTACTGTTTTTATTTATCCGCTAATAAAACTGATTGACATTCTTGCCTTGGACTTAATGATAGGGCTGTTTTATGTTGTAAAGTATAGATGGTGCAAGTGATAAGCAACAACGATTTTAGTTAAAAAATATTCAGGATTATAAGTTGTAATAAATTGAAGTTCAAGTATAACTTATATGTATATACTTATATTATATAGTACATGTAAGATTAAACTTCAATATTATGTTTTAATTTCAACAATAATATAATTAAAATAAATATAATTGACATTAACAACAAGAAACTTCAGCAACAAAATTTACACAAAAAAATAGAATAAAAAAATACAGATATGTTTTTACGATTTAACTCCATACAAAACAAATATCACTACTAGCTTATAATTTAAACCACTCTTCGTATGATACGGTCAGCATTAAAAATCGAGTCAGTTCTACAGAGGCATTGATGTTTATCAAAACATATAAAAACTTAAGGACAGGAAGTGGCTCCTACGTATAAATCACGACACCTAACTGTTCAGTTTTGACTTAGTCTTTGATATACTAAGTTACATTTTAAGTGAAATAATATCATTAAAGTCGCATTGTTAATTTATTGTGGAAGGGAATATTTGTTTAGGTGTGAAGACTTAAATGTAACGGTTCGAAAGATTCATTTGAACATGGATATGTGATAATAGAATAGACTCACAAAATTCAGATGGATAAGTTAATCAATAAAAAAAGTATCTATTATAAATAAATGAACCTATATGAAGCTTGGGCCAAAGAAAGGGTCCATAATATGATTTTATATGAAGAAAATACACAAAACAATAATGATAATGTTAAAATTCATGATTAACATACAGAAAACGAAATCTCAAAGTTGCAGCATAAATTGAATTCAAAATATTCATGCCTGAACTTTTGTATTATCATATCCCCGAATTCCAAGATAAAAAATACAAAACTTCATTATAAATACAAAAACAAAGGGAATATTATTTTTAACGGAGAATTTAATTAAAAACATAACAGTATCCCAGTTTTATAATATGCCTACTTAATTAACGTTTTTTCTGTAAATAAGGTTGTTTTTATAACCTAGCTATAGAGTGTGCGAAAGCAAGGCCAACAGAAATTTCATCATCTGTACTTCCAGCGTCCCTCTAATTGCTTCCTTAAATACACTTCAATGAGTAAAAAGTTTTCATAAAAATATCATTATTAAAATGAGAGTAATAGACTAAAAAGTTATAGAGTCCTTTATTAAGTATGAAGTATTATCATTAAGTTAAAGCTCTCAGAAGAAAAAGTTTCATTTTATTTTTTGGTTTTGATAATAATTGTTATCTAGGAATAAGTACATTACAATTTATAATTCAATCACCTACGACAAGATCGGTGTACAAACGCCTGATGCTTTATTTAATTTTCTATATTATAATTTAATTGTATTCCGATTTACAGCTGCAATCACTTTCTATGTGGTAATAATTATTACGTAGATTATCAAAGGTGTTAGCCTTCATGAATATTGTAATATTTGAATATGGAAACACTTTTCCCCTACCAACATAAAACAATAAACTTATTTACTTACCCACAAAATGAAGTAGTTAAAAAAACAAACGATTACAGCGTGAATGATTAAGCGGCGTACGTTTTCACTTCATTAATAATAACACTTTGGGGCATTTTATTAAACTGAAGGTAATTTATAAATACTTAATATGAGCGCGGTGGTCGTAGATCACTTTAATTGGCGTACGGACCGCGGGTAGGTATGGTTTATATGACACAGAAACGCACTGGATTAAACATTGGCACGCGAAACCGTGACTTTGTTTACCTACTTTAAGTTTTGAAGTGTGGGGGTGTCAGTGAAACTGAAAGTGGTCATAAATTAAGCGATAAAACTTAATTTAAAAATTACGAGTTTAGGTTAGAGTACCTACTTTTTATTTTGATGACCGAAATAGGTGTTTAGTTTCAGACACGTAGGTAAATAGACATAAATACGGATCCTACAACAAACAATTAACCCACTTTTGAGACTGAATAAATTAAGCCTAAATAGCTAACCGTGGAAAAAGCATTACAATAACCACTACACAAACATTTAAATATATGAAACTACTTCTTCTAATCCCGACGTTTTGGATCCTTTACAGCGTCCACGGTCACGGACAGACTAAGGTGTTGGTCGTCTTGATATTGTAGTTACAAACAGCTACCCTACATTTTGTTTATTATTTGACAATCCGATTCACGCACAACAAGCTCACTATATCCTTAGGTCTAGCAGTATTCGGCTTGGATTTGGATTAAATAGTTTCTATGATAGGATTCCAAGCTGCTCCATCTATTCTATTGAAATTTGGGTGTTTTTAGGGTTCCGTACCTCAAAAGGAAAAAACGGAACCCTTATAGGATCACTTTGTTGTCCGTCTGTCTGTCTGTCTGTCAAGACCCTTTATCTCAAGAACGCGTGGACGTATCAAGCTGAAATTCACATGAAATACTCAAGTCTATTGCCTCTTTAAGCTGTGAAAATATCAAACTTCTAAGCCAAGCCAATCAAAAGATACAGCCGATTATGTCGATATTTTCAACAAATTTTCGACACTCGCAAAGGAATCAAAACCTACAGGATACTTCCCGTAAACTCAGAATCTTGAAAGAAGACGGATCACAATCCATACAAAATTGCCCCACGTCCTATAACAATGTGACGTATCTCAAAAAAAAGATAAAAATGTTTTAAAAAATATGGCATACTCTCTAATTTATTTTTTTTACACCTTCATACGAAAAAACTGCTTTAAAAATTGTTCAGGCGCTGTTATGAAAACATCGTTCATAGGACTATTTATGGACTATTTTATTAAATTATTTTTTTTGTTTGATAGGGTATACCTCACAGGTGTCCCATAATCATCAGGTCAGGATCTGATGATGGAAACCCTGAGAAATCCAGGGCAACTTTTGAAAGTTGTAGGCATGCGCAGGATAAAAACTTGACTTTAAGGTGTATGTCTTATAACACACAATGCAACAGTGAAGATTTGAAGCTGACCTGATGATGGAGACGAAAGAAGGTCGAGGGAACTCGACAACTGAATATGTAAACTACCTCGTGTTTGGGCTTATATTATTTGTATTGAATAGACCTTTGCAACAGTGAAGGTTTGAAGCTGACCCGATGATGGAGACCAGAGAAGGTCGAGGGAACTCGACAACAAAATATGAAGTCGGTGTCTAATGAATGTACCTAAGTTTATTTCCCCACCGACTTCTAGGCCGATGCTGAAAAGTTTATTTTTTTTTCCTTTTCAGTGTTTTTGGGAGTCAGTTTTATTTTATTGTTAAAAGTTTTTTTTTTCGCTTTTCTTGACAAGCACAGTTGTTACTATCCGCATAAGTGAAAGGTTCTCGTCAATACGAATAATATAAGCCCAAACACGAGGTAGTTCACATATTCAGTTGTCGAGTTCCCTCGCCCTTCTCTGGTCTCCATCATCAATTCAGCTTCAAACCTTCACTGTTGCAAAGGACTATTCAACACAAATAATATAAGCCCAAACACGAGGTAGTTTACATATTCGGTTGTCAAATTCCCTCGACCTTCTTTCGTCTCCATCATCAGGTCAGCTCCAAACCTTCACTATTGCATATTGTTATAAGACATACACCTTATAGTCAAGTTTTTATCCTACGCACGCCTACAACTTTCACAAGTTGCCCTGGATTTCTCAGGGTTTCCATCGTCAGATCCTGACCTGATGATTATGGGACCACCTGTGAGGTATACCCTATCAAACAAAAAAATAATTTAATAAAATAGTCCATAAATAGTCCTATGAACGATGTTTTCATAACAGCGCCTGAACAATTTTTAAAGCAGTTTTTTCGTATGAAGGTGTAAAAAAAATAAATTAGAGAGTATGCCATATTTTTTTACACATTTTTATCTTTTTTTTGAGATACGTCACATTGTTATAGGACGTGGGGCAATTTTGATCCATCTTCTTTGGCATGGAGCATTGTCATATAATGCAAATATAGGAAAAATTGCGAAAATCACATTTTTTTAGTTATATAATATAATAAAAATATTTTAATAAAATGAAACTTACTATCTTATTTCTCACGAACGAATAAAAACGCCGTGGGACGTCGGCTTAGAATAGCGCTCCCCCCATATCATCCCGTGGGTGTCGTAAGAGGCGACTAAGGGACAAACCGGAGGTCGGGCAGCAGCGTCCTCCGCGTACTGCACACCCTCACTGCGATCGCCAACCCGCCTGCCAAGCGTGGCGATTAAAGGCGATTACCCCCTAATGAGAAGCACAGAAACCAGGCCCCCAGTCCCCGGCAGCTCCGCTATCCGTGGCGCGGGTAGCGGTCAAGGTAACGGCGGAGCAGGGGGTGCTAAGAATCTCCGGAAGAGATCCGGCTACCCACCCCCACGACGACTGGCCCTGGTAACACACAACATTCGCACATTGAGGACTGACGAAAAGATCTGCGAGCTGGAAGAGGAGTTGAGCAAGTTACATTGGGACATTATGGGGTTATGCGAAGTCCGTAGAGAGGGAGAGGACACCGTAACCCTGAAGTCTGGTAACTTGCTCTACTACCGGGAGGGCGACCAAAAGTCCCAAGGTGGTGTCGGGTTTCTCGTTCACAAGTCCCTCGTAAACAACATAACAACCATCGACAGTGTGTCGAACAGGGTGATATACCTAATACTCAGAATATCCGAAAGATATTCGCTGAAGGTCATTCAGGTATACGCACCGACCTCGTCACACTCTGATGATGAGGTGGAGACTATGTATGAGGACGTAAGTAGGGCCATACATAGTTCCAAAACCCACTTCACTGTTGTTATGGGGGATTTTAACGCTAGGTTGGGCAAGAAAAGCGGTGATGAGTTGAGAGTGGGGCAATTTGGATATGGGCAACGGAACCCTAGGGGACAGAGGCTGGCCGACTTTCTGGAGAAAGAGGAACTCTTCATGATGAAATCTTTCTTCCAGAAGCCGCCTCACAGGAAATGGACCTGGTTGAGTCCCGATGGTTTCACGAGAAACGAGATAGACTTCTTCATGACCGACAAGAGACGGATATTCAGTGATGTCTCTGTGATCAACAGGGTAAAAACCGGTAGCGATCACCGAATCGTAAGAGCCTCACTGAATATTAATGTTAAACTTGAAAGGTCCAGTCTGATGAAGTCTACGCTCCGACCTACTCGGTCCCATATTCAAAACCCGGAAAGCTTTCAACTCGAGCTCTCTAATCGCTTTGCTTGCCTCGAGAACTTAGTGTCAGTGGACGAGATCAACGACGGACTAGTGGAAACTGTCCGCACGGTAGGGTCTAAGTTTTTTAGACCCTGCCGTAAAGATAGACCTCAAAAACTAACCGATCAAACCTTAAACCTCATGGCTGAACGACGCTTGCTACAGTTGCAGTCTTCCCATGATGCGAAGTCATATAGGCAGCTCAATAGACGAATATCCAAGTCCTTGCGACACGATCTGCGTCTCTTTAATACGAATCGTATTAAAGAGACCATACAGCGAAACCAAGGCTCCAAAGTGTTCGCAAAGGACAAGTCTATTGGGCAAAGCCAGATGACTAAGCTGAAACGGGAGGATGGCAGCATAGCGTCGACCAAGGCAGAGGTTTTAGGCGAGATCGAGAGGTTCTATGGACAGTTATACACTTCGGTCGCAAAGTCCGTTGACAGCTTGGCAGGAGATCCAAGAGCCAAGCTGTCCCGACATTATACCGAAGATATCCCGGACATCAGTCTGTACGAGATTAGGATGGCCCTGAAGCAGCTTAAGAACAACAAGGCGCCGGGTGAGGACGGAATCACTTCAGAGCTTCTGAGAGCGGGTGGAACACCGGTACTTAAAGTCCTCCAGAAGCTATTTAACTCCGTCCTGTCCGAGGGCAAAACGCCTGAAGCATGGAGCAGGGGTGGGGTGGTGTTGTTCTTCAAAAAAGGTGACAACAGCCTATTGAAGAACTACAGACCCATCACACTTCTAAGCCATGTTTATAAGCTGTTTTCAAGGGTTATCACGAACCGTCTCGAGCACAGGCTTGATGACTTCCAGCCTCCCGAACAAGCCGGTTTCCGAAGAGGCTTTAGTACCATAGACCACATCCATACGCTGCGGCAAGTTATACAGAAGACCGAGGAGTATAACTTGCCATTATGCTTAGCGTTTGTGGACTATGAGAAAGCCTTCGATTCGGTGGAAACATGGGCGGTACTTGAGTCACTCCAACGATGCCATATTGACTATGGGTACATCGAGGTGTTGAAGTGTTTGTATAATAACGCCACTATGTCGGTCCGAGTACAGGAGCATAGCACGAAGCCGATTCCATTGAGAAGAGGCGTAAGACAGGGGGATGTAATCTCCCCGAAACTGTTTACCGCCGCAATGGAAGACGCCTTCAAGCTCCTGGAGTGGCGACAACATCGACGACATCGTAGTCATGGCAAAGTCGGTGGAGGAACTCAGTATTATGCTCGAGGGCCTCGACCGAGTTTCACAACGGGTGGGCCTGAAAATGAACATGGACAAGACGAAAATTATGTCAAATGTCCATGTTCAGCCCACCCCAGTCTCTGTTGGAAGCTCGGTACTCGAAGTTGTTGACTCATATATCTACCTAGGACAAGTAATCCAATTAGGTAGGTCCAACTTCGAGAAAGAGGTCAACCGCCGAATCCAACTCGGCTGGGCAGCGTTCGGGAAACTACGCAATGTCTTTTCGTCCGACATACCTCAGTGCCTCAAGACGAAAGTCTTCAACCAATGTGTGTTACCAGTGATGACTTACGGCACCGAAACGTGGTCTCTCACTATCGGCCTCATCTCAAAGCTCAAAGTCGCTCAACGAGCTATGGAGAGGGCTATGCTTGGTGTTTCTCTACGTGATCGAATCCGAAACGAGGAGATCCGTAGACGAACCAAAGTCACCGATATAGCCCACCGGATTAGCAAGTTGAAGTGGCAATGGGCAGGCCATATTGCTCGCAGAGCAGATGGCAGATGGGGCTGAAAAGTGCTGGAGTGGAGACCACGGACTAGCAAGCGCAGCGTAGGACGTCCACCAACGAGGTGGACAGACGACCTTATAAAAGTCGCCGGAAGACGCTGGATGCAGGTCGCTTCCAACAGGTATCTGTGGAGATCAAAGGGGGAGGCCTATGTTCAGCAGTGGACGTCCTATGGCTGAGATGATGAGATGATGATGATGAATAAAAATATCAAATTGAAATTTATACCAAATACCTAGGTCTATTGTCCCTTTAAGCAGTGAAAATATCAAACTTCTAAATTAACGCGATCAAAAGATACAGCAGTTTATACCGACACCTTAACGAATTTCCGACACACGCTAGGGAATCAAAACCTACAAGGTACTTCCCGTGAACTCAGAATCTTGAAATTCGGCACGAAGCAACGTTATATAGTACAGATAAAGGGAAAATTGCGAAAATGACAAAGTTTAAGTTCCATAAAATATTATTTTTGCTTACATGACATAAAATATTTTTTAAATAATTATAAACTTACTACCTACGCTTTTTCACATAAACGCGTAGAGATGTTAAACTTGAAATTCATATCAAACACTTCTTAAATCTAATTGCCTCTAAACTATGAAAAATTCTAAATCGTTCAAAGGTCATTGGGCACCTTAGTATGGAAACCATACCCACGGCGGACACGAACGAAATATAGCACAGTATAATGATATAAGGCTCTGATTTAATATCGCATTAGTCGCATCAATGTGAACCATGGGAATCTAGATAAAATCAGGTTTAAACATCAAATATTTTCCACATGTCAATGGGGAATTTAAACGACTAAGTTTGACGGATTTGAGAAATAATTTCTTTGTAGTGAAAGAGTATACTCGCCGTTTATTTCCATTGTCATTAGGTCAGGATCTGATGATGGAAATCCTGAGAAATCGAGGGCAACTATCAGAAATTGTAGGCATGCATAAGGTTAAAACCTGATTCTCAGATGTATGTCTGATGATACTATCAAACAGTGAAGATTTAGAGCTTACCTGATAATGGAGACGTGAGAAAGTCGAGAGAACTCCTCAACGATATGTTTTAGTTACGTCGTGTTTGGGCTTATATTATTCGTATTGACGAGAACTTTTCACAAAAGTTAAAAATGAAGACTTTTTACAAAAAAAAAGCTTCTAAAAACCACAAGAAAACTGTTTATATGCATCGGTCTAGATCTCGGTGGTTAAATAAATATAAATGCATCCTCTAGACACCGACTTCTAGAACGATGCACCTAACATCTTCTTCCTTTCTTTCTTGTTTTTGTTTTCTTGTTGCTTTTTTATACGTTTGAAGTTGGATTTGTTTGTAAAATGCTTTTTAAATTCATTTTGATAAAGACCATTATGACCATTACGACCCACCAGTACAAGTTACGACTGGGAATGTGGGTATTGAGATATATAAACTAAATGAGAACTATTTACAAAATGAAATAAAGCCGACTTTATAAAACAAAGAAAGGGACAGAATTAAACTTTTGTCAAAGCTCTAGAAACATAAAGCCAGCAGCCCCGAATCCTACTCTCTAGCAGTCGTTGTTACAATTCAGTCGTTGTTACAATTCGACAGTTACAAGTCGTCAGGCGGTTTCGAAAAAAATCCTGCAATGGCTGCTTTAACCCAAGTTAGTAGTGAATTCTCATCACCTAAAATAAAATAACTTGTGTTGGACACAAGATTACTGCTATAAATTGTAAAGAAGTTCCCATAACTATATCTGATCTTTGCTATCGATCCCGCAATGGCAGTCAAACCTATCTATGTGGAAAGTCTTCGCAACATACCGTTCAGGAGTCCCCTCGACTCTATGTGGTCTCCATAATCAAAACAGCTCCAAACCTTCACTGTTTACCAGTACCCTCAAAAATACACTCACATGTCTGGTTTTGACTTGATGCGTGCCTACAATATTCAAGAGTTGCCCTCGATTTATCAGGGTTTCCAGATCCTCATCAGATCCTGGTCATCCGAATTGGCATCTTCCTTCTTTATGAAAAGTCTTTAACAATAAAAACTAGCATTGCAACCTGTACAATCCTCTGAAACTGCTTGTCTTTTATATTTTTTAAACGATCCTGGACATTCGTCTCCATGGAATTTTAAAAAATATTTATATTCAAAGGAACGTCATACTATTCTCCACAATTTTAAACTATGTACTTTGATTCATGTTCGCCACTTTTTGCAAAGCGGGTCAGATATGCCCAATGACCTTTAAGGCATAATTAGTTATTTTTAATCAGATTTATGAATGATGAATATAAAATGTTGTAAATAAATAACTTTAATAAAAGAACTTTTACAAGGTACTGGCCTACTATTTTAGTTATAATTTTAGTTATATTATAAAATAAAAAATATTTACTATTTTGACTCTCACTAAATTACCATAACTATGATTGTTCTAAACTGAACGGTTTGCGCGAGAGTCACTTTTTATCTATACAGGATTTGTACGGAACCCTCGGTGCGCGAGCCCGACTCGCACTTGGCCGGTTTTTTATAATTTCAATAGCCTCGCAAATCATCTTAGATAGGAATCGGTTTTCTTTAGCAAATGTCCAATATTCGCGTAAGTGTAAGAAATCAACTACACAAACTACCTAACAACAAAATACAAATAAAAATATCCCCAATACCAAAGTACAGTCAATAACAAAAATTACTGTCTTCTCTCAATACTAAAATTACGTAAAAATAGTGCGGCAAAAGTAAGCAAATAAACGCTTAGTGACATTTAGCTGTCGTCAGTCTATTAAGGGCTCTCACCCAGCTTTTTATAAATGGCCAAGTAACATGCGACCGCAGCCATTCTGTGGAAAAATTGGCCAGCCAGGTGGAATGTTGAATAAACAATTTTATTTCCACCTTATTTTCGGCATCTGGTTCAAACAAAGGAGGTTAATGGGTATCTATTGGGTATGTAGATTGTATACTTGTGACAAGTCTTACTAGGTATATAATAGGTCGTTTTTGTAAGGGTGCGTATGTTGGTTGGAGCACGAGATAATAAACAACAATCGAGGGAAACTATTGACCTATCATATTTTTTAAGACTTGAAATAGTAAATACTTAGGAGTCCACAATAGTGTACATTTTGTTATGTTTAAAAAAGTTAGGCCGTGTATAAAACTAAGTACCTACCCATATTTTCCGCCGACACTCGTAATGTAATATTTCTTTAAAATACATGTGATTGCATCATAGTTTTCCTCATACAAGCTTAGCGCTCCGCCGGAATACTGCCAAGGCTCGCGCAGTTTTAAAACGTATATCATATTGTCTTCAGCTCTCGACCTACTTCTTTACGACTACATTCTGCAGTTCAACTTACAAAATATATTCTAAAATTGTTACTAAATTATAATAACGAATATTTGTATAATTTTATTTAACAAGACATCATCATCCTCCGAGCCTTTTTCGTAACTAGAGGTATGTTGGGGTCGGCTTCCAGTCTAACCGGATTCAGCCGAGTACCAGTGCTTTACAAGGAGTGACTGCGTATCTGACCTCCTCAACCTAGTTAACCGGGCAACCCAATACACCTTGGTTAGACTGGTGTCAGACTTACTGGCTTCTGACTACGCGTAACGACTGCCAAGGATGTTCAATGACAGCCGGGACCTACAGTTTAACGTGCCATCCGAAACATTTTATTTAACCTGACGTTGGTAAAACAACCGAACCATTTTTCAGTTGAAAGCGAGACTATAAAATATAATGAACAATAAATAAATCATAAAAGAACGCCGCCAAATTAACAGTTTCAATTTCAAACGCCAATTTCAGTGGATGGGTTAAAACACTCGAGAAAATTCAAACAATGGAAATACCAATTAATTGCTTCATTGTAAACAGATTGCTTAATTAAGAGAAGGAAATGAATAAAGAGCGTTTAGCGAACATGGAGTCAAATTAATTTTAATGATAAACGATTTACATAGAAGACTTCGGCGTCGGCTCACAGACGGTAGGCAAACTTTAATTTTCTCTCCTATTATTCACAAGTAGATATTGTGAATTGAATATCTGAAGAGGAAATAATGCAGCAAAGTTTTGAAATTGCCTTCGGATGGATTTAATATTTAAAAGTTGCTTCGGCTTCGTTTGCTGTGTAGGTATTTGTTTTAGTTGTTTGTGATTGTCTTAAAGAATTCATCATTATTGGGCTGAAATAATTAACCATTGCCTTGTGTTTACTACAATAAATTGTTTCGTTGTGTGTTTTATCGCTTTTCGGTTTAATACCTCAATTTTTCCAACAATAAAACACACAAGTTCACAGAATGGTCAAAAAAAGCGATACACATTTTTCCCGTGTTCCCATATTGCCACTAAAAAGGCCCGAAATTTCCAACAAATAAATCCTGAAAATTAAATAATAAATTCTTTTTTTATTCACACACGCTCTAAAAAAACGCATTCGCGGAATAGAGGGATTCACACAATTCCCTTCGATTCCCAGGCGTACAATTTTGTAACTCTTGAACCGACTTTCACGAAGCTTTTAGGTTAATGCTTTATAAATCATAAATTAGAAATGGAAGACACGTGCAGTCCCGACGTGACGTGGAAATTATTTTCTTTTGTTTCGGCCAAAATTTAAAATTGCATTAATAGATAATGGTTTGAGTGCCTACTTACTGTAATGAGCCTACAGCAGCTTTTCTTTTCAAAAAACAATATTAAATTCAAAAGCAACAGCAACAAAATAGTTTTTACTTTGATTACAAAATAAAACAGTTCGAAAAATATATATGTTTTCTTAGGTGAATAATATTGTATAGGTACACATGTTTCTCACATCGTTATTGTTGATACAATCAAATAATGTAAGCGTAAAAAGTATTGCACAGCCGAATATGTTTGTTTAGGTTAATCAGAATAATATAAAGAGTTAAATTGAAGGGCTTTCAAAATAAAGTAAAAATGTAGCATAATAAAAGAGCAGCGGATTTAATTTTTTGGGTTGTGTTTAAAGTTATTGCTATGGGTAAAGGTTCCGTCGAAAAAAATCTGTTTTCTACGATATCAAATATTTTTTAAGATAAATCTTTACAGTCACTGTAAGACACAATAGTATTTTGAAATAAAAAAATATGATTAACAATTAAATTTAAGAAATTCTTCAAATAAACGTTAACATTTACAAAGGAAAAAATAAAATACCTGTTACTTAAATTAATTTTCAAATTGCATTATTTTAAATAGCTTCCGTATTTTAAATTTTCATTTTACGGGACCCTGAAGCAACTCAAGCGGGTGCTTTGATTCGCATATAAACCTCCATTTACCGCTATATTACCTAACAAAATATAAAAGGGCAATGCCCTGAAGCAAATAGGTGTGGGGTAGCTAAGTACATAAAGGAAGAAAGCTTAAAAAAAGGTTGAAATAAAGTCAGTTTCGGATCGCGTTATATTGTAGCGTTGAGTTTTGATTCGAGAGGGATTGCTGCAAGTTGTGAGCCATAGCGATTGCTAAAACATTTGCGTGAGTCGTGTCATGCACTAAAATAAAAACTAGCAGCGTTTACTAACACAGTTTGACATTTTTATTTAGGTTTGATTGTTATTAAGACCACGACGTATGTACACTATAAATTATGTGGTAGAATGTCAAAACATAAAACGAAATTACTGCAACGGAATTAAAAATTAAATCACGTATAGCGTACTATATTTTACTTCATTTATTATTATTTTAATTTACCTGCATATAAAGGTAGATCCACTACTGAACGAGTGTTTAAAATCGCTATCGCTCATATCTTAAGCCGTAGTATTAAGTTCCAAAGGTATATAGCATTGTATGACGACGGTTGCCGTGTTTGCGACGCCTGCGGGCTATTGAAAATTAAAATTGCCAGATTTTTTATCTGCCCCACTGAGTTTAGAGTAGACAGCTTATTGTTATTACGATTCCACTTTATTCAAAAAAATTGGCAACCCTAATGTTTTTAAAACAATTGACTTTTGTTTTGTTTTTACTTTCCTCGAAATATTTTGGTGGACATTTTTCTGAATGATGTGCAAATATTTTATCTATACTAATATTATAAAGCTGAAGAGTTTGTTTGTTTGTTTGAACGCGCTAATCTCAGGAACTACTGGTCCGATTTGAAAATTTCTTTCAGTGTTAGATAGCCCATTTATCGAGGAAGGCTATAGGCTACTTTTTATCCCGGTACGGGAAGTAGTTCCCACGGGATGCGGGTGAAACCGCTGGCAGATGCTAGTAAAATATAAATGCGAAAAAATACTTTTTTTAAAAAGATTTTTTATTATCACTGTTGCTATAGTTTTTAACTGTATAAGTCATTCTTTTCTTAAATAAATACCATCCTTAATTACAAATTATAGCGTCGATTGGTTCGCAAAACCGAGCATTCGAGAATCCTCCACATTCAGTTCGATACCCAAAATACGTTCATATTTCAGGCAACTCCACTGAGGTGTCGCTTTATTGAGTTAATTGCGCGTAATTTACAACCTGGTTGCTATCAATGTAAATCTTTGTCGAAAATGCGACAATAGAATACGCACAAAACAAAATTAAAGTCGAGCCAAAATCATTCCAACGTTTAATTAAACGGCACACTGTGGTATAATTGAGGATTAATTGCAAACTGGATTCAAATTCATCGAATTTACACGACAATTTGTTGAAAACGTGTCACACTAAATTTAATTGCGAATCTCGTAATATGAGCAGTTGTATTTTCGAATTGAGTTATCGTTTTAAATTAATAATTTAAATGGCAGTTTTCGGTAAAATGTTAAACCCAACTTTTGGGTGCTTAATTACCTCAACTCAGTGAATAACAATGTTAACAGAAGTACTATGAAAGGGATTGAAAAACTTACCTACAATGGCGAGATTTATCAACTCCGAGTTCTCAGGATACCGTGAAATCTGTAACAATAGAACTCCCTGAGACTGTTTAACCTCTTCTAAAAGCTCCAGTTTTTAAGTTAAAAAAGTAGAACTATAGATTTAACCTAAATAAACAAACATGAAAATAACGTAAGCTCCACTAGAGAAACAATATTTGCCAAAATCCCAAGGAATTGGAACGCTTTTGTTACCCGGCTTAAAAATTCTTTTTGTAGTCTAAAAGATCAAATTCAGTATCTTCTTCACAAAAGACGGGGCATAATGATTTTGACACATGAACCATAACGGCCAACACTAAAATAATAGGGGATGAAATTGGGGTGCTCAATGAAAATTTGCATCCACAACTATAAATTAAACATGTGGGGGTTGTTCACCCCGAGAGGTTCCGAAATAGCCCTCTAATGAATGGAGTGTGCTAAATTGTCGAATTATAGGTAATTGGTAATTTGTGAAGCGATAAACTTAACGGAACATTGAGAACTGGGAAGGAATAGTAGTAGTAGAATTTTATTTAGTAGTACTAATATGTACGAGTTAGATATGCTCTCTAAAATAGTAAGATCATTATGATAAATACGAACAAAATATTGATAAATGCACTAATTAGCAAATGTTACCTCATCTAGATTTTGATAGAAAAAAAATATTAAAGCAGTAAAAACATAAAAAGCCATCAGTTCTGTATTCGAATTCCAGATACCGATGACAAGCAATAATGATCGGATTACATAATATTATCTTCGCAATAACGCCTACCCTAAATTGATATTACACGGCGAATTCTAATATACCTCGCGATGTCCCATATCCGGATACATGTAACATTATGTGTTAATCTGCCAAGGTATTTCCATCATTAATTTAGATGAGAATTCCTTATGTTGCCTCTAAGACGTCATCAAACGATCGTGACGTCACTATTTGCAATATGTGACTCAAGCTTGGCGTTGTGGGTCTGGAGGAAAGCTTTAGCTGTTTGCAGTGAGAATGCAATTTTCATTAGTTCTCTGTTAAACTGTTCAATATAAAACGTGATGTAAATAAAATTGCATTCATTCTATTCTTCTAACGTGAAGCTCTGTATAGTAATGATATACGCAGTATGTGAAAGAAATAAAAAAACAAGATAAAAGAAACAACTCAAAACTTTGTACACTACTCAATTAATAAAAAAGGAACAAAGAAAATATACGGGTTGAATATGACATTAGCATACCCTTACAAGGACGTGATAAGAATGGAAATTCCTATTAAGCTCCAACGTGACAGCGTTAAGCATGAAAGAAACCACTAACACGTCTGGACACATAATTCTACAAATTATCGTCATATTAACGACTGCCATAATTATACATTGAGACAGGATGATCGCACTTACTCCATTTGTTACACCGTTGACAAGTTAAGTCCTCAGTCTGGGGTGAGAGTCGCTAGTCAGTATTCATAAGACACCTTCCTTAAAGACGTTTCATTACAACGCTGCGTAGATACACCAAAAGAATAGATGCGGCAAAATGGCGTCTAGACTAAACCTACTTGCCGTTCAATATAATGCACCTAGAATGTTAATGAAATGGAAATCAATACAAAAATGCGAGGTGCAATCTCGATAGGAATCGATTAGGAAACTCGTTGGAGAAAAATAAAGTGAGTTTGAATGTAGCATGAAAGAACGTTAATGAGAAACTTCGTTCGATTCTAAAGTTAGCAGTAGAAGCTTAGTATAAAGCACTACAGCAAATGTGCAAGTTAACGGAAGTTTTTTTTTTAAATGAAAAAAATTACGTCACCTATTCTGTAGATAAAATTTACTAAGTCAATTAATTCAAAATTAATAGAGACGGATCCGATCCCTTAAAGTCTGACTTGGTCGCTTTAGTTCGTCATCATCACCCAATATTTAAGAACACAATGCCTCAATTCATTTAAAACACAATGCCTCAAAAAAAAATACACCAAAAAAACAACGTTTCGTACTTCTTCATTAGTTCTGGTTTCTCTTTGTGTCAAGCCCGAACATTGTCAATATTCATAGCTTCTCTAAAATATTCGTCGGTCCCCGGTGATAGCCTATATGCGCGTTCGCGGCCTCGCGAATATCGTCACACGGTGTTTTGGGCGCTGTGTAATGCAATTTTGATAACCTCATCAAGAGCGTGCACTTTATTAGCGGCTTTGCTAGTTGCAATCTCATGTTCGTCGTAAACTTCGTTAATTTTCTTGTTATTGTAAATAATTGTTATTAGGGTTCCGCTCTTGTCTTTTAGTTGTAGTTTGGACTTGTGTCTCTTTGCTTTAGTTCTCGTCCCCAAAGGCATTTTTTTTTCGATCGTCGACTGCGTTCATAGATTTTGCATAACGAGAATGGTTGTTTTGAAGGAAGCTTTACCACTTAATCTACCTATTTACATAAAATTGTCTAAAATCAAAATAATAGTAGCATAGGTGCTTTTAGCTTTGAATAATCAAAAAACAATGCATTCTCCTATAAAATAACCATGTTGAACATCTTAGGATACAAAAGAAACCTATTTCCTATAATAAAAAGAGGGCCAGTAACGTGATGTAGCAATAACTAGGGATTAAGTTCGCGTTCCCTCCTCGGGGTAGCGTTAATGCGATGGCGAGGCACGATGAGCTCATCACCATGAAAACTAAATTAATTGCACGAAGACGTGTCAGGATTAAGGCTCATGCATCTCAAATAAGCTATAGCATATTGTGTCGTAATACTAATTGATTATATTTTGTATGTCACTAAGATGTTGGTGATGAATTGAATAGCGCTACAAGACGGCTCGGTTAGAAATTTTACTTGCACGGGTATTTTTTTAGGGTCAATTCAACCTAACGGTTCGTGCAAATCTGCTTTATGTATATGTGGCGCATATACTCGTAATTATTGCAGTATATTATTATACTACTAAATCGTGGTTGGAATTAGCTGGAGCATGAGAAATCAATCAAGCGTAACACAGGTGTAGTAAGATTTCTTGGCTTCACAAGTGACTGGTTTGGTGTAATTAGCAATTTGCTTCATCGATAGTTGATTAATTTACATGACATGTGATTAGATTTAGAAATTGTAAAAAATTTAGTCAAAAAATACTCAGATACTTAGGATCTCTACATTAGAACTTATTTTTGTAATTAAATTAAGGTATTTTTACCGCGTGTGAAAGGGAAAGTTATCGTTATATAGAAGTTTCTAATATCTGGTGATACTCATGAAATTAATGCAATAAAATTAAGAAACCACTAACTCCAGAATCACGTAACGTAATCCCCTACAGTTTAATCACCTCAATACCTACCAAATACAGGAATAATGGCCAGGACACTTAGCCAAATAACCCTATGTTCGTGATATACATGTGAAATTAGCCGTTTCTGCAAATTGCTCAGTTCTACTACCCCACTGGAATCCAGTCGGTTCAACGCTACACTCGCTAAAATATTTAACATGTACTCTTATTAAAGTTTATCAAGCCTTGACTGGGAGAATCTTTCTGGAACTCTTTATGGAATCTGTTTCAGTTTAATTATTTTAAAGGTATGAAATTTAACTAATTTTATGTTTTATATTAATTACTCTTGGATTTTAGAAGAAATGGAATTCTTTAAATTCAACACATTCATTATTGGCACTGAGTGTTACTCAGCATATAAGTCAATGTTTATTCAGTTTTTGCCTAGATAATTGCATGGATCATAAACTCTTTGAACTTTTTTCAAATAGTTCAAATCAAGAATCTTGGCCTAAGATTTGGCAGACATTAGTTTAAAATTAAAACAAAAATCCAAGCACTTAAAACTCAAAATCCAATTACGTAAAGCACACAAAATTACTTGAAAATTCTAAAGATCCCCAACGGACTACAAATTCACCGTCTTCGTTCTTAAAAAAATATTTGAGTATGCAAATTAAAATCAAGTTGTGGACTATGAATGTCATAATTAACATTAATTACTAGCCCCAACCTAAACGGGCTTAATTAGACGGGACCATCTTCATCAACATACCTTAGGGGTTTAAGGTTTTCCACACCGTCAGATCTCGTCTGTAAAGGCTTTATGTTAGCTGGGGATACGCAGCACCTCGGTTCAGAGTCGGTAGGAGACCGCAAGGAGAACTGCTTGGATGTGAGAAAGGTTTGAAGGTGGCGTGGTAGAAATGTAAAAAGGGGCCCATTTTCAAATTTAGAAAGTTGTTTTATCAAGCAATCTGAATGAGTGAGCTAATTATTTTGCAAATAAAGGATGACACAATAATTTCTTATTGCTACTGAATTCTTTAAATGAGAAAATCATCATTTTGTAATTGGTAAAAATTGCGCTTTAAGAAAGTTTAGTATCACTCTAAGATCATTCGTAGCTGAAATGACTGTGCGATGACTGTACAATTTAATAGTAATAAATGAAAGTAAATAGGTAAATAAATAAACTAATCAAGTTATTGACGTAAAACGGAAACGTTTTTTTCGCCCCATTATGTTCTATTAAGCGTTGTTAACATTTGAAATAAGAACATACATTTCACACACAAGCGTACTGAAATCACGCATGGAATCTCAAAGCATCGGACCTTGCCCAGAGAATTGCTCAAAATAATGACTTAACTAGCATACTGGCACCTTATAATGATTGCCCACGATATGTTTAAACAAAGAACACGTTTTTTTTTTTGTTTCCAACGGTCATGGGTGACTGGCGGCCAGTTACCCATAAACACTGCTTTGGAAACCACATCTTCACATGCCAATGATTTTAGTACAACCATAAACGCTATGATTATTTAAACTAGAACTATAAAAGAACCGCTAGTTTGTTGTAGATACCTATCAGTATCGGATAAAGGAACCGTAAAATTCTTTGGGAATTTCTTATGAACAAAGAGCTTTGGAACTGTTTAAGTTTATTTCATTCTATTATTTGTGTGTTGAATTACGTTTAATGTGGTTTTTGAATTATGTGTTTAAGACTAGTTTAATAGCTCTTATCTTGATAATGACTGGCTGAGCAGTTTCTCCAAAAAAACCTTCGCATAGTATCAACCGAACTTAATGGCGGCTCGCCACTCACTTTCGAGCATATCTGACCATAACGCTGATACCTACAAAAGTGCACAGTTCTATAATTATGACTGAAGAAGATAAGTTTATTTTCTAAAATTGTAGTGTTGTTACAGCCTTTTTTTTTTTTTTTTATCGTCCCACTGCTGGGCACAGGCCTCCTCTCACACGGAGAAGGATTGAGCATTAATCACCACGCTTGCTCAATGCGGGTTGGTGATTTCGGACTTTATAGTCCAGGTTTCCTCAAGATGTTTTCCTTCACCTTTTTATCAGCCATTGGTGTCTAAGATATACTTAGAAACTACATACAAACTTAGAAAAGTTGCATTGGTACTTGCCTGACCTGGAATCGAACCCACACCTTCATACTCGAGAGGTTGGTTCTTTACCCACTAGGCCACCAAGTGTGCTCAAAGTAAATTCCCCTCAACAGTTTCCTACATCACAGTTTTCCGACAACCGCTGAAGAATGTCAGCGTTCAAGCAGCTTGAAGGCGAGTAATTAGCTCTTATTCGCAATGAGCACCAAATAATAGATGCCTGGTGCTAATACCCTGGTTTGTCTGCAATACCTAAGTACCGAGAGAGGAATTTGCGGTGCGAACCTATGTGAAAGGTATACATATCTGTTGTTATGAAATCCTATTAAGCGGTCTTAGTCTGTCTTGGTTTGAGATGGACTTCATTGTTTAGTTACATGGAATTTACGATTATTTTGGCTCTGTTTATGTGCATTGCTTTGAAGCTATTGTGCATTTATGTTACGTTGAGTTTGATGAATGGTAATTCGACATTTTTTATGGGAAATTATTTCAGGTCCTATAACTTAGTTTGCCACATAAAACAAATATACAATTTTCTCTTTATTGTAAATCACAGTGGAAGAAAGATTCATCTAGTAGGTAAGTATCAGAAGCCACAGAAGTAATACGTGTTGCTTATCATTAAACTTGTCTAAAACGCAATCTATGTTAACGGGCTAATATACTCATAACGCGCAAACGTTCAAAGCTGAACTCATAACTGTATTACCATTCAAGCGAATACGACCGGCTTGAACGAGAAACAAGTCTATTATACAATATAACAACCTACTCAACACAACGATGGCCAAAGGTGGTTCTGTTATAACAATAAAACTCGGAAAACCGCCCCAGGTATAGCTGTTAGTAGAAACTGAATAACAAGAGTTAACGCCTCGTGTTGTGTTCTAGCTTCATATGAGCTTAATTAATTAATATTAACAAGCATCGCGCCGCGTTAGCTGAACTCCTTGGTGTAATCATTTTGTTAAATATTTACATGGTATTCATAGCAGAACATGCTGATAAATTAGGTAAATTTAAAACAGTTGGTAAACACATTCGATGTTGCGTTCAAGTTGGGGAATCGGTTGAAATATAAATTCTCAGTTTGCCTCACTCAGTTGTGAATAATTGTTTGGCACAAGGAGCTGAACGATTAATAGGAAACTGCCATTGATCCTAAGCTGGTTTATTGTGCCTTGACCAAGTTAGGGTGCTGCCCAAATTAATAATTTACAACAGCCTATGCCAAAACTCTTTGATATTGTTCAAGTGAATTAAATATAAAATATTATTCGGGCTCGTTAAAATTTCATTTGTTTATCAAAACAGTGTACCCAATTAAAATTTGGTTTCAGTCCGTGAAACTGTTTTCACAACACGTAGGAATAATACGATTATTACGGTGTACAACTTAAAAACACAATGTATTATTTATGGAATAACGTGAACCTAATTAAATTCATTATACTTCTGTTTATAGTAGAAAAATCTGTTTCGAAATATTTTATTTAACATTTTTTAAGAATACAGACATTGAAATTAAAAATATTATATATTTTTGGAGATTAAAAAACGTAAGAATTTATTATAAAATATAATTATTTAGAAATAATTATTTTCAGGCCTCTTAAAGGACAACGGTCATTGTAACAAGTCTACGTGATCCGTAGCATTCGCGGACCAATCCCGCTAATTGCGTCCAAACTTTAGCGGACGAGGGCTTTTTAATTAAAACTTATTCAATATTATAGAGACGATTCCAGTCGGCCGGTCACTCGGATAAGTTTTACTTTTTAACATAACATTGTTAATTCCATTTGCGAATAATTATGCCGGGGATTAAATTTATTTTTAGATTTCTCTGTAGAAGTATATTTGGCCCTCAACAATTATAAATATAGCATTATGTCATAATAATATCATATTTATATACAGCTTATCCACAGATTTCTGAATATACATTAGATTTAATTCAAACGAAAACGTCATAACTTACACACACTATAAAGATGACTCAAGCGGTTTGTTATCCAACCACACACCTACTAAGTTCCATAATATAATTTACAACTATTAAACCGCAGTATGGAGCCAAAACAATTATTAAAAGCATAATTCATCTTAATATACAGGGTGTAGCGTAACTACTGATCAAGTACGTTCATGGAACTCCGCTAGGCGGCTGTGCCATTTATTTTCTGGTAACGGCAAACGACCAATAAGTCTTGCTTCCCGGGATATTAACACTATCATAGGTTACTCTCACATTTTATGAAGACACATTAGACACCGCGACATTTCCATAAAAGATTTGATGTAAATGCATTCCGGATTGTATTTCGTTTTCATTTAAAGTTTTTTTGTGATTTATTTTTACAATATTGTCGTTTTTCTTTCAAGAGAATTAATTTTCTAAGAAGTTAAGTGCAACAATATGTGACTTAAAAATTAATTCACTGAAATTAAGTGTTGAATACATGATGTATCAATTTATTTATTGTAATATGTCATCTTTTGAGGGCGACTGCCGCAGTAAATTAAATCCGCATTGAGCAATGAGTCTGTGTGTGCCGCACTTTATTTAGGAGTGGACGGCGGACGGCCAAATAGCTAAATGTCCAATAAGTCGCGCTCTCGATATTAACTGCGACATAGTTTACTGCACGCGCCGCATGTTGATTATTACCCAGCTCAGTTTTATGACATCCGAAATTCGAATTTATATAATTGACCGGTTTAAATACCGGAACGGGTCGAAACTTAATTATTGTAAGCTCATAATAAAATAAAGTGTCGACGCCTACGGAATTATTTTGTAGCAATCGCCTTTTTAAGTTACTTCTGAAGTGGTTATTGTAGCAATTAAATACAGCTGGTTAACTTTTGTTTAGAGTCTATCAATCACATTTTATATGCTACCATTTTGCGACTTATTAATCGGATTATTATTTTGAGCGCTTACAGTTCAAAAAACATTTTAAAGGAGCATGGTTGAAATTAAATCGGATTCAATTTTCCATGAAATGGTCAAACTTTAAGGACGTAACTAAATTCAACATGTTTGAAATAAGACTAAAATAAATGAAAACCTCAAAAGTCCCGAATATATTTTGTCAGTGCTAAATCCGGGATAAAGCCCGGTAGGCCGAAAAGAGCGGATTCCGTGGTACCGGGACTGACGAGTCCTTTGATATGTTATTGAGTTCAATTTACGTTTTCATATTCATCGGCTTGCGAAGCACTTCTTTTGGGAAATGTACGGACTTTTGGTTAAATATGAAAACATTTTTGGAGAAATATTGCTTTGAATACAGTTTTGGATAGCGAGAAAAATTTTAATGGTAGGGAAAGTTACCGTTGATGTTAGTTTGTGACCCGAAGCTTTTAATGTCATTTATATTTTTAGAAAAACTCTTTTTCCTTAAATGATGACAGATCTTGAAGATGCTAGCATGAACTAATAGGTACATCAGTAAATCTATGAATGTTCATCGATACAAGTTTTCAAGCTACTGAATCGCGCAATAGCTACTATGCTTTGTAATGAGACCATCTTTATAACATTTCTATAAAAATGGACAATTATCTTTTTTACACTTAGTCGGTGTTTTAAACACCATAACTATGTATGTTGGCATTTTACGAGAAAGTACTTACCTATCTAAAAAACGTTCATTACTAAAAGAGATTTACCTAATCATTTATTTACCACATGGTAAAAAGACTGTAAAAGTGTTGCTTATATTAATAAATAAAGCGTTACGTATACACGACCTTGTCCCAGTACATGATATAAAATAAAATAGGTAAACATGTTTACCTTTTATCCCTTTCATTAGACTACTAAAATTTATGTCTAGAAATACGACGTAAAATACCTCTGTTTAACCTCTCTTAGCGTAATGTATTTAGACATTTTGTTTTTTTTATGATTTTTTTACGACGATAATAATATGGGCCGTATGTAAAATCTCAGTGTTTGGTATCTGTTAACAGTTGACACCTTTTTAAGGTTTTAGTAGGTACCTAATAAGATATGGTTTCGTATAAAACTGAGATATTTGCGTGGATATGAAAAGTAAGAAAATTTTATGAAATGGTTTCGTCTACATTACTTTATAGACTGAGAACTGGTATATCGGGTTTACCAAAAAAGATAAAGACACACACATTAGATTACCATGGTGTCATAAATAATTTCAAAAACCAAACCGCGGCTATTTCAAACAAGGAAAAGCTTTCCAACGCCATCTTGGATCAAAACAAAGGTGAACAGGTCTATTGAAGGATTCTCCCAATGATTATTGAAAAGTTTCAACGCAAAACCCGTTGGCTAACCCTGTTTGCTCCCACAAAGGGTGCCTACAGCCCACATCGTTGTTTTATTCCAGTGAAATATGAGATAGGAATGAAAAAACGAGTTTGATTCTTAAAGGATTTTCCTTGCTTTGCGGAATTATGTTGTTCGATTTGAAGTCTATTGTGGTTTCAAAAGAAAGCTCATCATAAGGTTCTTAGAGTTTTTTTTTCCATTGTTTTAGAAGAGCGTTGCACTAATTCAATGTGAATCAAAACAGCGACAAACCAATCCAGTATCATGACGCTAAGCATTTATCAGAAGATACAATAAGAAAACCAACAACAAAGCTTATAAAACAGTACGAAGAACGCTTCATTGCGAACACAAGATAAATTAACGGGAGAGTAATCACGCGCATACATCTTCGTCCAACTTCAACAGAAATAGTTCGGATATGACTGGTGTAAACAAATTGTGAATAATTCATCAAAGAAACGGGCGCTGACAAATGAAATCTAATGAATACGATATGAGAAAAGGAGTGCTTGCCGAGATTCATGCAGAAATAGATACAGCTCGCCAGAGGGTAGATTTCGTCAAAATATTGCAGGCACTTTAAATTTTTACGATATGCCATATGATTTTGTTTTTTTTTCTCAGGAGAGGAAACTTTGATGAAAACGTAAGTCATTGATGTAAGGCTACAAACTGAAGTTATATTTTTTATGGATTATTATTTAACATCGCAGAACGTTATTATAATTGTTCATTATTTCATACAGAAGAGAAATAAAAATAATACATCTTTTTGGTACATGCAGCAAATTATTCAATTAATAAAATAATAACCACGCTATTGCGGCTTTAAACGGAACTGGTACCACACAGAGAAGCTTATAAAAATTTAATCAACATTTCATTTTACAGCATTTGATTATTACCTGACGTTACTATCAATTAAGAATGAACAAATGGATCGGTTCCGTTATGGCTGAAGTTGTAAAAATATAATTGAAGTAATCATTACGAAAGCCTTCATGGCAGAATGGAATTCGGAGAATAAAGTTGTGATTATGTTAATAAAACTTTTGTGTATTTATTTATCATATGATATTAAAAAAAAATTGTGCGTGCCAAACCAATAGTTATTTAGTCTAATTTTGCGGTAGTGCTCAATTTTTTTGGGTGGTGTATTTTTTTGGCTCGGTAGCATTTCTAGTCACTGAGAACTGTTAACTTCAAATAGATAGGTACTCACTTTAGCCATACTATGATATAATTTTCGTTAGTTTACGCCGGTAATCGAAGACGTCTTAAAACCGCTATCGCTTAATACTGTGTCCATAGTCTACATCAGACTACGGGATGAGCCCGAGGCAAATATCTTTATTGTAATTCTTGTACTCTTGTTTTGTTTTTCGCGAACAAACATTCATATAATATTGTGATTATCATGTTAAAGCTGGGCAAGTTTCATTACACTGATGTGCATTTGTTTTTTGTTCGATTTTATGGCTGTCGTATGCTGTTCTGTATTTAATTGATTCGTGGAGTTGTAGATGTATTCATTTTAATGCCAAGTCTGTGAAAAAAGTCTTATAATGTATAGAATAAGAATGGGTTACTAGAATGAGAGTTTAGATGAAACTGTCGGTAAACTGAGCATAGACTCTGTCTAGGTAGGGCAATCATTATCCATCAGTACAATTAAAGTGCTATATGGTGAAAATCTTCTCACACTTGTGATTTATCGAGCCTTGTAGTCCCTAGTAATTTTACGGGACAACTTTGCGACCACTTGCATTAATTAACAATGGCAGATACACAGTAGGCAATATTTTCCGACCCAAATATCATTATTACCACACAACTCTCGAACAATTTACAATTAAAAACCAATACAAATGATCCAATTCCATATCTCAATTGTTTAAACATTCACAAAAGAGGAACTGGCTGCTTCATAAAATAATATTTCCTCGCATTACAGAGTTTGACGATTGTATAGGATATAGGAATATTTATGAATTTTGCAAAATTCGACGTAACACAAAAGAAGTACCTATTCACAATATACCGTCACATAAAGAACTCGAAATCCTTTGATATCATACTTTTATTACTTATGTAGGAATGTACTTATTGTATGAATATCGTTATTGGATATGTGGACGTGAGTTTCTCGAACTTTCTTTTATTGTATGGCATCGTTACACTTGGTTATAAGCCGTATAAATCGGTTCTGTGTATCCTTTAATCACTGCAGTATAAAATATAAGCAATAATAAATTATCGACTTGATCTATTCTTGATTCTGTATTATTTTGTGTCATTGTGTATGTTAGTATAATTAAATCCCAAACAGCACGCGGAGTGGAGAAAATTTATATAATAAATAGAATTTCGTTATTCAAACATAACATAAACTAATATGAAGATCTAGATGAAAGGACCTCGCAAAACTGGATTTGAAATTGAAAATCTAATTTAGCGAAACAATTAGACCGAAGAGATAGCTTTTAAATTAAAATAAGCCTATTTCACTTATATTACCACGTACTAGAAAGTAAATAACAAGCCACTCAACTCAGCCAGTTGATAAATACGATCGTCACACTAACCCGTTTCGTTTCAAGATTATTTGCGCGGCAAAATACACAACCAGCTCGCTCTGTTTTCCTTTAATTCTAAATACATGTTTAATTCCCAGTATGAGGATCAACTTTTAAAAGAAAAATATTTGATCTCGTTGATCAAGTTGACTTGCATGACTTTGAACATACTTTCGCTAAAAATAAAGTTGAATAGACTTCCTTCGTTGTTCTTTCAAAAACAAAACAAGGCAACATTGTAGTTATTGGTAAAGAGTATCTAAGACAACAAGAGCCTCACTCCACTAACACTTAAGTACAAATAATAATAGGTATAACTCTCAGAGGCCGACTGAATAAACACGGGCATCCGTCTATATCGCATAGCTGGAGTATTGTCTTGTTTATTAGAACCGGACGGTCCCCCGCCTAAGGCAAGGATCCAATATAATGGAATACCTACTTCAACATTATTTGCAGATAAACGGGTACTTACGCGATATGCCCCGGGCCTGTATTAACGTGTGGTATGCGCTTAAATCGGCGACGACATGAATAAAGGCTCAGTTGCTACAAATTCGGGTATTATGAAAGGTGAAACAGTGTTTGGGAACTCCGTTCTTTGATAGTTCAATATTATTAGCCCCGGAGCGACGACTTGCTTTGACATAATTCTTTTGAAAATAACAATGGATTTGCTCGTCGTACGTGATCCTTTATTCAACATTGCGACTGTATTATTCACAGGACGGCTTCTGTTGTTAAGTAAATAGATACGATGACGTATCTTCCTTTAGAGTTACAATATCAAGTTCGTTCTGATTCGAATTTATTTTCAATTGAAATTTACTGGTTACTCTTTTACTACTTGTCAGAAATTCATGAAAGTTTTAGAAGAATAACTAGCTTCTGCCAGCGGTTTCACCCGCATCCCGTGGGAACCTCGGCCCGGATAAAAAGTAGCCTATAGCCTTCCTCGATAAATGGGCTATCTAACACTGAAAGAATTTTTCAAATCGGACCAGTAGTTCCTGAGATTAGCGCGTTCAAACAAACAAACAATCAAACAAACAAACAAACTCTTTAGCTTTATAATATTAGTATAGATTACGAAGATACATTCTCAGAAATTATACTCAAACAACTCAAAACTGATGTTTTATTTAATTAACCGTGAGCTTATACAGCTGAAAAATACTTTTAATATTTAATTTTTATCTCGAAAATCGTTTTTCACTGATTGCATTGCATCGAACGAAACGCTGGCAGTAAAAAGTCTAGTTTAAAGACCACAGGGAGCATTGGCATCCAAGATATATTGCTAGTTTGTAGCCTACCTGGTCTTATTCTTCTGCTTTTTTTTTAATCTTTCTCAGATGTGTGCTTTGCTTTAAACTAAAATCAGTCAATTTAACGTGTTCGCCCATAATTTGCTTATAATCGGTTGTTGTAATCAGTGCTTCAAAAAATATTTTAAATTGTCTATATTCTTCTAAACTAGATAAAAATATAAATACAAAAGATTTTCTTTGGTATCCAGATTGGTTCAAAAAAAAGAAACCTGTTCAAAATCAAAAATCAAAATCAAAATTCTTTTATTCAAACTTGGCTGCAAAACATGACTCCAGTCACTCCAGTCTGTATCATTCAAATTCCGTTGGATAAACAAACCACACAAATCATAGGTTTTATTCCAGCCAGCTCAAAGGTGCTTAACAAAACCGTGACTTCCTTCACCTAATTTACAATCTCAATCTCCTAAACTAGTATCTAAAAACTTGCCACATCCCATAGCAAACACAAATAGCAACTTCACTTCCCATATAATACGTATTTGAACGTGCTTCAGGCGGAATAATAGACAAGTTGGACAGCGTACAACATTGTAGGTTGCATACAGTTAATGTAACTTTGTAATAAGGGTTACAGGCCCCTATGCTTTGTTCCGGTGCATAATTTTGTTATACCCATTCTACCGAGAAATCTTGTTTTGTCGAATACATTTTAAAGCGAGTCCGGAATAGAGAGTAGTGATTAACACTTAGGAAGTGCAGTTATTTGGCTATTTTGGCAGCTGTTGAAGTTTCTGGGTTTGTTGGTTAAATTCTGAATGGTTTGGGTTATGTGATTGCTACACTTTGATTGTGACGAGGTTTTAGATACCTAGGTAATTTTTAGGGTTCCGTAGCCAAAATGGCAAAAACGGAACCCTTATAGTTTCGTCATGTCCGTCTGTCCGTCTGTCCGTCTGTCACAGCCGATTTACTCGGAAACTATAAGTACTACAGTGATGAAATTTGATGGGAATATGTGTTGTATGAACCGCTACAAAAATATGACACTAAATAGTAAAAAAAAGAATTGGGGGTGGGGCCCCCCATACATGTAACTGAGGGATGAAATTTTTTTTTTCGATGTACATACCCGTGTGGGGTATCAATGGAAAGGTCTTTTAAAATGATATAAAGTTTTCTAAAAAACATTTTTCTTAAAGTGAACGGTTTTTGAGATATCAGCTCTCAAAGTCGTAAAAAGTATGTCCCCCCCCCCTCTATTTTTATAACTACGGGGTATAAAATTCTAAAAAAAATAGAGGTGATGCATGCTAATTAACTCTTTCAACGATTTTTGGTTTGATCAAAGTATCTCTTATAGTTTTTGAGATAGGTTGATTTAACTGTAATTTTTATTCAAATGGAGTTGCTTTCATTGCAATGACGTTAGGTACCCTACCGTGTGTTTTCAGAGAAAAAACTTAATTTTGGACTAAAAACTTTTTTGGTGTTTTAACTTATTATTATAAAATAACTTACCACAAGACACGTATTTATGTGATAGTATCCAAACTTAGTAGTGCATATCGTTTGTTCCTGTGTCTCAAACACGAATTATAACTTCATGCTTTGTCTATTTACATAAATAAAAATCTCATAACTTATCACTTTTACGGATTTTATCGCGGTTATATTAATATTATTTAATCCCGACATTTCGGATCCTTTACCGCATCCATGGTCACGGGCCACGGAGGTTAAACGACTAGTTTGTCCTCCGTGTCACGGGCAGACTAAAGTGTTGGTCGTCTTGATATTATAGTTACAAACAGCTACCCTACATTTTGTTGATTATTGACAATCCGATTCACGCAGAACGAGCTCACTCACATAGACAGTCAGAAACAAAAATCTCATAATGATTAGGTAATGCGATTCACAGTAACTTATCTAAGTTACGTAGGTACACAAAAAAACTACCCTCTTCCATTTTTTGTATGCAAATTTTGAGCACGTGGGCCACTAGGGCCGAAGTGTGCAGTCCAGATGTTGACGAAAATAATCTCAAGGGTCCTCTTAGCGCTGATAAAGGCACTTAAATAGTTATTACATAGATTTATGGTACAGCATTTGGCTAGTGTCAAAATTAGCACGTATCTGCACGTTTCAAGTGGTAGTTCCGCATAAGCTTGTGTTAATCCTGCTTAGTTCCGAGAATTAGAAAAAAATATGACTTCCTTGATCATGTTTTTGTTTTTCGAGGTATAATTTTACGATGAAAACAAACTTACGAGAAGAAAATATTGAAATTAACAATTTTGTAGTACAAAGAAATGTCCGTTAAAATTTCTGATTGTACCTACTACTAGGGCTAAATAAACTAGGGATCAGTATCAGATAAAATTACCTATTTGCCCAAAACAACTGTTGTCATAAATAAAATTTAAACCTTCATATGGTTAAATAACTTGATGCTAGGGATTAATATGTATAAGATATTGAGAGATATTCTGATTTATGTAATTGACTCATGAAGTCGTGTAAATCAAATAAATACGACAACATCACAAATAAAACATTCACAAAACTGACTCAATCAAACCTCATCATAATATCAAAAGATAAATTAACCACCGAATCCAGTCCGGGCATATTGAGCAAATGTTCCCCGAGCAGGAAGCGGCAACAGCGATCCCGGAACATTGTGTAATAATGACTTACACCGCTTCACCGCTGTTCCGTTTTGGAGGCCAGCGAGTGTAGCACCTTTAATGTAGAATGAAGTAATTAAGTTTTTAGTTAGTAACAAGTGGGTACTTTGACAGTGACTGTGTACGTAACTGTGTTACCTAGGGGTATTGGATTGCCTGGGTCACTATGTTGCGGAGGTCAGATAGGCATTCGTTCTTTGTAACACTCAAGTGTTGGTACTCAGCTGCATCTCAGTAGACTGGAAGTCGACGAATTATGTGATGTTAATTTGCGACGTGTGTTAAGTAGGTAATTAAATTTATTGAAACTTACTGCAAAATAAAATAAACCCAATGTTACTGAATACTATAAATATTCAGTTACAAACAACAGATGTTAATCCGCATGCAGGTTTTAAATAATCAAATACATTTCATTCCTACTACTCTTTTTCCCAAAAGGGTAAATTTTAACACTGCACTGTAAAAACATTTAAACATGTTTTCAACCGAATACGAAAATTCCCGAAACATAATTTCGCAATTATTGCTTATACTCTGTACCATTTCGAAGAATTACGCTACAACGAAAAATAAAGAGTAGGTACTACTTTTCGTAGAATTCATTATTTCCATGAAAAGTCGCGATGAAAGTAATTCCATTGCATTGCATATATCTTATTATTTCGTAACTTTCAGCTCCAGACAGTGTATAATGAAGAATACCTAACATTATTAGATAAATAACCTAAAAGCTTATGGACAGACTTTCAAGATGTATCCTCATTTTTGAAAGCTCATTGATGCTAGTTCCCAGCTATCTGTTTTTCACATTTTTTCTAGTTGTGTCCTACAATACGTATCAAAATACATCATGCAATCACAAACTCATTAAAGTACCACGACTCTAAGATGTGAGACAACGTGATAGGAAGTGTCGCTCAGTGCGCGATGTGCCGAACAATATTATGCAATAATTACTTATCAGGCACTTCAGTGTTCCGTTTCCGAAATTGGTAGTATGGAAGAGGCTTCTTGGTTTATTTTTGACGGAGTTTACTTTTTACAGAATCTTCATTTTAGACGTTTTGTGTAAGGTTCGTATGGTGTGTTTGCAGCATAGGTTCGTAGGCAAAATTTTCCGTAAAAGCTTTGTTTTGGTAGGAGTCCCATCGAAGCCGGAGGACGATATTATTTGTTTTCATGCGTGTTTTGCTCGTAAAAAACCGTCGTCTTTTTATTAGTTGGCGCAAGCTTTCAATACTTTTTTAGAAAAAAATGCCTTAAATAAGATCATATAGCCAATTGTTCTCATTTCACCGTTTCTATCACTCCACTAATTATTAATAAAACGCCCCTCATTTACTAAAAAAAATTATGCCACTTGATAATTTTAATAATATTGTCCCAGAAAAGTGTGTCTCCACAGCAATCCAACGCGCGCACATGTCGATAGACTGAGCATTCCGGCGCGGTTTTAAGACGCGCGGTAATTCCGCTCGAGTGTTTCACACGTAATCATCGGATAACGTGCCGTTGTGCACGTGTTGCACGTATGCAAAGCGATAGAACCGCAAATGCATTTAGGTAGTGCTGTAATAAAATGAAGGTGGTAATGTGGCAAGGGTGCGATTGACTGGTTTCGAAGTAATAACAATTCTGTGTAATCGTTTTGAGGGCAAGATATCATTTTTTGTAGGTATGATTATTTTATGTAACAGGTGAGAATTCAATGGAAAGTACTACTTACCTAAATTGTTGCAAACTAAAACAAAAGTTTGAACAATTCAAGTGCACGCATCTGACCTTTATACCAGCCCCTCATTTACTAATAAAACAAACCGTTATGAAAACATTTTTGCCCTGACCTAAGAGCCGCTCTCGTAATTTGTAAAGCCACACAATAAACTTATCCGGGGAGAACAATATCTAATGCGCGCCCGCCGATGCAGAAGGGTGCACAAAATCATAACAAAAAAGAAAAATACGGTTATTTTACACCAGTGCGGTAGATTATATCTTTTATGTTCAAAATCAACAGGAAGCTTTTAAATGGGGCATGTAACCTACACTTACTATAGATGCTGTTTCGCGAGGGTGCATAAATTTTTTAACCCAAAGGGTTTGTGCAAACAACTTTGCGAAAGTAATTTGGTACTTTTTTTAGTAATTGCACACGATACGGGAATAGATGCAGCAAGAGTGTCGGCCGTTTGCGGAGTTTCGAAAAGTTTTAATTCAATTTCGACGTGGCAACAAAGTAAACACTCAGTGGACCGTTCTGGGGTTTGAGCTAAGTTCCAAAGTAGATTAGTAACACTAAACTCAACGTAACACGAATAATAAAATAAGCGTTTTGAGTTAGCATTGCTGCAGATGTTTATTTTGCATACTTGCAAAACAAAATTTCATCAAAAAAGAGCACAACATTCATCACTCAAAAATTAAAATACCTACTTGGACGAATTTTACATCAGTTTACTAAAATTTTAATCGCTTTCTAATCTCGTCACTAGCATAGTTTCCGTTATCAGGTATGTGTTTTAACTTAGCAATATATTCTTCTGGTATACTGCATTCAATAGCGCCATTGATAATACATTTTTTGTATGTGATCGATGGTCTTCTGTCTTCAGGAAGAGCTGTCAACGAGTCGAGGATTGGAGGGGTAGTTAAGTGTTGATAGGTCCGACATTTGGCCTTTTTCCCATTGTCAATATGCACGTCCACGGTCTTTGCAAAGTATTGCTTGATCTCGACTCCTTCTTGCCTGAAAGAAAAATTGCATAAATAAAGATATGCGCTGGACAAAATAGTAGCTAAGATAAATATATATATATATATATATTTTTAATGTAGCTTATGATAATTAGAAAATTTCAAGTTCTTAATTGTGAAGGTGATCCATGTTACTAACTTATCTAATGTAATAAGAGCGTCGCTCTGCATTCTCCAAACAGCTCCCCAAACATGTTCTTTCTCATTTGGCACTATGGTAGCCACTGCTCCTCCCCATAATTTGACGTACGGCCCCGGAACGAAGTCTAGTTTGTATTTCTGAAAAAAAAAATGCAAGATTTAGTTTTGGGAAATAAATGTCAATAGTGGTCAGTCAGTAGTGGTTATAAAACTTAAAATAAATGCGTTTGCCTAGATTTTTAACAAAAAGAAGGAGTATCCGGTCTACGCGTATGGTACATATAAACACTTATATGAGGTCATCATCATCATAGCCTTAGGACGTCTACTGCTGAACATAGGTCTCTCCTTAGATCTCCACAAACACCGGTATTATGTGGTACTTCTTTTAATTACAAAATGATACAAGTTTATTTCTTACGTCAAGACGTCCAACACCCAAAAATACCGCAGAGGGGTTATTTATATGTATTCTCCTTTTTAACAAATTACTGCCATAAGCAAAGTAAAGAAAGTAGTCTTTAGAGGCATGAAGCATCATACAGCAAAGGGCAAAATTTAATAATTTCACAACGTAAGCAATAACTAAAATTTGGATTAATGACATTTTTACCGTCACTGTGACAGCATTGGAAAAAGAACTTTGTGATCACCTCTCGCCAAAGCAAAATGAAAGAGTTTTTATTACACGGCTATGTTTCCTTTTTACATGATACATTATAACATAAACTTTTTCAACTAGGTATATTTAGATCTCATGATGATGATGATGATGAAGAGAGCTTGTAGGTACCATACACTCAGAATGAATAGACTAATCCCACAAAGAAGATCTGTAATCTTACACAAATACTCTCTAATATTTAGTTTCTGATACAAACTTAAGTAAACACTATCTGTAGTTAAAGCCTGAACTAATTCTGAATGAAATCTAAATACGTCTAAAGCTGATTTTCTCGTTCTTAAGCTACAATATTTTTGTTTACACAAGACAGTGGTGTTTGCATTCATATCAACTTGGGAATTGTTAATAAAAGCTTTAAGAGATTTGTAAATATAACTTCAGTTATATTGAGATTCGCTCGTCATTGTAGTGGGATCGGTACATAGAAAAATATGCTTAGGTAGTACCTATTTAAGATGAGTTGCCAAACATTAGCTATTAGTTACCTGGTTTATTATGTAGGACATTATAATTGAACCAAACATAAAAAACCGTCCTACAGTACATACGTATGTCTATACACTCCACATTTTACAAAAAATTAACTTATCTGACTTAAGACCAAAGAGGTAATAGGTTGTTTGGTCAACAACTGCGTAATAGGTATTTTACTCACAATAAAATTACCAAAATTCCTATTGACATTAACCAAATTACATACACCACATATCATACCATTTCCATTCTTATCGCATGAACTTGTCCGTGACACATCCGCCATCGCCACATGTTTGGTATTAGTGATATATCGCGTTCAAATCCAACGATCACAATATACAATGTCATGGATTATTGGGGGATCTTCATGGCTTAGACTTGCTTGGTGGTCCCATACCCTAATGTTTTTTGCTGCACATGATATGACATACGGTCGAGTGCATTTGAGGACATCTGCTAAAATTTTTATTGGTCTCAAATAGACAAGTTTGATGAGATGTTTTTGACCAAATGTTAGCTTGATGTTGTTGTTGTTAGTTGAAGTGGTGATTTAGATAGTGTGGGAATTAAAACTGGTTAGTCGGTGGGATTTAAAATAGTAATTAGTTTTATATAAAAACTATTTTTGTTTAGTGTAAAATCTGTGATGACTGATAATAATATTTCTCATGGTACTAAAAAGAAGCTGCATTGCAAGCACAATACCTTTTACTTAAGTCATTCATATGTATATCGGCAATCAAAATCTGACGAGCAGACTTTATTTATTTAGGCCACTATAACCAAATTGTCCCAAAAACTTATTGACACAGATTTCATGTAAGATTCAACTACGTAATTATTTACTGGTACTTAGTTTCTTGAACTCTCTAAAATTGTTAATATAATTATTAACTTTTAAGTAGGTTCAAAGCTAGAAAACTTAACAAAATCGGCACGTGCCTTCATAATTATTATTTCTATACCACACATTCCCAAATCCAATGCACAGATTTTTTATAAGCACCCAAACTCTCACCCTTCAACTCGGCTAATACTAGACTCATGTTCATTCATGATTTAGGGTCCTATTGTGTTAACAGTGAAATTAGTATCGAAAGGTGTGACATAACCCTGAATGCTTATTCATACGCACGTAATAGAACCGGTTCATACTGTTATGATTTTATAGGGCCCACCAGACCCTTCAAGTGGGCTTTTTTAAATGGCACGGGTAAATGACAAGGGTGGTATTATTCTGTAATACAACATGTGGCCCACGGTTTTATTATTTATCAAGTAGCCAAATTAAAATGATAATAGTCGCTCGTGGAAACCGTATATTCCCAAAGGAGTAAGAAATGGGTCTCTTATCAACAACTTAAATAAAAACGATTGTACGAACCCAGACGTAATTCAGAAAACCTCAAAACATAAATAGGTTGAAAAAACCGGGTTACAAATATACGTAGACTACCTACCTAAATGTATCTGTAATAGTGTATGTATGGCTTAAATAAAAATACTCTCTCCTTGGAAATACAGAATATCTATTTAATGTTTTATTTGGAGTACTTAGACGACAATATATAAAACCTAAATTCATGATTCCTAAAAGTAGATGTTATTTTAGTTTAGTATTATTATAGTAGTACATATTATATAGAATTCGTTGTACATTTTGTATGCCGTAAAAGTAATATTCATGTGTTAAACTGGTACTTTCAATGATGAGACCATAAAAAGTTTACATTGTTAATAGTTCTTCATTATCAAGCAACTGATTTCCATTCAAATGTATTCACAGAAAACGCATAAAAACAGAAAACACGAATAAAACCAATGTCCTGCACTGCTTAGATAATTTTATGGCCATATTAATATGCAACACGTCTACGAATTGCTCAGTTAAACGCCAGTTAACGTACACTTCACAACACTTGGCTTAACGAGAGTTTTGCATGGATAATTTGTTTAAACGGAGTTTACCAGTTTAATCGTAGGTCAAGTAGGGACCGGCCACCTAAGCGCTTTCTTAATTACACCTAAAATTATACAGCCCGTCCGGAGATTTGGTTCTGTCCATGTTAAGTGAGTTGCGCCATTATGTTTTAATGTGACGAAATAATCTTTTAAAAAGTAAGGACATAACAGTTTTTTTTTGTTTCCATTATTTGAATATAATTTTAGTCATAGAATGACAAAAAAACAAATGAATTATGTATAAATGGAATTAATGCAAATGTATGGTCTTATCTTTTTATATATATTTTTTTTAAACTTAAATCATTTAAAATAATGCTTTCCACTTGCTTCCCATTTTTTTATTTGCAAAAACAAATCTTAAACAGTGGAGATATTATTTGAATCAATTTTTCATAGAATAACAATTGTCGCACCGTGTCCAGAAACCGTTCTGACAATATCGGACCGACCACTCGACCTTTGTCAGCCGACCGCTTCTAAGCGCTTAATGAAAATCGGCTTGCCCGTTTTCTGCATATAGAGAGGCAATTTACTCAAATGGTCGCATGCCTTCGAACTAATGCGAAATATCGCCACGATCAACTGATTTACTATCTTCAACTTTATCTTCATAGAAATAAGGTCGTCAAAAAGAGAAGTCTCTCAGATCGATGATTCGATACTTAATGTTTATGCAGATACTGAAGAGTATTTAGGTTATATCTTCAGCTGAATTTAACTCAGTAAACATTGTCTGTGTTTGTACATGTTTATTCAGATGAAAGACTTTATTGACCACCTATGCTTTGAGTACTGCTATCATGTCAAATCACATGCAAAATTCACCTAGTCTCCATTGTTATGTACGCCGATTTATGCTCTTTGTGGCAGCCTACATTATTTGCAGATTTTATGATTAACATGTACATAATTTACCTAATAATAGAAAAATTTTGAAGTTTTCAATAACAAAAAAAAAAACCTAATAAATACTTTCATTGCAGAACTAAAGAAACAAAACCAAACAGCTTCATATCAATTCAAGCTACCATACTGTACTCGTTAAAACGCCAAAAGTTTACGCTTAGGTTATTCTCATACACAATTTGGGCCGTATAGAGAGCCTTTTTATTTTTACCTTTTAAATTCAGAATTTCCAGCCAAGCCTTCAAAGCCTGATGCTAGTAACCATACAGTGATGAAATTATAACATCGACATTGATGCAGTTTTCAGAAGTTTAAAACTATGTCGTTTTCGAACTAAATTCGAAATATTCTAGGTTCACACATTACGCTTTAATTTTAAACAGTGTTAAATATGTTAGTCTAGAAAGTTCGAGCTTAAATTTTAATGTCGATTTAGTTTAAATAGAGTTCTGCTTGCGAGACCTTCTGAAGTATTGTTGGAGTTTCAGTCGTACGGAAGAATGAGATGTAACTATAAAATGCAGAAATTCTCCATCTTCTGTTAGCAAATAAAAAAGAGAGAGAATTTATGCCAATTTAATAAAGAAACGAAATTCAACACTCCTACGTAAACAGACAATTATAACAAAAGTTTTAACTTATGAAACGTTTATATAAAATATCTGTTTATAGATAGATAGATAGATTATGCTTTATTGTACAACAAGAAAATTAACAACACAGGACATCACAATACACAAAGAAGAGTACAAATGGCGGTCTTATCGCTAATCAGCGATTTATCAGTTTAATATATTTTTTATATCAAAATGATGCTTAAAAAGCGAGAATAAAGAATGGCAAACTAAACATCGATTCAACAATATCAATAGATGTAGCATAACCTTACCATAAATAACTCTAACTCTAAAGTTGTTAAGTTTTACGACATTTAAATGTCATTCTGATCATTCAGTAGCTAGACAGCATGAAATATCGTAAAAATACTAAAATTATCATAAAACTTATTCTCTGTCACAATGAATTTAAATTCTAATTTTATATTATTGCGTCAATCTCTTGAAATATTATTCGATATTCGTATGTTAATTAATATAAACAGACAGCCGACAATATCGCCTATATTTATTTTACTTCATTTAAATAAAAAATGACTTTGTTTTGCGTTTCTATATTTAATAACTCCTGTGTTATTCAAAAACTGTCAATGTCAATAACAATTTAGCATCGATCTTTGTTTCAATAAAAATTGAAATATGATCAAATTATACTAAAAATCAAATGATAAAATATTAGAAGTTAATAATATGAACATATTTTTTTAAAACGTCTGGGTTTCAATGGAATAATTCTATGATTCATCATCTTCCGAGCCTTTTTCCCAAACTATGTTGGGGTCGGCTTCCAGTCTAACCGGATGTAGCTGAGTACCAGTGCTTTACAAGGAGCGACTGCCCTATCTGACCCCCTCAACCCAGTTACCCGGGCAACCCAATACCCCTTGGTTAGACTGGTGTCAGACTTACTGGCTTCTGACTACCCGTAACGACTGCCAAGGATGTTCAATGACAGCCGGGACCTACAGTTTAACGTGCCATCCGAAACACAGTCATTGGTGTCTAAGATATACTTAGAAAGTACATACAAACTTAGAAAAGTTGCATTGGTACTTGCCTGACCTGGAATCGAACCCGCGCCCTCATACTCGAGAGGTTGGTTCTTTGCCCACTAGGCCACCACGACTCTCCACAATAATTCTATGATTGTAAAAAACAAAAGAGGTACGATGCTAAAGGTTGTCTACAGAAGTCAAACGTCAGAAAAAGACAGCAGACGAAAAAATACCTCCCCAAAATTCCTTTATTAAAACTTTATCCATTACAAAGCCGAAGAACATTCAGTCTACAATTTATTTACGTGAAAACTCAAATACTGGGAATCTTGTAAAAACTAAACAAACTGTCAGAGTCCATTAGTTTATTCTTTATACGGCAACCGTTTTGGATTGGAACAAGTTTAATCAGACTTGATGCAACGCATACAGTGGCTGAAAGTAATCTGATACTTGTTCAACAAATCCGACGACTTGTCGTGTGACATCGGGGCACGTGTGGAGTTTAGATATACATCGGAATCTGTACTATTATACAGATAGACTATGAAGGGGAGATACGAAAGTTAATGGCAGTGAAGCTATAAATTATTATTGTCTTAGGATTACAAGATTAGAGACAACCTACTGTATATACTCAGCATATATATTTTGTGAAAATTGGCTAGTTCGAAAGCGTTCAATTTTTTTTCTTTGCTTTCATAAACTGTCAAATACTAGGAAGAAAAATATTTGGGATCAGTGTTCAAAGTAACAAGTACGAGTACTTTATTCTAGCTTATTCACTTCAGTGCAGCGACAGCAGCCGATTTTCGAAGCCAGTAACAGAGGCGTCACTAAAAATGCAAAGTTTATACATTTGATGCTTTTCGACTGGCCTTTTAAATGTTTGTAAACTAAACCTTAACAGTGAAAACGAATACTATATGCAGAGTGACAAAATATTGTCTTTAGATATTAAAACAAACCTGATGTTTTTTCGTGAAGATTTTAAAATCACACATTGAATCAAAACTTTATACAAGCTGTTGATTTGCATCCGTGCCATAGTCAAGGACGTAATTATACTAATGATTCTCAACCCAAATCAACAAAAAAATTGGTACAATTTTTTTTTATTTTAATTTTTTTTTCGGAAATCCGTTGATGTCATCTAGCCGTATTTAAACTTGGCGCGTGTATTACTGGCCTTAAAACCGTGCTGCGCCCTCACACAAACGCAAACACAAAGCATACGCAACGATTATTCATAAATTTCATTCATAAAATTGGATTACTTCTGAAATACTATGACATTACAATGACAAAAAAAGCAGTGCATATTAGCTATTTCCCGTCAACTGTAATTCCAATCGATTATCTACGTATTTTATGTCCTCCTCCTGAAGTATGGCACAAATGCAAATCAACACCTTGTAGAACTAATATGAACGATGTTCTTATAAAAAAATCCTGATCAAACGACAAAAGGTGAAACCAACAGACCAGAAAGAAGTTCGCTAATGTATTTATTTAGAAATCAAACATAGCCGGTAACGTAATCCAAAACCGTGACTACCTTGTCTCTAAACAAACATTCCAACGTATCCAAAATAACATTATAAATCATTTTCCCTCCAAACTATCACTTTTTCTGCTAAAATTCGTTATTTCGTGACAATCTGTTCCGCTATTTGCTTAGCGTCACTAAACAGATGCTCGGAGTGCATCTATCATATTTGAATATTATTCATTTTCTTGAGCTAAGGATTTCGGAGTTTGACAGCTAACTAATAGTGGCTTATGTAGGAATTTCATTAATTTTCGTCATAGCTCTGAAAAAGTTCATTACGGGATACACTAGTGCAGAGTTGTTTTTTCTTTCTGTGACAAGAAATGAAGTCATCTTATCTAGTTTATTTTTGTATTTACACAAAAACATATTCACCATAGCACATAATCTATTCCATCAATAAAATCTTTAACAGTCCCCTACTTCACCATCAACAAACTCAGCCTCACCAAGTTCAAGATTGAAAAATAAATCCTAACAAGCATTAGTGAACTTTTTGCAACAAACCAACAACTACGATTGCACTTCGGCGTCCGTATCATGTTCGCAATGCTATTAGAAGCTGACATTTGCTCTTGCTGTACGAACATTCGAGGAATCTCGAAATTACTCATTTGGTATTTCAGTCACGGGCCACAGTGCCGATCCGACGCTGATTTTTACTTCTTTCAATTCCAATTGCACTATTTCACCAGGTAATTTGTCTTCATATTTCGCTGAATTGACGGCAACTTAGTGAAACTGCTGATTTGTGTAATTTATAACAGTATCCGATTCGTGTTAATGGAGTTTGAAATTCATATTTTGTACTTGGTTTATTTTCGTTTTGTCTTCTTTTTCAGCTATTTTTATTGAGGTGAAATTATAACTATTACCTACACTCTTGATGTAACAAGACAATTTTTTTTTTTGTCCGAGTTTATTTAATGTTAGGATATGCTCTTATTGCAGATTAAATGGCTAGTACAAACTACGGAAGCAGGTGATGACGACTGAATTTCGCATGTTCAATTCGGTTTTCCTTACTGTATTAACACCTACACACCAATTATTGGATGTCATAACGATGTGACGAAAGTCACCGGAGCTTAAAATTAGTGTGGAAAATTACCGTAACCGTTCCGCTTATATAATATTTAGCTTCGCTGTTAATATTTGATAAATATAACATACTTTTGCAGTTCACTTTTTATACAGTGATTTAAAAATGCAGAATTGAACCTCAAATAAGAGTATCGTCAACAAAAGAAGATCAACAACGTATTGACAGTAAATGACACACAAAAAAATATACCTATCACCGTATAAAATATTCTGTCTAGACCAGATCAGGCAAAGGAAAAAACTTTATAGAGCACCCTCGAGATCAAATTTGTCAGGAGCGCCGTGAGTTAGTGAACGTCTAGAAAAAAAGCCGAAACAAATTGTTGGCAAACGAGAGAAGTGTCCAAGAGCGAAAATATGTTGATTGAATAAAGAAAAACTATTAAAAGTTTTCCCTTGGAGTTTCTGGTTCAGTTGCGACAGATAAAACGGGCGCAGTGCGTGGAACGGTGCAACTTTAACTATATTACTATGTCTGCAGTTTTGCTACTTCAGATGTTTTCTTTTAATCAGACGTGTTTTTCTTCATTAATATGTATATATTTTTTCGAATATGGAGAGTTAGCATTTTACAAAAACCATTGTATTTTGCATTTAGCCACATTGCTATGTTTGTTTTATTCATAATGAAATGAAATTCCAAAGTGTCGACATTTGAAAATTATAGCATTTGTCGCGTGTCCTGAAACCATTTCTTTAAACTATGAAAATTGAATAGCACGAATTGTAAACAGAAGTATTTCCATTTAAATTCCTTTTATAATACTCATGAATATATTAATTACTATATCAGTTTGTTTGTATGTATAGAATTACTTATAACACATCTAAACAAAAACTTATCATAGCCAAAAGTTTTTGTGGACGCAATATCAGTACTGAAGCAAGTTCCCCGTCTCACCCTTAAGATTCGTATAACTTTCTTAATACTTGGACGAGATTATACCCACTCGGCCGTATGCTATACTCAACAATAATATATCCTTATAATAATAAAAACGACAATTCTCTTTTATTTGTTGCATTAACTTCTACGGCTATAGTAAACTAATATGTAATATTTCTGGTTATTAATTCTGCTCAATAAAATGGAATTGTATTAAGAGTTTGGAATATGGGAGTCGTTAAAGTTGTTTCATCGATTATTCTAGATGACTTATTTATTTTATTGTTGTTATTTGTCTTACGTTTATTTATTTCTACAGAGTTTAATTCGATTTTCGATTTCTGGAAGTTTTTTCTTTGTGTACTTACGACGCACCTGAATAGTATCTTTTTTATAGTAGGGGAGAAATGTAGGGACATAATAAAATGGAAAAAACGTAGTTTTAATAAGTATAATGGTTGAGATGAATTAAAATGTGCTTGAGTTAACAAATGATATGATCTTCTAACACTAGCAAATAAAACGTGTAAAACCTGCCACAGCCGGAGACTAATAAAACGAAAAAAAGTAAAAACCACAATAGGTTCAACTCGAAACTGTCACATTGAATTATTTGCATACCATTAAAGGGGACGCGGTCCGAATACTTCTCATTCCAGTAGCAGCCTTCGAATAATTCACTCAATGTTTCTTTTTTAAACGGCCCGACGTCAATTAAAATAACGTCGGATTTTTTTTCGGTTTCCCCAAAAAGTGTCGGACGGGCGACGCGGCTTTTGAATCTTTCGCCGCGATAGGCACATTCTACAGGTGCAATGTCTGCTGGTGGCCAGGCGTGTCAACCGCTAGCTCGACAACAATATTTATTCATCCTTAACATTTCCAACCAAAGGAATTTCAACCTTATCTCTAGCAGCATAAAGAACACGATGACACAAGGTAGTGTTGTTAACATTTTATTCACAAGCAAAAAATCGGGATTAAAAATGACGGAGCATTTTACTTGGTTACTCCTTTTGACCCTCATCTGCTGAGGTGTTTAACGTGCGAACTTTATTTTTTCTTAATTTAGAAAAGTCCCGCGCTCAGTAATTAAAACTTGATAAAAATCTTATTTCCCATGCACGAGAGCGGATATACATATTTGTGTGTTCTAAGTAAAATTAAAAAAGAGGGATTTATATTTAAACTCCGTGGTGTTTGATGAAAACATTAATTTCCCACGGGGACTGTACGCGGTTTATTATTTCATGAACGGCGAACATTAAATTTAGTTTAAGAGTGTTGTTATATCTACTAAAAATAGGCGCAGATAAAACGGTTCCTTCTATTATGAAGAGGGAGCAATTAGGTTGTATATCATGGAGAAGACAAAAAAGGAGACTGCGATGAAAATGCACAATAGAAATCCTGATTTACATTAGTATAAAATAATTAATTTATTTATTACAAAACTTTTGAAATTAAATTTACAAAAGGGTGAAGGTATTATGCTGTATCGCGATACTATTTTTCAAGTACACATACTAATTCAATGATTAATATCAACAAACCTCCATACCTACTTGTCTGTAAGGGTGAACCCATAACCATAACTATTGCACCACCAATGATTACAATAAATTATTCAATCAAACTGCTACATATCGGATTCGCGAGGGCTTACAAAATTTGCATACATGTATAGCTAAAAACCAGTATTAAGACAATATATTATTAATCTTTAATTTACTTTATTAGCACACTCCCCTACGTGGCTCAGACACCCTCGCCCATGGGATTCGTACCAGAGCGAAAATTTAAATTTGAATGACCCCCACAATCACCTATACACAGAATTTTCGTACATCTACCTTCGCAAGTAAACATAGACGGTTTTTTTATTTACTCAAGAAAGGGTTTGTGTTTTGAATAATGAATTGATTCATTATAGCCCTAATTGGTAAATAGAGGGGCCAATTACATTGTTTCCTACTAATGAAATGTTTTGATAACCATGTTGCGTACTATATTAATAATACCTACATTATTTTAATCTAATGACTTTCTAGATTTTACGATAAAAATATAGAATCACTATTATGAAACTTATAAACTACTCTACTTAGGCACTATTTTATTTAACATTATGACAGACTTCTCAACTACAAGGCATTTGGTTTATTAATTGTAACCCAACCTTCATACAAATAACTGGTGCTATTTCCGTCAAATAATAAAATAACAAAGTAACAAAATACCTTGTAGATAAACTATCGCAGTTCACAAAGCTACTTCATACACTTTACGTGAACAAGTGTCACCTTGACACAACTCTTGAAGTGGCATCGCGTGACAACAGATAGTCCGTCGATTATTATGACTATGGAAAATAGACGTACCAGTCTACTAGAAAGGCCTATCGATATTAAATAATATAGTAGGCAAGTAATATTAACAATATCAAAATATTTAGTTTACCAAGTAATGATTTCAAATAGATAAATCTATGGAGTTATGATCATGGAATTAATGATTATTGATCTTTGAAATTCATTTCATTAAATCCTTCAAAACTTTAAGGTGAGGGTAAATTAAACTACCCACTACTATCCTACTATCCTGTAAATCAATATTAACAGGTATTATATAAAGCTGAAAATTTGGGACCGATTTGAAAAATGATTTCAGTATTAGACATTATCAGTATTACATTAGTATTTATCGAGGTAGGCATCTTTATAGGTTTATAGGTACATTTATAGGTAGGCGTGGAGTAGCTCCCCTTAGATGCGGGTGATTTCCCTGGTAGAAGCTATTTAAGAACCTTGTCCGATATTAGTTTTCACTTATCGTCCAGAATCTCAGTCGCCAACCCATAGCCGGAACAACGCCGAAATATTAAGTGCAGTACACACCTAATATACACTACTTACACTAAAACAAGTGACTACACCAAAACAGCACTTAGTACTCATGCAAATATTCGACGAGTAATGAGAAGCCGACTGCATGCTATTTAAAGTAGGCGAGATTACTTCGTTAGTACGTCAGTAAGGGGGTGCCAAAAAGATAAGGGAGCTAGGATTAAGAATGAATAGGAACATGCATTTACGGGTAACTGGGTTTGTTTGGTGTTGTTTACGTGAGAAGTTATGGTGATAAGCGCTGTAGTTTGCATCTTAAGAAGCAAGGCTTGGTACTGAGGAGGTTGATAATGAGAATTTTAAGAAGCAAAGAATTCGTATTGTTTTGAAACAGTTGTTAAATAACTGTAGGTAACAAATAAAAAGGTTAACAAATGAAATTTGAAAGACGTGCCAATTATTGATACCTATTATTATTTTCGTATTACAGGATTAATGACCTAAAATAATATTCGGTTCCGAGAAATGTTTTCCTATATATTGTCTTATTTCCAACGAAATCTTCACAATAAAAAACAAATAAATCGTCACAATTCTAATTAAAATAAATTTCAACAAAAAATATTTCACCGAAACAAAAACTCAAGAATCTTGACGACAAACACAATTATCTAGAATTTGACGATCAACTAAAGTTTGCGGACGAGAAAGGAAGTTTTAATATAAAAAGGAACAATAAGCCTTTGAATATTAATTCGGTAAAAACAGCACTGAATAAGGGAGGATATAGCATAAGTTCAAAAGGCGACTCATTAGATGACGGCCGAAGAAATTTTCGGGTTGTAATGAGCTCGCTAGCGGCTATTAAGATGTAATCAATCGATGGCGCAATGGTCACCATGCCGGACTGCCGGACCTGAGGTCCCGGGTTCGATTCCCGGTTCGGTCGACATTTGTGTGATGAGCATGCTTGTTGGCCGTGGTCTGGGTGTTACAATATGTATTTATAAATATGTATATACATATGTAGCTATATGTAGTTTATCAGTTGTGTTAGCACCCATAACACAAGTTAATTAATAACTTACCATGGGGCTAACCGACCGTGTGTGAAAAGGTGTCCCGACATTATTATTATTTATATTTATTATTTATAAACTTCAACCAGCTCTGAGACAACGGACGTACAACACGGAACATTAATCATCGGATATGACAGAAAGTTACAAAAACTTTACCATGATTTTGTAAAGGAACTTTCTGGTAAATCTACAAAAACTATAAATTCTTCAATAATGATATATAATTTGCAGACTGAAATGACAAACTTTGCCTTAGTGAACTCAATTTGAATTTGCTACAAGTCTCTCATTACCCCCGCTACCGACTTCACTTTTCAGGTACAACTGTGACTGGTTGGATAAATAGAAACAAATTCAACGTAAATATCATTATACATATTTTTATCCCCATACATACCCTCACTTTCAAAGTCAACGTTAAAAACGTTTATTGAAGGTAGGCTAGTTTTTAGCATTTTTCACGTCAAAAACAAAAGGACAATTTTTTTTTTTCACAAAAGGACTGCACCCCCAAAACGTCCCCTTTCACCACCCACCTTTCAAATAAATAAATAAACAAAAATTTTTTTTTGTCTATTTAAGGAACTTAAAAATGTTAACTTTCAAGTGACAGTAGTTACATTTTTCATCTTCATAGCTGTAAAAATACGCAGCTTATAAATCAACCAAGCAAATTCTGCGTCTACCATATCTATCACCCAGAAAATATTCGGACATCAGAACACCTCCCTTCTCCTATTTACCGAAAACTTTTCCGTCGTAGCTAATTTATTTTCCAACTAAATCTTATAAATTCAGGCTCGCGACCGGCGCGCACGCGATCTCAGTCAAACCCGACTTTTTGATAACGCCATTTTATTATATCGTAGATTTATTTTTGTTTTATCTACGTTTGGAATTCAATTAGATATTAATTCTGGGCCAAATTGAATTTCTTTATTTGATTATACTGCCTTGAGTTAAGTGGTATTAGATATAATGCTTTTTTAATTTTATTATTCGAATCTATAATGGTTACAAGGAAAAAATACTTAAGATTTTGGGGAGCAGCAAGATATTTGAAGACACTTGGTAAACTAAACAAAATAGTAACTTGGTAAATTTCTCACTACCGTTTTCAATAACAAGATTATTCCGTAAGGATAATTCAACAAAGGAATTAATACAGGGACACAAGCCTTTGTTCAATTTCCACGTTACTACAAGAAAAGCTAATACAATAACACTCGAGAATACCTGAAAACACTAAACGTTGAAGATTAATTATACCAATAAAAACTTCGAACGAATTTCGCGGAATTCGCTGCTGAAGCAAACCATTTAAATTAGCCCGATAACTTGAAAACCGAATAGAAAGGGTTTAACCAGGAGAGTTCCAATTAGCTTGCTGTTATTTTTCCATTCCGTTCGGCGGTATCAAAAACTGGGTCGGTTAGAAATCGATCATTTATAACAATTTGAGGACAATGAAAGTTTACTTTAGTTTTACATTTTGTTAGTCTGGATAACTGATAGTTCTATATTACGTAGAAAAATAGCTCTTTAATGAAAATTTCACATAGTATTTTATTATAGAACCAAACATCTGAATCGATAACCTTCTCTATTTTGGGGAGTCGGTCAAAACAAATTGAAGCGACTATTTTGTCAAGAAACCTTTTGTATTGGGATTTTATCAGTAAGTGGTTTGCAGAAACTATCGACGACTCATGTTGTTTACACTCCACAAAGGCCCAATATCATCGAAGATTTTTCTGAAATATCTCGCCACAAACAAAAATGATTGATCGTCTATCTATTAATTACAGAAATATTTGCTACCATCATTCATACTGACTTAAGACAATAGTCTTCATGAACTTTGCTCAATTTCTCAAGTGTTTTAAGATCTCTCGATACTAAATTGACTGTGGCAGTCGAGTATTTTAATTTAATCGATTCTCAGGTATCGTTTCGACATAAGCTATTGAAACTTCGAGTAGTATTTTAATTAAAATTACGGGTTATAGAGGCTTGTTCAGTATCTCGCACAATTTGTACTTAAGGATTAAAATCATCTACAAACAAATGAATTAAGTTAAAAATGCAATTCAAATTCTGCGTGAGCCATGAAAAAAATATAATCTTTACAAACAAGTCTTAGCAAAAACAAAGTTACCATAACGTGCATCTTCTTTGTGCATCTCCAGACGCTAGACGCATCATGAACTTGAAACTTGCAACAATAACGTTAATATTAATGAGTAAACTGATACCACACGCGCTAATTAGAAAGCGAGGTACCTTAACAAAGACCTTAAGCACGCATAAAATAACGCCCTTATCCAAACTAACCTACGCAAACGAAAATACGTAAAACCAGCATTGTTATCAACTAATGAATATTTGATGAAGTGCCGCCATTAAATGAAAGGTAAACCCAACAAATAATAAAAATGTTGGAAACTTTATCGAATCGACTCGACACTAATACGCCACGCGATGATAACAGTAAGGCGATTATCTTGAGTAATTAAATCACATCGGATGTGACAGAAACTTACAAAAACTTTACCATGATTTTGTAAAGGAACTTTCTGGTAAATCTACAAAAACTATAAATTCTTCAATAATGATATATAATTTGCAGACTGAAATGACAAACTTTGCCTTAGTGAACTCAATTTGAATTTGCTACAAGTCTCTCATTACCCTCGCTACCGACTTCACTTTTCAGGTACAACTGTGACTGGTTGGATAAATAGAAACAAATTCAATGTAAATATCATTATATTTTTATCCCCATACATACCCTCACTTTCAAAGTCAACGTTAAAAACGTTTATTGAAGGTAGGCTAGTTTTTAGCATTTTTCACGTCAAAAACAAAAGGACAATTTTTTTTTTTCACAAAAGGACTGCACCCCCAAAACGTCCCCTTTCACCACCCACCTTTCAAATAAATAAATAAACAAAAATTTTTTTTTGTCTATTTAAGGAACTTAAAAATGTTAACTTTCAAGTGACAGTAGTTACATTTTTCATCTTCATAGCTGTAAAAATACGCAGCTTATAAATCAACCAAGCAAATTCTGCGTTTACCATATCTATCACCCAGAAAATATTCGGACATCAGAACACCTCCCTTCTCCTATTTACCGAAAACTTTTCCGTCGTAGCTAATTTATTTTCCAACTAAATCTTATAAATTCGGGCTCGCGACCGGCGCGCACGCGATCTCAGTCAAACCCGACTTTTTGATAACGCCATTTTATTATATCGTAGATTTATTTTTGTTTTATCTACGTTTGGAATTCAATTAGATATTAATTCTGGGCCAAATTGAATTTCTTTATTTGATTATACTGCCTTGGGTTAAGTGGTATTAGATATAATGCTTTTTTAATTTTATTATTCGAATCTATAATGGCTACAAGGAAAAAAATACTTAAGATTTTGGGGAGCAGCAAGATATTTGAAGACACTTGGTAAACTAAACAAAATAGTAACTTGGTAAATTTCTCACTACCGTTTTCAATAACAAGATTATTCCGTAAGGATAATTCAACAAAGGAATTAATACAGGGACACAAGCCTTTGTTCAATTTCCACGTTACTACAAGAAAAGCTAATACAATAACACTCGAGAATACCTGAAAACACTAAACGTTGAAGATTAATTATACCAATAAAAACTTCGAAGGAATTTCGCGGAATTCGCTGCTGAAGCAAACCATTTAAATTAGCCCGATAACTTGAAAACCGAATAGAAAGGGTTTAACCAGGAGAGTTCCAATTAGCTTGCTGTTATTTTTCCATTCCGTTCGGCGGTATCAAAAACTGGGTCGGTTGGAAATCGATCATTTATAACAATTTGAGGACAATTAAAGTTTACTTTAGTTTTACATTTTGTTAGTCTGGATAACTGATAGTTCTATATTACGTAGAAAAATAGCTCTTTAATGAAAATTTCACATAGTATTTTATTATAGAACCAAACATCTGAATCGATAACCTTCTCTATTTTGGGGAGTCGGTCAAAACAAATTGAAGCGACTATTTTGTAAAGAAACCTTTTGTATTGGGATTTTATCAGTAAGTGGTTTGCAGAAACTATCGACGACTCATGTTGTTTACACTCCACAAAGGCCCAATATCATCGAAGATTTTTCTGAAATATCTCGCCACAAACAAAAATGATTGATCGTCTATCTATTAATTACAGAAATATTTGCTACCATCATTCATACTGACTTAAGACAATAGTCTTCACGAACTTTGCTCAATTTCTCAAGTGTTTTAAGATCTCTTGATACTAAATTGACTGTGGCAGTCGAGTATTTTAATTTAATCGATTCTCAGGTATCGTTTCGACATAAGCTATTGAAACTTCGAGTAGTATTTTAATTAAAATTACGGGTTATAGAGGCTTGTTCAGTATCTCGCACAATTTGTACTTAAGGATTAAAATCATCTACAAACAAATGAATTAAGTTAAAAATGCAATTCAAATTCTGCGTGAGCCATGAAAAAAATATAATCTTTACAAACAAGTCTTAGCAAAAACAAAGTTACCATAACGTGCATCTTCTTTGTGCATCTCCAGACGCTAGACGCATCATGAACTTGAAACTTGCAACAATAACGTTAATATTAATGAGTAAACTGATACCACACGCGCTAATTAGAAAGCGAGGTACCTTAACAAAGACCTTAAGCACGCATAAAATAACGCCCTTATCCAAACTAACCTACGCAAACGAAAATACGTAAAACCAGCATTGTTATCAACTAATGAATATTTGATGAAGTGCCGCCATTAAATGAAAGGTAAACCCAACAAATAATAAAAATGTTGGAAACTTTATCGAATCGACTCGACACTAATACGCCACGCGATGATAACAGTAAGGCGATTATCTTGAGTAATTAAATCACACTTTTTATTAATATTTCACACGTAGTTTTTTTCTACTTATAAAGAACTGTGATTAACCCTGATATGTGTTAAAACTTTAATGCTTTGGAGCATGCAGTTTGTAGCTCGTAATAAAGTAGAATTATTGTTATTGTTTAAGTTTGTTTGTTGTTTTGGTTAATTAGGAACCGGCTTATCTTAGGAATAGCTCGCCCAGGATATGCTATGCAGTTTTTAGGTAACCTACAAATAGACCTTGTATAGAAATAACAATCCTAAAAGAATGCATCCTATATAGCGTGAAGAAACGTGATAATGTCTTTATAAATCAAACAAAGGAAGTTTCCAAAATATCTATTTATTTCATTTTATAACCTTAGCAAGACCATCAAAACCAGTACACCGAAAATAACACCACAATACAGTCTAACTCCTCATAAAACGGACCCACACATAAAGTCGTCCACATACAGCATTGATTAACAGAACGACAAACAACTAAAATTTAATTTGACGTTTAAACTTTTTATTCCTTCTGGACGGATGAACAATAAAGTAATGAGGTGTACTGGTCGGTGGCGACGCGGAGGCGAGCCGTCGACGATTCTTATGACACCCCTTATCTGCGCACACACGCGATATGTGTTTGGTTAAAGCTAACTAGTTTGCCTACGGACCGAGTTTTTGTATTTTTCTTTTTTTTTCAGTGAATAAATATTGCGGTGTTTGTTGATTTTTTGTGGATTTCAATGAAGTTTTTGAGGTGTGAAAATTGCGTCATTGATATGTAAAAAACTGCTTACTTGACAAAAACAGTAACTGTGTCAAAGTAATCTGATTTTTAAATGCAATTTCTTCTGATAAAAAATATAAGCTTAATTCAGGTTAATTGAATTACATTTTTTCATGAGAAAATCCGAATTAACAGTTAACCACTTCCAACTTTATAGCCAAAACATTTAGGAAACTAGCACCAAACTTTCTCACGCGTAAATCCCATCAATAACGAACGAAGAAAAAATTAAAGTGAACTAAAATAGTTCAGCCGACAATTGAAGGTTGAAATCCAAACAAATTCGTATAAATCAGTGTTTATTGCCCATTTAAATATCTACAGCGCTAAAACGCGTCACGTAACTCAGTTTTACTTTACTTATGGTGCTTTTCGCCGTACAACGTTTGTGTTGCCATGAAACTAGGATTTTTGTTGACAAACTACCATTTTAGAACAATTTTTCGTTATATTAATCTTGAACACTTCGTTTAAAATTATTCTTGGAAAAGTTTGATGTTTTGATCTGGTGTATGGAAACTGCAAATTGTAGGTACTATTCTTTTGAAAATTCTGTCTTTAAATATGGTTAAACTTTCATATTTTATTTATAGTTAAAAAAAAATACAACATTAATTTCAGTAAGGTGCACAGATCGGACACTATTCGTCAGATAAAAAACAAAAAATCAACAAAAATAACCCATTTGCTTTAATTAAGTTTCCTATAAAATAAAATTAATGTCTCGAAAACGATACAACACCGCAATGCATCTGAAAATTTCATTATTTTCGGGATAATGCCAGGAATATCGTTTGGCTCAAAACAAATTACAAGAAATTGGTGCCACTGCCCACTGCGATAATCCTACCAATTTTAAAATAATACTGATTCGTTCGCACTTAATCCCTCCATGGTGCACACTTATCTGTCCGCTTTATAGTTTTCGTGCCTCGAGCGAATAACAATAAAGTTGGTCGCGCAGTACAAACGGACATTGCAACCATTTTCTGTCGCCTGCACAGAAATTTAACGGTTGTACATCAACGTTTCAACTTTTTGCTTTATGGCGACTTTGAAATTCAGCTTGGAGAACTGTTTACGTATTTAAAAATGGATCAATTTGTTTACTTACTTATAAATATATAATAACTTTTGAAGAATTGGGACTTACCGTAGACGATAATGTTTGATGCTATTTAACTTTTTCATCATTTCAATCATATTATGTACAAACAACCACTCATTGATTAGCCTCGTGCAAGACCAACTGAGGTTGAAAAATTGTCACATTGGTCGCAACAATTTGTGCATACGTTATAGGCACCAATTCAATTCTGGGACAAATATAGTGCACATGATAACACACAAAACAGTTGACGTTAAATTAAGAGTTCAGTAAATAAACACAGTACAAGCACGATAAATAACTAGGGTACAAGGGCACATCAGATCTGTTGAGTTTCATGCTCATTTTCCCTTTATGGTGAAAGCAGATCTGCTATCGGCATTAAGTGCATAGGCGCCACTTGAAACAATGGGGACTAACGTAAAGATTTTATTACTGGTTTTATTGTGTAAGCTTATATTGAGCACTTAATCTTTCAGACTTGTATGGTCTGATTTCACCGTTGTTTTACCCTCGAAATTCAACCCTGTTATTTCACGAAGGTCCAGTACTTGGTACTCATATATTGTAGGAAGAATTGACAAAGAATACGTACAGAACAGGATAACGTTTACAACGCCCATACCGAACTAAAACTCTTACTTAGTTCGTGATCATAAAACAGATCCTACACAACTTTCCTAACAAAAGCATCATTCAGTTGAAGAAAACTGAATCGACATAGCCACATCTGTATTCTCATTTCCTTCTTATTCTTTAGTTTCATTCGCTATAACAGAAGGAAATTAACTTTTTTTGTCAAGACAATATAAATCCTTTCTCATTTCTCATTCAACTTAATTGCAAATTGTAACCAGTCCTATTTGCAGAGTATACAACAGCATTATTAAATCTCTTTGACTGACGATTCTTTTCCCTACAGATTTAATTGAACCCGTTAAAGCCCATTATAAAATATTCCAGTTTTACACTGAACTTGAGCAGGAAACTGTTCAGTTTAATTATGTAGGACTGTGAATGATAAACAACTATGTAATTTGCTTTTTACGGTGACTGGATGGCTACCGAATGAAAGTCCATTAAGTGAATTGGACTGGACAAATGTCGGCGTGTACCTTTGTGGCGTGGCGTGGACTCTTGCGGACTTTTTTCTATGAAGTCGGCTCTGTAAAAAAGTATCGGAATGGAGAGGACTTTTCGGAAATTCTTGCTAAAAAGAGTGGATATTAAATCCATATTAACTGAGTGAACTGCAGTGTGATTCTATAAGCTTCACTCTAAACTTCACATCTGAATCCGCCGTGAGTTACTACACTAGCGCTACACTTTCGAGCGTGTTTGCGAGTTGAACTAAATTAAATTCGAGATTTTGACAGATAAAGTATGAGATGACATTTAGAACGTTTTGAACCGAATGTCAAGTGAGAGTGAATAGTGAAGTGAAAAGTGAAGTGAGATGCGAGTTGTTGTTCGAATTTTATAGAATCGACGTACAGCTACAAGACAGCCTATGTCAAATTCCTTTACCATTAAGTTTTCACTGAATGAAAACCCACTAACATGTTTTTTTGGGTAGATCATAGTGCTCGGCCGCAATTGGAGTGCGGACAGAGCCACATATAAAACTATAAAAGATAGACCAGCTGCTTCGATTGGTACGTTTTACCGAATTTTCCCCCAAAAATCCGTTGCCCAATTCAAATCAAACTTTTACCTGTGCGGTAGCATGCGGTTTTTATAAAATCGTAGAACTCATTCTTTACGGATTTTATTAGGCTTTGAATTTTTTTGGGGTAGAAGCATGAAGGGCTCTCTCATAATGTGTTGAGTAAACGCAGCAATATGTAGACTATGAGGTAACAGAATTGACCCTTTTAGTTTCATTTCTGTCGATGTATTTAAAGTAATTTAAGTAAAGGTATGAAAAAACCTCAAGCTTATGGTTTCGCAATTATATTTAAAAACTATGTGGAAATGGTGTATATTTTCTTTGAAACTTAATTCCACTCCAATGCAATCCTACGAAGTGGTTTTACCAAATTCACGGAACGAATACCTTCAGTATTTCGTTCGCGTTTATGCAAACGTGTAGCACGTCACTATTAACGTCAAAATATTTTAGCTTCGTTGAAAAAAATGAAGATATTCAAATTAGGGTCTCATTACACCGCGGGGGTTGGCGCTAATGAATTGTTTTGAATAATTTTAATCCCCCACCTGAATTGTTCGTTCTGCTTTATTTTTAAGTGTCGTTTAATTATAATGAATGTTGATCAAGATGATTTATTTGCGTTGTGGGTCATCCTTGGCTTAGGGTAAAATGTTTTGTGATACAGTAGGTAAAAGGTGCAATCATAAATGTGTGAACGACACAAAATGTTAGGAAAAGTTTTTGTGTAATTTTTATTACTTTTGAGATCGTCATATGAAATCTACTTAACAATAACAAGGCGTGTACATAATTTGCATGTTAGAAGTATATAACTTTCCTAACATGGATTTTCTTTTACAAACATGGAATTTCATAGCCTTTAGTATCAAACAGTTTTATTGCAAAAACCAGCTATAATAAAGTAACACTAGTACATAAATTAATGTTATGACTATTTTAACGAACGTAGAACAAGTACAATTCATGTTAATAACATTGTTGAGTGTATTGTGTCGTAAAAGTAAGTAATGTTAAGTAAAAAAACCTTTTACCTTATCCTCTGGTTCTCACGTGAGGTTTTAAGGGCTAGTCTGTTTGTCGATAAGCTTTGAAAGTGCACGAGATTTTCAAAAGTTTTCGTTAGTGTGTTATCTTGAAAGTGCTGATAACTGTCTTGGTGAAATGTAAAATGGCAGGCAAACAATAAAACTTAAACATTATACAATTTGTCCAAGGTTACTGGAGTAATAAGGATAATTCACTCAATTTTTTGGTATTTTTGAAAGTTCTCTATGAAATATTTTTAGCATTTTTATGCGATATAATTCTAGTCTATTTTAAGCTAGGACTTATAGTGAATGCTACGTAATAATGCCTGAAATAATTTAAAGACACATACCAATGTATTTTCATTTCGGTTTTCAATTCTCGGCTACATTTTGATTATTCTTGCGAAATACTTACAATATAACGGCCTCAAGTTAAGCAATTACGTAATAAATTGTTAACGTTAAATTGTTTGTATTTTCACTGAAATTAAATTCTTAATTTAGTTAAAGTTATTGTTTCAATGACCAATTTATTAGAGCCAAGGAATTATTGTTCAAATCACTTACAGCAATACGGGGAAAATTTATTATTTTCTGTTGAATTTTAATTCTATTGCAAAGTAATTTTTGTTATGGAGTGAGTTTTGTTTAATGAAATAGAGTTTTTCGCAAAGAAAATACTTTAATGTATTTTAAAAACTAACACAAATTAAAGAATCTTTTTTAAAAATAAAATGATTTAATAATATTTCGAAGCGTACTGACTCCTTAAACCAATAGTTTCTCACGGCATACTGGCCGCTACATTACATTCACCTCATTAGGCTCTGCCAATGAGGTTTTATAAAGTGACGTCACAGTTTTTTTTATGAAGCTTTCACACAGAGAATTATGGACAACATTATTTTTATTCAAAAGTGTTAAAGATAGATATATAATAAGTAAATAAAGATAATAAGAAGTAAATAAACTTTACTGGCATGAATAATTACTATTTAACTTAATATTTATTTCTTATCCTGTCAGTTTTTGAATGCCTTGATTCCGTACTGCATGTGTAAAAGATGATATTGAAAACAGTAGCCTCTAATAAAACAGATTCATTTATTTGTGTGTGTGTGTGTGTACTGTTAAATGAAAAAACCAAATACATAGGTACCTAAATTAATTTTCCAATACAATAGGCAGATTTTACTTTGATTAAAACCATACGCTCATGCCAGACCTATCTAGAAAACAATTTCAGACAGCTCTATTTACAAAACTTTGAACCTAAGTCAAATAGAATTCAATACATCGTTCAAGTAACGTATGGTCATGCAACCACATGACTGTTATCAAGTGCGGTCACTTAGCATATCGTTGGCCGCTGCTTTTTGTGTAGCCTAGGCGACGACGGTGTACATGACGAACGGTAAAGCTCGCTGTTCATGAGACGATTTTTGTAGCTGTATGGTAAAGGTTGGTAGGAAGACGACCAAGACACAGTTGGGAAAAGGCTAGGCAGATGATGATGTTAAAGGTTGGATAGTTACTTGGACATTAAAAAGGGCATTACCCTACGGCCTAGATAATAGAGAAAGTCCACTCATTAAAGAATTAGAAGGTGAAATAAGCTTTAATTTTTAGAGCAATTTATGATATTTTTGTAGCTTACTAAAATTGGTTAAGACTAGGTGTAACGTAATGAATTTTGAAGAAACATAGTTATAATATTTTAGAGGTATAAAAATCATCAAATTCTTGTTTTTGTTTGGTCTGACTTTTTTATAAATCGATTTTATACCTAATCGATAAAGTCAAGAAATAAAAAATACCTTTTTTAAAAGCACCGTTGCTGGCGAGCTTTATGAACGTTTCGTGACTTTGTTACAGTGGAATGTCATTTGAAGTATTATCGGTATTCTGGCGAAATGCCTTATTTATTTCTAATGTTTCACCAATAACAGTTGAAAGAAATATTTCAGCATTGCGGCCACGAATACTTTGTTGAACTCATTAAGAACTATGGGAAATAAATGAGAACTATGAAATTAATAATATGGATTATATAAAAATACTTAGCTTGCTTGAATTACTTTGAGTACGTTATAATAAAATGTCCTCTTTATCGCTTAATCGTTAGAAATATAATTTTAGTTAAATATCACTTAATTTTATAACAAAAATATTAAATGTTTTCTAAATGGTTTAATACCAAAACAATAAAAATATTATAAATCACAAAACTAATTAAACTCACAAAAAAAGGGTTGAGCGTGAAAATTATCATGACGAAACGCCATAAAAAATATTTACGCACTTGTAAATAAATTCGACTTAATGATATTGTTGTGTGTGGCTTTTACGGGTGGGTGTTGACGCACGTATTATGATGTTACACCCTTTGGCTCACCTGACGTGACGCGAGGCCAACCTTCTAATCGTAAATCAACTTCCAAATATACACATCAACTCGCAATACGTACAAATCCTTACGAACGATTAGCTAGCACAATTAAAACAAATTAGGTTAATGTGTGTGGGTTCCAACCAAAAACCAGTTCTTTCTCTCTTTCGTGAGGCCGCCACGACTTTTCTGTTTATCTGATGGCATTAATCACAATTTCCACCCCCAATTAAAAGTGCTACTCGAGTTCAAGCAAGGAACCGCTTTTATTTGCTGTTTATTTCCTAGTACAGTTTGTTTTCTTAGTTTGTACGACAATGGTTTTTATTGCGATTGTAACGTTGGAACTTTTATATAAAGGCCATAAAGCAATATCATGTAGCGGTCTACAAGTGTTTGGATATAATATAAAAATCTTTATTTCAACGCTAAAAGCCGCATAAAGGTAACTAAATGTTTTGATAAATGTGTACACAGCGGCACGTACACCAGTAGTCTCTCTCCAAACAAAAACAGTATTATCAAGAAGATAAGGTTTTATCTAAGAAAAATATTAAGACACGGCTCCCGAACTAATTCGGCCAGTGTTTGTCAACATTTGGACGGCCGCGGTCGAACCACAGCGGTCACAAATCATTCTAACACCTGACCGCTCGCTTATCGCGGTTACGACATGAAAAATTACCGTCTCAGAAACATTACCAGTCACAGTTTTTCCGCACCGACACTTGGGGGCGCCGCTGGTCATTAAAACAAATTGTTGACGACAACTGGCGCACCCAACTTTAACAGTAATACCCAATAAGAGTTTTGTAAATAAAATCGTACTAATTGATACAGTTTCTAAAAGTATTTTATTATTTCCAGCGAAATAATTAATGAAAACTTTCTGTTACTTTGAATTCTGCAATTAAAACTTGAAAGGAATTTCGCTTTTTTATTGGGAAAAACGTTGTTTTATTCATAGTGTTACATTTTATTTGTAAAGTAGGTATATGCTGAGAAATAAAAAAAACTTGGAGAATCCATCCATCTAATTAACTGACGAAATTTTCTTTGTAAGCTTAGGCGCTTTACAAAAAAAAAAGTAGGACAAAACAGTTACATTCTGGTTTCAGGATACAACAGCCCTTTTCATTTATTTATTTATTTATTCTTAGAGAAGGCTTACGGACTAATCGCAATATTATAAGTAACATATAATAAGACTTAAATTGCCAATAACAAGCCTCCACAGATAATTTCAACCTATCGATATTTACAAGTTTAATACTTATACATATGTAGGTAACATACTGTTACAGTCTTTATACCTACCCTAGGTACCTTCAGTTTGAGTGTAATTGCTAGCCAGTTACATTATTCACAGTTAAAATTAAAATAATCATTCGCAAAAGAACAGTTTTGCCAACCGTCGCCTTACTACGTTCGATTTTGTGCAAAAAAGGTCTATGTCGAAATCCCGCGGTAGTGAATTAAAACTGCCCTACTTCATCCCATAACTTAATTCGTCCCTATAAAGTTTTTCACAATATACTCACCAGTTACCATTACAAAAAAGTTTCCTTAGTCTTTGAAACTACAACTTAAATCGTTTAAATAAGACCAACACAATGTTGTTCTTTAATTCCCGGAACGTAAAAGAAAAAGGTTCTCAAACAAAAGTAAATACATTTACTACTTGATCAATCGCAGTAGAAAATCGACTGGGCGATGACGTCACTAATATTTACGTTCAGCTACGGGCAGGATATTAAGGTTCGCTTTGATCCTAGAGCCTTTTTGACCGGACTTGTTCAACAAATTCGACGGTAACATGTTTGACTTGGTGTTTCAGCAATTGGAGAAAACGTCCAACATGTGTATTTCTTTTGAATTTGAAATTCGAATGTGGGTTTTAGAGTACTTGGTATACGTCATTGACCTAAAAAAAAAAATTTATCAAACCTTTTTTTTTGAGTTGTCGAAGTTAGCTCATAAAAATTAGATTTATTTTTTTATGTTCACCAACAAAAGCGGCCAGAGTCTTTGCTCGCAATATTAAAACTATGAAAGAATGTAAGGACGCAAATGATATCCGCAAACGTTTTACGGTACAGTAATAAACAAAACTTCTAACTTCCAAATGAAATTAAGACATAAAAGACGTTGCAATCTGTCTTAAATTTAAGATCCCCATAAATAGTTTTCTTATCTGTCGTTTGGTTAAGTCATAAACTAAGATATGTTAAACGACTGTCGACTAACATCGCAAATGAATTTTTCTAACAACGATACAAAGAAATAATTTAAACTCTAAACTTAAGACGTTTAGGTTGACAATAGGGAAAAACGTGAGTTCTATAAAGTTTTTCATATCGTTGGAGCAGAAAACATTGGCAGGGCGCTTCACCCGTCATAAAGGGGGAAACTTTACAAATCTACGGATTTCTTACGCTTTTAGGGACACATAATATATTTATCTGCCCCTCGACACATTTACAATAGCTCAAGTTTGACGCCCCAGGATTTGTTGCGAGTTAAAATTGCTGTTGACTTAATTTCAGGACTCGTTTCATCGCTGATAAAAGAAAACTTTTCAGAGATATTTTGTCTAAACCTTGAGTTAATGTAGGTAGGTTCTTAGATTTATTTAGACAGCATGGAATTCCTTAGTGTCGTATTTATTCTACCAACAAGATTAAAAATATTAGTTTTTTTTTTCTTTTCATGTCCTAAGTATTACTGCACCTACTTATGTCAGTAGATTAATTGTGTCTTAATTGATTGTATTTATGGTTTGTTCCCACTAGTTCTACTGCTTAGTTCTACCGTAGAACTAATGGGAACTTTTTTTCCCACTAGTTCTACTATATGAGATGTAACAAAATAGTAGAACTAGTGGGAATTATAGTTTTTATTGGTATTCCCACTAGTTCCACTGAACATTGGCAGTAGAACTAATGGGACATAATTTTGTTCTACTAGACAGAAGAAGTACAGTTGACGTGGTCTATAGGTTTATATTATATTGTATCTTATAGTCTATGCGTTTTATAGCTATTTCAAAAATTCAATTTCATCGCAACAAAGTAACACAAAAAACCACAATTACATAATATCTTGTTAATTTCCGTGGTGCAGCGTCAAAATTTTACAGCCTCAGTAACGTGTAGGAGACCCAGGGTGGCGCCTAGGAATGAACTCATAACACTTTTATGAGACCAGCTACGTTCACACTAGGGCGTTCAAAGATATGATGGCTATTAAAAACGCCCGACGCTGGCCGCAATCAGACTGCTATACTGTCACTGTCATCTTTATTAAAATCTACTATTTACTGCTGCATTTTGTTGCGACTTTAAAAATGTTTGGTTGGTTGATTGCTGGTTTATGTGAAAGATCTGTGTATGATGTTAACGATTTTGTGATGTATGGTGAAGATGACAGATCTTTTTAGCTAAAAAAATTTCTAAAGTAAAATAATATGCTCCACTGCATTTTTACCTATAGCGTCCAAGATGTTTACATTTATGATCGTCTTTACTTACCCCCTTACTTATAAAAATCTCTAATCACCTTCTAAGCAACATTTTAACTAATCACTACTTAAAGTCTTAAATAGTGATTAAATGTTAGTTAAGACATGCTTAAGCAACGTTTATAAGTAAGAATTTTCTTAAACAGCCCTTAAGTATTACTTATTATTTAATTCACGTTTATAAGTAAGGCTGTTAAAGTATAATTCCAACATATCATATTGTTAAGATTTCTTGATTGCTTATCTGAAGAATAGTAAAATAAAACGACCCATTTTATTCGGGGATCTTTTACTGCTTCCGATTAAAATCTACTGCTGCACTTCATTTTGTTACTTTTGTTAGCTGGTTCAATGTAATATTGACATATATGTATTGCAACCGTTGTAGGTATTATTGATAAACTAAAGATGGTTCTGTTTGAATAATATAGATATATTTTTAATATATACGTAACATGTCACCACAAACTGTGTTTTTGGATAAGATTACGAAAAATACTATAAAAATGATATCATTTTGTCATCTTCCCAGAAAGCGACACCAACTTTAATAGCCATGAAACTTAATAGAGGTCACTTTTATTAACCCTTGATCAAGTGCGGTGCAGATATTTTTTATAGTATTTTTATAGTGATTTCCATGTTTTCCCACGGTAACATAGAATGTGCTTTTTTCCGCCTACGTAACACAATAAATCGATATGCCGCTGCGTTAACGCCGACAATAACAGTTTGTTCTCGTTTGACGCTCATTTAGAAAGGTAAACAGCCAATATGGCGGTACAAATACAAGCATTAGCTGTTTATGTTCCCCTTATGAAGTTAACAATGCATTTCATATAGACATTAATGAGAGTAATTTTGTATATTAAAGGAAAATGCTAATTTAAGTATCGTGATGTCGCTTTGTTCGTTGCCGATAAGTTATGATTTTAGCGAGTGTGTTTTGTCGACATTAACCCTTATGCCTCTACTAAGTTAATTAACGTTATGCACCTTTAAAATATAAAGCATTTAGTTACAACTAGTTGTAGATGAGACGGAAACAGATTGCCAACCGCCACATTTTTGAATAAAATGAAATTAAATAATAGAATTAGTATTGATTTTCCGAAATAAAGCTGCTTGATTGTCGCTTCATGTGTTTAACATTTCTAGGTAAATGCCACACACACACATACTCAAATAAATCTTAACTCGGTTCAGTCATATAAAAACGTACACTTAATCACTTCATTAGTAACTAGGAGACACGGCCAAAATAATTGGAAATATCGAAATATAAACGGAACAGGAAAAAGGACCACCAATTCGACATGTGTCGGTAGTTGAACTCAAACGGCCCGTAAACTTGTAGATTAAACTCACCCAACTATATACCCGGTTGGCTGTCATAGACGGATAAAAAAAAATACAATTTCCACGCATTTCCTTTGTTTCTGCCAACACACGTAGGTAATTATGTTTTTGTTGTATAGTTTTGTGGCCCCGACGACCCTTTGTTTGAAATTCCGAGACGTCTTCGCAATTGGGGAATTTAGCAGGCATTCTAAACAAAAGGTTTGGATTACAGATGGGAATAGTTTAGTAAATATTCTAGACTGCGAAGGAGTGTTTATTAACTAGTGAACCTACTTAGAAATGGAATACCTATTAATAGCATGGAATATATACATACAAATAAAAAATAAAAAAAACTTAGCCTTTGTTTCATTTGGTTACTGTTACTGTTACAGCCTTTTTATCGTCCCACTGCTGGGCACAGGCCTCCTCTCACACGGAGAAGGATTAAGCGTTAATCACCACGCTTGCTCAATGCGGGTTGGTGATTTCAGACTTTATAGTCCAGGTTTCCTCAAGATGTTTTCCTTCACCTTTTTATCAGCCATTGGTGTCTAAGATTTACCTAGAAAGTACATACAAACTTAGAAAAGTTGCATTGGTTCTTGCCTGACCTGGAATCGAAACCACACCCTCATACTCGAGAGGTTGGTTCTTTACCCACTAGGCCACCACGACTATTTATTTGATTACTAAATATAAATTAATTGAAGGAGATATCATTATGAGTTGGAGATATAACTATCACAAAATATTTATCTTACAGAAAGCACTTCACTAGAACACAACCCCGAATACAAAGATCTAATATTTTCACGAAAACTCTCCCCAAAACCCGACGGACGTTAAAAGGAAAAGTCGTCAGAAACAAGACACCTCTATCTCTTAACCCTCTAAACGCGAGGGCACAAAATTTCGTCAATCAAGGGATTTACCTTACACTTGACGCTGACAACGTTCTTGAGTTACAAACTGGTGGGCTTAGCAACGCGACACGATTGCATTCAGCCTGTTGACATCCATAAGTGAGCATTTTATTTGGAAGACGTAGATGGAATATGATTTATTGCAGGAGTTTGATACTATTGTTTTATTAAGGACATAAAACTAACGAATAGTGCATACGGGAAAAATTGCTTACAACCGCGTCCTCTTTTACATAATCAACAAAACAAAATAGTGAAACAATTCCCATTTATTCAGCATCAAAAACGAGAACAAACCATACCTATAATTAACCACCAAAAGCCCGCGAGTAACCAGCAAAAAAATAATAGGCACACGATTCGCGTAGGATTGTCCTCCGTCAAATTGGGCCCAATCCCTCGGCCGTATATTCACGCCATCGATCGCGGCGATTGCCAGTATTTTGTGCAGTTAATTATCCGCTGCGCTTGAGGGTTAATCCGGCGGGTCACGTGACGTGCACGTGCTCCGTTAAAGGGACGTATTCTTGACCCAAACGCTTCCCCGGTACGTTGAAAAATTGTAGAATAGTGAGTGCATTTTTGGTGATAATGATCCAATTAGGGGCTTAAGTGGTTAAGTCGCGTGGTGGGACATAACTTTGTTATCTGTATTTAGATAATTGTTCGCGTTCTTAGATAATGTGTCACGTTTATTTTTCGAGGGTAGATTTCATTAAAAAAATCTGTCTATATGGCATTTTCTATAGTGACTGTCTATTACCTGTTCTATTTGTATGCAAAAATGGCACAAGTAACATTTTATAACTATACAAAAAAAGCTTGGTTTAAAGTGATTTTCGTTCATATCACGATATTAAAACCACCAGAATAAGCCCCATCATCCCTCTGACGTAAAAGGATTAAATGTTATAAATAAAATATTTGTATAGGGCGTCTTTAGCCAATCAGTAACGGGATTTTATATTAAAAACAATAACCGGTCAATGTTTGGGAACTCTTTTGATAAAATTGCTTTTGGTTTTTGACAGCAATATTTCTTAGAATATTTAGTAGTGGAAATAGGTTGTAACGTTATAAAACAAATAGATATTTACTAGATCTGAATATGCGAATTGTTCATAACAAATTAAAATTAAAAATATATATGAATTTACGAACAGTTACGTAAACATTACAAAACACAAAACCACAAAAATCCGAAACAAAATTCACCACAATCATGTTTCATGAATAGAACACATTTTTATTTTTCGAGAGCATGTTCAGCGTTCCAAAAAGACCAAATGAAAAGCAAATAAAGACAGAACACGTTATTCAGCAACTTGTTTCATATTCACTCAATGCGTACCTGTGCTTCATACTTTCAATTTTTGTATGGGCTCTTCAGACCCCTTGAGCCCTGGAAGGCATTGTAATGCAATTGGTCCTTAAACAAAGATTTTGAACGCAAAGTGGCTGGTTCAAAGATTAACCCAGGTTCCTCCAGGGTACTTCGAAGCCCATATCTCCCTAAAATCACGAAGGCATAATTTAAAGTATAAACATATTAGTGGAGGGCCAACCGGCTGCGGGCGAATTTCTAACGATGGTAATAATATTGGATCATCTTTATGTTAGTGGAATGCGGTAGTAGACTTTCTCGAGCAGAAGAATTTGATTAAAATGGAGCATTTGTTATTATAATATTGAGTGTACAACATAATAAACAAGTCAGTTATTTTGTTGTCAGAGTTCAGAGAAAAATTACCTTAACTATTAACTAAAACTTATGACTTGAAAAAACGTAGACATTTTCTTTAGCTGTATGGAAATATATGCAAAAACACAATCAGTTCTAAGTTTTGCCAACTAGAAATGCATTTCCGATACTCTTTCAACTTCCCCCTAATTAAAATTAACGAAACGAAGAAATAGTAATCACGGGGCTTCCCAACTCTCTTAACAGACGTGTTCGCACGACTAAACTCAGGAAACGACTGAGAGTAAACGGGAAGATAGAAAAGTATAATGTCTTAAGTCTTAACGGGTTTATTTCAACTTCGACTCGGAACGCCATCTCGCGGCCAATTTTCTTTCCCAGTACGAAGGATATTATTTTAATGCGTAACTTGGAGGAAATTTCAACGAAACGGTTATGGGTAGCAGTTATGCCTGAAGTTGTGGACCACCAATTACTTGAATGGGACCTAGACTGCATTCTTAGTTTCATTTTGTTTTTGAACTATGGAACGATCTAAGTTACTTGCAAACAAGTTTCTAATCTTCTATTGTTTGTTTATACAGAAAACGTAATAAAAGCAACTTCTGTACTTTAGATTACCCTCGACTGTTGTTCACAGATTGTAAAAGAAAACGGCCAATATTGTCAAAGCACTTTTATCCTGAATTTAAAAGTATTAGTCCTACTGATCTAAAATCATTGAATACTGAAGGAAATCTAACTTGTTTATCAATTAATTTGCACTTTTTGTCCATAATTGCGTCAAATCTCTTTATTAGTTGTAAAATTTCTCGTCACACATTTGAATGTACTTAGAAACATAACACAGAAACGGAAATTTACTTTTTTCCTCTAACTTAAAATAAAATTCTCTCATTTAAAACCTCATTTCTCTAAAAGGCGTCGCATTCATTACGTATTTCCACTATCATGTAGATAGAATCTCAAGCATGTTTATACACATACTCTTCGTATCTTAGAGAGCTGATCGAGTTTCCATTTCTACGAAGGCTGTTGCATTCAGAGCTCCTATTACGAAAGCTCATCTGGTAAATGCAGTATGGAGCATTGCTTGGCGCTGGAGGGCGGCACGGTCGCTTAAGTATTGTTGATATTCTAAACCGCCCCAGAACGCTCTGGCCCTCTGTCGCAACCGCACAGTGTCGCGTGCGTTCGCCTGATTGCAAGCATTGGTAACGTGCGGCTTGTGTGCGACGAATTCCGCATTTTGATAATGAACACCGTTTGTAGGTTTTTTGATTTGATTAAGTTTAATGACCATAAAATGGTTTTGTTATAATCCTATTTATTCATAGCTTTATACTTTACTTAATATTGTTACAGTTCTTGTCGGATATTTTTTACGATACAAAGTTGGGTAGTAATAACTACACAGTAGACAAAATGTACAAGTAAATCGTTGCTGCGCATGGACATATATCATATAGCCAGACTTCGGACTTTAGAAGAGCTCAATGTACTTCTTATTCAAGGATTCAAATCCTAAACGGGACCATGTTTGTTCATAATTTTTGTTCTAGGTAGATAAATTAATATGCAAGAAACTATATCGCAACCACTTTCCCCATAGTTTCTAGTCAAAAAAGTTACTGGTAAAATTTCGACTGTCTCTTGCGATTGCTGTTTGACAGGCGATCTACAGTCATCAATTGGGTTGTTTGAGTGTTCTTTTGATTAAATAAGTTTTTATGTTCATAATTCCTTGCACCCTTGCATTCTTGATATTTCATTAATTACCTCAAAATCGAATACACCTATAATTACCTATATTTAAAAAAATCTAACAGCATATTCGTCACATACAGTCCGCCACGCAATGGAAGTCGTTCGCAGTTGGCGAAGCGTTAAATGCTACATTTTCCTCGGCCATTTGCAATTCGATATTCAGCTAAGCTTCGCGGGATTGAACTCTGTGGATTGCATGTCTACTCCCATTTCATATTGTAATAATATTCATCCCTTTTAAGTATAGAGTGGATCAGGAGTATAAAGTCTACCCACTCGCGGTCGAGATTAAGTGATCCGTATCAAGGAATAATATTATTATGTTTTGTTCCGCTAACTTTTGTGCATTGCTTTGTTAGCTTGTAGCTATTGCTTTGTATTGTTGGCCTGCGTTGTTTACTTTGGCAGTGGTGGGTTGAATGAAAGTTGCGCCCTTGTTTTCAATTTTATACCTACAGTTAAAATAACTTTTTGTGAAAATATACTTTCAAAACTTTATGTAAAAGAAAACCCACATTATTAATCGTGAATATTTACCCCAATTTTTACTTTATAAGATTAAATGAGCCTTCTTTGTAACGCAAGTCTGATTTAAACCACATTTGTAAATGCCTAACTTAAATAACACAAAACTACAGATCTAGTCCAAAGATGGCTTTGCTACATTTCCTGTTCATTTTTATTCTTAATTCACCACAAGCTCCTTGAGTTATCTGCTTCCACTAGACAATCAGTGCTCGCGTGGGTGCCGCCCGTGGCACCTTTTGTTGGCTCGCAACTTATTGCTACAGAAATCCACACACCTACGACGCCGCATTATGTTCCTACAATAAAATCTTCATCATTCCCGTCCGAACAAACGTATGGCAGTAACAAATTGGTCATTCTTCACAACGTTTTACGCCCACCAAGCTTAAAATACGGCTGTATGCATTTTAATGCGTTTTAATGGTTCAGCACTACTGTATGCAATGGGATTATGCCTGGATGTAGCCAGACATTTCTAGGCAAGATAAACAGTGGAGGCGTTCTCCGAGATTAGTGCTAAGAGTCTGTGCGTCTTCTATAGTCTAGTCGAGATTTCCGTTTGTGAATAACCTAAATGTTTAAGCAACCATTGTTTTAATAATGAGTCATGTTTGTGGAGTGAGTTAATTATTCGGCGTAGTTGGTTTAGTAGTGATGTTGTTTTGTTTTATTTGGATAATGTTGAATCGGATATGCTACATTTGTTAATATCTTAATGAGGATATTATGTGGAATAGGCTTAAGTAAAGTAGGTATAGTAACTTACATATCTGATTACGCTTTAGAATAGAATCAGGCTGGACTTATTTATTCTGAACAAATATACATTTGTGTCGAATACAGGATACTCAGAGAGTGGCAACTTTTTTTCTTAATTTAAATTTTCTTCTTGAATTAAATTAAATGTTATTCGTTTCGAAAATAATAAAATCAGACAACGACCTACTATGTACTTAGATCTTCACAAGTCCACCATTCATTCATAAATAAACAAAACACAACACTCCCCATTTTGAGGTTAATGTTGTTCGCAATTTCACGTTTGGATACACAATTTAAAGCACATTTTAATTTTCCCGACTTACAAAGTGAGAGAGGCATGCATTGTCGTGGCATCTCTGAGATAGCACAAGTCTTAATCTCGGTGGAGCACGTTGCGACTGGCCTAATGATATCTCAAAATGCGCTTAAGAGCCCATACATAACACTCTATGAGACGTTTTTAAAATTTAAGCCAACGTTAATGCATTCTACCCCGTTTACTGTTTATATTTATTCAAATTTGTAGGCGAGTCCACAATGCAGTTGCGCCTTTGTGACGGTATAGTATTAGCATAATACGAGGTGTATTCAATGGACAAAGTAACTGGTATAAATAAAATTTTACGGTATACCCTTATATTGAAGAGGGAGGTCGTGTAGCCACAATAAAATGCTCATGTTCTGTGGTCTATGGGAACTGAATATTTTATGTCCATTGGCAAGATTGTTTTGATCAAGTTTTGTTACTTTAGATCTCTTTGTTTTTGCTTGATAAAGAAATCCTCTATTTTAAGTAAATACCTACCGTTCATTAGAGAATATTTTTTTATATTTAAATGAATCTTACACATAAAGATTTTGTGAAACAATTTAATCATTTAGTCAATATGATCAAATTAAAACATCAGCTAATGTTTATGACAAACAAAATATCCTAAACAAAAACAAACCAATCTTAACAAAGCGCCAAATTAAATGAAGTTACCGAACAATTTTCCAATTACTCGCTTTAAAATAATCGAAGTAGTTGAACAAAAAATTAATAATCGGTTCACAAAGTTTGAGTAACGATAAATTTCGTAATAAACTGTGCTGCGCTCTACTCTAAATACTTTATTTTGAACAGCGCTGGCGGGCATTGCTCCATTATTGAAACGAATTGTTTTCTGAAGTTTTAATATTAAAGGCTACGTTATTGGAAATTTCTTCTTGTTTTTTTCTATTATTGCTTATAAAATTGTTGTGCTGTTTAAACTTCGAAGTATGACGGAGTCTGCTTTATTTGCATAAATTATTTATTTTTGAGAAACATTGTTCTCAAACTGATAATACAGTTTCGGGATCACAACATGTCACTTTTGTATTGGAAATAGTTATCTATACTTATAATAAATCTGTAGAGGGGTCAATTCTGTACATTAAATATATTTCAAAAATAACTATCGGGGGGTGATTAGTGATCGATACTGATGCCAAAAATGCAATCAGTAAAATTTTTGTCTGTCTGTATGTTCGTTATGGAAACAAAGACTACTCGACGGATTTTAATGAAATTTGGCACAAATATTCTTCATACTCCTGGGCAGGTTATAGGATACTATTCATCACGCTACAATCAATAGGAGCAGAGCAGTGATGGGAAATGTTGGGAAATCGGGAGAAGTTACTCCATTTTTTAAGCTTCCGTCGCGTGTGCAGCCTTAGTGGTTAAAGCTAAGTAGTAATAGGCTAGGTACGCATAGATTTAGATAACTGGATAGGCTGGTGATTATTATTTCTTCCTCTCTTTGCACAAAGTCCGAATCTAACGCGGGCGAAGTCGCTGGCAGAAGCTAGTTTTTAATATGTAAGAAGAATGAGATGCTTTTTCAAGTAGGTATCCTTAAATCATTTTCAGATTCTTTCTTCATGAAAATCTCTCTGAAAACCCGCTAGATACCTACATAATTACGTGTATCTATAATATTGTAATTACTTAATTACTCCTAAAAGAGAATTTTACCCCTAAAGGAGTACCACGAGTCTTTTCAAATCCTGGGTGCATCGTGCATATTCCTTTGGTTTTCTCAAAGTAATCATTCAAGATGGGATGGAAATAAACCAAAGTTTTAACATAAAAGTTAAAACGTACTTAAGATGGAGAAAATGTTTTTTCAAATCAAAGCCCCTTCAAGCCCTTTTCATTGCTACTTGAATCGAGTACGATGAATGGTACTGAATGCTAATTCATATGAAAGCCCGAGTTTGTATCTAATTACTCTTGAAAACTTTTCTATTTGTTCAGTAGAAGCCGTAACGGCTTTTAATCGAATTCATCCCTTGACCGACCAAATAGTAGGATTATCTCCAAAAAAACTGGCATGTTTAAACATTTTATTTTCTATGTCTATTATTTTCTAATTTATGAGCCAAAAGTTACAGTTAATAACAAAAACATTTATTTTAGAAGTTAATTATCGTTATTAAAAAGAAAACGCCTCGTCCTTACAATTATTGCTTAAAAATAATATCTAAACAATTGCCATTGTTGGAGGCCCACCATTTTGTTCCCGCGCACTAAAATTAAACGTCAATCGTTATGTCAAAGCCAGCGTGGTCGTAGTTTGTTATTAAAATTATCGACAACTCCTACTTCCTTGGGATTTTATGAAACATCTCTTTTGTTGCGAAATTTTTAATTTTACCTCCTGCTGTGTGTATTTTTAATGAGAAAGTGTGGAAGAATATGCTTAGGCGAGTGGACTTTGGTACAAAATGACAAAGTTTTTAGTGCATGTATTCAAAAAACTTTGTTTATAGACCACCATGTCGTCTTCGTAGATGATGATGAAGATGAAACTGGAGAGATAAAAAATATATAAACAACATTGTTCTTTGTTATTTTCCCTCTTCGCTTCCGGCTCATAGAATAACTTATTAGGTAAGAACACCAAATTCTGGACCTTAAGCTTTCTTAGTTTGTATAGAAAAACTCTAGGTACAAGTAAATAAAAAATATAGCACCAAAAACATATTTGAAATAAATTTTTCTCACATCTCTGAAAACTTATTAAACGCTTCGACAAATTCAAAATCAAACAAGTCCAAAAAGGAATCGTCCATTTTTCTATTTCCGTACCCAACCATTTAACATACGACAAAATCATTTCCATCCGTTCAAACTTGGTAAAACGATTTCAAATTACTTCAAACACAACAGGAATGAACCGAAAACTCGTTTCTTCGCTATAAATCGGAATATGCAAAATGCTGGGGATGACAAAAGTTTGTTTCGCTGGCCACTGGCTAGCTTCGTTTCGAACTCCCGATACGGTTTGACAATGCGAATGCAAATTAACCAACAGCAAAGAGCATTTCTGTGCGGAAAGTTTAATGGCATAGCGTACCCCGTTTAAGTTCCGCGATCCTTGCAACAATTATTTTGCTACCGGTGCTATTCCTGTTTACCCGCTTTCCCTATTTCGATCACAATGCACTACGTGCGCGAAGTTGGCTAGTCCTTCCTTACTTAAACTAAATAAGGAGCTTTTGATAATGTGGGAAAAATGGGAAATGTGTTTAGAAGCCTCGAGGTAAGGGAATAAGGGGTTAATCTTTGCATAAGGTTCTTGGAATTGGTTGAGGTTGTGACACTACGGTAATGGCCATAGTGTTAAAACGCTATGTAAGGTGCCGTTAGAAGCAGTTTACGGATATTAATTTAATTTTCTTAGTGTCCCAGAGTGAAAATTTTCCTCAAAGGTTTATTTTAAATTACTTTTCTTAATCATTATACTAGTCCCAATTTTAGGAAAATTTAAAATGATACGTCGGAATTTCCCTATCTGGCCATTAATTAAACACGGGGCTACTTATTAATTTCCGCTTATCAATTTTTAATAAAGCATAGAGAAACACAAAAAGGGAAATATTTTTGAAATAAAGCAGATCCGTAATCTTAAAAATTCAATATTGCGAAATTAAGTTTTTTAATTAATTTTCTTTGGGTACCTTTTCACGGCTTAGTTTTCTTCATCGCCGGAAGCTATGTCGGCAACAATATTGAGTTTCAAGATATCTTAATAGCTAGAATATCTGTTTAGTTACTACGAGATTACGACGTTGTTTTCGAATATTATTTATGTTTTATGTATTTCCTTATTAATTATAAGTACTTCTTACATATATTTCCATATATTTTTAAATCAACAACTAACAAAAGAATATACTAATAAATACTTTTATCGAATAACTTTAATGTAACACGTGTGCCAAACTAGCCCATTTATTTAAACGAATTAAACAAAACACAACGTATTGTTCACTCAAACATAACAAGCAAACAAAAGCATATCGCATAATAATCGAATCACATTTTTTACCATTCTAACCACTTGAAAACTGCTATAAATACCTGTCCCCCTTCAGTAGGAAGTGTGCTAAATTACATATTGTACTGTAATATATTGTAATGAAATGCGTCTGTGCGCATACGATTAGTGGAGCGAGAAATTGCTTAATCAGTCATCTGTGTAATGTCGATGATTAGCTCGGTACCGATATGAAATCGACGGTGAAATTTTCGGTGCATTCGATGCGACTGTAGTAGGGGTAGCGACAGAAGTTTTACGGAGTGGGTTGGAGTTCAAATTTTTTGGGAAAAGGGTCGATGTGAGGTAATATTTATGATTGTGGAACAGTCAACTGTCAGATATTATTATAATTTTTCTAATGTATGAATTAAACTTGATTGATAATAATTTTTATTAACTTAAAGCAAAATCAATATTCTTAGAATGTACAAATTAAATAAAATATTACTGCACGCACACAAAGGAACGCTTGGTGGTATTATTTATTCTCTTTACACATTTCAGTATCCATTCCAACAATATATAATTACAAAAGCATGTATTTATTTTAAATGCAGCTGTATTGCCTTGAATATTCTGTTCGGTTTTATTCAGTGAAACCTTCACACATTCAAACTTCATGAGCCGTAAATTTGCCAACAAATGACCCTTGACGATTTTCACGCTGTCACAGAAATGAAGGAAAACAGAATCCTGGGCATTGACCGCCCCAAGAGATATATTGTCCAGACCCAACCCGCCACGTCATGATGATAATAAATACCCCAGTAATACCCATTATTTCTGTTACCCTTTATACAGAATTATGTACGTCAAAATATGATACTTTATAGACGTATCGATTGTTAACGTGATTAATTATATGAGCACGCGGTTTATATCAATTATTTGATTTTCTATTCGATTGTTTTCTATCCGAGTGGACACGGTTTTAATATCGAAATGGTTTCGATTTATTGCTCAATCCTCGTGTAATGGATGTGCAGGGATTTTTATTATGAATGGCTCATATTAACGGCATGACTTATTACTAGAAAATCTGCACAGTTGTTAGTGGCAACAGCAATTGAGTTTCTGCTCGCAATCGCGTGATCGAAACCGATGAAATGGTCAAACAAAAAATGCCTAGTTACCCAAAAGGCCAAAGGCAAGTCAGAAATCATAGGAATGATCATTTTTATTAACAGCCTAGCTATCTGCTGTAACTTCTAAGCTAGTAAATTAATTTTAATCTAAAATAACTATTAATTGTTACATCAATGCCTAAAATTAGCACCAAATCGAAACCAATTACGAATTTAATCACGTTAGTACCTAACTTCCACTAGTAATTTTCCTCTTACTAATTTTATCTACTATCCATTTCCACGTTACCAGTACATACGTACAAATTCAATTCAGTTTTCCAATCGACTGAAAGCTGTTTACAATCACGCAACCAAGTAACATGGCTCGTTTGAGTTAAATAAAAGACCTCGGACGATGCGTCCGGGCCCATCGGGGTACGAACTACGTATGGTAATGTTTTTCTCTGTTTAAGTATTCAGTATGGAATTAATGCGTGGGTTTTGAGTAGAAAATATTGTGACTTTTACTGAAGGAGTGGTATTTAATTGCATTTAGTAAGGTTGGAAGCTAACTCTCTTCGGATCTTAATGACGAAAACAGAAAAACCCTATTTATTTTAAACTTTAAATCTATGAAGAAGGAAGGTTGTAAAAGCAAATTAGATAATTATAATGATTGCGATGTATGTGAGTTTCTTAAAGCGATTTATAAATAATTTTGTTGTTTACATAGCAATCTATTTAAAACCTGACAAATTAATGAACCATCTAAGAGCAAATTGAGCAAACGCGCCATCAATAATTCAATAAACTCATTTGCCACTTTAGGCGTCAATTCCTTCCCAATCTATTTTCGGATAAAATGAAAAAATACTCCTACAAATCCGTGTAAAATTGTACGAGTTTTTAATTTGCATTCGTGTCATTCGTCACTTAGTATTCAAAGCGTCGCCTTGAAGTGAATCGAAACAGGAACTTTCAATTGCAAAAACATTCCCGCACTAAGTGGAGTGCTCGGAATTAGCAGATTTATTCATTCTTTTATGCTTTCATAATTATATCTAAGAACTCTAGGTTACTTCTATTTTTCATGCTAATCTAGGAACGTGCTTTAAAATAACTTACGACGTTCATTTAAAGTATGGCGGCATGAGTTGTGGTTCCTTGAAACTTGGTAATGTCGCGATGGTAAAAGCTTAGCAATGTATGCAAAAATATAATTTATGTTCAAGAATACTAAAAGTGCTTGAAAATGCACGAATTAACAATGTAGGAGTATAAAGTATTAAAGTGTAATTATCAACGTATTTTCTGAAATTTGCACGAACTGCATAGAATTAACAGACAAAACTACGTACAATCCATGCGGAAAAAGATAATTAAGAAGACTTCCCTATAAAAATATTAGGTACAGTCCTAATGTGGCTGATAAATGAGTTAAAGCTTGCTCCATGTCGTATCGAAACCTTTACTGTTCATTACTGTTATTAGCAAAAGGGGTCCGTGAACAAAGTACCTACAACTTTTCCAAACCCATTGGGGATTTGCCAGGCTCCCAATTTTTGGCTTCCTAATCCTGTTCCAAATTCTTTCAACTCATTTCAACGGGATCGGTTAAACTTCTCAATTACGTATGTATAGCGAAATGTCTAACAGAGTTCCTGTTGCGTTTCACGCTTGTGCATGCAAATTGGAGAGCGATAGCAAACTATTATTTGCTTGCAAAGTTAAATAGCTTTTGCCGGTCTTTCTCTAGAAAAACCAGGAAGAGTTTAATCCCAAATCGAACTGGGAGCTGACTGAACTTTCAACGAGCTGTTGTTATGGAGAATGCTATTTTTTTCTGTCAGTGAACACTAACTTTATGTTGCTAAAGTTTTAGATACAATAGAGCGAACATTTTTTAAACCTGTTCCATATTATAAACTATCGGAATTTGTTGCTTTTGTTTTTTTATGACACGGCAACATAAGGTTTTAAAAAACCTAAATCCAAATTTTAAATTTTGCATCCATTGGATAATAGTTAAAAAAGAAAAAATACATTGTTTTATTTTTATTTCAGTAAGTATATACTTGGCGAGTCGTCAAGTCGTGGTGGCCTAGTGGGTAAAGGACCAAACTCTCAAGTATGAGGTCGCAGGTTCGATCCCAGGTCAGGCAAGCACCAATGCAACTTTTCTAAGTTTGTATGTGCTTTCTAAGTAATCTTAGACACCATTGACTGTGTTTCGGATGGCACGTTAAACTGTAGGTCCCGGCTGTCATTGAATATCCTTGGCAGTCGCTACGTACGGGTAGTCAGAAGCCAGTAAGTCTGACACGAGTCTAACCAAGGGGTATCGGGTTGCCCGAGTAACTGGGTTGAGGAGGTCAGATAGGCAGTCGCTTCTTGTAAAGCACTGGTACTCAGCTGAATCCGGTTAGACTGGAAGCCGACCCCAACATGGTTGGGAAAAAGGCTCGGAGGATGATGATATACTTGGCGAGCCCAATATAACATTTGTATTCTTTACACGCCCATAAAAAACCAGGTTACTAGCTTGCGTAATGCACTCATGAAAAACTAAGAGCTTTCTCGCATCAATAGCCTTTCAACAGCTATCCATCACTAATACATAAAGCCGTTTCATAGCTCTGATGTCACTGTAATACACATAAATCTAAGTGCAACTTGCAACCGTAAGAGTACAAGCAAACTGGCAATTTTTAGTCGGCCGATAGTTTGTTTGGACTCGTAAATCAGTATGAAGATCACACTACCATTACAAAGTATCAGTCCGACTGAAAACATCGATTGGAATCAAGATTTTCTTTTAAAAAAATCCCAAACATCGGGCCAACAGTCGGCCGACTCTTTAGTCTACAGTGTACTCTAAAAGTAGGGCGCGATGACGTCATCAGAGGTATGTGTCAGCCTGCGGTAGACGGTCTGTAGGTAATGTAGATGACGCAAGTTTTGGATAATACTCATGATAAATATCTTACCTAGTTGTTGGAAACGTACAATTCTGTAAATATTAAGATATCTTTTTGTAGGTGTAAACAAACCTATCAATCTTTTCAGAAGTCCATGTTGCTCATGTGTGTTCGGTAAACAAAAGATATGACATTCAGATCTATAATTGTGTTACCAAAAACATCCCAGCTCATTTTTACACAACTTAGTTTCAAAATCAACAAGTCGCACAACCACAAACATCAAACAAAAAACGAATACCAAAATACATCGAATTCGAAGCTTATTAAAATTCCTTAATTACCGTGAACTGTTAAGACCATTATTTCCATGGCCTTTGATCAATCAGACAGCTGACTAACGAAATTATGTCGATATTGAATAAGCCAAAACAAATTACATCGTCTTTGATAAGGTAATTATTAAATATAATTATTGTTTCGTCACGAACCCTTGCTTTGTGGGTCGCCGGTCGATCGGTACGGCTATAATCTCTATTGAGAAGGGCAGATGGTTATTTCGTTCATATATTTCAAATAAAGACTTATGTTTTTGTTTTCATTTTACCACCAAACTAATACGTAAGATTTAATAATACATTTAATCTTTTATGAATAACATACAAAAATAACATTTCATGTTTCATGGCATTTTCTTTCCCAAACAACACCAAAAAGTATCTCACAACAGACAAACGGACTCCGCAAAAAGCCCGTGACGTCACCCAGACATAATTGGCGAAGACGCGGTTCAAGCCATGAAATTAAACATAACAAAATGTTCGGACACAAAGAGAAATTACAGTCCCAACACTTCTACGTCCTAATTATCGCAATGACAAAGTACAGGAGAACAGAGGACGACGAAATTTATATCGAATCACTGAGAATTTATCGTCGTGTTTTGTCTTACATAGGTATTATTTGATTGTGTTTTGTTTCTTTTCGGTTTGGAGAATAAAATATTTGGGAAAGAATGTGATTTAATTTTATTTGTCACCTTTACATTGAATTGCCTATAGTTACCTAATTTTAAATACCTTTCTGACTAATGTTAGTTACAACACTGTCATTGCAAAAGTCGCCAATATTTAGCCCATGCCAAAGTTTAATTCGATTTCGCATTCAAAAAGATAACAACAACAATAAAAAATGAATTTTCATTTTTGAATGATAGCTAGCCTATTTTATGAGCGAACAGTTTTGAAACTACGAGCGGATCAGTTATCTAGCCTAATAGACTTAACTGACGATCGTTTGAAAGCAATATATTGAAGCTGTAAAACAATACAAAATATTTTTTATCATTTTTTTATTTCTAGTTTATCTGCACGCAACGGTAAAAAAAACGTTTCATTTACAAAATGAATGGATAATGTTTGTTGGGTGTTTGTTTAATTAATGAAACTGGTATGAAAGTAAAACAAATGCTTTTTTTCAAATCTATCAGTTTTTACATTAACACAGACAAAATGGATGCTCTAGATCTTCTTAATTTAAAGAGCTGACTATACAACTATATATGTTGATAGCATAAAACTTGAACTTTAGGTTGGAAAATCCCGAGAGAAAATATTAATTTCTTTACGCTTGTCAGGAAATTTGTAGAACAATTTTTTTAATTCAAACAACCGAGCTGTAGAAAATCCTTTATAGTGATAACAAAGGCTGAGCCATGTTTATCTGCTCACTGTGCTGCATCAAATGCGCACGAGTGGACACCAATCTTCTTAAAATTAATTCGCAGTGTACACGGAACGTAAACTGGTCGCTACGTGTAAACCGAACGACGATTAAGTGAGTTATTTCGGTGGAAATGTGCTACAAGTGAGCCAGTGTTATAGGGATTTGTGTTGAAGTTTTACTTAAGGACTAGCTTCCGCCCGCGGCTTCGCCCGCATGGTGTGTTGATAAAATGTAGTCTAATCCAGGGCATCACCTATCTACATACCAAATTTCAACTAAATCGGTCCAGCCATTTTTCTGTGAAAAAATTGCAAACATACATTCTCACAAACTTTTACTTTTATAATGTTAGTAGGATAGTAGATATCAAAAACAAGTATAGAAATAGTATGGAGATGTATAGTTAGGCACGTTACAAAGATCAGGTATTTAGCTGGTAGCAGACCGACTGAAAACTTTGTTTTGATTTTCTTTAAAAAAATTGCCATTCATCGGGTCAACTATCGGGCGACAGTTTAGTCTGCAGTGTTGCGGGTACACTACATTTAAGGGAATTTAAATGCATGTTATACAATTTGCATTGTATAACATGCATTACAAAATGTATATAAAATCATATTAAGCTTTTAATACCAAGTTTATTCAATGCATAATATAACAATTTTGACGTTATAAATACCACAATATCAAAGTCATCCATAGCCTAAATATATCTGGTGCAGAATTTAGGCCACGCTGTGTTTATGCTACACTCTGCGCAGATTGCATCACATTACAGTTTATACTCTGTGACAATCTAAACTTTATTGAACACTGAGGTCGTATATCACTCGCTGAAGCGATTAAGCATATTTTGGCGTTCTTATAGGTTATTAAATTAACTTTGGTCTAACTAGAAAACTTCGATCTTTAGACTACATTTTGATGTAGGATTGTTTAAAGTCGCTAAATTATTTTAAACCTGTTAAAATGTAAGTACAAGTGTCCTGTTTTCTTATAACCGCTTCACAATGTTATTCTGATGATACTGAATATTACTGGCTTTGACTATGATAATTGAAATATTTAATGTAAAAAATCCCCTGCATATTGCCTGTCACTAACAGTCTGCATTATAATCAATCAGACTTAGTATTACAAATATTCACATTTTTTGTATCTCGCATAAGAAGATTTAGTCAAAGGATTTATTTTACCCAGTCAACAGCATGCACCTTGACAGAAACATTCGAGAAAACACCTTCAAATATAATAGACAAAGAAGAATATAATAATAAGACTTATGCTCAGCACCTGTCGCATCGCCAGACAAAGTCAACCCTATCAGCAATCTACTCAATATACAATCCTCCCCCTCTCACGCTTGGCAGCCCGTGCAAGGTTTCTTTACCCCTTCAGACGACCATTAATACAAATAAAGTAAAACACAGCCAACTGCCAATTCACCAAGTCGAAATAAACAGTTAGAATGTGTTGCTAATGCGATTAAAACGTCAAAAAATCACACTTCATACCAAAATTAATAATAACAAGTTTACAATTTAATAGGACAGGTTCAAGAAAACGACCGTTATTACGACAGTTATTACGACTTTAAAATTCCCAAAATAGACACCCACATTAATAGTTCATCTGAGCCACTATAAAAATAGTTTTAATAACCAAATATGGAGTATTATCTCATTCCATGTGAATTTATCTTGTGTTTACTTCTCTTCTAGATGTGTGTGCTTTGCTAATGAGCTCGCTCAATTTGGTTTGCTTGGCCCCAAAATGTTGTAATGTTGCATTCCATAACACGCCTCCAAAATATATGCGACTCATTAGAGGCGTCAGATGAATTTTGTGGAATCAACGAGCTAATGACACAGAAATCCGTGCATATTTTGAATAAACAATCGTGTGGTATCGTACATTTTTGTGTCGTGGGAAATATTTAAATGTAAAGGTCAGATAAATTAGTGCGAAATTATTTGAGTAATACATTTAATTCGTAACGGTCATGAGGAAGGCATTTATTTGGTTTATTGCAACTGTTCATGAGCTAAAACATGATTCAGTTTTACATGCTGAAGCTTACTCATCTTTGTATCATTTAATATTATAAATTATTAAGTAACAAAGAAATTCAAAGATTCTTTTTATATTCCGTTGACGAGTAGAAAGACTAATTAAAACACTTCTGATAATTTATGTGAAAAATAACAAGCTAATTTCACAAAAGTAACAAAGTATTATAGCTTCCGGGAATCGTCTCGTTAGTGATCAAATGGCCGCGAACATCGTGTGGAATGTTAACATTGCTTTTTCTCTCTCGAAAACTTTCCTTTTATTACATCAAAGTCTCTCATAACGAGATTCACTGGATGAAATTTTGTTTCACAGAATTGAACAAAGGAAACTCATAGATTTCTGTGTGGACCGAATGAAAATGACTGTACAAAACAAAGTACAATAAATCTAGAAATCCCCTTGCAGAACGCCCACCGCATTGATTTAGCTAACCCTACTCTCCCCTGACGGGATATGCAGTTACCAAAGTAAACAAAATGACGCCGGGCCTAAGCAAATAATGTGAGCAAGTAAGTCTAATTCATTATTGTTCGCAGAAACAATAAAAGCGGCAACAAACGAGATTACCGATAAATCTAAAAGGGAATTTTTCTACACGGGAGGGGCTTATCTACTTTACGTCGTTTTGGGAATAAATACCGGGAGTCTTACTGCAATGAAGACGGTGCCGAACTTAAGTCTCCTATTGTCTGTTAGGATAAAAAAGGTACAGAGAAAGTAGGCCCCGCCAACCTTCTATCGCAATCTCTTTATTTACTACGGAATCTTTTACTGACCTTGTTATTTCGTAAAGGGTATTAAAGATAGAATCGGTTTAATCATGAATTATTTTCCGGTTGTACATCCTACGCTCTAAAATTCTATGGTTCTCTTAATGTCACGTTTGATGTAGATACAATATGACTTGTGTGTAGTAACAATGTCATTAGTGGACCATCTCAATTCAATTCAATAATTACAACAGTTTAAAATGTTAAACAGTTTGAACCCACAAAAAAACGTGCAAAACAAAAGGCAAAGAAAAAAGATGTAGCACTTTGTTAACACTTTGTCATTTTGACAGCTGCGTGAAACTAAGAAGACGCTACCAAAATGTGGTAGGACGGCGCCAAAGTATTAAGTTACAATCCAGTAAGGGGACAATCGAATTCAAATTCAGAAATCCCGTTTTGAAAGCGAGAGATTATTTTATTCACTGACTTAATGTTTTCAAACAGCGTTATCGTGGATGACAAATTGCTTTATAGAACCACTTTTGGATTGTTTGAATTATTATAATTGTTTTTCGGTTATTTGGCGCTCGCTATTAAATTACCTACCTTATCTTTATCGTACTCGGATATAAAAGATATAAAATTATGTATTTTTATAAACTTCATCGGGAAATATAGTTTTTTTTTTTTGTAAATTTTGGTGAATGCACGCCAGAATTAGTCAAAGGAAGTGGTGAACGCAATTGTGTGGAGATAACTGCCTCCTATGCGTCGATTGAAGCCAGTTTCATGTACATCACAGTACTAAACTCGTGGGTGAGCCGAATTTAATCGTCCGAAGCGCTAGTGCGAATAATGGCCGCGACAAATTTTCCGTTCCGTCGAGCATTTTCCTCTGAATGCACCTACACAATCGACGGTATTGCCTGCAAAATTGTACGCTATTAAGTGACATTCTAAATATAGGGATCCACAGGATGACGTCGAGATAGCCAGTCGCACTCAACCCTTTCGTATTCGAACCGATATTCAATATCTTCGCTGCACCATTTTGAACCTTATCATCGGATAAAAACCTATAAAGTTGCGTGGCAGTTCCGTCTCGTTTGTAACGTTATTAAAATAAAAATGTGTGGACAACTGATGAAGTGTAACTGTTACACATCTGCCTTTCGACGATTGATTCGTAATGATGATTGCTACGTGCGGTTTGGAAGACATGTCCGCGGAAAGCAGCCTCGTGTTATATCAATGTTGTGACGTTAATAATATGGCAACCGTAGCGAACTAAAGATAACTTACTACCGACATTATAATTTCAGTTTCTGATATGTTGTGAGGAGAAACCCCCTACTTATTCACCGTATCGAAGAAAAAATGAATAATCGAGTTTAAATTTCAAAATTGTTTTGTAATCGACTTTTAACTTCGACTGGCAGATTTATGCACGTGAATTTAAATGCTCAACTGTTAAAGAAATTGCACCTTAAGGCATTACCTTTTGCGTGTTTCGTAAATATTTCATTTACACAAATGTGAACATTATGACATAATGATTATACATATTACGGGTTGTACATTATAAAAGTAAACCCTGAGGAGTATTTAATGGTGTAAGTTATTGTCCTTTATGGCCTTAAGATTTTCTTGGTCAATGACTCAAGATTATAAAATTATGCATGTGTGACAACAGTACACTTCAATTTATTTCGTCATTTATAAATTAACGAAAATAATGTTTTCAGGATACAGAAGCAAAATTATCAACATCTTGTTTCAATTCCGCGCTTCCTGTCATATTCTTTCCGAACAAATTTCCTTTGAATTAACAAAATTGCCCATTTGTTCCAGTAATGCAACTCTATTTCCTTTGCGGCACTATCTCATGAACTTATAATTAAAAGCAAGCGCGTACGCACGGTTGAGCGACTGAACGTGTTTTCAATCATCACACATTATGGGTTTTACGACTGTCTGTCTGTTCGTCTGCGTAAGGAGAAGCTTTGCACTGATTAATAACACGTGGTATTGGAACAACGGAATGGTGTTTTATAACAGCAGTCAGTAATTAATTCGATTTTAAATCCAATGATTGTTTGCAGATTGCTGAGGTGTTTGTTAAGTAGAAATTAAGTATCTTTCTCATGTCCTGTTAGAATTGATATTGAACCTGCTTTTTGGTATGGCGTATGTATAAATGCTTGGATAATAGCGAGAAAAAAAACACCGAGGAACTAAACAGTTTATAATTTCAAATTAAACTGAAATTAGCAATTCAACTTCATGATTTCTAACCTCAGTGTTCATGTGATCAGGTTATAGGGTTTACCACCTAAAATATTATAGGTAATACTTAAATAAGAAGAATAGAAGAATTAAATAAAAGTAGGTATTGATATAAATAAATGCTTTCATCATGATTCAAACCAATAAAAGAAAATAAACAAAGTGCATATTGTATAATTTGATAGTTCCAAATGATTCTCAATTTAATTTGTTAGATTGTAGTCACACAATTTGTTTCCAACCACTGTCGCCACTTTCAGGCCATTAGCAGATATTAATACAGTTTCTCGCCGATGCATTTCTGCATGAAATTATGTTCGTTGCACCTTGCTGTATTGTATCTGTGTTACCCTATTATTCTTAGAATTAATAATAATTTTATTGTTAAAGTTAATGCAGTATTTGTAATTAATAAGCACAGATTTATATTTAAAGTTTTGCAGTAAAAAATAATAGCAAACGACTCCGAGTTTCCTATTCCAATAAATTCATTTCGATACAATGTAAAAACACTATAACGACAAATAAACACAAAGAGCGGGAAGCAAAAAGGAAAAATAGGAGAGAACTGAACGTTTTATAAAAAGGACGTCAAAATAATGTTGGGACTCGATTTTGTATCGCAAAACAAATAACATTAAATGTTAACGTCGGGAAGGCAGGTGAAATGGCAGACGTAAGACGTACGAAAGCTTACCAAATATTTACAAGTGCCTCAAGTGGCTTAAAACAAATTCTCCAATAATCTTACCTCGTCTTTGTACTATTGTTTACACTGAATTTCGCTACTGGCTCCCCTTGGCTTGTATTTTTGTGGAACGCCACTCAAATTGTGTTTGATTTCGCCAAACATAAAGCATTTGTAAACATTTAGGAACGGAGTTGTATCGGGTTACACGTTTCCTTTTGTTAGTGCCGTTTGAGTTTCTACAACACAAAATATTTTTATTATATCAATTGGTTGTGATTCAGCGGTTTGAGAAATGATTGATGGTGAATTTAATGAGTCGTTGCTGGACGTAACCTTTATGAATCGGGAATCCAGGCCACGAGCTTCTAGAAATTTATAAATATTTATTATTAGCTGTTGTGAATAATAAATCATAGATAACGAGATGGGGTCAGTTGTAAGGCACGTGAAATCGTAATTCTGGACACAGGTCGATTTAACTCAAATCTAAAACCGAATAAACTATTTTTCTTTTTTAATTGTTAGTTACTGTATTTCTGTCGAGAAAGAATAAATAAGCGCCCAACATAGAATATTGTAATTCAATACAAAGTTAAGTAATTTAACACGTTTAATCGTAACGTCAACATAACAGAAACCATCTTCCTCTATATTTACAATCACAGGCAACCGTTAACTTATATGTGAAACACACAAATTTCCCTTCAGTTTTTTTTTTCATAGCTGTCGTGATGATTTTGACAGTGTCGCCCGTCGAATGTTTACATCGTCACTGCCAAGTCATTAGTCGACACTTTCGTCGCAGGCGCATCTGGCGGACGCATCACACATACACTTTACAAACTTATCTGCTGTTCCAAAAATCCTATCGTACCTTCTATTTTTAAAGCAATAAGGTTTATTATTGATTGCAGTAAGTTAAGTGTAAATGCTAAAATAAATTGGTAATTAGGATATTGGAATAATTAAATTTCAAAATCATAACATAATGCGTCACACGTTGTGTTCGTCTTGACGTGAATGTAACATGTTATAATAACAGTGAGATTTACTTCTATTGGAATCAGGCCTAAATTAATATAATAAATACCGACTCTTTTGAAGTAAAAATACTTGGAAATATTTTCAATGTTATTGTGTTATTTTCACAGAATTATTATACGGCGAAGAAATTAATATGAGTTTTTATTTTACAAGACAATTCTTCACTTTAACCTGATCGCTTCACAAACATATTATTAGGTATATATCACATAGCAGCCTTTAGGTACACAGTGCTAAACTTGATCTCAAAAGCTACATGATTTCATGTGTAACGGACTCACTCTTGCTCTTTATTATTTTGCCCTTCATCTTAAATCTACACTTCATAAGCTCGCATAATTTACAAGCGTACTAAATTAATTTTCACATCAAAGCAAAGCTATAAAAATCCAACATAAGCCTTCCTTATTTTTAATAAGAGCATCACATTTACAAATTCCTTTAGAAACAGCAGCGATATTAAAATCACAACGTTTCTCACAAAGACAAAGGGGGAGCCGACGCAAGAGGTATCAAAAGTAATAAATAATTCCCTCACTTCGCGACAAATGAGGTCATGTGTTTCTCCTTTACGTTTTTTGTTCGACTTCCCGCGGGATCGTGTGTCTTCTATTTCCGTTTCAATGTATCGACTGAACGATTTGCTTCTTTAAATTTAGAATATGTTCGCTGTTTAGTGTGGCCACCCTGGGGATCATTAAATTCGGGAGAGCAGATGTCAACCTTGCCAGCATCTGGTAACTTTTAGTTTTAATTTAACAAATTGATATTTGTTGGTCACATCCTTTTTGGTTCACTTGGTGTGAGATATGAAAAGTTTTATAATTATGCACTGTTTATGACCGTGGCTAACTAAATATATGTAGTGCACGTGTTGAAGAAGCTTTCGTAATAAACATAATTACAAGAGTGCAAGCCACATAAATAATTTTATTTAATTTGGTTTTAAAGTTTATTAAATGACTAGCTTCTGTCAGCGGTTTCACCCGCATCCCGTGGGAACTATTTCCCGTACCGGGATAAAAAGTAGCCTTCCTCGATAAATGAGCTAACTAACACTGAAAGAAATTTTCAAATCGGACCAGTAGTTCCTGAGATTAGCGCGTTCAAATAACAAACAAACAAACTCTTCAGCTTTATAATATTAGTATAGACTAGCTTCTGCCAGCGGTTTCACCCGCATCCCGTGGGAACCTCGGCACGGACCCGGATAAAAAGTAGCCTATAGCCTTTCTCGATAAATGGGCTATCTAACACCGAAAGAATTTTTCAAATCGGACCAGTAGTTCCTGAGATTGGCGCGTTCAAACAAACAAACAAACAAACAAACAAACTCTTCAGCTTTATAATATTAGCGTAGATGAATGTATAACTATATCACTGTTATCACATACCAACTATAATATAGGTTCTTCTTAAAAAGTACTTCATTTAAAGTAAAAGATTATTTGGTTTAAGACTTTGATTGATGCTTTTAGTCCGTAACAAATCCTTTTGTATTTGAAGTAAGGCTTTCTTACTCCTGATAATAATTACCTAGTCCATCAGAGAGTCTTATTTGTTGTTGCTACCTACGACCTACGATATTTTTGGAAATGGGTCGAAGACTTAGTTTACATATACCAGTGACATAAGGTAAATATTTCCAGTTTTGAACTGTAATTAGTCTAAAAACATATTGCAGTTCAAGTCGATTGAGTCATTCAATTCTAGACTATGAGTCACCTAGTTCTTGAAAGACAACATTGTACAAGACAGTTAATCTGGTTCCTAATTTATAGTTGATAGTATCAAAGCATAATTCCGTATAAACGTCAGGATCTGGTTTTGATAATAACTGTCCTGACTAATAACAAATGTAAATACGAAACCGAGTTGTTTGTCTGTTATGTTTTCATAGTAATATGACTGAATCTATATAGACTGAAAAGTAAAGATACAGACAGTACAAAACCACATTTCCTTAAGTACTTCTGAAAGTTGTTAGCATCAATCATCTGCCTAGCTTTTTCCCAAAAATGCCGGGGTCGGTTTCCAGTCTTACCGGATGCAGCTAAGTATCTGTATTTTACAAAGAGCAACTGCCCATCCTACCTCCTCAATCCAGTTGTTAGCGCCCAATATAAAACTGAAACAAGGCTACCAATAAAATAAAAACTACAGATTTCTTCATCCTTTATAACTGACCTCCACTTCAAAGGACACAACAATACTTTTAATCCTTTTGTACTTTGACCTATTTAAATCACGTTAAAAGCAAATAGGAGTTTAACCTCAAAACCGCATTTAGAGTAAGCATTGCAATCTTACGTACAATGGGCAACATAAATTGTTTTGCTAGACACAACATCTTCCAGAAGAATTTGTACTTTATTCCTAGTCCATAAGGTGGTGTTTTCTGGATCAAAGGGGTGTTCTTGGTAATAATTGGAAGAGAGGCAGCCTGTACGTTTGGAACAATCAAACTTAACCTTGGGAACGTTTTACGAGTCGCTTTCAGTTCGCAACGGCGTAATAAACATGTCGGTATTCATCGGCAACAAGTGTTCGCGGCTTGTGGTCTATCCACGTGTTTACTTATAGTAATGGCAAAGTACCTAATAATTACTAGATACTCCATCAGAAATAAGTCTAGATTTTTTATTACATCCTTATCCGTGCAGGTATGAAGTACTAGAATTACGCAGCTGCTTGAGGCCTGTTGAAGTTTTTGTAGCTACAATGTACCTCCATGAATCATGAATCATAAAGCTATCATGATAAGAAATTGTAATCAGAAGGGACATGAAAATATGAGTCAGGTGTTTAGCCGTAACTGATATCGTCACCTAAGTTACGTTAAATTTACATACTCTCATTTTAAGCGCAAGTATTTATTCACTGTAATCTTATTCGTCATACTCGTCCACACAAATATTATGTGTCTACAAATAATATTCGTCATACTCAAAGGCTAATATAAAAATCATATTATTCTACAGTTTTTAACAAAATAATTCCTGTGTTATTTTCTTTATTCAAATATACTCGCAAAAAGTATCCATAAATTACAATGGAGCCGACTTAAACTTCAAAAGAGAGCTCTGCAATGCAAAATTCACCTGTATGAAAATTTTATTCATCCTTATGAATGTACTAGCACTAAAACTAAAATTGTTGTCGCTAGATAGAACTCTAACAACTAAACTACGGGTCATAAAGTAAAGTGAAGTATCTTTCACAAAGAGACGTAAATGTGTTAGCATATAAATAAAATAAGTCCTGCGTCATGGCTGAAAAATCATATTTTTAGTTCGTTATAAGGAGGTAACCCTCAACGTTTTTATTAGAAAACATTATCTGTGTTTTGTTTTACTGCTCATGTTTTTATTAGGTAAGATGAAAACGCTTTCAAATAATGTATTGACAGCTTTATGAATTGTAAAACAAATGCGGTATGCATCGGTTACTTACGATAGTGAAGAGCTCATAGACTCGATTAATATTATTATTCGTTTATGTACTTGAATGGTAACACTTAATGGTTAAGATGAAAAATGAAATAGATTCTTGAGAAAAATATAATGAACACAAAGGTTTTCAAACGAATTCTTCGTGGTTGCGACATACAATCAAAAACATTATCACCTCACTAAAATTCCTTTTGATCATCTAAAATGTTACGAAGTCCATCATGATTGCTGTTTATCGATTCATATTTTGTAATCAAAACGAAATTGTGTAACAAACTTTAAAAATCAATGAAATGTTGACATAACATTGACATGTTTACGTTTCCTTTCTTGTATTCTTTCATCTATTTTATAAATAATTTTATTGGCATCGATATCTCTTAGTTCATTTCAATCAACAGTATCGATATTTTCGTAAGCACTATGATGGATATAACATTTCCTAGCAATAACGTTCGATGTTATATTTGAAGGAATTACGATGCCTGCTGTGAAATGCGTTATACTAATATAGCTCCTATGGGTGTGATCTCATTGTGCCGTAATTTCTGTAAGTGATATTACTTCTGTTGTATTATTAGTTCCTGCATTTGTTTCTTTTATTTTTTCAGCATCAGTTCCCTGACCTATTTATTGCAATAACAACTGTATTTTCGATGTTTGGTTGGAATCTTTACTAACAATAGTTGCTAAATATTGGTTGTACCTATATGTATGAGTCATGAAACATTAACTTTATAATCAGTAAGCACAATTTGGGTAGCAGTAAAATGCGAATCTAATCTCAACCATGATGGTGCTTAACGTATTCTATTTATGGAGATGTCTTATTACCGCTGTATAATTTTCGAAATTAGAATATAATTAAGCTTTGATCTAAAAACATAACCGCGTTTCAGGAAAACCTTTGATATCGTTTTGTTGGTCGCGATGTTTCATCAGTTTTGTCTGGTACATAATCCTACTTATATTATAAATGTGAAAGTTTGTGAGAATGTATGGATGTATGTTTGTTATTCAATCACGCAAAAACGGCTGGACCGAATTGATTGAAATTTGGTATGTAGATAGGAGATACCCTGGATTAACACATAGGTTACTTTTTATCAACACACCACGCGGTAATAAGTACCTTACAAGTAAACATATATTATATGGCTCGATTGCATGCGTACGCCAAACATTATTTAGAAGTATCATAGGCATCTGTCAAGTTGTCAGTAAAACACGAACCAAAAATTTTATAAAAATTAAAGAGACTTTTTATCTTGGCTACAAAGCGGGACCTGTGAACAGCCTGAGAAAACACTGCAATATCTTCATTGCAGTAGTCTTAGAAGCGTTATAAAATATTAATTCTAAAATAAGAGTGCAGACAGCAGACCCATTTTCTGTTCTGCCAAAAGCTACAACGCTTTACAATACAAATTGCATCATATTCTTCATTCCAAACCCGGTGAACTTGGAGAAGTAATTCGCATACTTGATTTGGTTGGAACATCAACTTTACGCTCTTTTTACAACATGCAGTGCTGAAGTATCGCATGCGATATTGCAGTTGTAAACCAGTCAGTTGCACTTGGTACAGTCAATTGCAAAAGCTGTAAACACTTGGTTACCTTTTTCATTGTTTTTTCATGATAGTATTTAGGGATGTTACGACTCAGGGTCTCTTATTAGTGGTACTATTGGTTAAATAGAAGAGCTTGATGAATTCTTAAAACTTTTCCATTATACCTTTGTTGTTTTGCTACGACTTTGTTTATTTAGTATTCATAGTAGTGTAATTAGGATAGTCGACACGTATCTTATAAGCAGGTAATGTGAGCTGCAAAGATGTCCCTTCTTAACTCATATAAATCTAAATTTAAACAATATATCAATGGCTGATAAAAAGGTGAAGGAAAACATCTTGAGGAAACCTGGGCTATAAAGTCTGGAATCACCAACCCGCATTGAGCAAGCGTGGTGATTAATGCTCAACCCTTTTCCGTGTGAGACGAGGCCTGTGCCCAGCAGTGGGACGATAAAAAGGCTGTAACAGTAACAACAGTATTGTGATGAAGTGAACTTAATTACGTACTGTTTGTAAGTGTGCCTTACTAAAGTTTTGGCCCACTGGACATTTCATAAGACAATGCATAGATTTGATTCATTGTCATTAGTTAGGTCGATATTAGCAAACCCGCCCCATGACTCACACACTATTAACATGCTGGTTTAGAGATTTGGATCATTTTCATTGTTTGACCGAATATTTAAATAAAATTATTCCAAACTAGCTGGTGCCCGCGACTTCGTCTGCGCAGGTTTAGTATTTCGAACAATATGTTTACAAATTGTAGCCTATGTGTTATTCTGATGTATAAGCTATATTATTGTAAAGTTTCATTAAAATCCATTCAGTAGTTTTTGCGTGAAAGAGTAACAAACATCCATACATACAAACTTTCGCGTTTATAATATTAGTAGGATCTATGTTCTGAGATCTGTTTCTGAATTCCGTATGACAAACCTTGCTCGTATGTTTGTGTCCAAGCAAAGTTGTACTTGTTAAATTAAAAAAAATGGCTGAACAGAGTAAGATGCCTTATATGTTATGTACTTACTAGAAATCATAGATCGGAAGTTCATGTCAGTGAACTTACGCTTAATTTACAGTTACGTAATCATAATCGCATACAGCACAATAAAGTAAGTTAACAATAAAGTCATAATTCATCATTAGCCACTGTAACAACACGGAACATTTGTTAACAACATTAATTATTCTCTAACACGTGCCTCTGTGTGCAGAGCCCTCCAATTAGACAGTGCTAGTGGATTACACAAACAATGCCCGTTACTTGATTCTATGATTCTTTTATGTTCTATCGTCTTGAATTCTTGCTTTTCTTCGTTAATTTTATATGAAGGCACTGTTAAAAATGTTACAATACACTATTGATTTAAATTCGAATAACCCATAAATATGACGGAATTCGAATCATTTATGACTAATAGTCATAATCAAGATCAAGACCCTAGGAAAAAGTTCTATATCCTACATTCCTCATAAACGATAATATAATAAGGATAACTTTAAGATACTTTTAGAATAAATAACCAATATATATATACCTCTATATATAAGGATAAAAGTTCTATATCCTACATTCCTCATAAACGATAATATAATATGGATAACTTTAAGATACTTTTAGAATAAATAACCAATAACATATCTACCAAATACATCCCAAGCTTGTCAAAGTTTAACTTCTAAAAAACTCGTGTCGCTTCCAGGTCATTTTCATTTTCCACTGGGATGGACATCGCACAGTAAAGACAGTGTAGCTACACTATAAAATGTCGCCTGTTTCTCAACTGGAATGGCTGTTGAAATATAAAAGAGTGTGTAAAACAAGGAGCAGCGCTTCCATAGTTTTATGAATACTGCTCTCTGGCAACAATCGAGGCGAGGATAAATAAAAAATAAAATAAAAAGACGGACATGCACCGTTTAAAGTCAGCAGAGCCAACAGCATGATTAATATAACAAGTGCCTAGCTTGTAGCAAGCCAAATAAGATAGTTGTTTGCAAATAAAACAATCTCTGGATAGTGTTGCTGGCTTTCGACTTGAATATTACGCTTTTTATGAAGCGTTACCCATAAATGGTGGTGTATGGACTTGTTTCTTGGACCTTGTATACTATTATGTTAGTGTAAGATAAGTAGTATGAACTTTTAAATTCGATGTCATGGACAAGTACTTACAGTAGTTGCACAAAGCTCCATTAAAGTTAAAGCTTCTTTAAATCTATTGCTGACTCTTTCTTTGTCAACGAGATAAACAGTGTCAGCAATAGATTTAATGAAACTTTAACTTTAATGGAGCTTTGTGCAACTGACGGTTAGTTACCCAAACATTTTCGTGAAAAGCCTTTATCTACCTCATCACTACCACATTATCATTATAGTTTTACTGTCGCATACACCTATGTTTATGTGGTAAATTAATCACTGTACCTACTCATAAAAATACAACATCTGTTTGAAATAATATTTCCACATTCCATTGAATGTCTACCACGTAACATTGAATGATACCACTATAGAATGTAAAACGAAACAAACGTCGGATGTTATGACGAACCACAAATATTCCAGCTGGTATTCGCCGTACTAAATTATGAAGATATTTTGACTATCGCAACAAAATCATGATTTATGTGAGCCAAAGCTTACCCGTTCTCATTAGTTTGTGTTATTCTTTACAAAATAAACGAAAAATCAAAGGGCAACGTCGCTCCCAACGATCTGACGTACGGCCGTGTTTACATAATTTCGTAACAACTAATGGTACATTTTGTCAAATAACCAATGTTCTACAGATATAAATTCAACGAGCTAAAGGATGAATCACGTTAATGAATCAACCTATCCAAGATTACGTGATAAATCGCCTAACAGTTTATATTAATATTTCACTTTAGCGGATTAAGTGAGGGACGTGAATTATGTTGTTTTATTCACAATATGCTTGCTTGTATCTTTCAAATAAGTCGTTCGATATAAATTTAGTTTTCGTTTACTGTGATCGCGTAATTTTTGAGACATTCATTTAAGTCACTACATGCTATTTAAGACCATAATTTTGTCGCGTATTTCTGTCTCTATACACACTAATAGAATTTTGATCGTAAAACAATGTCAGTTTACACTTAATTTAAAATTAAGTTAAGATTTACAACCAAATTATACATGGTTCTATAACGATTAAGCATAATAAACAAATGCCGCTTATTGTAAAACATCCCTAACATAAACACGGTCATTATTCGATCCGAAAAAAGCTTTTTGTCAATAAAAATCACCACAAGGCGTCGTCGTAAAATATAAAGACAAAATTAGTAGTCTGGATTACGTAAACGAAAACAGTGAACGAGCTCTTTCCTCGCCGCACATATCCTGACTGAGGAAAATCACTCGGAACTACCGTAAACGCGACAAAGTGTGCGAGACTCCATAAATTAAACTTCATTAAAACTTAGCCAGCGGGACCGAAAAGTATTTTATTTACACAAAAATGGACTCTAAATCGTTGCACGAACGATAAATCTGACTTTTATAATTTTTATTTTTATGTGAATTCAGCCGGCCGGGATTTCTTTTATGCCGCCCGCATGGTTATTTTCAACTTTACTGACGTACTGATGAAAGTAAAGTTTTTAGTATTAGGTTTTTTATGATCTTATTTCTTTCTTGACGATTTAATGTCGGTGTTCATCGCTTGGCAGGTGAAGTGACACAGTCATTAAGTATCGATAGCCACACTTGTGGCTGTCAGCGAGAAGCTTAATGCATATCATTAAGATGCCACTTTGTACGTACATTTGAATGTCGAGTAAACACGACGTATTTACATTTAGATTAATATAAATAGAACGATGACTGTCGAGTGTAACTAGTGTTTAATGTCGAAATATTATCATTTAAGATTAAGTTTTACAAACTTCGAGCGCAACAATGTGATTGATTAAACAAATATTTACAGAAATACATTCTTAATCTTCTAAATTTGTTCCGATTTCAGTTTTCCTTTTTAATGTGTCACTAACGGAACATTGAAACCAGGTTTCGTTAGATTTACACAAGCCAGCAGCTGCGACTTTTTGTCAAGCTGTTAATGAAGATTTGTATCTGTCCGTTAGCTTTAGTGTGGTCTCACAGACGCTAAAGAGATTTCTTCTTTATCCAACACTAAAAGGAGAATACAAATCGTATAATTTATGGCGCGCTTTGAACTGATTTCGCGCCGACATGACGTACCGAGTTCGAACTATTCTCAAAATAATAAACATGCGTTCGCAATATCGCTATAAATGGATTTAATTTTATGAAGATGTAAGCAATATAAACGTGCATCTTTGCTAGACAAGCAAGACTGACGAATTAATAAAAGGGTTACCCTGCAGCGCTGAAACTTAATGGGAAACTAACAAGCGTAAACTAAAACACATAAAACAATAGGAAACAGCCGCGGGGCGCGGATAGCAAACTCCGTCCACTCGATAGTGCACCTGCGATAACAGATCTCCACTTCATTTAATATTAAAAGCGAAAAACTTTTTAATTTCCCTCTTATTACCTTCTTCACGTAAAAGTTTAAGGAACTTGTATTTTGTTCTGGAAACTTCGTCTTGTATGCTCGTGACGTGACATGTTTCCCACTTTTTACGCGTCGAAAAAAAAAATTAGAGGCGGCCATCACTACGTAATTGAAGTGTCAAAAGTTATCTGATTTTACTTGCAAAACGCGTGGCGATATGAAATTTTTCGCGCAACCGAGATCGTTGGTTGGAAAAAAGAGAATTCGATATGAGGCGAGTGTCTGCAATCAGCATTCGACCTACATTCCTGTCGTTATTATGCACACATACGGGAACACTTGTATTAGGTGACATTTTGCTGCAGCTACTTCAGAGAGCGTACATTTGAAAAGTAATTAATTGTTATGCATAATTTCCGTGAATTGGTTTTTCTGTTTTAGTTCGCATTTGTGCTTAAGCTTTATTTAGTTAAGTAATATGAGTCTTCAAACTCACTATCTAAAATAACTTAGTATAAATACTTTAAAAGCACATCAAACTTGACATTGGCACACTCACTCGATCGCAATTACACCCATTACAGTACACTAAAGCAATTACCGAAAAACGTTATGTTTTTATTTCCATTTAATGCGTACTAAATGGGAAAATTTTAACGAAGTGCGTTCTCATTGAACAGTGCCAATTAAAATTGTAAAAACAACGTATGCTAAATGTTCAAATGGTAGTAACGATGTCGTTACTGGTGGCCTAACTAGGTGAACTCCGTGTAACAGTTAATTGTACAGTAAACAGTGCAATGAAAACGAACTTTATGAACTTAATGGAAAATAAATTTTGAAATTCCGTGTTCCGGAATTGAATTGGAAATGGGTTTGTGTTTTATTGTATGTTGTGTTTTGTATTTAAATAAAATATATTATTTGATAGGAAAGTACATTATTTTATGCATTTTATTATAATGCAATGTATGAAATGGCTGGACACAATAAATTATGAATAACTTCTTTTGTTGTGTGCTAACCCGTCACAACAATCTTTGGCTCAGCATTAAATAACAATCATAGTTAGTCTCAAAATCTGTGAACAATTTTAGAATAGTTCCATAAGAAAACTAAGACAAGAGCTCAATTTATAAGTAGTATCAATGTATAGTGTCAATGAACGAAGATACATAATTAGAATAAAACAATTTCTTAGAATCAAGTACCCAAACCCTTGAGAATTTGAACCTTGATAATTTTAGACAAAATTAACAATAACTGAAATATTTCAACAGATTCCTACAAATCTATTTATAGTGTTTTTAAATCTTACAGCCTAACAAATCAGGTGGGTGTAAAGTTTCACCTCTGAGAATTATTTTCTTGCATATTTATATGTTTTCCTTTTCATGCCCATTGTTATATTTCGGGTCTCCAAAATGGATATTTATAAATAGCAAAAATAAATAACACTAAAAGAAATGCAAAAGAACAGTTTAAACAGAAGTTTAGCAGCAGAATAATTTTGTGACCTAATTTGGTTTAAAAATAAAATTGTATCTTGAATTAGAAAAAGAAGATTAGAATAAAACTTAAAAAATCCATATTAATATTATAAAGATGAAAACTTTGTTTGTTTGTTTGTAATGGATAAACTCAAAAACTACTGGACCGATTTTAAATATTCTTTCACCATTAGAAAGCTATATTATCTGCGAGTAACATAGGTTATATTTTATCCCGGTGCGGTCAGTAGCTCTGACGGGACGCGGATGAAACCGCGGGAAAACGGCTAGTATTAAATAAAGTTTGATTGATAAAAAGTATTACTCAAAAGTTGTACAGAACAATAAAATGATTACATGATGCTCCTGTAAGGAAACATTATGTACTTACATACCAACAGAGATCTGTAATGTACACCTATTTTTAGCTCTTTAAAGAGGAGCAGACCTTTCAAAGTCAAGGTTACAGCACAAAATTTGTCTCAATCCATTACTATTTCACATAAACTCGCGTAGACCTAAAAGGGAAGGTACAGGGAATGCAAAACAGTCGCGATGTCTACTGCAATGAAGGTGCATCTCATGCAGAATGCATGCGTCCACTATCCAGTTATGAGATGACTGTTGACTTAGCTTGTACACCCACAGAGTTGTGATTACTATGGTTTTTTTTCGCTTTTTTTGTTTGAGTTTTAGGGTTTGGTAAGTGAGGTTTGTACAAGTACAGAATAAAGTATGGATAAGGTATGGTTAGGTATGATACTAAGACCTTTATGGTACTTTTCAATGGATTTTGTACGTCCTCTGATGGATGAATGTTGGTGATATAGTTAGTTACAGCCTTTTTATCGTCCTACTGCTGGACACAGGCCTTCTCAGGGTTGGTGTTCAGGTTTCAGACTTTATAGTCCAGGTTTAGGTATAGGTCCAGTGATAGGCGATGTGTTCAACAATAAATAAGTAAATGATGATAATCTATACTAATATTATAAAGCTGAAGAGTTTGTTTGTTTGTTTCTTTGTTTGAACGCGCTAATCTCAGGAACGACTGGTCCGATTTGAAAAATTCTTTCAGTGTTAGATAGCCCATTTATCGAGGAAGGCTATAGACTACTTTTTATCCGGGTCCGTGCCGAGGTTCCTACGGGATGCGGGTGAAACCGCTGGCAGAAACTAGTTAATTGATATTCATTAACAAATGTACCTCTGTAAGGTCGTTAGCTTCAATAGTCTAATAGGTAAGTCGATAGCTAATTACCGATACTTAATTACACATCCAGGTACATACTCAGGTAGTCCTTAGTGGAATGTTTAATAAAGTAATTAAGAATAAAAACCATAATTAAGTACCTTCTAGGATTTTGTTAAGTGTATTAATCGTGATAATGCAAAATAATTACCATTCGGGAAGTAATTAACTAACTTAAAACATATGTATTTCATAATTAAGAATACCGACATATAGATAATTATTTATAATTTCGTAAAGCTATAACTAAGTTAATAGTAAGTGACTCTGCAATGTCCTGGCCAAATCTAAACAGAGGTAAACTCTGCGCAGGCAGCCAGTCACCTATCAGAAACACAAAAAAGTGCAGCACCTGTAAAGAAATAGCAATTTAAGGAATATAGTACAGTATTGAGAGACTTTGCAGTATCCTGATCAAACTTGCAGAGATAGTTCCCGCAACTTTCTGCCGCCTGATCAGCGATAATGACGCAAATTTTAGTTTAAAGGGACACACACTATCGTTTGACGAAAACTAATATAATTTACTTCATCCTATTTTTATATCAACTAATATCATAACAAAAAATGTACCACCGAAGATGCAATAATTTATTATAGGTATAACTCATACAGCAGTCTGCGACTCTGCAGTGTCCTGAACAAAACCTGCAGAGGTAATTCCCGCCTTATTGTGCCGTTCGCTCAGCAATAATGCACGGACGCAAATATTAACGCAGACAGACAAACACCATCATTTGCCAAAAAATAATAAGATTTGCTGCTAAAAACTTACTCAATCATATTTTTATAACGATCAATGTAATAACACCACAAAAAAATTGTACCACCTAAGATGCAATAATTCATAGAGCAGTGAGCGACTCTGCAGTGTCCTGAGCAAACCTGCAGAGGTAATTCCCACCTCATTGTGCCGCTCGCTCAGCAATAATGCACGGACGCAAACAGACAGACACCATCCGTTGACGAGAAATAATAAAATCTTCTTTATGTAGATTAACATCATACCAACACATCAAAAAAAATGTACCATGGAAGATACAATAACTTATAGATATAACTCATAGAGCAGGGAGCGACTCTGCAGTGTCCTGAGCAAACCTGCAGAGGTAATTCCCGCCTCATTGTGCCGCGCGCTCAGCAATAATGCACGGACGCAAATATTAGCGCAGACAGACACTACCGACCGGCAAAGAAGAAAAAATCTGTAGACAGAAGTTTCGAATTTCATTGTAGATTGTTTTAGGGTTGCGTGCGATTGAAATTTGTGCGTTTATAATATCGTGAAATCGTGTAAATAATACGGTTATTGCAGATAATTTAACAATGGCTTTAATTTTAAATGTTCAATTTATAAAATAGATACCTAATCAATCGGATTTTCTTATTTGTTATCTTATTACCTACTATAGATTTCTTAAAGTTTAAAAAGGGATTGTATGAAATATAATTCACATTGGCACAAGACAGAAGAATAGCATGATAATATTTTATCAAAACGAAATTCTTATTACAGGTACTTAATCCATCTAATCAAATATTCCCATTCCCCGCCATACATTACTGGACTCATTCCTCTACACACCAAAAAACGCACCAAATCCCCAGACATTAATCCTCCTCTATTCGGTTTAATTAAAAAAAAAGAAACAAATGCAAGTCCTCCTTAATGAGACGTGGAAAAATGCTGGCAATGTTTAAGCTGATGTCATCATGGATGCAATCTCCGCCATATTGTTTAGACAAGGCTCCGTACTGATGGCTATGCACTCAGCTCGGTTATTTTAATGTTAATTAATTGCGTTTTATGTGCTTAACGTGATGGATTGCAAGGGGATTCGAAAGTAGGTTATAGGTGGAGAGAAATGGGAGTTTAGAGTATGATTGTGAATGGTTCTCATTTATGATAAGTGGTGAAACATTGACTCACCCTTTAGACTTTTATTAAGTAGTTATGAATAGGTTTATTTGTTTTATCAAGCTCCTTGGCTTATGTGAAGAATGTTACATCTTTGATAAAAATATGGAGAGATGATTATGTTAAGCAAGGATTTGATAACTTCATTGTAACATATTCATCATACATTACGAGGGTTGAAAGTGTCTATTTGCAAACTTACATTTTTTCTATATGTAGTGTTGCGTAGGTCGGTTTGTTAAGTACTCAAGGGACTAAACGGGTTCGTTCATCTTTTATCATGCCATGTGGGTCATTTTAACTTAGAAAAAGTTACCATCTTTGACCCATCCCACGTACGCGTAGGCCATGTCCGGTAAGTTTTTTAATATAAACCTATTCCCAATATTTTCCTCCTACAATATTTGTTCCGAGCTATATCTTCTTCCGCCTACCTATAAGTACTTACACAGAAACCTACTTAAGTAAATATGTACACGTTCATTTTACTTCTTAAGAAAAAACAGGAGAATACCGAAGGCATTATCGGAACACATTTTTCCCATCTAAGGAAGTGCGATAACATGAACCAAAGGATTTTATGTACAAACTTTTTGCTGGCGTCCGCTTTTCTTACGCTTATTAGAACTCTTTAATTATGTAAGTTGTTTCCTTTTCATTAAATATTATAAACATTGATACTTTGCTGCGCAAGGTAATATTAGCTATTCTTAGTTCTCTAGGGATAAAAATAGAATAGTTTGTTAGTTTAAAAGTGTGTTTACAGCTAAGACTAAATTCGTAGTCTTGCATATTTTAGTATTGTGATTTATAGAAGGGGGAATTGGTGAGGAAATGTAGCTCATTTTATTTATAGTGTTGTACTAATCAAAAAATATTATCGATAAAGTTTCATAAAATATCACTTCCAATATTTTTACCTAAAAAATATGACAGTCGTAAAATTCATAACCACAAAACTTTAACGATCAAATTAACATCCAAAACAACGTTAGCTTACACTATCCCACAACATCCACCAAAGTATGTCACGCAATAAAAAAATAAAAAGACCTCTTAATTCAAAATCCCTGTCATCGTTATAATAACTTTCTTTAATTTCCTACCAAACCATCAAATGTTTAACGAGACCATCTTTATTACAATTTTGGCTTCATTCCAAGTTGAGATAACGAAGCAGGCCCTATTCGTTTAAATGATTGATAGTGTTAGCTTAACACCTCGTTGGATTCGTCTTGATTGAGTGTGGGCTTTTTGTTGTGTTTGATCAGTTAACCGATGGTCGGTCTGATTGGCTGCCTTCAACGTTAATTCTTAAACAAGACTCCATTGTGTACGCGTTGTCTATAGGCGTGACATACGGCCACAATGAAAGCGCAATATTGACCGAGCTTGAATATCTAATAATAATATGATAATTAATTAAAAAATAAATAAATAGACTGTTTTTTTGTTTTCCAGTAAAAAAATGAATAAAAAATCTGTTGAATTTTTTTTCTTAAAATAAATAATGTACATTTTATTTTTACTGCTACGAAATAACTTTAAAAGTAAATAAAAATGTTTTTTATTGCTTTAAAACTCTTTATAAACAAAATATAAATCTGATTTAGCTCTCCAATTTTAACACCCGTAAGTCTCACTCAAGCAGAAGTAATAAGCACGTCAATAAATCAAGTTTTTACAATCGTCAAATCGAAAAAAACTGTTCGATTGCGAATTGTGTTCATGTCAAATTGGTATCGATGATACACCATGACTGCCACTTGTAAACTGATAATTAAACTTCTTTTTAGGGTTCCGTACCCAAAGGCTAAAACGGGACCCTATTGTTTTCGCTCCGCTGTCCGTCCGTCCGTCCGTCTGTCACCAGGCTGTATCTCATGAACCGTGACAGTTAGAGAGTTATCACAGATGATGTATTTCTGTTGCCGCTATAACAACAAATACTGAAAACTAGAATAAAATAAATATTTTGGGGGGCTCCCATACAACAAACGTGATTTTTTTTCTCATTTTCCGAACCCTTCGTGCGCGATTCTGACTCGCACTTGGCTGGTTTTTTAGCTTGTTAGTCACTTGAGAATTCATGACAGATCAATACTTACTGTGATTGTATGCTTGTGTTCCTTATTAGCAGGTGAAATTCAGAGGCCAATACTCGTCTTGCAAGTCATGGACGTGGTTCAGATGTTGAGCATGCGTTTTGCATCTCGAATATGCCTGAAATTAAAAGAAAAATACAGTTGAGTGTACAATTTATAAGTATGTGTTGCGTGGATTAAAAAAAGTGTTGTCTAAGTACCTATATCCTAATGGCAATAAAATATATGTTATTTCGTATGTTATTAGTTAGACTCATAAATTTACAATATTCAAAGTAACACCAGAAGTTCGTCATAAGATCAAAACTTCAATCCATATTAATTTTTACCGCAGTGGCAACGACCGCACTTATTGCACAATCGCAGTCGATACGAGTGTTCTAATAAGTGTACCCAACACTTTATCATTCATTAACGATCTTCATTGAGTCTGACAGGTTGTAAGCTTTAATAGCCCTCAATTGATTCGCGCAATTTGCTCCAAATGATAATCAGATATGCACACAACAATGTTCGTATTTATTCCAGGAATAAATCGTGTCTGGGAATTTGTCTGGTTGGGAATATGCGCTAATTATTTGCCGATTACACAGCGCTGTGGTAATATTGGCCTATTTCCCCCTTGGGTTAGGTAGAGTAGTCCGTAATATTATGCTGTAATTTGAGCTATTGCTATTTAAGCGCAAATTACCTGATTGACACATTTCAAAACACAGCATTTGGGACAAACGGCTCTCAATTAATTATTGTAGATGATATGAACATCGCTTTATTAATTTTATATTTACCCAGCTTTAAACATGTCTGAGCAATACACATAAAAGAGTGGTAATAAAATCGAATAATATTTTTGTAAGAAAACGTTATGAAGATATAGAAAGTATATAATTTTATCTTGATGTACGTATTAGATTGGATTGGACCAGACTTCATGTTGGGCAGTGAAATAAAAATGCCCAATAAAGTTTGAGGGACGTTTTATATCTACACGTAGGAACAGCTAAATTTATCGCTAACAGTATGTTCAGTTGAAAAAAAAAAAAACATTTTATTTTGAATGAAAATCCAATCAAACGAAATCATAGCCTTACAGCCGTCGCAAATCTCTATAAACATTGGAACGTTTGGAAAACCATTAAAAATAGACGTCGAAAATCAATACTAAATAATAGCAGACCCGTTTCGAAAAGTTAGCTTTGGAAACTGGGAGCTGGGCGCGAGCTTTGTTGATTGATTGCAACACAAACATAGATTTTTTATTCCATCACAGTTGTTTGCCCACCCGGTGCCGTAGGCTTTACTTTTGTTATGTAACTCTGGAGGACTCGAGCGATTTAAAATTTCGTATTTTGCTGATGAACTTACGTACAAGATCCCCAAGGATTTTGGATTGATACTTTTCATGCAGGCACATCTGCGCTCGGGAAGTTGTTTAGAAATGTCTCCGTCTCTCCTGTTAGTATCCGACGTTTTTTTTAAATAAATCATTCTTGTTTTTGTTTCCGAGATCTCTTCCAAAATATTATTTCTTTACAAATATTTGGAACAGTTGGTTGAACTAGATTTTTTTGGTATAATACAAAATTATTATTTGAGTTCAGAAAATTTCATAAATCTTCCACTCGTCTTGTCTTCCACTAAGTTCAAAGTAATCCTATTTGGGCTAAACTCTGCCTATTTTCATACAGCGCTGAGATATTTGAACAAAAGAATATTATAATTTTGAATCCTTTTGAGGTTCTTTTTATATGGCCATAGCAAAAACTTTAGACATTGAGTGATGTAAGGATCTGAACGAATTATTATGCTTAAGAATATTGAAAACATTTTCACCAAGAAATATACAGAATATACTAAATGAACGTTTGTATATTTAATACCTTAAACGCCATTTCAGCTAAGACACTACCTAAAATAGCTCGTGATATAGATGCCCCATAAAATATCAACTGCAAATAACAATTACGTCAAAAGGTTGACACAGTTGACATTCTTATTTAAGTAGTGAGATCACTTTTGCATCACCGACAAGGAATCTCTGCCATCTGACAACTCGGCGGCAATTAAGAAATTTATTGTAATAGCTCTATCTAGGGCGACCATTACGCTAACGACCACTAATTCTGGCCTTCAATCTCTAAAAACGAATCTAATATATTGCTGTAACTATTTTTTTTCTTTCATTTTGACTATGGGCTATGTCATTATCATTATGAAGGGAATTATATAAAATTGTGTTACTATAAAAAGTTGAATAACTTGCGAAACAAAAGCTATTTAGAACGCAGTGTTTTATTATGATATATCTGTAAGAATGCATTAGAGTTTAATTTGTTACTCTATTTTCAAGCAGTTGTACTTAGTAAATAACTTGCCTGAAGCAGCAAACAGATTATTATTTATCTTCAAATAATTCTGCATTGAGTAATTTTAGTAACGCGTTAGGTACTTCAAAAAAAGAGCAAACCAGCTCATTGTATTTACAGACAAAATATATAGGCTTGGTCTATTTATGCCATTTAATACAGAAATATTTTCCTGGGAGTTTGAGTTCAAGCAAACAAACAAAACAACTAGACTAAGTAGGTATAGGCAATAAAGAGAATATTATAATGTTAATAGGTAAAGATATATGAGATTCCCACGGTTTGGTTGCAGAAACCTTAACTAGGAAAACGATTAGAACCTCTTTAACAGAGTTCGAAGGTACATTTTCTATTATTCATGAAGTTGAAGGCTTGATTTCCATATGATTCATACTGGGTTTGACTGACAAGACGTATGGAGAAACGATTGTTCGTGTAATTTGTAATTTGGGGCACACATATCCAAGATGCAATCTAAGTGTCCAAGAGTTGACATGCACCCGACAATCTGATATGATGCTAAATCTCCGTTTTTGTGCCCATAGCGAATGCAATGATCGATTTGCGACATGTCCTACTTTCCATACACCAAGAAATACCTCGTTTCAGCAACATGCGAGAATCGAAACAAAAAATGCATTAAACCGAGTAAGTAAGCAACATTATTAAAATCGATTCCGTAGCAACAGTGCGTTCGCATCAGATGAGCTTGCCGCATCCACGGTTAAAGATGATTTGTTTAAAATGCTGCAACCACAGGCCGCGTGATGAATATCACAGCAGTATATTGGAATAATGATCCTGCCTTGCACTGCATTCAATGGCATTTTGCATACAATATGGTAGATGGATTTATATTAAAATATGGCGAACGTCAGTGCCGGTTGCTCACAATAAATTATTCATTGCACACAGTCAATTTTCGTTCAAGATAAACAGTCGTTGTATAAGTATATCAAATTCACAGATGCATCGTGCGCTCATAAATATTCAGATTACGTATTATTGTTCTCGGCTTGTCGGTAATTAGATCGCCCACGAAAGGAAGCTGCCTTAATAAGTTGGTAGCCAGTAACGACAAAACTTCTTAATAAATTACCTTTATGATATGTACGGCCTATTAATATACAAGGCTCATTATTTAGAGTGTGTTTGAGTATGATAATTTTAGTAGTGAAACACGATATGGGATCTAATCCTTCTTGTAATGCATAATAAGTTGTTGTGGTGTCCGGTTGTGGAGTAGCAATCTGTTACCATTCATACGCTATTAGTTTCAATTCACACTGCAGTTCTGTTATTGCGCTGTCAATTCTCGTCAATGTGAGTATCGTTTTTGGCTAAACGATATCCATTTCAGAGATATAAAAATATTGGGTTGTATCCTCTAATAACCTTCCGGATTATACACGTGTAACTAGAAAAACAAATCCTAAGTACTCTTTTGAGAAACCCACAATTTTTCCTCAAACATTAACCACTTAGGTATTAAGATATCATTGACTTAAGAGCTCATTCTTAAAGGACACTGAACCATTGCCTGTGATTTTAAAAGGTCACAATTCCTAGACATATAGGATTGATGGCAGAGCCTTTTGTATCGTGTTACCTTTTGACAAGTAAACAATTCGAGTTCCATTAACTTACTCCTTATTTTTTGACTAAGGGCTGTGAACTTTATAAATAAAATAATATAGTATTGAAAATAACTATATTGTAAGACAAAAATCCCTTCACACAAAAACAAAAAACGAAAGGCCTCCATAGTTCATACATTCATAACCTTTAATAAACACTGACTCGTGTACAGAATTTGTGCCTGTCAATAGCTATATCGGCCAGATGACGAATAGCAAGTTTTACTAGCTGTCCAATTGACGAATGTTGAACATGACCTTACAATTTATATGTCGGACCAATAAATCATTGTTGAACGGCCGATCAAAACTGACACGGATCTCTCATACTTGTAACCTCTTGAGGAATAACGAACCAACTTTTTTCCCGTATCGTAAGTGTTTGCTTCAGATGAATAGCAATAAAAACTTTATGATTATGGCTTTCATGGAAATAAAATTGTAAGAGAAAGGAGTTATAGGTTCGAGGCAGGAAGCGTTGAGTAAATACTCTTTTGATATCCGAAGGAACGGCCGCTTTTTATGTAATTTATTGACTCGCCGAGTGTTTGAAGTAATATCTAATTTAACTGTGTTCAATATCCTGGAAGCGTAAACAATTTATGATAATTATCAGCAAACAAGATGGAGTTTGTTTTTACACGACTCCAACTGGAATACACGTGCCAAATTAATCTAAATAAGGGTTTTGAGGGTTACTGAGGTAGCTTAAGGCCAGAAACAGCGCCCGTGGTAGCTTAACTCAATTTGAATCCTTATAGAACTAATAACAAACGAAAATAATTCAATATCCAAACAAATGACTACTACAACAAGTTGCAGTATCCCAAAGCCTGCTTGGCAAGTAATGTTCGTACACATATAAGGTACATAAAGACGAGAACTAACAAATTGGCAGAGCACTGAGCAGTGATAGATGGGCTCGCGACGTGCGTTCGAAACAAAGGCCAAAGTGTTGGTTGCAATCACATAGCCTATTCAACATAACCGGGAGCTAATAATTAGGTTGTGGATGGCGCTTTTGGATTTTCAGTGGGAGAGAGTAATTTTATTGCTTTTTCGTTGAATATTGATTTAACTTAGTTGTAGGTACTACATATATAATCATTATCATTTATTTTAATTAAACTTTTATAATATTATTTCAGAAGGTACCGAAATGTTTTAAATGAAGATAAGCTTTGATAGAATGCCATAGATAGACTGCTATCATTATTCTAAATGCGGTCACAACAGCGTAAAACAATTGAAAACTATTTGAATTAATCACTTGAGATACAACGGTCCTACATTTGCTACGGCTCAAACCTGCCCCAGAAATCTAGATAGAACCTTTAAAAAAATACAGGCGGAAAAAGTCAGGTAGTTTTACGTTCTGTTGGTTTTCTAGACAGAAAATAGTGAAGTGAAATACGGCTGACCTAGTAACCCTGCACGTTGTTTACACGGAAATAGTGGAGTTTTGCGACAAGCATTGACGAGCCGATTCCGATGACATAAATAAACTTGTTGGACAGACTCGATACGCCTTGTTATGCCGTCGTAAACTGAACGATATATTGTGACTGCATAATGCGGGGAACGGGTACAGATCTATTGTATTGATCCAAACGTTTTATGCTTTTAATTGCCTTCCAATAAAGTATAATTAAAAATGATACTGGCAACTTACAAATCTTTTACTTTTTGATATCGATAAAACTAAACTAAAACAAGTACAACGTAGTGGTATACATGATCACCCACATAAAAGAAACAAAATCCAAAAAAGTACAAAAGCACAGTTTCCCGTCAATACCACATCCGCACCTCGTTATAGTTTCAAGTAAACCGCACTGGCACGCGAGCAAAACTCATTCTACCAATTAGACAGACGTAGGCAGTGTTGCAACCAATCATCGTTTGACACAAGTCAAATTGGAGTTTGAGCGTTTCGGTTTGATTGATACAAATCGAGGTCATCGACTGATTTATCAGTCCTCTATTCTGAGCTGGGGCGAGTAATTAACTTTCATTACGGCCTTATGTAAGACTTGTTGCTTTTATACGAGAAGCATAAAAAGTTGTGCGGGTTCCGTAATGTCGGACAGGTTGAAAGAAATGTAGGTGTGCCGTGTGGTAGAATTCATTACGGGTGGAGTACTCTACCTACATTGTAAAGAGTTGGTACTTGAATTCTTTGAGAGGTCTATGTGTCAATTGCGGATCGTTTTTCGGTTGAATAAATAAATTAGGAATCTTGAGATTTATGTTTATGTGGTCTATATTCTAATGAACCAAGTGTTTATCACTTTACTGCACGATATTAGATAGTTCTTAAAACAATATTTCAATGTGATTTTTTAAAGCTATATTTAAGATATTTTTTCCCAATCCTAGGTTTACGAAAATAATAATACAAAACTTCAATAAACATCAAAAGCCAAACACCCAAACCATCATAACCACAAAAGCTTCCCATAAAACCTCGTCCAAAGGAAAATGGCCGTGAAAATATAACAATCTATCATGTTGCCATGTTTTATTGTGCTCAGCGGATGCCCGGAGATTATTTACATTGAATTGATGAGCATCCAAAGGCTAACACTGTCTGACCTTAACCTCGGCCTCTGTGAAAGTAACCGACTGCACAGAATAAGCGAAAAAATTACTATCGTCAATCGTGAATGCCTTATTTGTCTGGAGAAATGTTTATGAAAAAAATATAACGATGCTTCGACTCGGTGCGGGGTAACGATTACTTTAGTTGTGCTTTTTGTGTTGTTTGCGACTTATGCGCTGGGATCGTGGTGATCTGTATAAGGGTCAGTCATTTACTTACATTCCTAGACCAATATTTTTAAATTACAAATTGTGCTTTTAACTGTGAGATTTTTTATATTGCTTTATTGATTAAATAAATATTTTTATTAATTTTTGCAGGTAGCTTTAAAATCCTGTGCTGTGTTACGATAAAAAAAAGATTTAAATTTTCGATTTCATAGTGATTAAAATCAACTTTTGGGATATGTCATTTTACTATTTCATGCATACCATTTATCTAAACACAGATAAATTCACAACTGAAATACAAATAGATATGGAACATAAATCACTAGGCCTTTCCCAGACAAAACTCTGTTGTGTTCGCATCATAAATCAATTAAACTATTTAAGATTAACAGACCTTCGGTCAGTAATGATATCAGTAATGAAAGCACTAGATAAGATACGAGTATTTACGTCGAACCATATTAATGAATGTCGCGACAACTTGTAATCAATTTATATCAATATCGCCAATGGGCCGCACTGTGCTTGTTAGCCTGCATTAATATGAATTTTAAGCGTAGGGTTGCCACTTTGGGTATTGACCTAGTTTGAAAAAAATGTTCTTGTTTTTATTGTGATTTAGCCAAGACAGTACTGACTGACGTAGCCAAGAAGTGTAGGTAATGTCAGTATTTTTTATAAACCCTAAAAAACTGATTGGGCTACTTTAACCACCTAATATGTTTAAAGTAGGTTTTATCAGTACCTCAATGAAACCAGAATGCAGTCATATAAAATGCCTTAAAAAATATATTATGACAATCTTATCGTCGTAACTTTAAAGCTGTTGGTCAAACTCGGAACATTTATCTCAAATCAATTAAATCGTTAAAATTATAATTGACAGTTATATGAAAGCGACTTGCCCTTCGTCGTCGAAAAAAGTCGTGGTGGCCTAGTGGGTAAAGAACCAACCTCTCGAGCAGGTTGAAGGTGTGGGTTCGATTCCAGTTCAGGCAAGAACCAATGCAACATTTCTAAGTTTGTATTGTACTTTCTAAATATGCTTGACTTTAATCGTTTCCTCAAAGCCAACAAAAAATTTAGATATACCTATCAAGACAATCATTAATAAATTGAATATATAGAAGTAAGTTGTGCCTAATTATCAATATATTTTGACCAAGGTTCCAATTTAATTCAGGATGATTACAATTGAACTTACACTTTTTTGTGGAGAAAGTTGCACCTAGTATTTTCCAAGTTTTGAAAAGTGAAACAGTAGCCGAACAAGTGCTCTTTTCAGAAATACTAAGAGGTGAAGTGGTGAAGGTACCTTCACCTTAAGGTACTTAGAGGTGAAGAGGAGAAGATACTTAGAGAGAACTTACTTTCAATCAGGTAGTATCATAAAACAAATGAAAACACTCTAGCACCAGCCCTAGTCGTCATCTATTCGAATTAAGGCAGAGCATGTGTGGCATCTGCGTATATGCATCGGGACGGGCGGCCTGATCGTAAATACTCGTATCTGCTTTAACAGCACCATGTATATACTGCGACCATTACAGGACATGTCGACAACGGTTTATTGTGTAATTGTGTATATATTTTATTGTGAATATGCTCGTTTATCGATAGAGACTCTGATTTTGTTGGACGAATAAACTTGTTTGGGATGTTGTTCGTTATTAATTTGCTGGTTTTGTTGACGGACGTATATTCGTGTTATGTTGGTTATAGTTTAAAATTATGTAAGCTTATCAAACATGCTTTTGGACTATCAAATTCAACAGTGTATGGTTAGGCTGATTGCATAATGTGGGTGGTCGTTTTTGGAGCAGAATTTGAGTGCACTTAAATTAGATTATTGCAATTTTTAATAGGTTCATTTACAGGCATATAAATTAGAAAGTTTGTATATTACAGTGATATCTGAAATATCTTCACCGAGAAATCCGCAGTAGAAATTATTCCTAGCAAAAACCAGACCCCCACTAACGTCATTAGTGTCACCTAATTAAGACCGCCGCTCTCCACAGAATACAGGACCTTCCATACGATCTTAATTATTTTAGACTCTATTGGGTTTAGCGTGGGTTTACAAACTGGTAAACTAAACACACAAATTGGTATTGATCAAGTTAAGTAACCGCAGTGAATTAATGGCCCAGTGACCAGATACATTATCTGGAGTTTCGACCTAGCTATCTGTTGGTCATTAATCTATTCATACCTATGTTTTAGTTTGCGGTGCGTCCATCAATTACTTTGGTTCAAGGACCATTCGTCAGAAGAGGGTAAGTGCCAAAACTGAGCCAATGGAAATGTGAGGGCATTAATTGTTGTTTTTGATTTTGATTAATTCGGGACCGTGTTATTTACAAGCCAAAAATTGTTGAGAGACTAAAATTATCATATCACTCGTAAATGTACATCTGAATAATTCTCATGCAGTTCATCAATACTTAATTTGTTCATAAGGTTTATTTAAATTACTAATATAACTTTCTAATCACTTTTCAATTAACAATCCAAACATATCTCTACAAAACTATAACAATATCCCAAGATACCGTATTATAACTTCTGAAGTCCTTATGTTTATGTTTCGAGTACCATTCGAATACAATCCCCATTGTATTACGTATGAACATTGATAAACATTATTGATTGATACTGTAGTTCATATTAAACATACTTGATATATTAATAATTGACAAATGCACGTGTAAACACTACTTGAATGTACGGATAATGAATGAAATCTTATCCAAATTAAACGATATTCCTTTCTCGGGCAACCCAAAGTAGCCTTTAAAACGATAAAACAATAAGTATACTTTATTCTCTGCGTTATAATAAACCCTAAGACAAAGCACTAAGAACGAATTTTAATAAGCACTCCATTGTTTCAGATCAACGGAACTCCGAAGAAGAAACGATTACAAATTACGAACTTGAACTTGACTGACAAATGTGTTCTTTACAACGAAGATAATAGAACACAAAATGAAGCAAGACAGCCAATAGGAATAGCGCAAGTTTGATTGATTGTAGACGATATCTCTTCAAACTATGTTGAATATTAAACGATGATGACTAAACATAAATAAATGAGGTACTGGATGAAAAAATATATTCATGCCTTCTACATATTATTAGCATAACGTCCGCTGGCACCCAATGATTTGTTTATGATTAATAAGTATTACCTTGTCAACATTTCATAATACCATGTTAGTGTAATTTTGGTAACGCCTCTTCCTTATTTGACGATTTGTTTTGGGCGTAGCTTGATTGAAATAATGCTGATAATAGTTTGTATTTCTTGTGCGCATTTTTTAGGTTTATTTGTGAACTTGAATTCATTTTTTATGACAAGACTAGGAAATAAATCACTATCTTGTTTATGTCTCATTTTGTTTTATCGATTTATTCTTGAAGAAGTTTAGAGCTATATGTTTGCAATTATTTATTTAGGTATACCAAATACGAGGTACAGAAAATAGTAAAAGTAGAGAGCATAAACGGCTTAGTCCAAGTTCAGTAATATCATTACTGCGACCCACTAAGTAAAAGCGAGTAATAAAATAAGATCATCCCTTTCCAATACAACATACTCCTTAACAAAATTTGTCTGGCTGTTTTTCTCAGGTATCTTTCCTTATTGGATGGCATTAGGGGTTACAGAATTACAAATCCCTTGTTTACTATATTAAAGGCTGTTAGTAACCTTTTTGTTTTCTTGTTTGCTTAGTTTATTTAGTTATTCAGCTAATATAATATTCCTTACCTTTTTGAGCTGGAATTTTCTTTTTATTTTGTTTGTGTGGTCAACTCAGTTGGATGAAAAAGAAAAAAATAAGAATACTAACCTGGCACGATTTCTGAGGACCTTTATTAATTGAGATTAATAAGCCTTTTTGTTGGAGCTAAATGTTTTGATGCTTTAAATTCAAATCTCTAAAGAGTCATCTGACCATCAATTTGTCTTGCTGGACTCAAGGGTTACTACATTAGTCACATCCTTTTGTGTGGTTGACTTTGAACGCGTATAAGTTTTTAAAGCACCCCACTTGTTCACCCACACACTCACATTGTTCGGTGGTATCAGACGGAATCTCTTCATGTTTGTCTAACAAGCGACGTGTCCGATTATTATTACTGTTTTATCTTTAGACAGTTTTTGTGAGTAAGAATAACGAGGATGTTCTTAAAAATGCGTTGTTTATTTACAACAAAAATATTTACAAGGTAATAAAAATATATAAAAGAGGTATTTACTGTAAAAATAAAATGTTAAAAATTGCCAAAGAGTACTTAAATAACCAGAAAACAATACAGTCCTTAAAATATTAAAGTAAACAATACTATTATGCAAGTAATATATTCCTTTGATTCATTACAGTAATGATATGATTGCTCAAACGAAATCAAAACCAGAAACCAGTCATGCAATCAGAATAAAGCTGTTGCATACAAACCCCAATAACAATAATATTCTCCTAATAATGTAGGGTGCATTTCCCTTTTTCTGGGCCCAATATAGCAACTAATCACACTCAATTTATTTATGCCATAGATAAGCAAATAGCACCCTATGCCAATTTAAGGTAAAAATCAGCCAAGCGGCTAATGATTACAGGCCTTTTTGTCCGAATAATTCTACGAATTACACGTTTCCGAAACCAATTTTATATAATAAACCATTATTTCGATGCCGAAGGTGATTAACTAATTTAAACTGAGCAATAAAATCAATATTTGAATACTGTATATTAATTAGTCTGTCATCGTAAATCGTCCAAATAATTAGATACCTTTCGCATCAAATCGTTTAACATGCCTTTTAAATCACATTAATTTTGACAGTTTAATTATTTCGGTGAACACTTAAGATGTTTTTTTTTTCACAGATAAAATGACTACCAACAGAATTATGGATCATAAAAGCAATAGGGACTAACGGACTAGATTGTTTTCTGTATTATCCTATTATTCCTACCTCGAAGTTTTAAAATAAAGAGCAGTGATCTGCTTAGGATACCTCCTATTCAGAAGAATGTGATTCAACCTTTTTCTTTCATTTTAATACAATAGTAAGTAATAGTAAGTTAATGACGACTCTCTTTCGAAAGAATAAATATATTTGTATAAGAATATCCCTGCTTAGGCGAACGTCAGACAAACATGATTTTAATAAGATTAAAATAATTGTACGCGTCCTGTGAGATTGACTAGGCTGGAGTGATGGACAAAAACAGTTGCCCACGTTTCTTTTAAAATCCTTTTTATTTTGGACGTGAGAGACATGGTCTTGATAGCAAAATTACATAATAAAGAGATACATAATAATATTTTCTAATATCACATAATAAAGAGAGAATAAACTGTGGTGAATGATAAGTACAGAGAGCGGGACAGAGTGAAAAGAAGAGATAAAAAGACAGAATGAATTGACCAATTAGAACTGTATTGGGTTAAACTCTATGAAAGCCTGAACGTTGTAATGCACACACATATTTGTATGACAAGTACACATCACACTACTGTCACTTATTTATCTGCGTCTTTAGAGTAACTGCATTCTTGCAGTTATGTTTAATCCGCTGTGATTTAGAATCAGAGATATCACTAGATGATCTCTAATTGCCAATTACCGCACTTAAGTTTCCACCTAACGACGTTGAGGCGTCTATAGTCCAATTAAAATTAGCTAAACGTTTGTAATTATGTAAATGTTTGTAAGCGAAATACGCATCACAGATAACAGGGTCTGCCAGAGATTCAACGTCATGCATAATGCAACCTACTAATGCAGCCGTTAATTACACGCCCTTAGGGTCATTATTGATTGGCAATTTGCGCTCGGTGCCATTTCGTCTATATTGGATTGCTTAATCGCATTACCGTAACTGTTCTACCTTAAGACTATTAGGTAATTTAATTATGGGATAATGAAGGACTTACGGTTTTAAATAATTTAAACAATGAATTGACCGAGGTTTATTAAGCTGACGATTACTTTCAAGGGCTTTTTAATGCAGGCTAATTTGAAAAACCAGGGCAGGAGGCTTCTTATAAGAAAGGTTGTTCATACAAGTATGTTAACAGTGTTACTCTAATATGAGCACAAACGTGAGGACAAATTCAACAAAAGCACGGCAATTTTCGAAAATGTTTATCAATTAAAATTAAAACTCGCGAATCTAGATCCAGTAAAAGCAAAGCCCATAAATGTAAATAATCGCTGAGAAACTAAAAATGAGTGAGAGCGAGACTGAACATTTTCCCGAGATACATTTTGTGTAAGCGCCGGATAACATTTTTATTGTTAACAAGCAAAGCCGTGGCCACGACGAGCGACGATGATATCTTCTCGTATGAATGATGACTTCGTGCTGGGCCTCTGGAAGCAGTCTCCACAGATAGACATGAAGCCGAGAGACACGGCACGAATATGGAGATTCGACCGCACTTTGTACACTCACTTTTCTAAAATGAATACCGAATGAGAATTGCAATTCAATTCGCAAAATTGAATATTCAAAAATGTTTTCTAGCCATTTTAGAATTATGCACCACTGGGAACTTTAAAGCTAGCAACATTCCTTCTGGCTTAAAATATTATTGAAAAACAGGTAAGATACTTGTATTAGCGCGTTGATGTTTTTATGCCTCATTAAAATACTTTACCTTTAAAAACACTAAAGATATGAAAATGTAAGTTTATGTGTTTTTTATCAAAATATTTTGGACGTCTATCAGCTTTTTGAGAGTTATATAAATAATAGTACGATTTATAATCAATCAGATTAATTCTATCGTTGATAATAGTTCTAATGTTGCTATGTCTGTGGTAGCGACCCATCCGAGGAAGATAAGGGGTCGACGTTTTTAGCACAAAGCGTTTCTGTTTCGGACCCTTTCTTGCAGGTTATTTGACTCGAAACGTGCCTTGGGAGTACCTGTTTACTGAGGCCACCTTTATCGAGACTCAAGCAATATTTTGTTGAGATTATCTGTTAAAATGCCTTTATCGTTCAACGTTCACCTCTAACAGATGCAATGTCTCACTTAACAAATAACAATCACGCTTTAGAGCTGTTGGGTTCAACATGAGTTTTTAAGATAAAGGGAAAACATTAAACTGATACTGAAGTGATTTATTTTAACTAACACAACCTAACATAACAATACCTTTTATTAAAGTGTACTTACATTAGTCTAAGTACACGATAATGATGGTTAGGAAGGTAAAGAAGCTATTTCAAATAATTTGGACCTTATGGTAATTAGTCATAATTTTTTATCACAATAGCTTTCATGTTGATGTTTATGCTGTTACCGATTTCGTTACTGACGTAGATAATAACATTTATGACACCACAAGTAAAGCAACGGAAAATAAACAGTTTGTGGCAAACACAACCAAACATAGCTTTCTAAGATTTACAAGCTTCAACCAAAATGTTTTATTTGTGGCATTGGCAGCCATAAAGTAACCAGCATCTCTTTGCGTTTAAAAACTATTGTCTTAACAAATTTATAGAGGCAATAACATAATTGCGGTAGAATCCCTTTGTCTAACCGAGACGGACCCTGGCTTTAGTTTTATTACGGGTCATAACTTTCAAAGGCTTTTTTGCTTCGGATTCGAGAAACTATCCATATTGTTAATTTCACTTTGCGAAGATCCTTTGTTTTTGACTAGTCCTTGTTCCATGCTCGGTGGGGACGAATGCTGTTCTGTTCTGAATAGAATGTAAAATGTTCTGGTCACGGCTAATGTAATTGTTTCCAATAGCGTGCAGAAGTCATTTTAGCCTCAACGCGGGCTGCTGTTTCTTCATTGTTATTATTCTTTGCTTCACGCAGGGCTGCTTTAATTATGAAAAGGCTTCCGTAGAACAAAGTTGGTTTGTTTACCTTCAGGTTTTGTCACAATTTCACAAAGCATTCATTGCGTGCATCGAATTCTACGTAACAAAGTTTAATTTAGTTATCAATAGCTGTAATCGTAATTGACTCATTTCTGTTGTCCATTATACTATCTTTGTTAATACAATCTAGTTCTATAATCAAATGATCGATCGTCAATAGACTGATAAATTATAATAGAACTATTAGCAAGGGCGTTGTCTCTGCAATATCGATTTGTCGCATAATGCTCATGTGCTTTTTATAGAACTGTTACATTTCAGTTCTTTCAACTACATATTTGTTCTCGGTTTATTTATCGGAAAGATAGTATCTATTTGTTTGACGATTAACAATGAAACCCACACATGGTAACGGTTTCAAGCATCCATTTAAAGGCAATCTGTAATAGATTGAAAAACTCATAAATATTAGTAGATAAACGCAGCCATTCTTTCACATAAAAGTTATGTTGAACTTCTATCGATATCTGGCAATGTCAACACACTCGTTGTGTTATATAACGTTCCTTAGGGAAGATCGCTATGTAAGATGTTTTCGGAGTCAGTTGTTACGAGATAAGTGGTAATATTGTGTTTGATGTCCTCTTGTAAATATTGAGCCATCACATAGGCACGTGAGATATTTACTCTTAATATTGACTGAGAATATCAATAGTCGTGCTCTGATACGACCTTGGCCCGACAGACCTCTTTCTTGGAAAGTATCGCCCAATATTCTGCTTTCTATCCTTATATTGATTTACATTAAGTCCGTCAACTTAGTGAGACATCATGGACGAGCAAATGTAAGGGTATTGCGTGAAGCTGATAAAGTTCTTTATAAAGCCTGTTCTTCTTATCTGAAAGTTGTGACGGGCGTCCGGAATAATAGATAATTCCCCAATTTGTTACGTATGAGTCATAAAAAGTTAACTGCTTACGCAAATCTACTATCTTATCTTTGCACCCAAGTTTGGCGACACCATTAAGGTTCGTCTACTTGGAGAAATTATTTTATTTCTTAACAAGTTGGACGGTGAAGTTTTTAATACTTAGTCGACAGCATGAATGGCTTGATTTTATTTTGTGTCTCGAAGAGGTACGTGATTTGTAGTGGCATTGAAGATATTCAAAGGTCTCAAACCGTCTCCCACGGTAGACGCAATCCGACACGCACGTGTTATGGCATCCGATGGCCCACGATTAGACTTTGCGGTGACGCACGATGGCCTCTTGAATGGACGTGTTTTTGTGCCTAACTAGCACAAAGTAGTACTCTAGACATCATTTTCTTTTTCGAAACTAAAAAATCTCCACAAAGTTTTTATTGCAGAAATCAAGCTGGCTTTGTAATTTTAATAATGTTAAACTTCTTACGTTTTTTTTTTTTGTAAATGGCACAAATTGGTGCTTTCTTTCACATAACTGGAAAATGATTATAAAAATACAAATAGTACTGAAAAAGAGTAAGTAATATTCACAACAAATGAAGGCGTTATTAACAGAAAACTTATAATTTTAAGAGTCATCACTTCATTGTACTTAAATCCTATTATTGCACATCTGTTCTTCAATCGCTTAAATAATCCAAAGGAAATTGAAACACCACAATATCTTTTGTGTGCATTCTTTTCCGATTTTAAACTGTCAATCATTTATTCTGCATTGACGTAAAATGTCCGCCCATCTCATCAAAATTGCATGCATGTCTCTCCAACATTAATATTAAATCTTTTCCTTATTATTCGAACTTAAAAATGTTATCTCTGTACTGAATTAATTCTCATATTTTTTTTATATTAGGCCACCCTAATAAAACTTGAAAACAAAGTTCAAGTGTATCTGTAAAAGTTAACTTTTTCAACTCACGTAACTGCTACTGTTTCAGATGACACCGCGACCTCCTTTGAGATGAAACTTAAGGAGGTGCATTCATCGAATCACGCAGGCCTAAGTCTTCGGCTGCATAACCAATATTTCGAGTACTTAAAAAACACGCGTGCCATCTGTTGTAAGCCGATGCAGTGCCGGGTCCCACCCGTCGTCATTGTTGCCTTCCACGTCCCGCGCCTTCCCCCTCCCCCAATACCCATGCGGCTTTCGTTCGTTCAAACTTCGTAGGTCAGTTACCGCCCGACCGCAGGGGAGCATGGCTGCGTCAAAAGTTTTACCGCGATCTCGCACTCACTGTTTACATGCGCTATAAAACGAAGTGTACACAACAACATAGACTTAATAACATTGACTGTTTTGGTGACATAAAGTTTTAACGAGTATTTTAGTGATATATCAGTGACAAATGAACTATTTTACAGTGGCAACATGACCAAGAACTTTTACGGCATGGTTTCGTTAAAAGTTTGGATGTGTTTGGTTGTCGTGGCCGGTGCGCGCGCACGTTCCGCGCCGCCCGCCCCCACCGGCTGTCATTGGGACTATTCGGACACAAAGTTGAGTGAATCAAACTTTCTCACGTGTAACATTAAAACCATCGGCTCAGTTGACTTCTTGTTTAAAAACATAACCACGGCGCAGGCGTACAACATCAACAAGTTGAAACTCACTTGCACGGATTTGTTGTTCTTCGAGAGTTCACTTCATATGAATACCGGCAGTTTTTTGGGCCAACTACGAAAACTTGAGGACTTGCGCATTGAGTACTGTAAGATACGGTACGTGCCTGCTACTGTGCTGTCTCCGCTACGTGATTTAACTAGTTTATCTCTACGTTCCTACAATACAGATTGGCCTGCGATGACTATGGAGTTTCACGCAGAAAGTTTTCGTGGACTAATGGAACTTCGGACACTGGATCTAGGTGACAACAATATTTACATGTTACCGTCTGAAGTGTTTTGTCCGCTTTTTAGTTTGGAAGTATTGAATCTTACTAACAACAGAATTCAAGATATATCGGAAATCGGCTTCTCTGATTGGGGCAAGGGCCCTATTGCTCCAGGTAAATCATGCAACACTGGATTGAAGATGCTTGATTTGTCTCACAATAATATTTTACGACTTCCTGACAACGGCCTTTCTAGTTTAAGATCTTTGGAAGTGTTGAATATTCAGAACAACTTGATTAATGAAATAGGCGACAGAGCCTTCGTCGGATTGAATTCATTAAAAATTCTGAACTTGTCGGGAAATAAGTTAGTCGCTGTCCCTCCTGAACTATTTCAATCATCACGAGTTATCAAAGAAATCTCATTAGCGAATAATTCGCTTTCTGTGTTGGCTCCGGGATTACTTGAAGGACTTGATCAGCTTGAGAAATTGGATTTATCTAGAAACCGTCTTACCAACGATTGGGTTAACAGAGATACTTTTGCAGGCCTTATCCGCCTAGTTATATTGAATTTGTCTTACAATTCACTTGCACGCCTGGATCCAAAGTCTTTTCATGACTTAAACAACTTACAAGTTTTGAATCTAGACAACAACGCTATTGAAACTATCAGCAACGGAGCTTTTGCTGAGCTTAAGAACTTGCATCAACTGTCAATATCAGACAATAAGATAAAGACGTTGAACGAACATATTTTTTCAAACTTATTTGTTCTTAGCCAGCTGTACCTAGATAATAACCTCATATCGACTATTCATGAACACTGTTTTGAGAATATCACTTATTTACAAGATTTAGGTCTAAATGGCAACAGTATGAATACAATCCCAGATGGAATAAAGAAATTAAGATTTTTGAAATCTCTTGATATCGGGAAGAATAACATATCTAAAGTAGCAAACACATCTTTTGAAGGATTAGAAGAGCTTTATGGACTGCGGCTAGTTGACAATCAGATTACTAGCATACCGAAAGATACATTCAGTACTCTGCCGTCCTTGCAAGTACTAAATTTGGCATCAAACAAAATAGAAACTATTGAGCAAGACGCGTTTTTATCTAATCCGACTTTAAAAGCTATCCGCTTAGACGGGAACAAACTGACCGACATCCGAGGTGTTTTTAACAAACTAAATACTCTCGGTTGGCTCAACATATCCGACAATAAGCTTATTTACTTTGACTATAGTTATATGCCTGGGAGCCTTGAATGGTTGGATATTCACAGTAACAATATTACGAAACTAGAAAACGAACAGAACGCACAACAAAACATCCGAATGCTTGACGTAAGCTACAATGCATTAGAAAACGTCGATGAAAGGTCGATACCTGATTCTATTGAAGTCCTTTTCTTAAATAACAACAAAATTCACACGATTCACCCAGGTACATTCTTACAAAAAAGAAACTTAGAAAAGGTTGTCGTGACGGACAATAAATTGAGAACCGTTGAACTGTCGGCGTTCACGCTGCCCCATATACCGAAGCACAGAATGCTGCCAAAATTCTTTATTGGAAATAATCCATTTGTATGTAACTGTCATATGATTTGGCTGCAAAAGATAAACCTATGGAATCACATGCGACAATACCCAAGATTCATGGATTTAGAAACAGTAACATGCGAAGTTGTAAATAACAAATATGGTGGAAAAGCCAACTTAATGGATGTTCCTGAAACTCAGTTCCTTTGTTCCTATGAAACTCACTGTTCCTCTAGTTGTTTCTGCTGCGATTTTGAAGCTTGTGATTGTAAAATGACATGCCCTGAAGGTTGCTCATGTTTCCATGACAGCAATTGGAACTCAAATGTTATTGATTGCTCAAATGCGGGCTACACTGATATACCCGAGAAAATACCGATGGATGCCACAGAACTTTACCTTGATGGCAACGTTTTCCGCACCTTAAATAGTCATCTGTTCATCGGAAAGAAAAAGCTTCACAAACTCTACTTGAACAACAGTAACATCGCTAATATCGACAATGACACCTTAAATGGCTTGCACTCTTTAAACATCCTTCACCTTGAAAACAACCATCTAACCGAGCTGTCTGCTGGAGTGTTCTCGCAAACAAAACACTTGAGGGAGTTATACTTGAACGATAACCTCTTGACAAGCGTCGCAAACAAGACTTTTGAGAACCTGTCATCCTTAAGAGTTGCGCACTTCCAAGGAAACAAGATTGTCGACCTTGACAAAAAGTTGGCACACGTATCTCATTTGGAAAGCGTCAACGTTCAGGGCAACTTGTTCACGTGTACATGTGACAACATCATGGCCCTTCAGAACTGGTTTAAGAAGTACTATGAAGATCCTGTTGAAATGTTGTGTGTTGGTGAAAATGGACTTGCATCTAACTATACTGTGTTTGACGCGTTTGATAAGTGTCGTGATTCAAGTGTAATGGACAATACTATTCCTACTGAAAATCAACCCTATCAGTATGATGAAGTGAGCCCCATAAAATTGAACTTTGTGCCACTACTAGCAGTAGTTTTGATAAGTGTTATTCTGATACTACTTTTCGGTGCCTTGGCTTTCTCGTTTAGGCAAAATGTACGCTTATGGGCGCACTCTAAGTATGGAGTTAGACTGTTCAAAAGTGCTTCAATTCAAGAGAGTGAGCTCGATAGAGATAGGTTGTATGATGGATATGCTGTATATAGTTTATTGGATGATGATTTTGTATCTAAAGTAGTAGCTCCGGAAATGGAACACTCAGGTTACACAATGTGTTTTCATTACCGAGATTTACAACATGCGCCTGATAACTACTTGACTGAGCAAATAACCAATGCCGCTGAATCATCCAAAAGAATTTTAGTATTTGTGTCATTTAATTTTCTACAAAATGAATGGTCTAAAGCTACTTTTAAGGCAGCAATGAAACATGTAATTACTTCTATTCACCCCTCAATAAGACGACACAGAGTAGTATTTATTTTAACGACAGATGTTAGCGCTCTAAACTTAGATCTAGATTTCCAAAACTATTTGAAAACTTGCAACGTTTTATTGTGGGGTGAGAAGAAGTTTTGGGAGAAAATTAGGTTTGTAATGCCAGACATTTCTAATTTGCATTGGAACAAAGATACAATGAATTACAATCATGGCGTGTGTCCAAATGGTAGACGGCATCCTTCTAGATATACGGCCTCGCCTACAGCGCCGGAACACTGGTATAAATACGACGCGATACCGCCTCAGACACCCACTACAGCTAACGTGGGTATTACTATTGAGGATGATACGTCCATGTTGACAAATACAACGTTGACGAGTCAGATTCAAGATGGGGAGAATTTACACCATAGCTACATATCTATTGATACACAAAATTATGAGCAGCCTTATGGCGGTCGGCCCAGGCCTCCTAACACGTTGCGTAAACATCCTGGTCACCACTCCCCATCGATGCTCGACGAGCAAGGTTACTTACAACCCCGTTCTTCTGTGCACGACTGCTTGCCACAAACTCATCCAGCCGTGCACAGATGATAAGATTGTTAAACTCTTCTTATCGGTAAAAGATACTTCGTAATGGAACTTGACATTCCAAGCGCATGTGTAGGCTAGACCGCTTTTTGTGTTGGCCTTGCCTTATTGAAAAGTGATAGTTTAAAAATGTTGGTTTAGATAATTTGGCCAAAATGACTTCGTTCATCAGTAGGTCGGACAACGTCATGTTAAAAGACTGTATTTTTAAATGTATTCTAAACGTATCTATGTAGAGTAAAGCCTTATTGTATTTCATTGTATAAAGCTATATGAAATTGTTGTCCATTAAGACTGATACATAATATTGTATAAACAAAATAATGCCAGTATCAGGAGTGAAGACTAGCATGAGTATTTTGATATAGTATATCTCATTGTTACCAAATATTTTGTAGATAGACATTACTAATCATTGTATGAAATTATTGTATAGTATTACTAGTCATTAGTTAAAATTATTGCATAGTGTTGAAAGTTTGTAGATACTTGGTTACATATTTAGTGATAATACTTAAATGTTTGTTGTTGGATCGTCCTTGTATCAATTTATATGTATCGTGCTATCGCTAGGTATGTAACTGACTATTTGTATGTATGTAATTATAATATCCTTGACTGTTACATAATATTAATTTAAAAATAAAACAATATCATCAAATATAACTTTGTTTTGTCCTCTCTGAACCGTAGTTTACCTACTTAACTTATTGCCAAACTTTAATGATGGATAATAAGAACTAACAGTTTCAAAGTTTACTCAAAGAATTGTTCTTAGCAATTTGCAGTCATTAAACCATTAATCATAAATGATCCCATATCTCTTGTGGTTTGTTTGAAGAACTAGGTAAAACTTTTTGTGTTGCCGCCACAAAAACTAAGAATCTTTACAAAACCAAATGGCGGCATTACTGTTAACTTCGTTGTTTCCAAATCGAAATATTGACTAAAAAAAGATGAGAAATAATTTCGGCTTGCCGACAATCATCTTGGGATATAATGATGGTCCCTTTTCAGGTAGAAAAACACACCAAAGTCATATTTCAACCGTCACGGATAGCATGGTAGCTATAAAAGAGATTTACAATACGTTCTGTATTCGTCGCTAGTTATGCGACCTTAATATGTCGGACACGGTCCAAGGAACTTATTGATTTTTTTCTTAATAGTTTAGTAAAGTGTGAGCTTTCGATACCGGCCAACATATGGTGTGACATACTTTGAATGACCGCTGACCGTCTGGTTTAATTTTTTCTTAATGAGAAGCGCTTTGTGGCCGCATTGTTGCAACTGACATTGTTTGTTCAGTAGAATGTGGGGTTAAGAGATTTGATATACTCACATACTTAATCTGGGTTATTAATGACTGGCAGATTAGTAAATAAAAGTCATTTTTTTAATCTTAATTTTTATTTCCGTATAAATTCAATTTTAGAATCGAACAGTTACACAATTGAATTCCAGAGAACAACCAAAACAATGCATTGTTGGAAACACACATTGGAACTTTTGTGTACATAATAAAAGACGAACAATAACATTAATGGGTCAGTTACGCTGTTACGTAATTAATGCTATTTTGTACATGAATTTGGTCTCTAATTTGTTTGCTAAGACGCGATCACCTACATATCTATTGCACTGTGGTGGAACATTATAACTAGTAAACTACGTACTATTTTTCCACTTGATAAATATGGATCCTCAGAATTTCATGATGCATAGGTACATTTATACTGACAGAGTCAGTTTTTCTTCTTTCGTTGATCTGGTGAAACCAATGATCTTTAAACGAGTCTGACCAATTCATCCAATCTTTCGATTACTATTGTCTAATAATATCTGGTCAGTGAAGTTTGCCCTTTAAACTATCAATACTTGATAAACTACCAATTATCTCCATAATTATCTGACACGTACAAGTAACATCAATTCGCAGTTGTTGTTTAAATGATAATCTTCGTGTTTACACCAGAGTTCAACTGTGAGATTAATCGAGAGAAAGTATGTATGCTGAGAATCACTGCATCTTCGGAACACGTTGTAATTGACTTTATACGTAAGTATTATGTTTCATTACCATCGCATTTAATGTAATATCATCGGCCACGCGATCAGAATTAAAATCTTATTACAAGCATTCAGTAACATTATTAATATCGATAATATTTCTTCACTCAAATGTACAAATCTGTGCCTGCTATAAGTGGTAAAAATAAAGAGGTATTGCTTAAAGCATCACCTGAACATGAGAATTCTATAAATGTGATAGCAATAATAACAACTAGGTACATATAAATTAAATAGATATTTAATATCACGTCTTCCAACCCTATTTCAGATACAAAATAATTTTAGTTTGCTAAAAAAACCCAACATTGAATACCCAGATACAGATACCCAAAATAGATTCCGTAACAATAGCATCGCTCTATCACACAGTGATTACATTTCTCTGTACCTATTTGTTTGATGTTTCATGTCTCACAAATAGAAACGTCAGGAGCAGAATCATATTCCATTATTGTCCTCAATAAGTTACCAAAACTATTACTGGCTCCAAGATACCTGCTATCAATATCCGGGGATATCCGTCCTATCTCTGGATTTCACGGTTAAACGCACCATTGATTCCCCCTATCATACTCGATGCGTCCCCAAGACTAGATAAGAAATTGACCAGATATCAAACCGAACTCCTTGCTGGCTTTCAAGCTTAGTGGCTTATTATTTTATCAAGACGAAATTCGATTTGTACAGTAATACAAATTCGTATTGTGAATTAGCTACTAATACCAGTGGATTTAGAAATATTAAATCCATAGCAAATAATTTAGATCGGATTATGTTGTAAATTGTAGGCTTTGGTTCAGATTTGTTCGTTGGAAATAGGTGCCGACTAATTTTATCAGTGAGTCATTCCGAATTCTAAGCAAATTGTTATCTGCGTTGATCAATCAAATCCACCGCGTTTCACCTGACGGTATATCAACATGACCATCCTTTCATATCAAAACTTCTAATATGTTTTGTGCAGGCACTCAAAGCACGTCGTTCACAATAGCTATGACTAATACCAGTTCCCAGGGTCACATCAAATCAGATAGATTCGTATTTTCAGTGTGACATTGATCGACGTTTGATATCCAAACGTGGTTGTTAAGATTTTTCTGTTTTGTACTTTACATTAACGAAATTTGTTGTTCGGCTGGTCAACTCACGCCACCCGCTGGTTAGACATAACGTTTCACACTTGAAGTTGCTTCGACTCGGTACAAAGGTCACGTCTTCTCACTCAAATCTCGTCCGGGAGCGTTTCGGTCGGAATTGGATCGTGACAACCAAGAGATACTTATCGTGATTTTCTGGCCAATTCCGATGCATCGCTCCGTTGTTAGGATGGGTAATGGGAGCATGGGAACACGGACGAAGTTGGTACTAACTAAATTATTGTAAGTCAAATAAGGCGATGTGTTTATGGAGCGATGATTGAGGGCGCCGAACAGCTTTGTTTGTCTATTAAATTTTGTCATATGATTGACGTTTGAGCCGACTAACATCTTGTATAAACGGATTTACCAGCCTAAAATACAGCTGGAATAACTACAAGCTTAATTTCTGACCTTAACAAGTTTGTAAGATAGTGTAATTGGTTACAAATTAAAAGACTGTTAACAAAGTTTTATATCGTTTAATTCCAAGGAATCCTCGACATAATCAGGAAGTAAGAGGCATTAAACTTTACCAAGTATCCATAGCATTAACATTTTACATGATAACTTTTACAATCAACTACTGTATATCTAACATAAAATACACATTGTTGATAAGGATGACTCAAAGCATTTTACAATAATGAATTCATTTTTTTCTTCTTATGAGCAATATTTAATACAAAGATGGATCTGTATATAGCACAACAGAAAACAGAAGGTTCTTTTTTTTTTTTTTTTTTTTTTTTTTTTTTTATCGACGTAAAATCATCAAATGACCCCTCCCGCTGTGGGTTAGCAGCGGTGAGGGAGTGTCAGACTCTTACTGACTAAAATCGTCGTGTTCCGTCATAGGCCTTTTATGTACCAGGGCCGCGGTATCTCTTTCGAACAACCCGCAGCTCGAACAACCCGCAGCAAACAGAAGGTTCTTTGATTTCTAAAACTGTTAAATATTGTAACATATTAACACATAGTAGACATAATGAATCGTGATGTATCGTACATCAAGGTATTACTATAGATTTCATGTATACAAACAGTCACAGTCACAGGGTTTAAAAGAAAGTCATAGAACCTAAAGGATAGAAAGTTGAAAAATTCAAGCGCATGAAGAGAAAGTTCCAACTTTACACTCCTTAACGCCAATAAAACGCATCAATAGAGGAAAAATAAATCGGGTTATGGGAATCTGAGCTCAGATAAATCACATCGAAAATACTGTCACGACAGGAGAAAAAAATGTTCGCATCGGAGAACTATGGAACGATTTCATTATCCCAATGTCCCGGCTAGTGAGCATGACTGACTCTTCACTGAATGAGAGTTACAAATCTTAAAGAAACTTAGTTCCGTTTCGGTTTTTGTACAAATTCTTTCCGATCAGAGTTAATTCTGGTCATCAATTTGTCGTACTAGGATCTGTTGGATCGGTGGTTAATACAGATTGTCAGATAGACGAGACAGATTTTTACAACACACTCTTATATTAGAAATGCTTCTATGGGATACCGTCAGCCTACCAAGCTACGGTAACTTAAAATGTTTTAGTCATGATTTAATACAAGAACACAAACGCTATTAACCAAATAAATAAAGAAAAACATGGTCGTAAAGAACGCAAAGCGAAAAATTCAATTCGTGGCACAGCCAGGCCTGAGACTCAAGATATTTTAATATTCAATCTCTAGCATGCATCTAGGAACGCTGCCTACATCCAAGAGCTTATTCCCTCGTATGCATAGTTACGTAATAATTCCCTTGGAATCGATCCCAGAATCTTAGTCTGAAACTTTGCTATAATGCCATTACATCGTGTCCTAGATAAAGTAGGGCAGATGCCTGGATAATCTTCCAGAACATCGTATATCACAGTTATTCCGTATGGATTACTGTCCGTTTCAATTTATGTATCGATGCAGCCGTTGAAATGTTTTAGTGCTTGATTCTAAATACTTCGATTTATTTCCCATTTCATGTTTATAGAGTAGGATTCTAAGACCAATAAATGGTTTACGGTTTATAAGATTTGCAATATTTTTTGAAAATATTCCCAGTATTTGGTTCAATGTTTAGGTATAAAAAGATAAAGTCTTCTCAGTCATTCTATGACATGTCGTTCCAGCCCTCACGTGTATAAAAAACTTCGTTTAATATGGGTACGGGGACGTTATTACAAGCGATAAAATTCTGTACAAATGGCATGCAAAGTGATGAGTTCTAACCAACCAGAGCTATGAACGTAAATTTTTAACGAGTTCAAAGTTTGACATTGGTCGTATTGTGTCGGCTCATAGTATACGAGTATACATACGTGATAGCGAGTTCCACTTACGGCATTTTAGTTGGGCGTACTTTTTTATAGTTTTCTATTTGATAGTTGGAGCTTTTGCTTTTTTGTTTACTTTAGTGTTTATTGGGGGACTTTTTTTCAATATCACAGATACAGTACTTCAAATTTCCGCCCTTAATTTTGGGGTTACTTTTATGAGTAGGTACATGCAATGTGCACTGCATGTCTTAATAAAGATAGGGCCTTTTTTGAATTGATTTATTTACGGAATTAAAAAATTACTATAAATCTAGGATACTTGATATTATTTTCCATCCATTTCTGACTCATTCTTTACCTGTACACTATCTGATTTTAACTCTTTTCAGCATCGTAAACAGAAATTCTTCGCATAATTAACATGAAACCTAATTGCCTATTTCCTCCATTATACACAGTAAATATGACCACACTTTAACCCACTTAGAAGTACGATAAATATCTTATCAGGACAGATGTTGCAAGCTCCAAAAAGGAATCACCGACAGTTAAGTTCGCTTTGAACACGTGCTAAGTAACAGTTCATTTACTATTGAATGTGCGAGATGAATGATGAAATGGCTTTGACGCGCACGCACATTTGTTTAGTTTAGCTGTATCACTGAGCGTCACCTGTACTCTGTTGTGTGAACAAAAAAAAACCCTTAGAGTATTAGAAGTCAGTGAAATCTACTTATTTATAAGATCAGTTTGGTAATTTCAGATTTTCCCATTACCTACATACTTTGATGTTTTAAAGTTTATTTTCACAAACGAAAAAAATCTTTGAACAATCAAAACATAATTCGTGTTCTATTTTCTTAATTTTGATCCTCTGTTATATTTTTCTTAAACCTCGGTCACACGGCTGTTATATAATATTTCTGCCCTAGGTATCTATCAGTACAGTCAATCACATGATTGACTGTACTGATAGATAGCCCGACAGTCTAATGCCATTGAAGTTCTACAATAGCTAATGACCTCGACAGTGTACATAGATCAATTAAACATTGACGTACCAGTAAACGCTCTATACCAACTGTTACTGTTAGAGCTACACGCGACACTATAAAATCAAATAAAAGACAACCACTAAAAGGTTCTCCGAAAATTAATTTTCGAATTCCATATTCATATTACAAATTGATTCATATCATCACATCAAAATCAACTTTGCGGTTGGAATAGGCTGAGATACATACTTAGTCATCGTTCCAAACAAAACAAGGTGCCATTAGCAGTTCCTTTGAATCAATGGTACTTTAAAAAGGCAATAATTTCGCTGAGTCACACCTTCCCTCTGGATTGTTCCCTAACGGTGGGTGCTCTATCTTCGGCATTTCTTGCATATACAATGACTGTATGGTTTTGATATTTTGTTTGTTTAAGCATCAATCAGAATATAAAATATTTTTTTCTCAGAAGATATACTTTTTTTTATTTTACTTTTTCGAAAGCTCAATCAACCCTGTTGCTTCCTCATATGCAAGATGTTCGTGATATACTAGTAGTGTGTCTACCATCATTTCCAAACAGCTTACTAGTAATTTCTTGGCAAATTAAAACAATAAGGAAGCTGAAATCTAACAAGTAGTTTTTGTGAGGTCATGAGGTCAAATATGACCACTTAACTGCAGGTACATTATTAGTAACGCATCACGCATTAATCATTACTTTACTGCGCAACGAATTGATACAAGTAATAAACTGACCTTTCCTGCAGAAACAGTAAATAAATAACCATATATTTTTAAGACGAACATAAAACATGAAATTTTGTCAGTAAGTATCAATTTTTTTTCATCTCCCATACTTTATGAAGGCTAGCTGAGATGAATGAGGAAGATAATTGAAGTGCCCGTTCAAAAATTAAAAAGTTACTCGTAAAACAAACGGGTGGAGAGTTCACGTAACTTTTATATCTGGATAGCTTCTAGAAAATTTTGTTCGAACATTTTTGCCGGTTTCTGTATAAGGCAACGAGACTGCAGCTTTATAGCTCTGAAAATGATCTGCCATTCAATTTTAAGATCTACTTCAAAGCGAATAAGGCTGATTTTAGAATGCATTTTTATAAAAAGCGATTATGGGGATCGTGAATAATTTTATATAACTGTTAAATGAGTGGAAAGGTGCATTCAAAATTGTCTTCTTCCTACTCTTGAATAGAGATAATAATGCACATTACTATTAGATAATGGCACGGTACGAAACTCGCATTGGTGCTTTACCGGAACATAATTTCGATTTCGTTTAGGAACTACATCATAAACTTACATCAAGTATATATTTTTTTTTCTATTAATTTTCTTGGACGAGAATATTTTTAAAAAGCGCCATCTTATAAAAGCTCAGAGAACTTATACGGAAACAGGAACGAGTTTGGCGCCCTCGTGGCAGCGGAGGGAGCAAAAAGTTTACCGTGAAGTATAGAAAGGGTCTGCAAGCGTATTAAATGTTAATATGTAGTTAGGAATACTGTAAACCAATTTTTCAAAATAAGTATTTCTTGTATGGTTAGACCAAAAAAACCTGTTCTGAGAGCGATTGCCAATTGTTTATGGGGATGTTTTGGTTATTTATCTGTAGTGATGATTCCTAAAAAATACTGCTACGTATCATTTGCCGTTTTGTCACACTAAAATTAAAAACTTCTTTAAAAGATTAATCAATTCAATTAAACTCTCCTTTCAACAAAACATCCACAGCCACGGCCACAATACAAAAATCGACGTATAAAAAAATACTTTCCAAGTTTTCAGTGCTAACAAACGCAAACAATTACTGAGGCAAAGGCGGCGAGTTAAAAGGCCTCGCTAATGACGTAAGCTATTCCACGTTCATTGTTGGCTTTCAATAATAAACTGTAATGTGAAGTGCTAAAAGAAACTGAACCATTTTATAGCCATCGCCGATTTTAACAGCGACTGTAATGCATTCGACGTTGAGTGTTTCACAAATGCACGAACAAAATTATGCAAATTATTTACAGTGAGCTTGAGATGTGGATTGTATATAATAAGTAGTATTAAGTTGAAGTTTAGTGCTGACTGGTCTTGGCTTATGTTTAAGTTTTAATTTTGCTGTGGGATTCCTTATAATTATCAACAATATTCGCAAATGATTGGCTTGTCTTATTGAACAAAACCACTTTGAAGATAATTTCTATGTTTATAATTTTTTCATTGCTACTTGTCAAATGGATTCAAATACCTAGAAGTAAAAGTTTATAAATGCTTTGAACAAGATTCGTAACACTGATTAATTTCGTTTTAATAGAGTAATATCCCAACTAATAACTCTTAACGATTCCACGAAAAACGACGGGCGACCCATTTAATATATTCGTCCTTATAACTCGTTACGTAACGTAACGTCGGCTTAACTAACCGGCACAAAACCTACACAATAAAATATCCTTTTTAATGGACACCCTACGATAAATAGTCCTAATAACAGAAATATTTTATTAGTTAAATGGCCATCACAAAAAGTGTTCGCTTTAACAATTTTTACGGCATATTTCATTTAAAAAATGCCTTTCCCTTTGGTGGACGAGATCCGATCTAACGTTTGTGTCAGAAAAAGGATAATGCGGTCGTCTTCCTAGCGGGTGCTCGAGTTTTTTCATTCTTTTTTAAAGTCCATGGCCGGCTATATTAATTTTATATCAACTTGCTGGTGCTCGGAAATGCTGAACTAAAATGTTTGTTATTGGGTCCTCTGTATAGTGAAGTTTTAGAGACATGCACCCATTTTTTCCTTTTTAATAATTCCGAAATGACAGATGAAGATGACCGCAGTTGGTAGAGGCAAGCATAGCTGCTACGTACAAAAAGTAGAAGTTTTATTTTTTATTTAGAAACTCCATCACAGTATGCTACTTTGTCAAAAGTTGACAGTAATTAGGGGGGAATATGTATGTTTTATTCATAAACAGGTACTTCTGAAGTTTTTTGCTTATGAATCATTTGGACTGTATGATGACTAAAAGAACAACAAAGTACAACCTTCATATTACCTATTTACTTGTAATATTTAAAGCTTTATATGAACCTGCTGCTGTTGCGACATACGTACAAAAAATAAAGCATATCACACACAGTTCTCAAGCAACCGTATTGTTTGGAAAGTATTCACTTAATTCTCATTTCATGACTCGGTGTGACCTCCGCCTAGCGTAGAGGTCGTCGCGGGCGCAGATATCTGATCGCGGCCGGATCATGTCTATCGATGTTACGAATAAATGCACAGCAATTTAGATCTATATTGTTCTGTTTATATTTTGAAATGGCATGATTATGTGTTCTTGCTTGTAAAGTTTTGTTCTGAATGTGAAGTTGCGGCTTTTGTACAATGCAATGTACCAGAAAGAAGAAAAAAGTAAGTATTATGAACATGACTTTAAAAAAGTGTAGAAAAAAAGAAGTTGCAATTTTTTCTCTAACAATAAGAAACATAATCTCTTGTTCGGACAAGTTGAATAATCGTGTTTAAAAGCTTTAAAATAATTAAAAGGTTTTGAAGACAGATTAGAGAACTACTGTTTGTAAAATTTGTATCAGGTAGCGTTCTGAACTGCGCTTTGGTTCTTCAATACGAGATTTTTACAAGTAACATTACTTACATTTATTTCGTAACGTAAGGCAAGAGGAAAAGATAATGAAAACTTTTTATGTACCTAAGTAGTGATTTTGTAATAACTTGATCCAATCGAGTATGTTTTCCTACATTATATCACACGTAAAATTGAAATCATCAATAACGATAAAAAACCCCATGATTAATAACCAACACAATCGCATCCGGAGCAGATGCTGCATCAAAGGATCAGTTTTTATCAATAAAAATGCCTCAACATTATAAACAAACAAGGTGTTAATACTGGCGATAAGTATCTAAAATAACTCCCCTTCAAATAAAATATTGATATTTAATAGTCACATCACAGACTGAGTAAGGCAGGCAGCCCTGTATTCCTCCGGCATACCAGATTACCACATCGAATATTCCTTTTGACAACACCCTTCAACCAAAAACAAACCTTAGGCTTAAAGTAATAGAGATGATTTTCTAGCTACGTGTAACCAAGTGCAGGTGCCATTGGATGGCATCGCATCAACTTTATCTTAACTATCGCATCTTCAAATATTAAACTTTTACTTTTATGGCAGTTTAAAATGCAAGTCGTGTCAGCTAACGGGTAACGGACACCCAATAAATGTCGTCTTTTAGTTTTTATCAGACTATGTTATTACTTTATTGGTGTGCTAATACTAGCAATTATATTCTTTTAAAAAAGAAATGTGGAGAGCAAATAAATACATTGAACTTTTGTGTTATTTTAAGCCACTGATAGTTAAGAATAAATGATGAGAAACACACATACGAGATGCTTATTATTAAATTTTAATTTGCTGAAATTTTACGAGCAGTCTTTGGACTCCTTACATATTTATAGTCATTATAGGTTATATAAAAAAAAACATGCAAAATGCTTGTCTTTTACAAGAAATCAAATTAAAAAGGTCCTCCTTTTAGAACAAACCAATGAAAAATTTACATTTTGCAATAAAAAAAGTCGCATAAATAATACTTAATTTGCCAAAAACACTAGGTATAAAGATAAACGCGGCAGTCAGAATTCATTAGAAGTATAAAAATAGTACTAAAATAAATTAGTAAGCCTATTCAAATGATTAAACGTTGGCCAGATTAGAAAAGACAGGTTTCATAAAACATGTTTCTAGATTAGCTTACTAATTTGACTTTTGTTTGTGTTCAATAAACTAGACTTATACTAATAGGATACTTATATGAAAATCGTAGGTGTAAAAACCACATTATTATTATCTCAAACAAATATGTACCAACTTTTTCGTTACGGGAACGATGTAAATAAAGATCAATTTTTGCTTTGTTAATACCTATCTATGTTTTCAAGAACAGCGTCTACTCCATCATCACACTTTCAATATGGAGCGCATAGTGCAGATGATAGGCTTAAAATTATATTCGACTGTTTAATCGATACCTAAATATTTTTTACCAATCCAAACGGCCTTTTAAAAGGACAATCTAAATAATCTTGCACGAATGACCCTCTAAGAATATTTTATCTCGACTCAGTTGTGAAATAAAAATGCGGTCAACCGGACAGCTTATAAACTGAGATAAACGAATGAGATATGTAATTAGTAGTTGATAATTGCTTATTTGGTGTCAAATGTCTTAATTAAAACAAGAAATAAGTACATAAATCCTAGCGTTATCATATTGAAATTCTCGCAAGTTGCAACACATAACGGTTAAAATTAGTAAAAGTTTCAAGAAGCTGTGATTTTAGTCGTAGATAAATACGAATGTGATATTTAATCCTGCTTAACCTTTAAAATAGGGAAGTATAGAACAGTTAATAAAGTACTATTTTATAGAAATGAAAATTGGAATAATGTATTTTAGAATATGTATTTTAGAACATGTATTTTAATATTTTCACATATTCACGGCCAATTTCTTCATCAAAAGTAAAAGCCAAAGTAAAAGTCAAAGTAATGTCTAAAGTAAAAGTAACTATCAAATTCGTTTTTTCTATTAGTTTTGCTGTTACTTTAGCCTTGAAAAAACGAATTTGACCGTTACTTTTACTGTAGACATTACTTTGACTTTTACTTTTGATGAAGAAACAGGCTGTTAGTCACAAAGCTGCTCCCATTCAGTTCAGTTGGTAACATAATTTTTAAACAACTAGAATGCTCTCATTTTCACCACATGGACAGCTCTGATGAACTCTATTCAACATAAGGAAAAAAAAAAAGAAGTTAAATATGTGTCAGCCCACGCTTAGCATAGTAGCCGATTAATTAGAGAAAATTACTATCGCCTACACATACATACTTCTAAGGTCCACAGAAGCCGTGGGCTATATAACCTCCCTGCCTACCATTCATAGAACATGATGTGTAATTACAGAGCTACCTACATTGTTGATATGTCATTATGTGATTTGTCAACCCAGACTTTTGTGTAATAAATTGTGATAGGTATTGGCTAGATTTGAGAAAACTTCGTCCCTCTACGTCCATTTCCACAACATTGAGTTAAAACAAAAATTGAGCTCAGGCTCAAAACTAAACTCTGAAAATTGAACGGGAAAAGTCATAGTAATATGATGATTTAAAAAAAAATGACCTTTTTGCTGTCGGTGAACTTTAATCTTAAACAGATGTTCATAATCATGTCCTTGTAAGAAAAAGTGAAATTAACAATTTGAAGATCAAGTTCTCCAAAACAATCTCATTCGAGTAAAGACGACCATAACAGAGCATAAACTGCTTCTGTTCTTCCTCAGCTGAATCAATTTATGTAGCTACGTAATGGCGTACACTTGCTTGACCATGATTTACATATCGAGCCTCCCCAAGCATCGGATAGCACGTATAACAGAACCCAGATTGTCATACGAATATCTATGACAGTTGATAGCTCGAACGGCTACCAACTAACCTAGAATACTGGCATTGTAGACTATTTGCGTTATGGAGATGAGATTTGGGAGAGCTTCTATGAAAATATTGATATTCAGCTGTAGATGGATAGATTGGGAGCTGACCACAACTTGAGATGTTAAAGTGAATGGTGCTATAGTTTCAGTCTCACTTAAAATAATATAGACCTATATCATAATACCTACAGACGCTAGATTAAATGGTAAATAGTATCAAATGGACATTGTCGTCGAATTGTCTTCATTGATTCATTTAACTAATAGCATTTGGCAAAAGACAAATATCCTTGAATAAATTATGTGTGTATAAATAATGTTTATAAACAACTGAATGCATAACGATGTGAACCAGTTTATTGATTTATTACCGAAGCCCCAGGAAACGGTCGTCAAACGTTACGAGCTGATATATTTAAAATTGTATCGTGTCGTAAAATCAACATAAAAGTAATATTTGTTGTGTGCTGTAAGGAACAGGTCTCATCCATAGCGTTTATTTAGAAAACTCTGAGAATTGACAATTGAATGATTTGCATCATAAACTGCGGCAATCAAAGCATTATGAGTTTTTGTCATTTAAGGCTCAATTGAAAAATAAAAAAGCGTGTAATAAAATTCCAATTCACTGACTTTCATATCAATAAAATAACGCATTGTTTTTTTTTTATTGTTGTATTATTTTTCTTACTTATCACACTCATAAAAATATGAAGGTTAAAATAAAACAATTCACTCAATTTTTTTTTCAATAAAATAACTAATTAACTTTCGTCAAAATGCCAACAAAACGTCATGTTTAAAAGCCAGCGTAAATCGCCTTCAATATAACCAAAGCTTTACGTCAAAACGATTTTTAACCGACTTCCCAAAAAGGAGGAGGTTCTCAATTCGGCCGGTATGTTTTTTTTTTTTTTTTTTTTTTTTTTTTTTTTTATCTATGTATGTACATCGATTACTCCGAGGTTTATAGACCGATTTGCGTGATTCTTTTTTTGTTCGACGCGAAATAGCTGCCAGATGGTCCCATAGTCATCAGGTCAGGATCTGATGATGGAAACCCTGAGAAATCGAGGGCAACCTTCGAAAGTTGTAGGCATACATAGTGTAAAAACTTGACACTCAGGTGTATGCCTAAAAGTACTATTCAACAGTGAAGGTTTGGAGCTGACCTGATGATGGAGACCGGAGAGGGTCGAGGGAACTCGACAACTGAATATGTAAACTACCTCGTGTTTGGGCTTATATTATTTGTATTGATAAGACCTTTGCAACAGTGAAGGTTTCGAGCTGACCTGATGATGGAGACCAGAGAGGGTCGAGGGAACTCGACAACTGAATATGTAAACTACCTCGTGTTTGGGCTTATATTATTTGTATTGACGAGACCTTTGCAACAGTGAAGGTTTGGAGCTGACCTGATAATGGAGACCAGAGAAGGTCGAGGGGACTCGACAACTGAATATGTAAAATACCTCGTATTTGGGCTTATATTCTTTGTATTGATGAGAACTTTCCACTTATATGGATAGTGACAACTATTCGTATCACTGAAAAGCAGTAAATAAAAAACTTTTTTACAAAAAAATTAAACCGACTTCCAAAAACACTAAAAAGCAAAAAAAAAACTAATTTTAGGTGCATCGGCCTACAAGTCGGTGGCAAAATTAACTTAGTAACATCCATTAGACACCGACTTCTAGGCCGATGCACCTAAAATTAGTTTTTTTTTTGCTTTTTAGTGTTTTTGGAAGTCGGTTTTAAAATTACTAGTTAGTCAGTTACTGTTAACATTGAACTGAAGCCGGCGGCTAAAAATCGATCCAAATAACGAACTAGTTTCATAACATTTAATACATTATGTTGAAATATGTAACGCGCTCCAAACAATATTAAAATCAAAAATGTTTATTTAAAACACCCAAGTGAATTCAAGTTTTGTCTAGACCAATAAATTGTATAGTCAATGTCACAGTTTAAATATATGTAGAGCAGTTCGGAAACTACGAACAAACGTTCGAAACGGGCTCACTCACACAAACATGCACACCGACGAGGCTCCGGGGGGATCTCGCGGTGCTCTCAGTAACGCGTGTCAAGACGAGTGGTCGCGTTTAATTTTTTTTTTTTTCCTAAAATGCCACGAGCGAACGATTTATTTATTGTTATTGTTATACTTATCATCGTTATTATTCGATTTAAGGCCGCGATCATAATTAATTATATTTTAACTGTGATGCGGCGGTTCTGAGGATATTTAAAGCCGATAGTGTAATAGTTGTAGAAAATGTAAATCAAAGATGGCGGCCGAAATACGTATAATTTTTTTCGTCATAGGACACCCATCACCCATTTTCAAGATATTCGAGGGTGCTAAAAACGATAGTGCAGTCAAAACGTAAATCCAAGATGGCGGCTGTAACAGGTATCATTTTTTTCGTCATGGGTGTCATTTTCATGGTATTTGAGGGTGCTTTAAACGATAGTGCAGTCAAAACGTGAATCCAAGATGGCGGCTGCATCAGGTATCATTTTTTTCGTCATGGGTGTCATTTACATGGTATTTGAGGGTGCTAAAAACGATAGTGCAGTCATAACGTGAATCCAAGATGGCGGCTGCAACAGGTATCATTTTTTTCGTCATGGGTGTCATATTCATGGTATTTGAGGGTGCTAAAAACGATACTGCAGTCAAAACGTGAATCCAAGATGGCGGCTGCAACAGGTATCATTTTTTTCGTCATGGGTGTCATTTTCATGGTATTTGAGGGTGCTAAAAACGATACTGCAGTCAAAACGTGAATCCAAGATGGCGGCTGCAACAGGTATCATTTTTTTCGTCATGGGTGTCATTTTCATGGTATTTGAGGGTGCTAAAAACGATACTGCAGTCAAAACGTGAATCCAAGATGGCGGCTGCAACAGGTATCATTTTTTTCGTCATGGGTGTCATTTTCATGGTATTTGAGGGTGCTAAAAACGATACTGCAGTCAAAACGTGAATCCAAGATGGCGGCTGCAACAGGTATCATTTTTTTCGTCAGGGGTGTCATATTCATGGTATTTGAGGGTGCTTAAAACGATAGTGCAGTCAAAACGTAAAACCAAAATGGCGGCTGTAACAGGTATCATTTTTTCGTCATGGGTGTCATTTTCATGGTATTTGAGGGTTCTAAAAACGATAGCGCAATCAAAACATGAATCCAAGATGGCGGCTGCAACAGTTATAATTTTTTTCATCATGGGTATCATTTTCCTGGTTTTTGAGGGTGCTTAAAACGATAGTGAAGTCAAAATTTAATAATAAATAAACAAAGAATTTCGAACGTGCCGTAGCAGACGAAAATATTTTTCTGTTAATAATTTGTAGATATAAATGAACAATATGTATTTTTTATGTAATGGGTTTTTAATTATTATATCTACTCCAGCTGTTTAGGTAGTTATCTAAAGACTTTTAATTTAAAAAAACTCAGTTTATGAATAAAGAACAGCTAAAAATTGTGTAAAAAGTCCTTGAGCCTTGTCTGCGCGCAATCGCGCGCGAGGTGGTGCGGCGACAACCGCGCGCCCGCTCCAACTAACGCCCGAAACATTTTCGTCCAAACTCGGCTCGCTTACTCCCGCCAAAACTTGCAAAGGTTACGCCACCGTAATAATTATAAAAGTTACAGATCTAATATAAAGCTATAATTTAGTAATAACAAGTTGTTGTGTAAATATTATATGTTTTTCGTGTTCAAACTATCGTTTTTTGCTGAGATTAACCAAAGCCATGAAATTACCTATTTAAATTGTATTGTAAGCTAGTTAGGTAGTTAATTCAATTCGATGATTGATCACTACAGAACAAAAAAGTAAAAAAAAAACAACACCAATATCATCAAAAGTGACAACCCTATTGCTTCAACGGAGCGTAGGTAGTTATGTCCGCAAACAGGCTTAGTTTCCATACTGTCCATATCTTTACCGTGTCAATGTTCTATTGGTAGTAGTCTCAATTACTTTCTCTGTTTATTATTATACAATTATTATTGGTACTTAATATTGTAAACCCAGATGCTGGTAAAAATAAAAATGCAGTCTTGCTGCAAATATTCTGCGCGAGCAATTTTAATACTAATTCTCTAAGCACTAATGACCATAATTGCAAAGCTTAGGCTATTCTTTAGACACAACGCCAGTAATCTGGTACTTTTCAGATTATTTCTATTGTTGGTAACAAAGTCTTTTGTGAAATTATTGTGTATCTTCAAGGAGAAACAAAATAATTATGACACGATTATCAAATACAATAGATGTAAGAAATCAGATTAGAATCATTCATTTGTTTGTTTAGATACAATTAGATTCAATACAAGCTTTCGTCCGCGGTTTGACTACTGCACGCATATGGATAAAAAATATCCTATATGTACGCATATAAGATATTTTTTATCGCGAAAGTGAAACAAACATGCATACTTACAAATTGTCGCGTTTATAATATTAGTAGGACTACAACAAGATAAAAATACGAGGATGAATTGAATCCAAAGTTAAGGCAATATTCTCATTAGATTAGAAAGCGTAAGAACAATGTGTCTCTCACAAAACAGTAGCTTGAGGACTTCCTAATAAATGTGCAGAACAAATCAGATAATGGTCAACACTATTCTCTCACAAATGATGCCATTGATGTTATGACAACTGACGCAATGAATTTCGTAATATAAAATCACATAGATTGTGACCAATTTTTAGGAACGTAACATGTAATTTATTAAACTAGTCACGGAACAAATGAATCTCTTCGTGTCTTCTTACTTTCTATTGCGTAAGTAACGATACTAGTTATATTTTGGAAACTAACCATTTTGATTTGTAGACTTTTCTTTTCTGACAAATTGCTATTCTTGATCCTATTTTTGCCGTGTTAATGTTAATAATTATTGTCATATCTTTAGTGGTACCCAAACTTGCTCTTTAGTTCACAGTTTCATCGAATTTCATCAATTTTATCATCACATGAATATCTAATAAAATATGTTTACATTCAATTTACCAATGGTAAGTGTTAACAGCTCTCTCACTTAACTATATACTTACCAAAATAAAACTATTGTTATTTTTCAGTCGAATTTCAATTACCAAAAGAAACATTACACATAAAACGAACATTAAATAACGATGATAGCCGAATATAAAATTGCTCATACTAAAAATTGGATCGCGAATAGATTCGTGAGTAACGGAACGTAAATCGAGTGAAAATGATCTAACAGAAAAACTATTACCACGTAACTATAACGAGAGAGTTATGTCTGTTATTAAGGTAACCCGTTACGGACAAAATAATGGTAAGGTCAACCTATTGTGGGTACAAATTACGTGCAAGTTCAATAGATCTTTATCATTGAGTACAAATAATGATCGGTCGCTAAGCAATGTTGATTGTTTAAGCAGTACCAGATAATGAAGCCAATATTTTTAATCCAAACGGTGATGATGTTAAAAATGAATACGAAGGGAAAGACAGGGTCAAAACAATGTAGAAAAAGACAATGTTAGCCGTAATCTTCATTAACTATTCGCATAATTAAAACTTTTCACCCAAAAAAACAGACTGAGGCAATCAGTGAGTTTTTAATCGTTTCCAAATGAAGGGTTGTGAAGGTGAATAAAGCAAAAAGTTGGAAAAAAGGTAGAAAGCGCGTTTCGTTCGAATGGCCACCAACACTGTGGGTGGACTACACTTGTCAATCATCGTAGCTTTTGCCTCGCACATTGCAATCTCCATAATAAACTCCCGCGTTCTTTAGTTAGCGCTTTTTATTGCCTATATTGATTGTTTGCTGTTTTTTACTATACATTTCTTGTCTTGTCTGTAATTTAATAAATAATCTTGTCTAAAGATAGAGCAGGTGCTCGTAATTGATTTTTAGATGACATGTAATGCGGCCAACTTTACTATAATAAACTTTTTATCATTAGCATCAGTAATTTGGAACATTTTAACATTCATTTTCTTTTGCCTACGATGTTTTGGAAAATAGTTTGGTAAGTACTCTTAAATGCTCCAATTAGTCTAGCCTAATTCCAGTTTCCAAGAACGTCCATTAGGTGCCGTAGTTTACTAAGCATTAGATTCCAAAAAGGATCAAAAAGTTGAAATGGACTTGATGTTATGAAGTCATCGTAATGTAATTATAGTTCTTCTGATTTTATGATTAATGTTGCTCATCTTGAATCAAAACACACGTCAAGAACCCCCATGTTTAGCCCCAGAGCATCAGTTTTTATTGTATAACCGAGGGTCGTGGCCCGATAGCCCGATAGTTAAGAGGTTGTGGAACAATCGAGTGGCGTTCGTGAGAACAGTATGCGCCCACTTCAAGCTAATGCACCTAAACTATAGAACGCTTTCAACAAATAGAGTAAGAGCGGTGTCACGATGTCGTTTAGCCTCCACAACCAATCTATACACTCCGATACAAGCCTGCATGGTTGCTTACGAATCTCATGATATAGGTAACTATAAAAGATGATATTATAAGCTATTGTAATGAGTGAGCACTGAGCAGTCTAAAATAAACTTGAGTTGAACTGTTGAACACAACTGAAGGGTATGCGTGCGGACGTAGAAGGAATGGGTATTATGTGTGATCCATTTATAGAACTGGGAAGTGAAGCTCGGTCTATATGGCTTGCACGGGTTGCAGTGCTAACAAGCTGCTTTGTACGTTTGTTCATTACATCAATCGTTGATCATAAAGTGTTTGATTTTAGACTTATTATAAATGGCGTAGATGATAGGCTCAAAGATCACTCGGCGCGAATTACCTTGCACGAACAGAATTATATTTGTATTTCTGGCGGCTACTCGCCATTGGATATATTTGTTTTTCCTCGTACCTATGTGTAAGTGGTTGAAAAGAAAAACTAGGATTCCATAAATTTAAGTTAGAATAAGGATAACTGAGGCTTAAAATACAAAATAGATGTAGATTTTATTTTAATAAAGTCTTAGTCTGCAGGCCTTGATATAAAAAAGAGTTATTAGTAGTAAATTATTATTCTGTCTGCTCTTTACCATCTACGTTACAATTAAATAAACCCAAATACCTGCTACAATCATCATTTGTGAAAGTATCATAGAGCTACAAAACTTCAGCAAAAACATATAAGCTATTTGTTATCCGAACAAAAAGTTACTCCACTTTCTTGAAACCTCACGACATTTGAAACCTAGGTATTCAACAGTTTTTTGCTAGTGGCAGATACAAAATTAAGGAAGCAATTTATAGAAAGTATCTTGTACAAGTAATTTATTGTAACAGAATTTATTTGGAGATTTATCTGACGTTTTGAGGAAATAATAAGAATTTTAGAGACTTGACATTTAAAACTAGGAAAGAGAAAGCAATGAGGTAATAATCTTGGTAATGCTAATCGAATCGATCTCATAATTACTTTTGCGCTTCCATACCTGTGTCACGTTGACACGCAATTTATCTTATCTTATTTTAAAGGAATTAACTGTATAGGTAAGTGTTCGCAGTAGATTAAATAATTAGCCTTCGATATTATTTTTGCCTGGCTTTTCCTATCCTCTACATGATCCCTTAAAGGACTTCACAATATCGTAGATTTCATCCACCCATACTTAATAATATTAGACAGCAGTTACAAAACGTCAATAAATTGAGAAAAAGAGTACCGATTATTACAGATCCCGTTACATCAAATCAAAACTGTGTGTACAGATAGTTTATGTCTCTTCTTTTTACCATCCTCCATCCTCCGAGCCTTTTTCCCAATCCTGTTGGGGTCGGCTTCCAGTCTAACCGGATTCAGCTGAGTACCAGTGCTTTACAAGAAGCGACTGCCTATCTGACCTCCTCAACCCAGTTCCCCGGGCAACCCGATACCCCTTGGTTAGACTGGTGTCAGACTTACTGGCTTCTGACTACCCGTAACGACTGTCAAGGATGTTCAATGACAGCCGGGACCTACAGTTTAACGTGCCATCCGAAACACATTTATGTCTCTTCTTTTTATTTTTAAATAATCATCGTTATTATCTATTGTGATGTTGCACTTTATAGTGGGAATCAATTTACGAATGTCAGTTACTCCGTTTTACTCGTGGGCGACTGAACGTTTACTATTTAATTTAATGTTTGTGCTCTTGCGCAATTTCTTTGCTTTGTGCGTTACCATTGAACTTGAATAGTGTGAGGGTTAACCTTTGTGTTATTGGGTTTCGTAACACTTCGGAACTTGACAAGGTTAATATTTCTTAGAAATCAGTATATGAATATTTTTGACATGCTTTGTAAGAGTTTATGACAGATAAGGAATTTTAGATTCGATTATAAATCTTTTCTAGAATATTTACCTAATAGCGCTTTCACACTAGCGGATTTTTCGCACTTATACGTACACTCGGTTTTTCTAAGGACGACGGATTTCATTGTTTGTACCGATAGTTATGAATTGTTAAACTCATGTACTTACGATCAAAAATCGAGTGGTAAATCCGATTGTGTGCAAACGCTGTATAGGTATGGCAAAATGTTTATCAAAAGGTAATAATTCCTTTTGTATTTCTTTCCAAAGAATTCAATATTACGTAACACCTAACTGTCCATCTAACTAAAAACTTCAAAGTGCACACAATACGTCAGATACGATTCAAAAAGCGAGTACCCTTCTAGGGTCGATGGTACTAAGGTCATGTATGCGGCGATATCTCTGAACTTGAATGTCAGCGCGATTTGATACGACGCATCACAGTGACAGCTCGCTTCCTTTGTAGTGTTATTAAAATTATCTAATAATACATGCAGAGGAACAATATTAACTTTTGTTTGGAGCGCTTACTGTCCGGAATTTACTGGAGGATATTTATAGAATGCAGCTATTACTTAGAGTGCACACTGCAGACTTTTTCGTCGGCCGATAGTTTGGGCGCTTGATAAGTTCGGAGATGTATGGGAGACGCACATAATAATGATTAGATATGTTACCGGTACTAGGTCGACTAAAAACTTTGATTATATTCACGATTTTCTTTAAAACATATTTTTTTCCAACTGTCGTTCCAACAGTCAGCCAACTGGGTAGGTAGGCTTAGGTACTTATATTAGTGGAAGGAATTGATAACTTTTAATGAAAACATTACTCAAGTCCATACAAAATACCAATTTATTGACTTGCACCTGTTTACTCAAAGTATAATTTACGAATTCATAAGGATGGAATTATGGTGCCATGACATGCCCAAAGGAAGCGCTGGCTTAGTATTTGTGAAAGTTTAAAGGCCAACACGTGACCTTAAGGATGCACAATGCAAAAGTCAAAAGTAGAGAGTTCCTTCGTTATAAAGGTAAGTAGGTACGAGCTTATAACTAAGTAAACCATTAAAAACAAGTAGCAGTAACTGTATGCTATTATGGTGACAAGATCAGGAATGAGATTTCAACATAATTGATTGCAAAATATAAAAGTTAAATTATGATCAAACAAATAAATAAAATAAACACCCAAGTCAACACATTAGTCACCAACACTCTTAATTAAAATGTTTTGTGAAGAAAAATCTTTTATCTTATTACCTGTATTAACATCGCATAAACAAAAAGGTGCATTAATAAACCCCGTGACTAATTTATGCGAAAACACTTTAATGCAGATGCGATTCGAGATAATTTCAAAGACCGTTTAATATAGTCTTTAAAACAGACATTCAGATGTCCGAATATTATTGATGGACGTCGCAGAAAAAAAGCTTAAAGGCACAATGCGAGAACCTGCATTAAAATTATTAATACCCATTCAGACGAAATGTGAGGGGGTTAAGATGATTGTAAAGTGTGCTTACGCGCATCGGAATACAAGCTAAAGTTGTCGGTTCCATTTTTAAATAAAGACTTCGAAGCTTTGGAATTTAATATTCGTATTCGAGTCCGCGGGCCGAGTGGGTGTGGTCGACTTGTTCGTGCTTCACCGGAAAGATTTATATTACATGCATTTTCGTATGCGAGTGATCTGAAATTGTCGAGCGGTCCCCGACATGAGCAGTGAATATCGCGACGGGCCGCATTGTGACCCACGCCCATTGCTCTCTTAACGACTATTCAATACACTCTTGAATGAACGATTGCTCTTTCCTATATAATTCGAGCGGACAACGATCGCGAACGTTTTGCTTGATCCGAAAAAAAGGCTGTAAAGCGATACGGCTCAGTGCAGAGTTCTTAAGCTTTTGCGGTTCGCGAACAATATGAAACTGGTGTATGGGAGTTATTGGTTGTTCAGATAACTACCATACTACCTACTAATTGTTATTTAACACGACACTAAATATCTACATATGCTTCCCTCGTTTATAATTTCTAAAGAGTGCATTCACAATACCTTTTGTTCGTCCAACCAAATCATATCTCAGGTGTACAGAACCTACATTTCTAACATCAAAGATTACTCCCATCCGATATGTTTATCTAACAAAAAATCGTATAGGAGAACGAGTTATGTAAATAACACTTCGATGTCATAGATAAGTAAACAAAACAAGAATAGTAAAAAGCGATGAAACTATAGTTTTGGTTCGCTACGAAAAAAGTAAAACCATCCCTTTCGATGTCGGCCGGTTTGAATCTTAACTCACTTGACGGGACAAAAAACGGACATGTGGATCCAAGCCATTGTGTAATTTTAAAATAAGGTCAGAAATGAGAAGGTTTCTGCTTGAACAATAACGCATTTTAATATATTTCATTAAGATTGACGTAACTGATTAAAGATTACTAACCCTTCCATTTCCTTGATATTGTACTGAGCTTAACTAATTATTATCAAATGAGTAAGATGTCCATGCTCACCTTGACAGGAAGCGAAAGACATGTTAAATGATAATTTGGTTTCCTGTAAAAATTAATCAAGATTATGTAAAGCTCAATGATCACATAAGTAGATAAAAAATAGAAAAGAGCCTGTTTCCTATATGCAATCTTAACTCATTGCAATAATTAATGTCCGGTGGTCGAAAATAAAACATGTTTTATTTTATTCTTATTTGCATAATTGATGGAAGGTATTCACTGCACGTAATTAGCCCTTTGGTTTATAAAATACGCTACAACCGGAACATCTGACCATCTTTCTAATTGGTTTGTCTTTCCTTGTTTTTATTTCGCCATAATACCAAAAACCGCGGAATAACAAGCCCAGTCCGGCAAACTAATTACAAACCATTGTTAATTTTGAGATAAAAGAAAAAACTTCTATTATCGAGTTAAATACCGTACAAAAACCGCGATCAGTGGCCGTTTTCTTTTGTTACAAGCAAATTACGTCTTCAGCAACTTATATCCAAACAAATTTTCTTTGCGGCAATTGTTTATAAAAGTCCGTGGAGGGATTACAACGGCTCGGTGAATAACAAAAGAGTGTTGCGGTGCTACAAAAGAGGATTTAAACAAGGAGGTAGCCGTATCATCCACGGTAAGAGCTTACTTAAGTTTATGGAAAGTGTGTCGGGTTTAAGACGTTTAAACCATGACTTCCCATTAAAGGGTTGCACTTTTTGTAAGATCACGCTAAGCAGCCCATAGTCGATCGCACGCGGAATGATACTTACGTGGGTAAAGTTTTTTATGTTGCCTATTCGGACCGGCTTAGAACCGTCGTGGGGGTTCTAAAAGGTTTTATGAAGGACTCTGTTTTATTTCTTTGTTCTACAGTTTAATTAGTGGGTTTCTGCCATATTGTTTTAGTTGAACGCAGCGCTAGTCGTTGTCGGTGCGCAGTGGTATCTGACGTAGGTGTCTAATTAATACCTCCGCTGCTACGAATTATTGGAGTTTGTTTGCTTCAATAAAGGGTACAGATGGCAACCTTCCGATTATTGTTTTGCCTTTTATGCTGTTCTTTGCTTTGTAGAAATGAAATCGTTTATTTTGCAAGTTGGACATTACATCACTTTAACACGTCATTTTAAGAACGCTGAGGTCGGCATTTCCTAACTGACTGATCCCTGAGAAGAAACGCCGAAACAAACTCAAGGGTCATAGTCTCTTTTAAAGTCCAAACATGTTATAAATCAAATAATATTATAGGTAGGAATAATATTATAGGTAGGTAGGAATATTACTTACTATAGAAGCTTTTTTGTTTGGTAATCCTGGAGCATACGATGTAAAGAGTTTCTTATTGAAACCTCAAAAACAAAATGTCATCTTCGGTAAAAGTTACGACTTAGCTGATTATATTAATATCTTCGAGAGGTTTGAAAAAAAAAAACAATATCTCCAAACTGACTCTTCAATAAATAACAATTCGTTACTTATTAATAAATTCAAGCGACATGTGCGTATCAGAATTCCAATATTTTTCTCATTCACAGAATTGATTAACGAATATACGCTATCGAACAACTGTTCAGCATTATGAGGCCGAAAATCTTTTTTTAAGTATCACAATAAAATATTAACCAGCGGCTCCTTCTCCCGATAGACACATTTATCATTTTTGCTATTAAAACGGAACAACAATACGAATCCCGAAGGAGCCAATGAGCTCATCACAATAGCAAATGATACCTCGGGGCCGAAACCGTCTGAATGCGCCTTAATTAACCCTCAACTGCTTATTATAGGAATAATGATCCCTTGTTTATTTTATAACTGATACTGAGGACAAGAAAATCCGACAATTTAAATGCATAGTAATTTCATAGTACATAATTAATTTTTAACAAAGTATGCATACTGTTTTCATTAAAAAGGACGTAAATAACAGAAATAAGTAAAATTGCTAAAAGAATAAGGCGAAGGTTTAATCTGAAAATAATAATGTACTCAGTTTAATAAGGAGCACTAAATCTTTTACTGTAACATCTGGTGTTCAGTCTCTGTTTTAATATCAATGATTAATTTTGTAATTAAAGTAGAAAACATTCCGATCTTACGTACAAACTTACTGTCAAAATGTAGCGTTATATAATTCCCAAATGTGTATAATATCATCGTTTATAACTAAATTAGAATGGTAAGTATATAAAAGTTACCTTATAACTTAATATCTACAAATGTAACATATATTTATGATACCAAAAAAGATGTTCTATTGTTGGCAAGGATGGGATACGAATTTATAATACTTTTTTTACTTTTTTAGTCGGTCAGTAAGGCAGGTGGTGCACAGGTGTAACCAGCGATTTTTTGAAGACGTTCTTTCGTAAAATAGGGCAAAGGTATCGTCATTAGTCCAAAAAGTTTGTTTTAAGTCCGTCACGCTATTGTTGTGTAAATAACGTAAAAATGTTTTTGGCCAGCGGCAATTTTGCTGACGTCATTTATAGGTAGGCCGATTTTAGATTGTTTTTTTTTCCTAGTAAGGTTTTTTTTGAAGATGCGTGTTTGGTTTTCATTCGGTCCGGATAAAAGCGATAATTATTTTACCGTGAGGGTGTTCCTTGTTTGTTTCTCTAATAGCTACTTTAATGGAAGTCGGTTTGAAAGAAGGATAATATAATGCATAAATTAATCGTGTTATCTGTTTTCGACATCTCTGTTCTTTTGTAGAATTAATTGTTTTGTTTGTGAAAACGGTTGTAGGATAAGTCTCTCTGGATAAGTTGCTTTTTAGCGCGATTTTCTTTATGTTTGCTGCAGAATCATTTGGGGTCAATATCTTATACTCAGAGTTGCTCTAAAGGAAATCGTTATTGTATTAAATTAAAGCAGCTTTATTCACCAACAAAGTAGTTGGATAGGAGGAAAGGGCAATGAGCACTATTATGACTTTCATTAAATTATGGCGTATTATTATAAATGTAAGTCGATATAATAAGTTTTCTGGCGTATTGTTACACAAAGTACGTAGTAACATTAAAATAATTTCACGTACAAACAATAAACTATTTATTTTATCTCTCTCACCTTAATTAAACAGGGAGCGATAGGATTTGTAAACAAAAGATAAGTCAGGATAATAGTGCATTTGCATGCAGCACTTCCTATAAAGTATCCATGTTAAAGTGGCATGACATGTAAACTGTTTTGCATTCAAGTACATGTCACTGTTATTGTCCAGCATTGTACACTTTTACCAAAATAGTTCTACCGTCGCAAAACATAATTTTTAATTTATTAACACCTTCCTGCTTCGGTCATAAGGTCGAATTTAGATTCTAACTTGCAGTTGGTGATAGCAGAATTATGTTGGTTGCTATACCGGTATTCGCATTGTGCCGCATCGATATTTTGTATGCACATTTAAATGCGGTCATCTATGTCTGTGTTCGCGTTGGGCCCGACATGTTAATACGTAACTAAAATCTCGCGAATCGGAAAATTTCCAATGGTTTTACACTGAACCATTGTTTTGTCCGAGCGCCGCGTTAAAATTAAATAGATACAGAGATTTCATAGGATTAGCATGTTGCTCCAAGTATAGGAGACAACGCATTCTTGGGGTATTCCAATGAGCTTATGCTTTGGAGTAAAAATAAGACCGCATGAATACGCCTGCTTCCAAAAGGGAAGTTGATATTGTGTAGGTAAATCATTATATATGAATAGGTATAGAGAAAATAAAGAGTGAATTTACCAATCAATGGTTTTCATTGTTGAGTTTCCTAGATCAAATTAATTTAATCATAGAATAATGGTGTGACTGCCATTGACTACAGAATACTTTATGGCAAGTTCCGAGCAAACTTACTCGTAAATAATAAAACTAAGGGAAAGTGGACATCTGTTGCTATTTTTCTTTAATCCCCGCATCTCTACTGCAGGACTTCAAAAGCATTTTTTTGTTTTGGGATGTCCACTTCATGTCGATACTTTTGTTGTTTCTAAAAACAATGCTAAATATCCCCTAATTCCATTTGATGGGTGTAAACATCTGTTCACGCCTGTACTTCCTGATACGCAAAATAATAGAATTTTGAACTAAATATTTATTTTTAAGAAGCAACATACAGGATCAAGGAGTAACGACATATTAAGTAGGTAGGTAGATTAATTATTGAAGAACACTGAAGCGTTCTGCGATTTTAATTCGTCTTCTTCAGAAGTTGATGATACGAACTAAAATGGCACTTGGTTTTCATATAGGGTTAATAGAATCAACGAAGATTTTTTCCACATAAAATATTTGATATTACGAGCACTGCAATTTACTGAAACGATTCCGAATCCGATTGATTTATTACCAAATTTAAGGAAAAAAAAAAATAAGTGAAGAAATGCCTTTTAAAAACGAAATCCTTGATGAACACTGGACATACAAATGCCATCTACTTAATGAGGTTATAAAGTTCAGTACTGTATCTATTGAGGTTGCGTGCTTCTTTTATTAGCTTAGTCGCACGCGGTTATTCCGATCGATAAATGAAGCGTAGGTAATTTGTTTTTATGGGCGGTGCAAAAACAAAGTGGATTGACCCGCAGTCGCTTCTGCTGGCGGATCGCGTGTTCGCTCCCGGGTGAGGGCTTAGGGAGTGACGATTAGCGGGTGATTGAGCGGAATTGGATTGACAGATATTGATTTTGTTCCTGTTGTGTTTAATAGATTTGGAAGCAGTTGGGCTGTGGTTTGGGGGTGGTCGAAATTATATGCAGATAAGTCAGATTATGTTTAAACATGACTTGTGTGCCGTTTATGAACCAACAATGTTGAGAAAAGACGTATACTATGTTTTGAAACTTGTGAAGGCTTCCACTTTTGTGATTTTCTGATGCAAAAGTATTCGATACTTGAATATTTGTTATTCTACGTAAAAAAATCATCAGAGAAATCTTTGAGCGACTGAGCTGAATGGAAATAATTAAGTATTACTGTTTACTTTTTTTATTGTACCAAATCGTTTTTATATCCACTCTCAATTCTCAAAAGTGAAAACCAATTATTTTTTACCAGCAGGAAAACACCATACAAAAACCAAAAACAAACCAGCAAAGGGTTAACTTAGGTGCTTAATTAATTAATTAAAACGAGCCACCACATTTTCTACTAAGCGACGTCCCTTAGCCCAGTCATGTGCACTGATGCACGCAGTCAGATGGACAAGTGAAGATCTACCCACCTACATGGCGACCCACCTTCTCTCTGTAATGGTTATTACTTTAAAACTGCGTCATATAAAACGGCGGCGGCTTTTGATATTGACGATAGACTTAACTGGATTTGGAAATTGTCGTGTGAATGTATTTAGGTGTGTTCCACAACAGCCTATTTCACTCTTTGGGAAAGAATGACATTTTAAAAAGGGAGGGGGTTTTAAGTGGTTTTGATAAATTGTAAGTCTAAAATGCTGCAATTATTCGATTTACTGATATTTGCGAGTTATATATCATAAACATATTACATAACATATTTCACTGAGATACTTACACGTAAAAAAGCAGTACATTTCAACCACAATTCATAACTTGAGAAAACTAAATTAATCCATCACAGCAAATGAAAATATCAAATATAATTTATAACTCATAGAGCAGTTAATCAAATCAGAAGTGAGAATCTATCTATCATATTCATACGCTCCGACGAAATGACACAAATACATCGGATTCCAATTACGATACCGACAATTAATAGGGCTTGCCTCTCGTAGAGGCCTATTAAAGATTATTTTTGAACATCTGACTTAATAATTAAGATATTAAAATATCTAAAGCTCGAGTACCGTTTCTTTGGTCTTGTAAAAACGTTTTGCTATCCCTCAAATACTAAGAAGACGAGGTATGTTCATTGATCAAGTTGCCTCATATGACGTGTACTCATCTGAACTCTGAAATAATTGAATAAAGTTCGGCGCAACTAAATATAGAACTGTTTTTAAGGACATGAAATCTAGCAAATCGTTTCATGTGCGAAAGTTTAATCTTTAGCCTGTCGTCTACTTACACTTCCTCTTCCTCCATTTGGGTACGGAAACCAACTGTCATCACCGAGATTAATACATGCTGAAAATGTCAGCGTGGTACTGTGGCGCTTCATGAGATATGCTTAATTTGTTACATATTTTGTATGGAGTGATATGAACGTAACACTACAGTCAACTTAGCTTAAGCAGTGCTGGCTTACTAGACGCTGCTCACAAGCACTATTTATAAGAAGACCTGGTGATTCTTTCTGAACTAGGAAATAATTCCATTCATAATGGTTATGTGTCCTTTCTTTCTCTCCTAATGCTGCATGAAGTTTTTTTTCCAACCAGAAAAGGCATTATGTACCTACTGTTGGTCAGATGACCAGGTCCAAGGGAGATTAGGTATTTTAATTGTTGTGTGAGATATTCAAGTCAATCTTTGAAGAAAACTGTAGGCAATATCATAAAGAAAATGCAAGCACCTTCATCTAAATTCGGTTCGGCACTTGCAAGACCACACACGATAGCGATTTCGTAGTAACATAAAAGTAATTTAGTTAATAAAAACGTTAGAAATTCAATCTGTTCTGTTACAGCCTTTTTTATCGTCCCACTGCTGGGCACAGGCCTCCTCTCACACGGAGAAGGATTGAGCATTAATCACCACGCTTGCTCAATGCGGGTTGGTGATTTCAGACTAAATAGTCCAGGTTTCCTCAAGATGTTTTCCTTCACCTTTTTATCAGCCATTGGTGTCCAAGATATACTTAGAAAGTACATACAAACTTAGAAAAGTTGCATTGGTACTTGCCTGAACTAGAATCGAACCCACGCCCTCATACTCGAGAGGTTGGTTCTTTACCCACTAGGCCACCACGACTTTGTTTCAATGGCATAAATATTATTCATAACTCAAGTGCAAGTACTTTGTAATCACCACACACATACAGGCGTGCCCAAAAATGTTTTTCACACACTTTATTAATTTCACACGGACGCGAACGTCAGGAATGTACTTGTAGGTACGTGACGGGACATTTTAAAAGGAATATTACACGAGTAAGCGCGAAATGTATTTATAACCGCGTTGAATACGAAATGTGGCTTCAATTAATGGCTTAGGTGTGATTAAACCCGTCCGCGTGTCCAAGTCAGTTTGTTTAGGAGAACATGGTAATAATTTTAGTCAGTGTTCAGTAATTATGTGTTGAATGTACGTAATGACTGTCTTTGTTTGGTTGTAGATAAATAATGTGGTTTGCAACGAGAGATGGGCCATTATACTGTGAATATTAATATCTTTGATGATTTAGGGTCTATTGAATAATTTCCTGGTAAAGTACATTGGACAAAATGCTGTGTACACTACACACCTATAGGTATTGTGACATAACAGTTGTTAGTTCGTAGTAGAATACAAGTCACACGTGTCTATCGAACATAATATTAAGCTTCGCTTCACGCGGTTCAGTTCGCTGGCCATCGAGGTACCTATGTCATAACAAGTTCCACTGAACGTCAGTTTTGAAAAGCACGTTAAAGTATTACGGGTAGTCATAAGCTCATGCCGATTAGACTGTAAGCGCACCCCGACATGGTTAGGATTAGGCAATAGCAGCAATAATACCTATATGTATTAAAACTATCGAATAATATTTTAATAAACGAAATCTATTCATACAAATACTCTGAAATCCCATATTTAGCTTATTCAGCTTCTCTAAGTGAACCAATTAGTTGACATAGAGATTCCTCCGTAGCAAGACTCCTTTGATCGTTATAAAATCAAAGCACAAATCTAACAAGGCCTATGACAGATTTATTACATTCTACTAAGAATTCCTTTCTTGGACAATATTTTTTAAAAGGAAATGATTAAAAATAATTAAGATGCAACCATATTTTAAATGCTTTGTTTAAGAACTTACTATAAAAGGATGACTGGTTAAAAAAGACGCTATAACTTTGTCGAAATTCCTGAGGCTTTGAATCGATATAAATATTTCCACAATTTGCTATATAACCAACGTTTTGAATTATATTCTAGTTTTGGTATTTCCTAGCAATTTTAATATATTTAGTATGCATTTGTTACCACATCAATGTCTTCGATACTAAAATGAAAATGACTAGTTTGTATGCGCTGAGAAAATTTACCAAATCAGTACATCCTCCGAGCCTTTTTCCCAATCCTGTTGGGGTCGGCTTCCAGTCTAACCGGATTCAGCTGAGTACCAGTGCTTTACAAGAAGCGACTGCCTATCTGACCTCCTCAACCCAGTTCCCCGGGCAACCCGATACCCCTTGGTTAGACTGGTGTCAGACTTACTGGCTTCTGACTACCCGTAACGACTGTCAAAGATGTTCAATGACAGCCGGGACCTACAGTTTAACGTGCCATCCGAAACACAGTCAATGGTGTCTAAGATATACTTAGAAAGTACATACAAACTTAGAAAAGTTGCATTGGTACTTGCCTGACCTGGGATCGAACCCGCGCCCTCATACTTGAGAGGTTGGTCCTTTACCCACTAGGCCACCACGACAATTTACCAAATCAATCTTGAATAAATTATTCCCAACTACAGACAATGTCAATTTACCACGCGACGCATACCAATAAGTATCATCATAGGACTGTTCCCCATCATTTAGCAAGTGCGGTCATTGTACTCAATGCTCATTGCCGTTTGATTGGGACAATGCATCGGCCCGTTACGGTCATGATGGAAACCATGATTTTATTTCCCCAATACCATCAACCATAACAAGAATAGACTCCAATTCCAACCATGAAAGAACTCCAATAATTACCCGCAGTTCATTAACACTTTCGCAATTGTTTTTACGCTTCTTTACTTGTGACCAATGGCTAAACCTGTTTCCAGTTATGTTGCTTCACAATTCTAACGCTCAAATACAAAGGCAGGAAAGACCAAAACTAAACTCGGTGAATTTAAAGACGATTCAGAAAAGATGACAAATATGGAAGTGTCAAGATCCTTGCGATTTAACACAATGCCATGGGTGGACCTTTAAAATACCGCATGAATACTTTTTACTTTTAATGCGCCAACGATACGACCAACGTTTATTGTGTAGAACGTATCACAATAGATGAAATATTTTTTTCGTGAGACTTAGCTCTTGAGAGGTTCATTCTTTTTTTGTATATTTCACATAAACTACATTTATATGAAGTCGTATCTGTGCGAGGACAAAGGCTAGCTGTCGCAGTCCGAAATATAGTTGACAGCTGCAGAATTTCCGAGCGAGCGTTCGTAACGTGCCATGAAACTTGCACGCTAACCAACAAAGAGACCGTTAGAAATGTTAACAATTCGATTTTCATTTAATTCGTCATTCCTTGACGACGCATGTTATCCCACACCTACCGTTAAAATGAATGGGAAGCGCCGTCGATAACTTACAAAGTGCATTTTAACGTTGAATGTATTTCAATACCAGTGTTTTCTGAACCTCAAGAGGTTTTAATAGTCTCCTGCGATTTATGTGGTCACGCTCGATCGATCACACCTTCAAGTTCAATACGTTTTGCAGACATGGTATCATTTATGATTATCTCAATAGTCGGTGTCTTTGAAATTGATTTGCGAATGATGCTTGTCTGCGGCCTTGTGGATTTCACGATGCGCTAGCCTTTTTCGCTTCATTATTGGCTATTATGTTAGTCTATTCTTGACCCACAGAAGGCACGAGCTTATATTATGTGGAATAGTCACGGCTTATGTATAAGCTTTGTATTTTAAATCACTCTAAAGGTAGGTAATATACAGGCCCGGATTTTTTCCAAATTGTTTATTCTACGTTGAGCATCCATTCACTGAGAATGATTTGAGCTCAAAAATTCATACCTACAAGGGTCAGCACCTCCATTCCATAAACGCAAGTTATTATAAAATATCAATTCACTTTGGTATTTCGTGAATATTTTCTTAGGATCACGTCTTTCTTATTATGATACCATTGTGCAACCATCTGTGATCTATCTGTCAATGTCGGGGACCTTACGAGATATTCCAATTTATTTGACGACAAAAAATCATGATACTTTAGAGAGAGTAGTACTACAGAGAGCAGCACGCCATTCTTATCAATGTATATTTTAAATTCATAAAGGACCTTAGCTCAGTACCTGAATAACTGTCCGTTTTCGTTACATTATGTTATGTAGGGCAACTTATAAGAATGCAAGGCCCAAATGACCAAATACCAAATGACCAAGTACAATTAGATAAAGCAGTCAGATTTAGAAGCAGTAGTTGAGACCCATATTGACAAGATTAAAGAAGAGAACCTTCGATCTCCTAAAATAGCTATATTTATTCTTTGAATAGTAATTTGAAACAAAGTTACAGATAAAACAGAACTGTGTGATTATTTCCTTCTATAGTTTCGAATGGCGTTACGAATTCTGATACGGCAAACCTTAAATCTACTTATAATCTTTGTGTTGAAATCTAAGTAGTTATTGAACTGTACGTGCCTCCACTCAATGCCAAGGTTCCATGGTACTATTATCCTGGTGATACATGTTAGCTGTTTAGAATTCTGCTCATCGGTTAACGAATACAAAGGTACAGGATCTTAAGTTGTTTGCAGAACTGATCAAATTATATAACGTGAATAGAAATGCCAATCGCCTTTGATGTGTTTCCTTAACATTTAATTTTTAGTCAGGAATGTGCTACATGATATCAGAAATCTTTATGGGTTCACAGGTATACGGGCACATTTCGATTTTTGCCTAGGCATAACCTACATATGCACACATTAAGTGAATCTTTAACTACTCCTTAATTTAACTTGCTATTAATGAATAGTACAAAGCAACGCACTTTCTTAATCAATAAAACGTTACCTGTGTTCAATAACACTGAAATAATCCAAGCGGGCCCTTTATACCGTATTGAATATTCAATTTTACTCCCAGTCTACTGTGTAATTGAGGAGAAACTTATTAGGCAGTTGTATAATCACAGATTAGTATGCGATCGGCTCCTCTGGGACACAGATAAGCTGTTCAAACTCCGATAATGATCAGTATTCGAGTTACAAAGGCGATTGTCCGGGATTTTTTGTTCAAGCACCATTGTATATAAAAATATTCGATTGCGTTTTGAATGCAATTTCTATGTTGTCCTGACAGTAATAGATACTATGTCGCATTTCGTCCCCACAAAAGATAAATTGCACATTGATACTCGATATACCTGATGTTTTTTTCTACCTTGTTATTCCTTTGTGTAGGACTGTGAATACAATAGAGATTTGTGATTAGTTGTCGAATTCAGAAAAATATATCGAGTCTGTAATTAGGTGCTATAGGAATCAATGGTTACAGTTTGTGGAATATTATCGTTTTCCGCCATTGTGTTAAGGTGAAACAAACTTCTCAGCTGCATTGGAATCTGAAAACATTTGTATGTAACCACTTAAGAGAATCTTGTGTAGAATGAAATATTATTGCAATTATGAGAATGTTTTAAGAGACATGGTTTCTAATAACAGCCAGCATCTCGAGGCTCAACTGTTGGTAAGTTGTATCACACATTAATTGTTACTTATGAATAGGTAAAATATACAGCTTCACCTGGATGAGCAATGATTTAAACAAACGAAGATAAAAATAGTGCAACGGCGTACCGTAACCAATGCTAGGCTGAAAATAAAACAATAGTGTATTTGCTTTCAAATGTCAAAATTTCACGCAATTTCATCCGCATTTAGAAAAATAAATATTGTAGCTATATTGTCACGCTTTTCTTCACAACCAAAATAGAACAAGCCCAAAATAAGGAAGAAACAAAGCGAAAAGAATGCGAATACAGCATTCTTGGAATCTACTTCGCAGTGGGCAATCACTTCAAGTTAAGCTCGACGGGGCTCAAAGACGACAATACACGTCCAGTAGCCCCTTATTATTTTATTCCACGGAAACCGGACAACGGCTACCGAAACTCATTGTTACAACCATGTTTTTACTCTAACATTTGTTTCTCTTCAAGCATAATAGGGTTATGGAACCTAAGAATCTATTGTTCCCATCTGTTGCTTACCTTCAATTATAAAAGACGGTAGCAAAATATTGTTTGTTTTACAGTTGAAAGGGCTTTCAACAGTGACATATGGACTCTTTCTGTTTGAGTGCATTCAAATTTATGAGCCCATGACCACCGGTGGAATTGGGTTATTGTTTAATTTTAGAAAGCTTGTTCTAAAGAGAATTGTCTGTTAAAGCCACACAGCGTTGTTAATTTATGTAAAGTTGGTTTTATTGAGTAGCTTAATGGAATTAGGGTGACGTTTTAATGCTTCTAATGAAGTCGTTTAGAAGTAAATAAGTTTAACCTAAAAGGTGATTTTCATACCATTTTTTATCAGTATGATTTTAGTTCTCGACTATAAGGAAAAGACAATGTAAAGATTCATATTGGGTAGTAGAGAACTAGATTTACGAACTAAATAGTATGGTTCTTCGAAAATTCATGCTTTATGCAGCTAACGCACCACTTAGTGGCTTTCTAATAAATAAATGTTATTGCATTTTGCACGTCTTGGCAAAATTCCCATTCAGAAACTGATTTAACAAAACAGCATCGAGCTTGTTAAAGAGAGTTCGTATAGTTTGTTATTTTACAAGTTTCATGCTTATTTTACTTCTACATCACGTACTATAAAGTTCAACACTTCGTGTGGTCCATAAGGAAAAATAGACATAGTATTACTGATAATAATAACTACTGATGATAAATAGCAAAAATGAACGCTTGTTTAGCGGTCTCATCGATCAGCGGTTAGCTTCAACAAAAAGGCAAAGTAAAGAAAGGCTACCTTACAATTCAGAAATCAAATCCAAAAGTATTTAAGCAGATCATAAGCTCACAACAGAAAATATGCATAATACCTACCTAGAAATAAAAATTATTACATTCAGTTTAGGAGTACTACAGTTACGCTAGTTTCTATGAAGTTAGCGCAATCGAAACTGGATACAATACCAATGTCTCCAATTTCTAAGCGCAGGTGTTCAAGCAAGTTGTACTGAGAAATTGCCATGTGAAGGTGTGTGTTTAGCAACATTTGAGCTGTGAAGTATGAAATATCATATAAACATAATAATATTATGTTAGTCGTTGAAATAAAATAACGTCACATTAATTATGTATATTAGAGTCTTACAATTTTTATTTATTTTTGTATTTAGATTATAAAGCAAAATAAATACAGACATCATTATTAGTAGCGATTGCCTATTTATTTTTAAAGAGCAACTTTAAGAAGTCAAAAAGCTTATCTAAACATTCGTGTATAGTACTTATACGAATAGGTGGTAGGTACTGATATGGAAGCATGCCTAAAAATCCAGCCGAAATGATAGCTTGGATAGCAGATAGAAGGCGTATCCTGTGGTCAAAGTAAAAGCTAGAATTGGGTCACAAAAACTACCTGTTCCTGGATATTCAAATGGATGAGTCTTCAGTTCGGAGCCCAGCGAGTCCTGTGACTGAGAGCTTTCACAATGTTTCTTTTTACCGTGAATGAACATGAAAACACAAAACTATAGATACTAGTATATCATTATGTCACAGATCGATATGATTGTAATGTTTTCTGGTAATATTTGTAGCCGTAACAGTTAAACATAGTACCTATGTAATAGGTAATTATGATAATTTAAAAATCGTGATGAAAGTACAATTTGAATAAACTTAGAGGATTAAACGATTATAATGATGCATAATTAACTAGACAAAAGTTCCCACTGCATTGTTTATGAATATCATTAGAAATTACAACTTAGGTACATTTTTATTTTACCCAACATAATTCCAAGAGTAATGCTAAACAAATAAATATTTATATTCGCTTAATGACTAAAGGGTTGGTTTTACAACGGACGGCAGTAACAGTTACAACTCATCATCAACTGAACATTGTAAACAATACATTATTACCACCAATAAAAATAAACACCATAATTACACCAAGTTTTTGTTAAAGAACCAACACAGTCCCGTCCAAATAACGGTAATACATTTATCAGTGAAAACCCGTATTAAAAAGGGCCGTAAAAGGCTTGTTATTTAATTGCCGAATTAGATATAAAAAATATGAACTCATTAAACTTTGGAAGCTTGTTAAATAATTGTTAAGTCAAATTAGAAGGTACACATAATCTTTATCGGACACATTAGAATCGACAGGCTTTCAATGTGAAAGTTTTAAAATCGAATGAAGCAATTATCTAGATGGGTGCAATTAAACTCAATGAAGTGCCACATGGAATTGTGACTGAACATTGAACGGTTTTATTGCTGTGAGAAACAATAATTTCGATTATAAAATTGAGGATTAATATAGCATTGATGTTAATGGCACTTAGTTAATGAGGATAGTGCGCAGACATGACAAGCGATGTCACGCATGTGGTTTACTTTATGATAATTAATAAATAATAATGAAGTCGTTGTTTGTATCCATCCATATTAATATTGATATTGACCTTTAGATTGTATGGTAGCCAAATAATTAATTGGTTTAGTTGCTGTTAATCGATTAGGATATTTAGTCAACTAACAGAAAACTTTAAATTTCCTCACTTACTTTAAATACTGTTACAAATACCCTATATGGTTAAACACTGAAGTAGTTCACAGTCATAAGCCAGAAAGTCTAACAACCAACCATTAGAAGGGATATCGACATGCCCAGGTGACTGGATTGAAGAGGTGAGATAGACTCCGCTCCAAGTATAACGAGTACTCTGGTGCATCCAGTTAGACTGTATCCCCAACATAGTTAGGAAAAGACTAAGGCAGATGAGACGAATTATAGAGTAGTGACTGGATGACTTTTTTTGCCAGCCACCCAAAAGAAACATGAAACAATTTCTCTTCATCATCATGCTCATTAAACTGGTCAGTTCTAAACATTACAGCTTGTTTGTTTTTATTCGCTAAAATTACATGCTTGGACAACGTTTAGACGGTGATTGTGCAATTCCACTTATGATTATGACTCATAATAGTACACTTTGAATCGATAAACGTATACATAAGGCATCGTTCAAGCCTACATCCACAATTAGGTACTAAAGCAATGATGTGAAGATTGTATGGGTGAAAAAAGAAGTCGGATGGATAAGTTTGCATAAAAAGTAACGGGGTTTTTTGTCGAGACCTTATTGGTTTTTGTTTTAAATGCTATGTTTTAGTTTTTGTTCGTATATTTGAGGTCAAAAAGTTCATCGGTGAACATGTTATAACTTTTCTAGGCTGCATGTACTCAACCAGAAGAAGTCACTATATTTTGCTTAGTAGATAGTTTTTTCTATTACCTAGTCTTGTAAAATATATCCTAATGCGTACGTTTTAAAAATAAATAATAAAAACTTCGAAAAACACCCAAAAAGTCTTTCCGAGACTTCCAAAAACACGAGCGTTCTCCTGTGATTGGACAAGGGAGCTTTGATGGAAAAAAAATCTTAGGGCTATTTTTTATAATCCTGGCAACAAGTCCCAAAGGGGTGCGTGATGAAATATTATTTCTTTTTGTTAATCAATCATGTCGGGTCAGATCAATCATGTTAAAACTGGGAATCCACATGAGACGTGCTTGCTTACTTTGTTCACGTATTACGGAGAAGATAGTTTTTTGAAAATAAATGTTTATTTTTTCTGATTATGTAGTACAGTAGGTTGTAGGTGATATGTCATAGGCATGTATTAAAAGTGCGTTAAATTTTTCTTTTTTTTTACTTTTTCTCAGTTTCTGGTTCCTTTTCACCTAAAGTCTTAATAATAAGAGGTTACAATAGATTCCAAACAGAACTGAGAACTTCAAAGTTGAACACTTTAAAATCCTTCAGTGAAACAATGCGAAAGTGAATTCTTGAATTTGAAACATGTCCTCGAATGAGTAACCAAGTATGAGAGGGTAGGAACCATTGATTTTTCAAGCCTCACATGGCAAAGGGTGAGAAGAGGAAATCCAATAACGTATAGTCACCCCTTGAATTTGGACAAATCGAATTCCAATTAACGTGGAAACAATTTTGGGAAGTTAGTTTACGCAAACCATTTTCGCTTTGGGTGGCTTTTTGCTGTCGTTGTAGACGGCAAAACTTTCGACAAAAAATAATGCAAGCTCTGTTCTTTCTCTCGTGGTCCAATGATATGGGCATCCAATGTGAGTGGGGTAGGACTTCAACGTCATTTTATTTCATTCTAGTTAGATTTTTCCGTGGCACTTCTATAAAAAGTGGGGTTCTAGACACTGAAAAGGATAAACCTTCATAATCCCATTCCTGAATATATTGCAAAAAGTAACCACTAGCAAAAAATATTTTCATAAATCCTCACGATCTTTATTATTGGAATCCATTGATTCCTATTGATTTCTTTGTTTTGGGCCATCGCGAATCATAAATACTGACAGACAAACAGACACATAATTGATACCTCTACTAATGTATGCATTTATTCCACGAAGGTTAAAACAAAAAACTGGACTGACTCATAACTTTGGACATATGAAAAATTCTTTAAAGAACCCCAATTCTGTTTATGACATCAGTATGTTAATTGATTTTAGTATGCAAGTCTAGTCTATAATTTATTTTTATTCATATTTAAAAGTAAGACAGCAGGCTATTAAAATTTCGTTTAGTGCTGTGTTTGCTTAACCGCTCAAAGGCTATAATTATCAACTCTGGTGGTTCGGGCTGAATTAGTGATGGGAACGTTCGGTTTAGAATCGATCCAGTCGATAGTAAAATTGATCGACTAATGTTATAGATGCTATTCACGCAAACATCGTTAGGTGTCATGCAAGTGCAATCGAAATGGTATAAACTTTTATCGACTGAATATCAAGTTACGATTATGTGACACATATTTTACCAGTGCAAAGTTAGACAAAATACTTCTAATAAACAATAGTTTTAAATAGCTATAAACTAGGTACATTAAAATATAAAAAAGTTAATACATATAGTTAATCTAATTAGACTATTTCAGACTTTTAGTATACATGATGGTCACTGAAAATCGTCCATCTAATGTTGTTATTTTGAAATTCAAAATTATATAGTTTAAGTTTAAAATTTAAGGAAACCTATTATTATTATTATAAAGAAATATAATTATAAAGGGCGCATTAGGTAAGACATAACTTCACAGTAAAACAAAAATATGTGACACCATTCACACTAAACTACTCCTAACTTAGATGTTTTAATAACTGCGTTATTTATCTCAATGTACACCCGAGCATGCTTGTGAGTGTTTTAATTAAACAAATTGCTTTATCTTCCGAGAGACAATGGCTCTGTTCATAGGGGGAATTTTATTAACACGATCCTATCTAAGGACGTCATACGGGCACTCATTTACTTAACAAACAGAATTGATTTGCTTGATCCTAATCTTATTTCGCTCTATATTAGATTAGTGATATTGTAAAGGGCGTGTTTGCTTATTAGTGAAATTGCCGGGTGTGTGTCAAATGGTCAAGTATTAAGTTGTAAATGGTAAGTTACGGTCTTATCTCAATTGAAAGCTTTTCAATTGTGGACAATCGTCAAAAATGTTGTGTATTAAGTATTTTGGAACAAATATTTTGTAATTATGTAGCTCAGCAAGTTACTAGCTACTGATTTTAGAATTAATTCTTACTGTCTCATTTAAAGTTTAAAGCATAATTAAACTGTTAACTAAAATCTACACTGTTTTACGAAAATTATCCCCAATTTCCTAACGAAGAGCCTTCATAATACACACACGAGGTAAGTAGGTGCTCACACAAACTCTCATACAAATGAGGCTACATACATTGTTTTGGTAACAAGAGTACCTATGCAACATGTGGCTTCAAAAACACCGACGAACCGACACTGTTATCACAGTGTACTACTTACTCAGTAACTATAGTAGCGTGAGAAATATACGTTGTAACGTTTTCTAATATTTGTTAGCAAGTAATACTGTAGTATTCAAATAGTACCTACAAATAGTACCTAGTATTTAGACTAAAAACTTTCGCTAGATGTGTCTAGCGAAAGTTTTTAGTCTAAATGTAAAATTGAAGGTGCTGAAATTGGCATTTTATAACATACTAGCTGTTGCCCGCAACTTCGTCTGCGTGGGCAATATAGAATAGTCAATTATTACGTATGGTGCGTAAGTAATTTTCACAGGAAATAGCTATAATCTATGTATATATGCTTTGAGTCTGACAAAGCTGTCATTTGTACATTTTCTGCAGCTGCTGCGACTAAGCAGAAGCCAGAAAGTCTGTCAGTCTTACCATGGATATCGTCTTGTGTAGTTGACTGGATTGAAGATAGATAGATAGGTAGTCGCTCCAAGCAAAATATTGGTACTCAAACAGATTCGGTGACTGGAAGCCCAACACCAACATAGTTGGGGAATAGCTGGATGGATGATAAAATGAGTCATCATCATCAGCAGGCGCATAGGGTAGGATAGTTTCACTACTGGGGAGAAACACTTGTATGACTTGTATAAATTGGGGATTTTCTGTGCACTTACTTACTATGGTAAGGCTGACCCCACATTAGGCGTGCGCGATCCTCGGGCGTGTGAGTAGCGCGGGCGTCGCGAGCGCGCTGCGTGAACGTCGCGTTTTGCTGCCCTGCGGCATGTGTGAAGAGTGCAAGCGACGCGCTCGCGGCGAGCACGCGGCGCTCGAGTTGCGTTCTTACCCCTACGCCCGCTATCCCCGCCGCCCGCTAAACGCCTTAGCAGTTAAACGTCAAGTCGAGCGCGCTGCAAATGCCGCAGGGCAGCAAAACGCGACGCTCACGCAGCGTGCTCGCGACGCACGCGCTACTCACACGCCCGAGGATCGCGCACGCCTAATGTGGGGTTAGGTCTAAACCGGGAGGGACTCCACCGAAATGTTTGCATTAGTTCACGAATAGGCAAAATGTACGTATCTGTGAGAGTCCACGTCATGTGTTCGTACTTGAAACCTGCAGTTTTGCCAAGATTTTCAAAATGTACGCTCGCAATTTGTCATTTCTTGGTGGAGCCAGCAAATCAAAAGAAACAGAAGTGTTGTATACTGTGCGTCACTACCGCTCACCGGGAAAATTTCGCTCTTGCGGAGGACATTTATATACCATATTTTGTGTCACACGTAAGCAGGACGACAGTAAGTATCCACCGAAACACTTTCAAAGATCTGATGAACGAACAAATCAGACCTCAGTTGGTAACCTGGGGCCAATCAGAGCTCTATGAAGCGATCATACGCTTTGGCTCCTACTGTTATTGTGGTTTCTGAAAATGTATTCTGATGGTACTATTAAGAACACTTGCTTAGCGCAAAAGCTGACGTTGGCAGGCCGACTCTTTTGACTTCTCGAATAGGATACCATTGGTTTTTGTGCAATGCACACCTGCAATGCATGCTGGATTAGGATAGGATATAGGTGGATAGGATTTGCAGCAGAGAACAATTCTGTCTTTGTAATTGAATGACATCAACGTAGTTTTATATAAAAGGTGTTTTTTTAGACTTGGCTCGGGTCTTACTGAGACTGTTCGTAATCGTGAACAGTGTATTTGCGATCAGAAGTTGAAAGTAAGCATGTCTCTGGTATGCGACGCGTAATTTGTACGTTTCCAGACGCATAAAGCATTTTACGTGTGTATGGTATTAAATCGAGAAAGCTCCCATTTCTTATCTGCACTTTGTATCTGGGCTTGTTTTTAAAGCTACAGAAGCCTACATCAGGGGATCTTCACACTGCCCCGCATCACGCTGCATCTTGCGTGTCGACGCACCTACGCGCGTTCCTGCGGGAGTGCAGATCTGCATCATCGTGCGGGTTTTTCGCGCACTCACGCGCGTAGTTGCGTTTTGTTAATTCACGCACGGCGGCTCTCATCGAGTTCCATTTTCAAACATACACGTCACGCCCATTCAAAATCACGCGCGTCACTGCGGGATTCAGTGTGCCATACCTTGCGTCTCGCCCCGCACTTACGCGCGGGGGTGCGTTTTTCTCCGCATGTATGTGCGTGATCCGCATGAACGCGCGTGGATGCATTTTCAGTGTGTTGGACTATGCGTGTTTTCCATACAAACGGAGATATTTCCATACAACGGAAAAAAACGCATCCACGCACTACGCTGCATCATGCGGGGCAGTGTGATAATCGCCTTACCTACCTCACGCTTAGCAGCGCTTGCGAGAGATAGATCTTCCTTTCTTCTAGGATTAAGTTTACATATTTTGCATCAGAAAAAATAATTAAGGTCTACTTAATACTACTCACTCAAAGTAATTTGTTTTAAGGCTACCACATTAGTGGAAGATAAGCTAAACTATGTTTATGAAAAAATCCTGATATGAACTCCATCTGTAAGTTTAAATGATAATTAATTGTTCCACTAAAGTCATCATTTTTGACATAATGTTCAAAAAATAATTTAGATGGCACCGTTTTAAATTTGGCTGAGAACTATTAATTTTCCTTTCATCAAGGTAATAATTATAGTTGGATTTTGATGTGGTACGGCAAACTGACAAACACTAATGAAATGTCTATCGAAAAATTACACTACGTGTTAAAATATGGTGAATTACGGAAAATACACAACTCCATCTGTTGAAATAATAATCCTCTATAAAGAATGTATGGTAATTAATTGTCATTTACCACCTCGCTCTTTTGACAAATTTGATGTATTTTTACCACAGATGGAGCTACTTTAACCTTGGCTAAACAAAATTTTCATATTTTTTTTTCTTCCGAAGTTACTTATAAAGGTGTGATTTTCTGTGTAAAAATTAATAATAGGCCGAACAACTAATATAAGTGCAACATTCAAATGTACAGTTTTGACAAACAGATTGCGTGTCGTAATATTTTACATCTTGAATTCACAAAATTAATCATATCTTTTGATAGAGTGAATCGATTTCGATGAAACAAAAACTAAGTAATACCCCAAGTTACGTAGAATTTTTGTATATAAGCATTGTCTGCATTGAATTCGTAGATTTTACGTGAATCCCGAACAAACAAACAGATAAACAGACAAACAGACAAACAGACAAAAATGACAAAAATTATGGAAATGGGTTCTGTTAGTTATCCTTTAACATGCTGGCTATTTTTTTTGTCAATTTCTTCAATGTACAAAAATTACTTTTCTACAGATTTATTATATGTATGTATAGATTCATAACTAATCGACCAATGAGTGCGAGTTTGCAACTTCAACCAAGAGCCTTGTGCATTCAAGGCTTTAGATGTCAAAATTATAAAATTGGATAACTAATACAGCCTTTAAACACACACATGCCTCTTTATCTTTTGCTTAGTAATGGCCATCTCTGTTGAAATTGGCCTCATGACCGTAATTCGGAAACCATTATTCTTTATAGCACGTGGCGACAAACACAATGAATTGGTTCTTTCCAAACCAGAGTTCATATAAGTTCATTTGTTTGCTCATTGTAATCTCACTCACGGTTTTTCCGCGAATCGATATACTCGAACATGAAATGACATACATAATGATGACTTTGTAACGATTATTTTGTCTTGTAGCACACGTGCTGATTTAATTGCGTTTATGTTGGCATAATGAATTAAGTAATTCTATATGTAAACAGTTTTTGGAGCGATTATGTCTTTATTAAAAAGTCTTTAAAATTCGAGTGAGAGGTGAATAAGTAATTGGCGTTTTAATAAAATAAGATGTTTTCTGCCGGAGATCTTACATGATTTCCAGAAAAGTATAAAAGACCTGGCATTTATCAAGTCTATTAGTCAAGCAGAAAATATACCTAAGTGATTGATGGATAACAAAAGATACCCACACCATTATAAAAAGCTATACTGAAGAACTCAATAACCGTAAATCGACATCGCAACCTAGCTCGCAAAAACCTGAAATGTTGACCTTTATCAAAACATCATCAATCAAATCTGTTTGTCTATTTTATGTCAGATATTGTTTGTGTCAGCTAACACAGGAGTTTTATTTTCCTCTAACAACACAGAGCTTCATTAATATTAGTTTTAAGAATTTGTAACATGTACGGGATAAATAGAATTGACGTGAATCATAAAAGTTAAGAATTAATCCGTCAGTCAGTCCAAAACTTCGTTCACCGATCGGGACTGAAAAGTTGGTTTTGGGAAAGTGGGTTCAAATGTTTGTTCCTGAACCACGTAAAAACTTCATGCCAAAAATGATAATTCAAAATAATATTAAATAGCAAGATGTTCAAAAACCCTACATCAATGTACCTACATATGAATATTTTGATATCTCAGAGTTAGAAACTTTTTATGAATAACTGAATAGTTTACTGTTTTGGTATTTTATTTTATTTTTATTTTATTCATTTTAAGAAAACTTATTGTATGTACGTATGTACCTACCTATATTATGTTTCCTTTCTACAAACTATGAAATATTCTACACGAACACTTACGTATAGTACCTATACCTATCTGGTTTATATTATTCGAAGGAAAATTTATATTTACGTCCACAATTTCTCCATAATAACAACAAATAATCTTCAAGCAAATATTTGATACACTTGTACTTAATCAATGTTTGCGTTATTACAAAGTTCATTATAACGTCTAGTTTGTATTATCTCTTGTTTAGAGTCGGCATTATTTACTCTTGCCCTATTAAATTAAGAGATAACCACAATGTCTATTATGAACTTAAAATCGTTCCATTAATCAACATTTTATTGTAAACTTAAGTTTCTAGAATATTCGTCGTTAGGATGTGTAATCTTTCGATTCTAATACCTACATAATATGCTTAAAGTACCTAGTGTATGGTCGTGGTGGCCTAGATGGTCGTGGTGGCCTAGTGGGTAAAAGAACCAGCCTCTCAAGTATGAGGGCGCGGGTTCGATCCCAGGTCAGGCAAGTACCAATGCAACTTTTCTAAGTTTGTATGTACTTTCTAAGTATATCTTAGACACCATTGACTGTGTTTCGGATGGCACGTTAAACTGTAGGTTCCGGCTGTCATTGAACATCCTTGACAGTCGTTACGGGTAGTCAGAAGCCAGTAAGTCTGACACCAGTCTAACCAAGGGGTATCGGGTTGCCCGGGTAACTGGGTTGAGGAGGTCAGATAGGCAGTCGCTTCTTGTAAAGCACTGGTACTCAGCTGAATCCGGTTAGACTGGAAGCCGACCCCAACATGGTTGGGAAAAAGGCTCGGAGGATGATGATGATGCTTAAAGTACCTATAGATATTAAGCATGATATGAGGAATAAAAATGAAATTGAAATCTATTTTTAAGTTAAGCTCGATTGATAATATAATATTCAACAAGTCTATCGCTTTCTTGGACACAAGTATTATGTGTGTCAACTCATGTACTCTTATGTAAATACTGTGCAACTTATTGAAACCAGCCACTGTTCACAATATCACCACTGCAACCTGTTTCCTCTCGACTGAAGACTTGATTTGCATCATAAGAAAACACCAGTAAACATTATATCTCATATCCCATACAAAGTTCACAACACAGATAAATTTATAAACTCCGGTTGCAATAAAACATCACAAAAGGAACAAATTATTTATGATAAACGACATTGGAATAAAATTCATTTATAACATTACACAAGACTTTCTACAATTCGACAACGTTACAAAGGGTTTACTTCATATTAGACGCGTAAATATCCACTCGGTATGCGGTATTCATATTTATACAGTCAGTAAATTGCTATCGGGCGTAATGTAATAATATGAATTTACATAAATTTTCTATAACATTTACATTAGGAATAAATGAATTGCTGGTTGAATGGTGCCTTGGCCGGAAAGGCGCTTGGTTCACGCCCGTAGAGGCGGCCGCATAACAGAAATGTGTAAACCTAATAAGTGAAACGGCTGGTTTTATTTATTCTGTTGACCATATATTTCCTGGTTCAGGAGTAATAAACTAGTAGCGGAGTGGTAATCAAAATGTTTTCTCTTAATAGCTTGTTATTTTTCTTTAAGTTTATCGCTTGTGTTAAATCAACATGTCGGCTTTTCATGGAAATTTTTTATAATCTTTAGGGTTTTTTTTATAATAATTTGGTTGCAGTAATTAGTTAATATACAAGATGATGGCTTTCGCTATCTTCAAGCAAAAGAAAATGTCGATCATCATTAGGTATCTCCTTTTTACTTAAAATGTTTTCATACTAATGATCAATACTATAACCTATCCACATAACTCGGCATAATAATATCTGAAACAACATGTAGCCGACTCCCACACTTCCTCAGAAGAGAAAACTTGAAATATGATTAAAATTTTAATATTATAATGGCCGGCTCACGATTCTTGAGACAAATAGTCAGAACTGTGATTTGCATCGCCGCACAAAATACTGAATGTGAATTAACTTAATCTAACTTTGTCTTCTCGTGATGGTCTGCCATGACATTTTATATTTTACTTGCGAAATAATTTTGCAAGTAGAATATGAAGTCATTTTTTGAAAAAGTTTGTGACGAGGACATGAGGAGGAATGAGATTGAAAAATTCAAAATGTTTAACAAATACAAAAAAAAAGCATAGCCAATCTTGTACATTATGTACTAAGATTTATCTATACACTAGTAATGAAGATGAAACATTTGTTTGTTTGTTTGTACCCTAAAAGCTCTGAAATTACTGACCCGATTTGAAAAATTCTTTCACTGTTGGAAAACTACACTATTCCCGACTAACATACTTATAGGCTATGTTATATATATCCAGGTACGGACAGGAGTAATAGGACGGGTGAAACCGCGTGAAAACGGTATGCGGAAACAATAGCCCAAATAAAGTGCAACAATGATAGACACAAAAAGTTTTGATCTGACTCTTTTGCCCTGACGAAAATAGTTCCGACTCACACTTGACCAGTTCCAATTTCCGTATCAGCCTATAGTTAATTAACTTCACGACCGTAGTAAAACAATGTACCTAGTTGATTAAATGCTAGTTTTACTATTCTCGGCTACAAATATTACTAGGCTATAAAAGCTAGGGTCTCATGATTTTAATATTGATTCAGGCATGTGGTTAGCTCTTTTGAGGCATGATTTATGGGTACTAAGCTGTAAGTACCTGCTTCCGTACTTAGTCGAAGACTACCCTTTTATGTACATGTAGGTACAATATTTCTTGCTCATTCATAAAGAAAAGAAAAAGCTCTTATACACGACTAATGGATTTACAGATGCTTCTAAGTATTTTGCTTATGACGTGCATAGGTAGGTACTTGTCCGTTCAAATTGCAAGTGTTTAAAGTCAATTTAAAAGTTTAACTTATCAGTTTGAAATACATAGGTACATAAATCATTCCAAAAATATCATTTAATTTCTAAAATTGCCTCCCAAAACTTACATAAACAAAAATAGAACTGCATTTTTACTTCAAGCAGCTTCAATACACCAACTATTACAATTCATCAACATTCCTACGTAATTGTGATCTTGAACGAATCGACGTAGGTAGGAATTGATAACGGTTTCTAGTAACTACGAAAATTGTAACAGTATTCTTGAATGTATTGATCGATGCATACATGACTTTGGTCAAAAGTAACTGACTGCCTATTTGTGAATATGACTGAACAAAATTATGAACTTCATCACCCGCAAACCCAAATATTTACCCAAAACCGATATAAATCAAAGATGAATTGTCATGATGTCTAGCGAGTTGGCATGTTGAGAGAAAGTGCAAAAGATGATACAATGGTAGCGTGATGACTTCAAACTACGTGAAGCTGTCTTTTCTTACCAATAAGGCGTTTGAGCTATAGATATATTTATTGGTCAACATCAGATATTAATCTCTTCATGTTGACGCTGATACTCGGGTGCATTAGAGTAGCCTAAATCTGACTTCAACATAGCTGAGAAACAGATAGGTCTCTTATAAAGTTTGTCTGACCTTTCAAATGGACAGACATTCGAAGACATCATGTTTCATAACGATCAAAAAAGTGCTTTTTACATGTTTATTACCTACACGTAAATATGTAGATTATGTTTAAAATAATAACGGTCACTCACAGGATACAAACATGAATGCCTTCATTGTCCTATAATTACAATCACGTCATAAAATCTCTAACGGAAACTATGGAATCAGTGTAATGTCAAGCGCACATCACTTACGTAAGCAGTTCGGTTAGATGTACGAACGCATTAAAATTAATGTTAAACGAGCGGAAATAAGAACTGAGTTCAGAATGAAGCCGTCATTGACAGCAGTAGTAACTATCATCGACGCGTACCAACTGCACGTTGGTAGTTGTTGGTCCGTTTCCAATGTTGCACGGTACGTCAAAAAGTAAGTGTTGGTAATTTGTAAATATGAAACACTATATTAATTCAGTTTGCCCATAATAATGTAGTCATCTAATGTTTGTTGAAGTTAAGACGTTTGAGGCAAACATGCTAGTTCTTTAAAGGGGTAAAATATTTTGGAAATATGGCTACCAAAAGACAGTGCAACTTTACAAAGTCCAAGATCAATGAAGTTTAAAATCACAATTTCAAATAATTAATACAAGATCAATTAATATAGATCTAGTGTAGGTAATAAACAAACGATATAGATTTTTTCTTTCCTTAAGAAGTCCGTTGATAATTAGGTATATTATTCTAAAAAGCCATGTCATTCAGACATACCGAATGGAAACACACAATCGTAAACCAGTACGCGACAAGCTCCAACGACAACAGCTCCGATACTCGCATAAAGTACTCATACGTGTGTAATTCACCGATTAATTAAAACTTATACAGGCGTGACCGGTGTAATTACCAAGAGACTTATGTTACGTTTAGTGCATTCAATTTTATTGGCCCGCCTTTATGCCTAGCTAAGAAAGTAGGTGAATTACCCATTGCGATCGTTAAGTTTCTTTATTTGAAATTGCCAGTTACAAAAATGAATCGGTTTATGTTCATCTTTGATTTGAAATTGGCGTCATTAAGGCTTTGAAAAGTAAAAGGTACAAAAACATATACTTAAGTATCAGTTACTTAATTTTTTATCCTACTAGGATCTCAATATCAGAATCGATTTGACATACACAAAGGCGGAGGTTGTCTTTTTTAATTACAATCCATGTCAGTACTCCGAATCAAGTACCTACCGGTCCAATAACGAAGATATTGATATCAGCAGATTAACCTTGTTAGCATAACTGGTGCGTTAACTAATAATGGCCTGGATGGTCAATACACTGGAAAATTGAGAATTTTATCAGCGGAATTGCCTACTTCAAAAATTGGACCGGACTTGTGAATTAAAATTGGCATCGCTGCCGATGGCTCGATTGCTCTATCTAAATAAATTATGAATGTGGGAGAAAATGCAAACTACATGCTAACTTTAACAGTAAACATTTGTGTGAGATGGGGTTATCAAGTCGGATAACATAGCTAATTGTCAAACCTCACGACGATTATTTTTGATGAGCTCAAAAACATGTAACCCAGAACACTACTAACTTTTGCAGCACAGGTCGTTTAAGTATCATAAAAGCGACTGAAAGTTATTAAAGTTCTAATTTTAACTGACTAACTAATATGAACAACACAGCTACATACCGAAATAACCAACCATAACACTTAAGTGAGAAAGCTAATGAAATTAAAGCTAACGTAAAATTGTTCGTGCTTGTGAACTTGGGGGTGTAAGATTCAATTTAGGAAGCAAATAACATTAGTCCTTGAATGGTGTATGAACTTTAACTACCCTGTGAGCAATTTGAAACAAATATTTAGGAATAAGATGAAAAGCTCGTCCACATTCGGCATCATTATGCACCAACCTAATGTATCAGTTAGTACTTTGACTTGGTAAATGCATGTAAACATAATAACTTATTCATCAAGAACTGGCGAATGGTCTGTTATTTATTAGCTTAACATCCTGATAATTTGTGATGTCTACATATTATTCCTACATAATGTGAGTCATGACAAAAGGGAAGATAGTAAGTATGTTCTTATCTGGGAGCAATACGGAAGAGCGCAATGATGTTAGCGTAGGCGCAGTGTATGAGTTTGTTCAATCCAAGTAAACACTACAGCTGTACCTCACAAGAACAGAGACGAGACAATTCGAGTATCACACGAATGAGTCACGTCCGGCTAATTGTTAATAAACAGTAGCAGAGGCAAGCAGTCGAGGTGGTCTTTGTTCAACAAGTTAACACCTACTCCCGCCGAATGAGCCTGATAAATGTTTTTATTGCCGTGCACCACAAGTGCAACAATTCAACCAGAGAAAATTACTTTGTGCATAATGAAGCTCAAACAATGGTTAATAATGTTACGCTGTGTGACGAATTCAGGAGGCCGGTAGTCGTGCAATACAATATCTACAAAATGGCACCCGCTGAGCAAAGGAGCACAAATCTATTTTGCGTGGTTTCGCAGAATTCGACATTAGTGGTGGCATGGTTGAAGAATTGGTTACAACACTTTTGTAGAATCATATTTCATTCATATCCACTATACATTTTTGGGAATTCAACTTAAAGTAAGAAGAGAAGCTTCAACTGACAATACATATAATTTACGCATTCCATTCAGTAATACTTTTAGAAACTAAAATAAATTATTAACCTAATAAAAATATTTTTGACTAGTTTGAAGTACATCATTCAACTTACTGCTTTTTCACTAGCATTTACTTAAATTGAAATAAAAAGTAGGTACCTTTATAGCCAGCTTTTTTGTTCTGCGCAATGAATAAGTCAAGCACAGATCTCCACCTTCAGTGAGTTCATATTTTATGTTTCAAAATAAAATGAGTTAAAACTTTTTGGTTTGCAAGCTCTAAACAGCTACCTACGCATAACAATGCAACTGCGTGAGCGCTGACTTCAACACAAATATGTCCACGATTCGCGACGCTACCCCATAAATTAAAGAGATAAATGGTTCACCAACAATGGCTAAATAAACCGTCCGTTTCTTATAACACTCGAAAATAAGCTTTGTTTGGTAGCACCGTAAAAAGTTGAAATGTCCATACGCGCAGACTTACAATGGATCAGAATATTTAAGGGGAGTTTAATACACGCGTGGGCACGTCGATTGCTGCAAAAAATTTGAGCGGAGCATTCGATACACTATTTTATGGACACTTTTGGTCTATTAAATTTCTTATATGTGACACAATAACATTGTATTCTGGTTTCTATATTGCAAGATATTGGAATAAAATATTTTGTAGGATATTTGTTGCTTTATCCGGTTTAACATCTCTTTTATGGGCAAAGCTTATTCTCACGTTTTAACAGTCCATATCATTTTTATTATTTAATACTCAAGTCTGTTCCAATTAACCTATACTTGCAGATTGCCTTAATAAAGTCACCTTTCCGAATACAACTAACTAAACATTACAGTTAAATATGATAATGGAACTGCACACTTTCAAATGGCATGCATACATATTTACAAACTTGAGGAAGCAAAACCACGTTTATCAATTAGTGGAATGAGATAACCTGAGATACTAGGAACACATAGCTTCAAGTAGGCCACTCTTTAAAATAAATTAACCCGAATGCATCCGTAATCAATGGTTTCACTGAACACCGGTATCGTTTAATAAACTCTCATAAAGAAAGATCACAAAGCTGTTCTCATAAAAACGGCCATGTATAAAATAAGTGTTTACTTTGTCGGTGGGAGTGCTTTGAAGTGGCTTCCATTTCTGTTCATAGCAACCCTTCAAACATGTGTGGAGATAAAGATGAAATGTAACTACTTACTTGCACTATATCCCATTCAAGATTTACATCGAACATATCTATCGTCTTTTATGAAGATATGCTTACGAAAAATAATATTCTGCGAATTGCAACAACATGCTTTTAACATGTATGAGGTAATCCAAATCAAGGAAGCAGTAAACTGTTCACATGCTCTTAGTTTAAAGGTAATTCGAGGAGCTTGTAACTGCTTTGAATTTCACAATATCATCATTAACAAAAATCGATCCCGACCCGGTCACCTTTGGGACAATACACCAAACTTTCACAAGCTACCTTCAATCGCTAAATGCCAATGGTTTTCCAAGCAATTACCTCAAATCTCTAGGTCCTAACTTATTAACGAAAGCACGATCCCCTGCACCTTGCACCCTGACATTAGAAGATGGATCTGTGGAGGCCCCGTCCACAAATTACATGAAGCAATTTTACCCACAATCTTAGCAATGACATTATTGCTACGGAATTTCACCCACGATGTTTGGTTGTAAACCGTGATGGAGCCACGAAACTAAGAAGTTGTAGAAGTAGGGGACAGATTTGCGAACTTATATAATTATTCGGCATTTGCTTCCCATTTCACTTTATGAATGCCAATAATGTTTTAGGTTTTGTCAGTATGTCATGAAGCATAATATCTTATCGTCCATGTAGAATTAAGTATTCAAGGTTTGATGGGAGTTAAATTTTAAATTCTATTGTCTAAATAATAACGCAACACCAACGTTCTAACTTCAGTTGCAGGTTTATTAACGCTATATTTTATGGACTTCTAACATTCAAAAGTTCAACCATCACGAATCTTGGTGCGGAAACTTGCAAAATGTTTGACGAAACTTGTAATAAAGAATACGATGCATGTGCAAAATTTTGTAACACCCATGTTTTGATAGATGTGAGGTTCTGATAGATTCTTTTGTTTGTAATTTTAATGTAATATGTTTGAGGTTACATATTGTTAGGTTATTTTCATTAAAGTATTTTTGCGATATTCATACATCCATGGCATGTCTCCCTATAAGAATTCGTCCACGCATCGCGTCCTACCCTCTGCTATCCATCCCCTTGAAAGTTTAGGGGAACGCAATCATTCCCTTTGATTCCTGTTCCGTCCTATTCAATTAGAAGGCGTCTCTAACTGAGTTTTATAAAAAATAGTTTCCTATTTAGATTTAGTCTGGCAATACCGGGAAAATCATGATGCTATAGATATAGATACTTTTGCCAATTCGTATTTAGAAAATATAATCGGAGTAAGAGGGACTTAAAATTCGTTATCTCAAATATTGGCATTTCATTTCACTGAAATAATTTCGTCCACTTAGAGCCTAAAAGTCCATACGAATAAAAGGGTTAGTCATTATAATAAAAGCCCCTTCAGACGCCCGCTCAAACATAAAATATTCCTAATTTCCCAAATCATGCACGCTTTTAGGATAAAACAAATTGATGTGCATTATTATTTGAGATTGGCTTCCTTCCTGAAGGCTGTCAAATGTGGCAACGAAAAGGGAACAATGGATGCTATTGTAGCATTTTCACAAATCCCATACTGACACAGTCGCTTCCTGTATCTCTGAGCTGGTATTATCTGGGTATACCGAATCGGGTCAGTGCAGTGTGAATGGTGAGACAACGAAAACTGCGAGCGTCATTTTTGCTGTTTTATTGAATAGAACACTACATATTTCGTTGGTAAAATGACAAGGCTTCTGTGATGTTAGATGTCATATTTTCTATTTGAAATAAACGCTGTTTTCGTATTCTTTCTATTTTTTATGTCAGTAAATGTTTACCAACATATGTAGGAAATGATGAATAAATGATGAAGTAAATCTTAATCGAAAGGCGATTAATTTGTAAGTACCTATCAAATGCTGGGTGACCACCCAAGTTATCATAAGCAGCATTTATACCTACACCATCATCATTTGTGACAACATACCGATTACGGCCATTCATTTTATGGTCATCACGTCCACTATGGAAGTTTACTAAGAAACACTAGTGACAATATTCACACTTAAAAAATACTCGAAGTTCACACTTGCGGGCAACGGTCGCATAAGTTTGTTCCGGCCTAATGAGGCAACGTCATTCATTGCGCAAGCTATGAGCGCCGGCGCATTCGCCACGCTCCGGAACAAATCGCACCCGAATACGGGCGTGTGTGGATGATGGTGTGATTTTTAGACGTAATTGAAATAGATTGGTCGCTTTCGACTGTGTTTTGTGAGAAAGTTTGTCTGTTTGAAGAGTCTTGAATTGGGAAAGTGTTGGAAACTTATATACCTAACTGAAAATTTGATGTAGTTTATGTCGCTTAATTTATATAAGAAGACTCATTTTATTGATCGTGGAAATCCGTAAATCACGTTCTAGACTGCTGCTTGCAATATTATATGAAAACAACTAGGCAGTAGGTATCTAGCGCAAATATTTTATCTGCTAAAAAGATCAAAATAATTATGTTCTGTTTCAGATATCTTTAAGTAACTGTATCGTCAAATTACCGATTTAATAACCAATACACACGTTTGAATTTATTGCTTATGAATAACTTCCCTTTACAGTTAATGTTTACACAATGCTCAGTTGGAAGTACTAAACCAATAGTCCGTCATGCATAATAAGTGCTACGTATTGGAAGATTCTAATTGTGCATATATAATGTCTCATTAATGCCTAATGGCTCCTAAATTAGTTGGTAATATTCATACAGAGTTATTTATTTTATTACGGTAAATGACACTAAAGGGTCAAGCATTTGTTTGAGATTCCGTTGTCTGCTAAAATTGTGTGCCAATCACTAGAATTATAGCTATGACAGTTAATTTATTTAAGTCTATAATGTGCCTTATTAGTCTTTCTAGATGAAAGTTGAAATCGATTTTATGACACTGCAAGTATAGTCGTAGTCACTGTAAACATACTTGACTTAGGAATACTTAAATAACCGTTACATATTACACACCATCGGCGTCATAAATTCGTTTGCGTTTTATAGCAATGACTGTTTTGGGAAAAAGACAAAAATGAAAGAGTATTATTGGATAACACACCTATTAAGGTCAAGCGACATACTCCCCTCGTGAACATACATAAATATGAAGATACTTGCTCACTAGTAATGTTGACAAGCGCAAAAGCGGATGCAAAGCGTTTTGATACCTAGACAAAAACAGGCTGGCTATCCGACTGATAAAAACCAAGCCTTAATTGAGAAATGGAATAACCAAGCAATCGATAAAACCAGCAAGATTTATAGTAACAACTCTTTAACGACAGATAAAAATAGTGGACGTCAAGTCAATCAAGGTATGTCTGAACACGTAAACGGCAGTAGTATATCGATTTTAAATGCAAATGCGAACAGCTGTTTATCGACTGAATGATTGCATTAAGCTTGCTTCGAGCTCAATTACCTCGCGTGGGCGATCTCTCAGTTCTCTCAGACGAACGCCAATCTAGGCATGACAGAGTTACGACTGTTACGAACTGTACGACAAAAACCGGTATTAATTAATTAGATGATGTGATAATGGAAAAAAGGGTTAGTCGCTAATGGTTGGAAGGCTGGTGATGTGAATAGGATTAGTTCGTCGACTTAATTGTATTGAAGTTTGACATGGAAACTTGACAGTGTCCTCAAGCATTGGCATAGATTTAGAGGCTGGGGTAATGGGTATAAGATTAAATGGAAATGTGAAATTGAAACGCTATTGTTGTGCCTTTGCTATCCCACAATCGAAACCGGCCATTGCTATTTATTGCTCTTCGTCTTTTAGATAAGTAAATTATTTTCGTCTCCCTTTTTTCAATGAATTTATCATAAGCTTTTGTAATGTGTAATATAAAATTTAAGCATTTAAACTAATATTTCTCTCACCGTTTTCCAACTGTCATTTGCTTAGTTTTTTTAAATAGTAATTAAAATCAATAAAGCCAATAGATACCGCAATTCACCTTTAATTGAAAATACTCGTATATTTTTTACTGCATGAGGGTACTTTATTTCAATAACAGTAGTTTACGGTGCATTTTAAAACTATATTTTTTATCAATAAGCCGCATCATTTCAAGGGGCCCAGTGAAGTTAATAAATGACTCTCAAGTCAATTCGTCACACTTTTTACATCTATTATTGTCAATTATTATAAATTTATATTATAAGCAGCGAGATTTTTTAACATACAAAGAGATGGGTTAAATTCAATGAACTTTCTTTTTGTGATGGCTATTATTTAGTTTAGTTACAACAATGGTTTGATTTGCTGAACGTTACGCATGTTGATAACATTTTTTCGCTATAGGCACTTTTGTTGATCAAAAGTTATGAAAAAAAAAAACATTATTGTGAAACAGCTTTTGCATTACCGCGTATCGTAGTTATTAGTATTATTAATTTTCGACAAGCATCTATTAGATACTTTTCTAATTCGCAATTCTTAAATTACCTACGTAGGCATCAAAAAACAATTATTTACTCGAATTTCCCTAGTTACCTGACTTCCATTTCTTTATTAGTCATGCTTTTAAAGTTTTTCTAGTGTCAATCAGGATGACCAGTCACTATCAGTATTTTACATTTCACTTTTACTTCCACAAAAACAGCTGATACCTATACTTCAGAATCATGCGACAAACTTTAAAACCGTTGGTTCTACATTACCACTGTTCGACCTATCACGCTAAGAAAATATAGAAACGCCTTTATGCTCCAAATGCCAAGTGTCCGTTTGTTTACTTCCTCGTTTAGATTGAACGGTATCTTGTGAGCACAGTTTGAGTGTTGGTATCGAAAGTTCCTTGATAAGCACGCGCTGATTATTATTTGTTTTTAGCGACGATTTACTGAAAACTAGCCGTTTTCCCGCGGTTTCACCCGCGTCCTGTGGCAGCTACTGCCCGTGAAGTATAGTCTATGTTACTTGAGAAGAGAAAGATTTTTTCAAATTGGTTCAGTAGTTTCGGAGCCTTTAGGGTACCTTCAAACAAACAAAAATATGTTTCCTCTTTATAATACTAGTACAGATTAAAAATAAATTAAAAATTAAATTCTGGAGCAAACCATGATAATTCCCATTCTTACTTTATTTCCCCATAACAGTGCTGTCGTTCCCATGGAAAACCTCCATAACAGTACCATCGCGAATTATACACATTCTACCCAAAACGTAGTACCCTATGTTTGCTCTAACTTTACGTGGAAGGGCGCTAAAAGGTTTGCAAATAGAGGTTAAGTAACGCGTCAACTTAGACAATGACGTCTGTTTCATGTGACGTGGCTGACCCCTGTTTGTTTACATGCTGTTTCCCAGGAAAACTGGGTTATGAATGCTATTTAATGTAGGTGTTTAGTACGGTTTTGATGAAGTTGGTTGATTGGATTTAGTGGCTGCAGTGCACGATTGGATTTAGTGGCTGCAGTGCACTAGAAATGGGAGCCAGTTGACATTGGTAAGATATGGAGGTAAAAGCAAAGCATGTCTTTCATGGCCTAAAATGAAATAAACAAAATAATTACGTAGGTAGGGGGAGTCCGGGAGAGTTTACCCGACTTCGATTAAAATGCTTATAAATCTCTTTATATTCATAAAAAACCATTTTCAAAAAATTGTACCCTAAGCTGCATTATTAAGGTTTATTTTTTCTTAAGAAAGTTTTGTGAATCATTAATACTTTTTGAGTAATTAACGATTTCTACCGAAGTGAGATTTGGCTATTATCTCCCGCCTGGGTGGGAGACTTGACCACCCGACAAGGGAGACTTTACCCTAGGTAAAATAAAAATATCAAATTATAATTAAATAAAGAATTAAAAAAAAACATGGCATATAATAATTGTATAACTTCAGTCTGTCTACAGTAAACATTTAACAATATCTTAATAAAATTATTTTTGTTTTTTGTCGTGAATCAGAATCTACCGTTGTCCTATCTAGATCTTGAAACATAGAAGCTAACTCTCTAAAGGTCAGCAAGAGCAAAACCGAGTACCTACATTGCGGTTTTGGCGGTATATCAAGACCCATGACCATAACCCTAGCCGGCATGCCCCTACCCGTCTGCTCCGACTTCCGGTACCTTGGTTTACTCGTCCAAAGTGACGGTGAGGTGGACAGGGACGTTGCGCATCGGATCAATTCTGAATGGGTGAAGTGGCGACAGGTAACTAGCACTATTTGTGACCCACGGATGCCCCCCAAACTGAAGGGCAAAATTTACAAATCCTGTCCTGTCGTCCTGTATGGATCAGAGTGTTGGGCATTGAAAAAGAAGGATGAGAAAAGAGTGCATGTAGCAGAGATCAGAATGTTGAGATGGATGTGTGGGATTACCAGAACAAACAAGGGACAAAGTGAGGAATGAGTATATCAGAGGAAGCCTGAAAGTAGCGCCAGTGACAGAAAAAATGAGAGGTCAGCGTCTGTCGTGGTATGGGCATGAGATGAGACGGGGTGAAACGCATTCTACAAAGAATGTGCTAAGTATGAATGTGGAAGGATGGAGAGGCAGAGGTAGACCGAGGAAAAGGTGGATCGATTGCCTGAAAGAGGACATGAAGCAGAAGGGAGTGAATGTAAGTATGACGTCTGACAGAGAGGAATGGAAGTAAAAGACATGTTGCGCCGACCCCAAATGACTTGGGAACAGGGCAGGAAGATGACGATGAGAAGCTATAACTCTGCTGATTGCCTTATTATTGAAATTGCTGGCTCAGATTCCTCCGTCAAAATTGATGGTGAACTCGCTCTAGACTCTGCAGTTTCATTTATTTTTCATTTAAAATTATTGCAACAGAAACAGAGGGAGAGATTACCCTGGGTAAAGTCTCCTCCCGTCGCCATGATAATGTCTCCCACCCCACGCCAAGCTATCCGTTATTCAATTTACAAAAGAAACTATAATATCCAAGTAAAATCTGTCTGTCGTAAAGGTTATAAGGATAATTACACTAAGGGTATGTATTCATCACATGCTGGAATCTACAAACAGTAAGCAACAATAGTCAAATATCGAAAATTGAAAAAAAGTACTTGCCGGGCTCAAAAACGTGTATTTACTTGTAACTCTAAAACGAAACTGCCGATCGCAACAACGCCACGTGAGTAAGGTGGGAGGCACCTATGGGTTGTAAAAAGTGTGGCAACGTCGCAAAATCTAGGTAAACAGAGATTTTATGACCAGTGGCTATTGTCTCCTCCCTGCTAAACTATCCCGGACTCCCCCTACTCTAACAATGCTATAAATCATAAGGTAAATCGACCTCTAATAATATTGTGATTATAAAAAGTAAATACCTTGGTAAAATTCAATTACATTTTTTTTACATTGAGTAATGAGATAAAGGTCAAACAAAACTCCTTCGGAATGCAGAAATGTTAATTCGATAACATAAGTTGCAAAACCATAAATTAAACCCGACAAATCATAGAACAGAACAAGCTCTCCCTAATAAGCACATAGTTACTTTATTAATAACCCATACTGACGACAAATTTAATAACAATATGACATATCAATTAATTAGCAAAAACTCGAACAATAAGCTGTCGTAAAACTAATTTAATATCTGTGAGCAAACAGTTTATTTGCTATCGCTCTGGCGCCAGCTGTTGCGACGAGGGAACTCTCATAGAACAATCGCGTAAATAACGCAGAAGTGATATCCAAGTTGACTCATAAATAGTACCCACTTAGTTCTTTATGAAAGTCCTGCATCTCATGTGATCCGTTCCAGCTATATCAGCCAAGAAAGAAGGAAAAGCTTTTTTGAGAAAGTTGTTTTGGAATCAGTTTGCTGATTACCTATCTATATCTATACATATAATAAATCTGTAAAAAAAACTGTGTCTGTACATTGAATATATTAAAAAAATAATAATTGGGTGGGGTTTAGAAACAGTAATGGAACACAAATCCAAAAAAAAAAATCTGTCTGTTTGTCTGTATGTCTGTATGTCTGTTTGTTTGTACACGCTAATCTTCCGAACTACTGAACGGATTTCAATGATTTTTTCTTTGTTGTATTGGTATTAAGCCGGGTCAACATATAGGCTATAATTTATCTTCGAAACTTGAAGACCTGATGCAGAACTCCAACAGACAAACAAAACTATAAGAGATACAAAATTGGTGCCATAGCAAAAATTGTTTCATGTTATGAGCATTTTCTGCTGAGATAATAAATTTGAAGATCTGGAACACCTTATGTGGAACCCCAAGAGCCCAGCTACTCTGTACCATATACAGGTATGACGTTTTAGCAAAAGTTGATCAATCTGATAAGCACTTTCTGCTGACTTATAAAAATTGAAGATCTAAAACACCTGATGTGGAATTCCAGGAGCCCAGCTAGACTGTAGCATATAAAGGTATGACGTTTTAGTAAAAGTTGTTCAATCTGATAAGCACTTTCTATTGCCTTATAAAAATTGAAGATCTAAAACACCCGATGTGGAATTCCAGGAGACCAGCTAGACTACAGCATATAAAGGTATGACGTTTTAGTAAAAGTTGTTCAATCTGATAAGCACTCTCTATTGACGTATAAAAATCGAAGATCTGGAACACCTGATGTGAAACTTCAAGAGCTCCACTACTTTAAATGTATAGAAATGAATGTTACAAAATAGGTATGGTGAATCAAAAAAAGTAATTAGTCCGCCTTTTACATAGATAACCCTAAAATAATGAACACGTATTTTTTCTTTTCTTTCTCTCACATACAAATAATAACGTAGATACAACACGCTTGAATTTTGTGTTAAGTCACTTATTAGTATAAATTTTACATCTCATTTTTATTTTGTATGTATGTCTCTTCCAGACCTCGGGACTACAGAGTCCCGAGACTACAGAGGCCCCACGAAGCCAACACGCTGAATCAACTTTAATGACATGGTGACACAAAACCGACGATTATCCCTTTATACACTATAGAAATGAACCCAAAGACAATCCCCGGTAGACGTCGTTAAAAAAAAAAGACAGTCCCCGGTTCTGTGATAAACTATTGCTGACTATGAAGGAAAACTACTTGGGCTATTGTGATGGGATGTTAGTGGATTAGGACATAGGAAACTATGGGAACTATGGCACCTCCCGATGACAATGTATTATTTATACATGTAAAAATGGCAGGTGGAGACTCGCCACCTCACTTACTGGGCCCCCGGGAATCAGTCACTGAATAGAAACCAGAGGGCAACAACTACATGAGCGGCTGAAGTGAGGATACCTCGGTGGACTTTAAACGCAGATCACCGGCCCACTTGCCACTTACCACGAGGCACCTACCCTCCGAGCAGGGCTACTAACCCTGCTCTAGCGACTCCACTCTGGACGGCCAATGAAAGCAAGCCAGAGGCGTGAGACCTAACCCCGTCATGGTTCACTCCGGCCGGCCGGAGATGGGGGACAGTATACTCTCCCTGGAGCACTCGGTATATATAGCTCCGCGGGGTTGCTACTCCCCGTCATCTGCCTCAGATGTCCTGCGGGGCTTATATCTCATTATTATTGTCGTTATTATCTCAAGAGCCTTTGTCCCAATTATGTTAGGATCGACTTCCAGTCACGATGCAACTGAGTACCAGTGTTTTACAACCGGTTACCCGCTCAACCCAACACCCCTTGGTAAAACTGGTCAGACTTACTGGCTTCTGACTACTCATAACGACTGCCAAGAATGTTCAATGACAGCCGGAACCTACAGTTTAACGTCCCCTATTGGTATCCAAAATATACATAGAAAGCACATACGAACTTAGAAAAGTTGCATTGGCAGGTACTTGCCAGACCTGGAATCAAAGTCATACTTGAGAGATCGGTTCTCTACCCACTAAACCAAAACGACTTCCACTAGGTCACCACTACTTTGTTATCTTAGTAATATTTAATGTTTTTTTACGTAATAATACGTGCAATATTTGCCACACACAACTTAGACTAATTAAAATCTGTGCTTTTGCCGTTGACGTACAAAAAATTAAATATATGGAAGGTTTCTAATGGTTATGCGTATTCCGTTTTTTTCCCGTCAACGGGCCCTTAAAATTCAATATGAGACGATTCAGACCATTGATTTTGCTGACCCCGTAGTCGCTGGCATAAGGGACCGGATCCGCGTACGAAGTCGCGGGCAGAAGCTAGTATTAAATATGTTGCCTTATTGATAGATTCTGATTAACTTTTAAGTAAAACCTTATTGATAGGTACATTCTTTATTTTTAGTTTTTTATTTATATACATTCAAGCCTCTTTAATTTTTTTTATACAAATTTCAGATTTAAAGATTTGACGACTATTTCAATTATTCCTTTCAATAATTTTTGAATGATGACGTGTAAAAGTGATTTAATGTCCAACTTGCAAAATAAACGATTTCATTTCATTTCATTTCAATTCTATTGCCGTTGCTCAAAGCAAAGTTCACTTCTATAATACAGGGCGTCTTCATCTATGAATTGTTGCAGATACAAGTTTTTGTTTCGCCATCGATCGACTCTTGAATGGTAGTCGTTTAATGGATGCACAAAATAGAGAATTAAATAACCCAACTGTTATAATACCTCGGTTATTTTAGAAGAACTAAAGTATTCAATTAGTTATTCTTGTATGAATATTTTACAATATCTACTTAGCTATCTTATTAGATCTTAGTGATCGAATTAATAAATAAAAGTGGTTTTTTATTAAAACCTGACTAGCAGTATCAGTGTTTTTCATTATACACATTTAACTACACAATATTAAATGGTGTACTGGACTCAATTTACTTGATCTTCAAAGATCATAATTTTGTTTTATATAACAATCAAAATTCATATTCAAACCCAGAGCTTAAACAATCGTTCAAAACCAATCCCAAAGCATACCATCTTCCAAGCACAACATTTTTACCAAACGTACCTCTATAATACTCTAAACGCCGACCTGCTTGGTCCCTCGGCTATAAATATAAGATCATCTAATGCCATCATTCGGTGCGAGTCAAAGTGATCTCTAACGGAGATTTGGTCCGATGTCACTGATCGTATATTGTCGCCCGAGATGACTCTGATAGCGTATGATAATGTTCGGGAGGGAATTCATTCATGGGAGTCGCGGGAGCGGGGACGTAAAAAGGGGTGAGAAGCAAAAAATGGGTCTTCCTGTACCAATTCACTCTGGTAAGAAAAAAGTGTTGCATGTCTGACCTTATAGTGTAAAAGTATAAGGTGATTTTGTGCGGAAGACAAAAATAACACTGAAGAAATGTGTGACTTTATCCCCCGATTCTATGATTCATCATCCTCCGAGCCTTATTCCCAACTATGTTGGAGTCGGCTTCCAGTCTAACCGGATTCAGCGGAGTACCAGTGCTTTACAAGAAGCGACTGCCTATCTGACCTCCTCAACCCAGTTACCCGGGCAACCCAATACCCCTTGGTTAGACTGGTGTCAGACTTACTGGCTTTTATGATTTTATCCCCCGATTCTATGATTAAAGTAGCTATATAATATCGTATAAAATCTTATTAGAAAATAAATACCTATTCAATACTATCTAAACAGCCATGTAATAATTTATTCATTTCAATTAATAACACTAATAACTGAGATAAACCACTAGACAATAATATTAAATCGCCAATGAAGATTGAAAATTGATAACAGTAATTTGAAAGACAATTAGAGAAATAAACTAACGAATAGTATAACCACGATAATGTCTATCAAACGCGTTGATTAAATTAAGTTTCTATTGTCGCATTACATAATACGACGATTGAATATTAATTGTATAATAATACTACCGATGACAAAATTAATTAATACACCGTGTTCGCCTTTCACTACCAATTAACCACGTATAGCTGGTAATAATACTGTCTTATGGTCATATACCTATAATGACTATAATGTCAAATTGTAATGACCCTATCTTATTAATTCACTACACGAAATTCTGTCTCTGCATCTACTCAGTACTCAGGTACCAAAAGCATCTATACAAAATTTACTTAAAACTTTTTGATTGAACATGAGGCTAGAATACACAATCGTTCAGTTTATTTTATTTGCAAATAAATTCGAATTGCAAATACGCATCTTGAACATCTTTATCTCAATAAACTGACCATACTTGTTGGTCAACTTAATAGAATCGATACGAAACAGAGATGTCGATTTTATATCTAAATTGAAACGCGAGATACATTAATTCATGCTTTTAATTCAGTACATAAAATACACTGGCCCAGCGTGTTCTCTATCTTATCTGATGTCATTTATAGGATTAGGGCTAGATGAGACAGATATCGAATAGATGGGTGGTTGAACACCAAGGAATGTTTGAGAGAAATCGTTCAATGAGTTTCTAGCTTTGTTTTTATGTTAATTAGTAGGAACCTGTAGAACGGGATTTGTGAACAAACTTCCGTTGGAAATGTTTGATGTATCATCACGGTACGTATATACGTGGGTTCCTGTGACGTCAACTGTCTTCGTCTTTTAAGGTTAGAAGGAAAGAGACGGATGCTGCTTAAATGGTTGACCAAATTAAGTGAGAACTAAAAGATCATTTCAACAAACAAATGGAATGCGACCGTCTACGTCTCTACTACTGTTCATGATGGAATGATTAAGAGCGCAAGATTGTGTTAATATACGGCGTCAACATCTCGTCTTAAGTACAGATTTATTAAGTAGTTACGCAGGATAAGTGAGTTACCTACCACAGACAGTGTTTCTTTGGATCATCCTTACGTTTTGTTGCACGAGAAATAATAATCAGGCTCCGCTTGAAGGAGTTCAACTTTTATTAGAAAAAATATTCTACAGTTTATCGTATTTCGTGACAATCTTATCCAGATATCAGTTAAATTATGCAACAAATCGGTGCTGAAGTAATTTTGAACCGCTTTTCAAACATGGTGGTCTCGGCGACCGCAAACTCGATCGCCAATGACGGGGAACGAAAACCGCTAGTCCATAGAAATGAGGATGCTCTTGTCACATGATTGGTCGTTTTTGTCAGGAAAACAATTTCAAATGAAGAATCGATATAAAAAGATATGAAAGTTTATCATGATGACAGAGAATAAGTAGCACGTCTTGTCAGGTTGGCTAACAAAGCTGCTTGAAATGTAAAACATATAAAAACACGATTTGTTTATAAGGCAAAGGCTATGAACGGAACGTATGGCATTGCTCAAATTGTAGACTAGGGCTTGCCATAACAGACAGTCTTGCAGTCGTAAAACCTGTCTATGGGCAAAAAGTCTCCGATGTGCATCGGCTCTACGAAAGATGGTAACAAATGTGCATTTTTTGCAGACCAAGGGCCATAGAAATTATAGGTGAGTCCCAACTCGTCCCTGACTTGGATGTTTGGCCTTCAACTTATTTGTATTTAACAATGTTGCAAGAATTGTATTCTTAGCAGACCAATTCATTTTAACACCCAATGATCAAAGTAGGTATCGTTAAATGTTTTTAAAGCATTTTTTTTATGTCATCATGATCCTTTGAATGCATTATTAATTTTACAACTTTATTATGAGGTATTGTATAAACATTTAGTGTTAGTTATTTTAGGTCGTCCAGTTATCAGTTTCCGATTGTTATCACCGTCATTTTATTTCCTCCAGTCAAAATTATATCTTCTGTATTCCGGGGCTATTGATATCGTTCAGCCGCAGAGGCGCGTGGCAATCGGCAACGGATCCGTCTTTTTGTTTTTTGTCTCTTAATGTGGTTTATACCGGATTTCGACCCATCGTATTATCTCAAAATGATACTAGTTACATCCTTTATGGAGGAATTATCAGTTCGTTTAGTAGGGGTCTAATATTTTGAGCTTTCGTGTTTTATGACCCTTTAGCTATTTTAGACTGTTTCGAACGATTTTGATAAATACCGTATTATGTCATAACAAAAGTAATCTGTTTGAGTTACAAACAAGGTTTCCGGTGAATCATAATCTTAACTAAGTATATTTCCGAACAAATTTCGATGTTCAAACAAGATCCCTAACGGCTTCAAAATGTTTTATACGAAGTGGGAGTGTCAGTCAGTTCACTTGGAAGTACATGTCTATACACGGCAATAAACCGGCCAACGCCTACATTTGTGACCACTTTACAGTCCGACGGAACATCTTACACAATGTTACCTCTGTTCTTTAACAATCAACGCAACGAATCTATGGTTTCTCCTTTCAACATGTCCACTTATACCTTGTCGTGGTTATTGTACCATGAATGACAATAATAAGCAGGTATTACCACCGTCTGGCGTTAATTTTAATTATCATGATTAGATATTTCCGTAGAAAAACATGGCCTGGTTTAATCACTGCCAATTAGTTTGGACATCTCATCTATCTCAACTATCACTAACTTGGTACCATTGTTATAATTATATGAGGTTTAAAATTTTATTAAAGTCAAATAAAGCGTGAGAATTTTAAAATACTACGCGCAATAAATGTCATGTGATGATATGCGTGAACTGCACGGTTTTAAAATGAATTTAAGAGCGTATACGCTCGGCGCGCGATGTCAACTTTAGGTAATTCAACGCAAAAAATCACGCAGACTAGCGTCGCGGCCACTCGCGGCTGTGTGCGTGCCTATCATACTTCACGTATAGTCACACAAACCATTTTGATCCTTTCGAGTGAAATTAGTACAGCAAAAAATATATTATTTAGTAAATAGTTATTAGCGAGAAAATTGTGTAAATCTATGGACGACTAAAATATGAAAGCATGAAAATAAGTTGTTAAGAGTTAAAATAAGTTGTCAACTATAGGTAATTCAACGCAAGAGATGCGGCACATTAGCATCTTGTCTCTAAATTGTTACAAAAATTAAGTAAATAAATGACACAGTTTTTATTTTTTAATGAAACCACGTTGTTTTAAATGTATAAATTTATTTTGAAATTATATAAAAACAAAAATAAAATAAAAAAGTTCGGAATCTTAAAAATTAGTACCTAGTGTCTCTTAGTGCCATTGACCTGGATTTGCGTGGGTCTACTATCTCAGGCAGCAGACACAGGTTATAGTAATGTACGAGACGAGTTTGCATTTGGCCTTGCCAAAATTGCCACTATGTTGGATTTAAATTGACATCACAAAAATAATCGTGCATTGTCACCCAAACTGAACATCGAAACTAAATTATGTTTTGATTGCTTAAGTATATTTACTTCAAAATTTATTTCAAGCTTAAAAAGTCTGCCATATTTGAATGAGAGTGATCTTACATTTTTTTCGAGTTATTCAATACAAGTTCTTTCATTTGATACTCTTATTGTGGAATGAATATTAAAAACAATTGCTCCTCCATCTTGGATATTCCGCCATATTGGATTTTAAGAAGGAAGTTACATAGTGAATCATGCATTGTCATCCAAACTGAAAGTGCATACAAAATTTTAGATCAATCGGTCAAAGAAATATTCTTCAAAATTGAAACGTAAGATTAACCCACATATCACTTACATACCTATGATACATACATACACGCAAACCTAAATCAAACACAAAAAAAAAACTAAACTATAAAAAAAATATACTCAGCAACGTATCAAGATGTATCGGTCGCGCTCAAAATATCTACTATTCTCGGTATCCACGGCAAAGGTCATTCACCCTACGCGATGCTACGGAGCGACACGTCCTCTCTCTGTGAAGCCGCGCGGCGGTCTGGTTTGAGTTGACTCGCGTGCAGCGTTTTATAGTAGGTTTTAAATAATTTATAAAAAAATAATAACGAAAGATTAAATTATGAAATAAAGTTTATATTTTAAAGAAAGAGTTATATTAATATAATAAATAATTGTTATATTAAATTAAGTAAGATAGGCAGGTGAAAAAAGCATTTGAAATTCATAATATTTGACATTGTTAAAATATTTTTTTCTGAAAGATAGGGACCTGAATTAAAAAATGTTTTCAATTAACTATATTCAGGGGGATTTTGTCCATGAGTAAAAAATTTTTTATGATAAGATTTGTCACTGTTTTCACATCAATTTGAGCTTCGAAATAGACGCTGAACGGGAATTTTATAAAACATATATTACGTTACAGGGGATTTAAGTATTTAAACTACACAAACCGAAATTTTTGTTCAATTAACTATATAGACGGTGAAATTACCTTGCGTTATTAAAAATTAACATAGTTATAGGATAAGTAGTTACTGAGAAACAGTGGTTTGAAAAGTACCATTTTAGGCCAAATGGCGCGCGGCTGACGTACACGCTCTTAAACTGCGATGCATTGTCATAATAAATGACGAATACTTCAGTACAACGGATGAATGGGCGAAAGTTGGGCGAGTCAATCACGACCCACGTTTTATCATGCAAACGCACGATGTTTGTGAGGTTTTTTAGAATAAATTATCATTATTTATTCTCCCTGTTTTCCTTTACGGCCTTGATTCGTCGTTTCAATCATTCTGTTCATGAACACTGTAGATCTGAATATAATGGACCGGAAAATGTTACATTTTTAGCCATCTGACGTCATGGAACCGAATCGTAATAAGTCGGTTATGAATTAATACATTTTATAATGATTGACAATTTCATTCTGAGCATGATCTGAGCACAATATCTGAGAAAAGTTAACACGAGCAAAAATTATCACACCGTTATCTCATACGTCTTTGTGACTTCCTTGGCGGTGCATTCAAAAGCTACAAATCTCATGTTTTTTCCTTAAACAATAAGAGGCATTAAACCGAATATTTCGCGAAATCATAATCTCGTGGCGATAGTATCTTTAGCACTGTCATGTAGCAAACCCTTTTAGTTGAAGAGGAGTGGTTAACAAATGAGCCGGTGGGAACAAAGTGTGGGTGAATCATTAGCCATGATTTGCCTTATCGCTTTCAGGTTCTGCATACCAAGTAGGCTTATACCAATGATTCAGTATACCGGGCTTTAGTCATCAGGATAGGAATTAGCAAACGTGAGTTGGGCAATTTTACGACCGGCATAATTCTCATTTTATATACCTGCCATGTGAGTGTTTTAAATAGGGTATTTCGCCCCCACCAGATTTACTTGTTCCCAGAAAGACAATAAAACCTTCCAATAAAATTCAGGGAACAGGATGAGCGGCAGATAATATTGAAATATGATTTCCATTTTCAACTAAAATTGCGGTTTCATTGTTTGTAACATAAACATTATCGCCAAGTTTGCTAAAAAGAGCCTCTTGAACCCTCTTCCCTCTTAGATCAACTTGCCACTCACTAAACTGTCTTAAGATAATAAGTATTGAAACCCTTTAGAAGGGTGCGGGTAAGAGTCAATATTTGCAAATATAAGACGTTATTTAGATGCAAGACACGATCGTCTGCCCCTAGAGTCGGCCGTCCGGCCTTCTTATGCAAATCTTGCCATATCTCCGACTATTCACTAAGAGGTTTATTTGGCGAAGTCCTTTGAAAGTCTTCAGAGTGGGTGTATTAAATTTTTCATAACTGCCCACTTCACTCGGAGTGCGTTTATTATACATTCTCATACCTTCCGCAGTCGAAGCTCGTTATTTGATATTTTAAAATTTCTGCACTGCAAAAGTTGTACTTCACAATTTTCGTGGGATCAGAAATTGCGAACACTGTGTGAGGTACGCAATTTCATGGCTATTAATAGTTTTCATTGTTTCAAAGTGATTTTGGTCTTTATTGCATAAGGATCACTTTATCCCAGTACATTTGCAAGTTTAAAATGTTTGGGAGTAAAGGCAGGTATTGCGAAAAGAATATTATGGAAACGCGTCTTTGAAATTGGCCGTATTACAAGAAAAACACGCACGCTTTTGGTTATCATCATATCTTGTCAGCACCTTTCAATTAATGCCGAGGAAAGCGTTTTTAACTGAAAAAGCAAAAGTTTAAGCTTTTACATTTTTATAACAAGCTGCGGTTGAATAAGCGAAAATATCATTGGCATTCTTAAAAATATTATTTCAGAATTATGTGAAACCTCTTAATTATATTATTTTTAAAACGCAAATTAGTCTGAAGATAAAATTGCAATGTCGTAAGGACATCCCGGATCATACAAGTAACTCGTGACTCAATGGTATCGTGCCATCAGCGATACATCAGCATTGCAAACCTACCAGTACTTGCGAAATGAGTTAGTAATATAAAAAAAAAACTCTTGGTCACGTCACTGCAATCTAAAATGATAATCTATCTCACGGTTCTAAGGAAATAACTGTAAATCTTTCTAGAAACATTTGACCCAGCACCCCACCTGTTCACGAATTGAATTCAACCATTGCATGTCTAAAGACAATAAAATCTATAGCATCCGAGTAATAACGATATCAAAATATTTCAACAGCCATTGTTGTTGTCAAGGGTGAGAAGATAAGTTAATAATATAATGACATATTATTGCTCCCTCTATGCTTATTCGGCTATTTCCACGATCTTAGACTCACAATTTGTAATTTCATAATTGCTATCAACATAATCTTTATCACAAATGGATAAGTCTCAAATTTCTTTAGCTGGTGTTACAACTAAGGTTGTCGGCAACAAACAATCGTGTTGTTATTATGTTTATGGTGTAATGTCAAAATAAAATGTTTTCTCTAGTTGTGAGCGCGTCATTAATTCGAATTTTATTCACATTATGGTGCGTGTCCGTGTTATGCATTTGTGTATTCAAACTGTTTCGATAACGCATCTAAATAGGCTATGACCATTAAAAATTATTGTCTTCCCACTCACTTAACGTCAATTGTAAATATTAGCTGGTGTAAAAAATGATCTGTTGTTTTGAACTTTGACTACTACATAGAATAAAATTGAGAAAATAATTTTCCTATTCACATAATTAAGAAAATGATTAGCATGATTCTCAAAAGTACTTTAGTTGATCTTCAATCATGCAATTAAAGTCTTTAATTAAATACAATTAAGAAACAATTTCGTTTATCCACTATTCTAAGTGCCACTGAACAGGAAGGCATGATCAATATGCACCACGAGTAACTATCAAATGGTCTAATTATGCCGTCAACATCCTCGAAGTTAGTCCTCCCGTAAGTTAGTTACAAGACTACTGATTGTCTGTAACTAAGTATTTATTTGCTCAGGAAACTAATAACAAACTGGAATGGCTCGGAGGGAAGCGCAAACCGGTCTCAATGATGCTATTGTCTGAAGATTTTGCAAATACGATAGAGGAAGATTTAATTTAAAATGTAGTAGGTGATTTTGAAGGCGTGAACAATGAATGTTTTAATTTAAATACGTTACTGAATGGGTAATAAAATTTCGTAAAAGAATTATGCAGTAAGCTTTGTTTTGCAGACTATTCATACCCTATTAGAGGGAATGAAATCTCTTTACCTTGTACACAAGTCCAAGACCAGAAATACTTTATGTTATTTCCTTAGCTTAGATTTTTTTATGAATGAAATATATGTGCATAAATGGTGCATTTTCTCTATATGTTATTTTTATGACTAACAAAACAGCGACTGACGAATTCGGAAAAGCTGATAATAATTTTAGCATCAATTTGATCGGAGTGCGTAAATTTCTCAAAAACTCTTAGCGACACAGTTATGCAAAGTGAAACCCTGAAACACAACCGTATCAGTAAAGTTGTTAATAGTTGAAACAAGGTACTTGTTCTACTTTATTGTATGTCATAGTTTTCTAACACAGTAGTGCGATACAGACATTTGAGTACGTTTCCCATGTTATCTTGTACCAATTAGCAGAACTAGGTTCTATGTGAACGGATACATATTGCACACATAGTAATTTTGTAATAATATAATGAAATACAGGGTTTTAAAGGCTTTCATCTAATTTATTTCTATAGCCACAAACAACAACACTGTTGTGTTATAAATATTTTTATGAAGATTGGTTACAAGTTTTTTTTAGCTACAAATAAAATACAAAAGAGTTGAACTTTTTCAACACAGGCAAAGTCAGAAAAATATCATAAAATGAAAAAAAAAATCACTACCCCAATATTATTTTCGATAAAAAACTATCAATCACGTAACACCATACCATTTTTTACGCGTTATCTGTTGGTAAACACAACAATATGCCCGAACGACATCGCATACACCATACCCCGAACGGTCTGTCAGAGCTACTGCTCATGCATCGCTGGCTGACTTGACTAACTCTTTGAAAACTCCTTAACTATAACGGCAATGTATGAGCAAACGCCTCAAGTTTCAGCAAAGTGCATTTATCAAAAGATGCTCTTATAGCGTATCTTGTGGACATTATCCGCGCCCTTGTTTGAACTAACTTTTTTAATTTTCTTCGCAAAATCTATCCTTTTTGAGCGGTCAAGCGGAGGGAAAGTTTTAAAAGCATTTTTTCTTTGTGTAATATCTTTCAGTAAAGGTTTGAGTAAATATAATATTGCCTCGTATGTTACTGAAACCTGTTTAAACATTTACTTTAAAGTTTCTGTCATTCAGTTTGTGCTCTGAAATAACCGGCGAAAATTTTGTAACATATTCTTTTTGTTGAATGCGAGACAATTGCTTTTTTAAGTGCTCACGTTGATTCAGACATTTATATTCTACTCACGTTGTTAATTTGAATCGCATGTTTTATTGCAATGCAACTAAAAATTTTTCGTAAGATTGGTCCTAAAGCCAATTTGAAAATTCATGGTCCTCAAAATGACATAGAATTATTACTGAGAAACGTAATTTGGACCCAAATTCTGACTTAAATCCGCAAACTACTAATTTATATTCCAGACCTACCAGGGTGACCAACAAACTACAAATAGTCGGACCGTTACTCAAATTCCCACAATTTATTGCATCACAATGACAACACAACTCACAACTGCAAATTGCACAGCGCTTTAAGAATGTACCGAGTGCAGAAGAAATGGAGATATAGTCGCACATAATACCATTACTATTATATGAAATGTAGGACATATTTTGCGGTAGTCACTCCGAGATTTCTTTTTCGACTGTACCTTTTGAAGGAACATGTTTGAAAATAATCAGGCATCTTTTATTTCAAAGGAGTGGTTCTTTTTTTAATTCCTTGTCAGTATAGTGAACTCTTTTGCGGTTAGTACATTCATTTGTATGAAGACAACGCTTGCAGGCGGCTCACAGTCTGTAATATCGGGGGGTCATATTAGCACTGAATGACACACGTACTCAACCTGCGAACTGAATTAGAAATGAGTGCTGTGGTGAGTGTCATTTTATTTATTGTCCTTGAGACTATGCAGGGCCAAATATTTTCATTTTTATCGAGGTAAAGTTGAATTCAACTTATATTAAGATGTACTGAACAAAACAGAAGTTTGACACTAAAAAGACAGTTTTTATGCTAGGTCGTTTGCATAAACCTATTGCTAAGTTACAAAGTACGGACGGAAATTATTTTGTTTTAAGAACTAAATAAAATAAATTAAATATGATGATGATTATGGACTTAAAAAGGCTGAGATATTGCTAAGTGTTTAACAAAACCAACAGACGGCTTCTATCTATCTAAATTAGGTAATTACAATTAAAATATACCAACAAATGCATGCATTGTGATCAAAGACAATTTCTTATTAACTTATACAACTTGACACCTGTCCCACCAAACTCTCACGCTTTGTAACCCTACACTGGTACCTGAAGAATAGGTCCAATGACTGTGCAATTGCTATCGCTATTAGTTCTCGAAAGTTAATCGCTGTCTTGTATTACGTGTCATAGAGACTAAGATATTTGACATGTTGACACGGAACTCGATCGTTATATGACAGATTGATACGTGTTTTGTTTATAATACGAATGATAAAATTAAGAGGTGAGAAAAGAAATTAATTTGTTATGAACATTGTCGTTTTATTATATAAGAACTTTGGCTTTCGTTTTCTTGTTGTGTTTTAATCTCTAGTGTCATGTTTACACACAAAACCTTCTTACATTGAGCATTTACAAACACTCAGACTACAGAATACAAAGAACATTTCATATAAATTAATTTCTTGGTCAGTATCCAGCTAGAAATCAGTCTAAGCCGCTGTAATAAAATCTATACAGAAATCAAAGTGTTATCGAATAAAAATATCTGCAAAATTACCACTTCGACTAAAAACTTTTCAAGCTGTATACCTACTTCACAGGGTTATGCAAATAAGACCCTAAAGTATACTTCTAAAGTGGAGTTACTTCTAATAAGTTCAAATGCAGTTGGATCGGTACAAGTAGGTGCGAAAGTGCTAACTTTGCAACATTTTTCGTTTTACGCAAACTGGCTCAAATTTACATAAGGAGAAAATCCAGAGCGCTATTCGCTTCTCAAAACTACTACTGAGATATTAAACTAGCAGTATTATGTCTGTTCCAGGTTTGGTTCGCAATTTAATTTTTATACGATTCACTATTTTATAGGAGCAAAGAGTTTCTGCTTTAAAATTTACTTTATGGTCTGGTCTGTAGGAATTGCTTGAAATTCAATTCGAAGGAAGAATTTTAGTATCTTCTTTAGACTACTATTGGCAAAAGATGATCAACTATTTATTAGACAGGATTTGAAAGCTTATTGCAAGCTAAATCCCATATACTTTACCTAGCCGATACGAATAATAAAACAATGCAAATGTGTATGTTGACATAAGAAAGTCATCAATTACTATCAACAAATCAGAATTACAATCACACACACATTAAACGTAGTATTAAATGTAGTCGTGGTGGCCTAGTGGGTAAAGAACCAACCTCTCGAGTATGAGGGCGCGGGTTCGATTCCAGGTCAGGCAAGTACCAATGCAACTTTTCTAAGTTTGTAAGTACTTTCTAAAAAAATAAACAGGTGAAGGAAAACATCTCGAGGAAACCTGGACTATGTAGTCTGAAATCACCAACCCGCATTGAGCAAGCGTGGTGATTAATGCTCAATCCTTCTCCGTGTGAGAGGAGGCCCGTGCCCAGCAGTGGGACGATATAAAGGCTGTAACAGTAGACAGTAACAACACATTAAACCACCTTAACAGTCAATAAGCACACAACTTAAAACCCCATTAGACTGCGGAGCAAGCATATTCTATTTTCCAGTAATTCGTACATAAGCATAGAAATTGGCTTACTTCACACATAATTCTAAAGTTTCCAAGACCTCTTATAATGCAAGTATGTATAATATCGCTAGCCACAGGTCAGTCTCATGTTTGAATTTGTAATGTTTATAAATTACCCGATTCACAAAGGCTATTCTTATGGTAAATAGAGAGCACAATTACAATACAACAATACGATTTTAAATTAAACAATTGACGTTATGTGGGCTATGACAAAGACAAAGAAGGTAAGGAAAAAGGGAAATGTGTTTCCGTAGGTGTATTGATTTTTAGCAAAAATGCAATTTATTTAACACTTATTTAACAACGACAAGAGACAACCATCTTCCATTATCGTGCCAATTTTCGCAATTTTAATAAATGCGGTTTAGAAAACCCAACTTTCAAAATAGTAATACATTATAATATTTAAGAAACGGGGTTTGTCCGAATATTACATCAAATAAAAACTATAAAATCGATATCACAAAAAAAATCTTGACTCAAGCCAAGAACTTCCCTCTACCAACGTATCGAGTATCGAGTACACAGTTCGGCATTCAGAGCACAACACACTAGGTGGCATTCCCGCAGCATCGCACTAAGAGTGTATTGATGTTGTTGGTTATAGCACTTACCACGCCTCGGTACCGTTATGCAGTTTGACTTACAAATAAACGATCGACATCGAGATGTTTCACTTTACAGTCTGTGTACTTAGGCACGGGCCTATACGATTCTATTATAATAGTCTTTGGAATTGGATCAAATATTGGTAGAACGACCCTTTGGTTTTAATTGTTGTGGAAGAAGATGTTTGTTTGGTATATCTGTTTTGATTGCTGGTCGTATTTATTTACAGGCCAATATAGTTTAAAACAAAAGAAGGCTCTTGGCGATTTAGTCAAAAAGGAATTTAGATCGAAGAATTTTAGTTAGATATAATAATATGTAGGTACGTTCTCAGATCCAAAATTTGCAAACAACTAGTCCAATAAGGTTCTGTTAGCCCCATCCAAGTGCAAAACTAACCTCTATAAGCCACCTTTATCCGGCACATAAGAGGAAATGTAATATTTACAAGGGGACATATTATCGGCTCCCCAAAAAGGCTTTTCATAAATTTCCCACAACACCTCTAGAAGGGCCTATCCTTCAAGATAGGATAGTAATAAAATCGCCCCCGTACATATTATAGTATTATAGGTGCAGGGACACCTCTGGGGATCCATCTATTCTGTTTAACCATTAATACTGCATTACATAATCATAGGACACCCCAAATATCGTTGTTTTTGGGCAATATTAATGTATTTTTGTGGTTAAATGGATATTTTTCTTGGCATAAAATAAATGCATTTTAGGTGTGTACTGCATGTTAAAATCTCCTTATAGAAATATACATTTGAAATCCAAGTAGGTTTCAAGTCGTTCTAGTTTATCTCAAGAAGTGAGGTCCGTAGCCAGAATCGATACTAAAATACTATTTTATCAACTAACCGTAAGTAATTACTTGACAGGGTAATAAATGGTCGATCACACTGGAACCCATAAAATATAGCTATTAACTGGGCCCAAGACCTCATTCAGTATTTTGGATTAGAGGTAAGCTTTTAATATTGTGAGTAGTCTGAATCGAATACGACCTATAAAAGTCAACCGTCGGTTTTATTGGCTAGACTCGAGAAACATTTTAAAGTTCCTTGTAAATGTTGTAGTAGCTTTTAAATAAAGTTGATTTACGCCTCAATTAATAAACTATTACTTGATTGTTGCATTTGAATAGCAAAAGGTATAATTCTGACATTTAGTACTTATTGGTATGATTTTACAAAATTATGACTTGAAAATATAGAATTATATCCATAGATAAACTAGTAATTTATTAAAAGCGTTACTTATAATGTAAATTATAATACAAAACACGCTTTCCAAAAAACTGAAGAAAAAAAACGCTTCCGAAATAATGGCCTGTTTGTATCTAATCTAAATAAAACAAGCTACTACATTTATGAAATATGCAGATCCTCACCTAAATAAGAATAACGAAGATGTTCATGAAAGCGAAAATAAAAAGCACAAAGATAAAGAGAGTATACTTAAAAATTTACATTTTAAAGGACTCCAAAACAGGGGTTGTAAATTGCATCTTAAAAATACACAGGTTTTACAAGATTAGCTTGGCATAGCCCTCGGGGTTGCTTTGATATCAGTAACAGACGAGATCAAACAAATGAATTAAAAAGACTTGCGCAGTTTAAGAGCACATCCTCTTTGGTAAGTTGTATCTTAATTGCGCGGTTAGAAACACGGGTGCTTAAGTTATTTAGTTTTTTGATGTATTGAGTGTGTCGTTTAATAAGTTAAACATGATGTTAGGGCGATGATTGAAAGTGGCTAATTATTTAGGGTGGTAAGTTCAAAAGGAAAAAGCATTTTAGTGCATATTTTTTTTCTAAAAGTATGATATAGCGAAATCTGTCTGTAGATATATAAATAAATTGTATATTTTGGTCGAATTAAAAATATTACAATTACAAAATCTTTCACGTTCCAGAAATTACATAATACAAATTATAATTACTCTTTACCGAAGTACTCTCAAAATTTATTTTAGCGTCAATACAGACTCCCTTTATCCCTCCATCATTACGTGTCCAGATATCATATTTCAGGAGGGTTCGCTCCACTTTATTGCGTAGGTACGCATCCATCATTCAATTTAACATGACTTCACGAAAGGTCAAACGTTCTGTTGTGATTTTGTCCTGGGAAAGTAAAGGTTTATGAAAGGTAAGACCTTTGTGAGTACGTAGTTAGCGTGAACGAGTGTCGGATTTTTGCAGATTTAGCTCGGTAAGTGAGACGTGGGTTTCATTATTTGGTTGTTATAACATAGATCATGTAAATCCGTAATGATCGTTAGGATCTAGTTATTCTAAATTCGTCGCTTTTTATAATTTTAAAATTTGGATTCAGAATTAATATTTAGACTAATAATTTAGTATGGTTTTTACTTAATTATACTTAATAACCTCGATTTCATAATTGCACGTAAAAGTGCTTAATTTTAACCTCAAAATTGTCTCGTCATTTATAAAATAAATATCATCTTAAGAAAAAATCTTTTCAATTTATTGTTTCGAAAATAAAATGTTTGCCCTAAGTAAATAGACCGCCGTAGTAAATTTATCACGAAGAATGCTGTGTCATCGCAACTAAGAGCTTTGTTTAAATCATTGGAGCCCGTCACGCCTCCTACAATGACTTTATAGAAAGGGTTCCAGTTAAACAATTTGAAATAAGTGTTGTCTGTTAAGCATTAGGAATTTTAATTGAATAATTCGAATGAAGCTCGATTAATCTGTAACTGCTGCTTTTTATAGCCAACGTATTAAGCTTTTAGTCATTTAGTTTCGAAATTTTAAGTAAGACACTTTTACCTAAATGACAGATGAGTTTATCAAAATTGTTTAATAAAAAGAACAAATAAAATTTTTGAGCAGCTGCGTTGGACGGCGAACATTTTTTTTCTGATTTGTTAATAACGCTTTTTTAGTAACCGACCGTAAAATAGATGTGGATGATCATTAATTATTACAGGGCCGCAGTTTGTTTTAGCTCGGTCACGGCCTACAAATTTATGTATGAGCAAAACCATTAAGGGATTGTCGCTTCGGGTCATTTTGTTTGTAACATATTTAAAAAAATCTTCGTTGTGCATAAATTTAGAGAGGGGTTAGATTTAACCCACCTTTACACGAAAAATTTACGTTCACGCAAACACATTGAGTTCATTCCCGGTTAATTGCCGAGTTAGCAGAGCAAATAAAGCGCAAAATTCTCGTACATCGGTACCACGTTTGGGTTTAGAAGGGATAATGTGTGTAAAATTCAGAGGACATTATCGTCCATATTGTCTTAAATAGCATTTTTTTCAAGCTGCCTAAGCAAAAGGTACATTACGAACTTAATAAGATTTTCATCTATTGCATCTATGCATACAGTACAAATAAGCACAGAGAAGAAAGTACCAGGTCTTAAATAACTTTTGTTTTATTTTTCGTCTTATTTCTTTGCCAATATTTTTGTAGTATAAGGTAGGTATTATGATTTAACCACCTATTTCACAACTAATATATTAAGATCTTGTTTACTAACAAGATGCTGCCTTTAATTATACAACATACTTGTTTGTTAAATAATACCTCGTAAGCAATTAAGCACCCTGTCCAAACATACTTGTTCACACATCTGTAGTAGTGTCGAGTATCGGCGCTTGAAACAGGTGAATGTTAGTTTTTGTCACTCTGCATATCATATGGTCGATGAATAAAAATCCAAGCATTGTCACCTGCGCACCACATTGCGTGGGACCCACAAGCAAGGACTTTACTTTTAACCCAATTAGGTTTATGTGAGAAGTTGAATTAACTTGCTAATAGACCAACTTCGGCACTTCCCACAGTAATGATTGACATGAGAATATTTTAAGTAGTGAATAGGTAGCCTGCTTTGAATAGACAGTGAAATAAACACTTTCACCTATGTCGATTTCATGCGAATATCGAAACCTTTGGCTTTATGAATGGTTTTCGTATGATGCAATTGAAAAGCGCAATCTTTCGGGTCGTTTTTTTGTAAGCGACACACCTACACGTGTGCGAAATCTCCTAACAAAGGTAAAGTATAACAATCGATTGCGGTGTATCGTCAATATTGTGGCGAGACGAATCTATTGTTGTGCATTCTGGTGACCTAATGACTTGTTTTGCACAAGCCCGTATCAGGTAACTGCGACAGATGTACGAAGCCAGATAGTGGGAAAGCATGAGATGCAAACTAAGACAGACGTGACTTTGTTAAACTTTCTACTATAATAACGTTCAGGGTGCACTTAAGTTGTCATTCGTGGGAATATAAATAATGGTTATGACAATCTCTGGTGTCATCAAAGAAACAATGAGAAAGTTTTTGTTTTAGCAGCTAGTGTTCCTAAGTTTAGTTGGATTCTTAGAGCTAAGTGACGTAGTTGTGTTTACGCGTCGACCCGGGGTGTAGTCGGAACTGTCTTAGAGAAGTCTTAGTTCAGAAACTCTGCGGGAGATGTAAGAATTGTTGGCAGGGTATTCAGAAAACAGAAATGAAGCCTGACAACTTGAACGTTGCGAAAGAAAATGTACTTAAGCAGATAAGATATTATGGCTCCACTTATTTTGTAATACTAAGTTGGATTTTACGTAACAGGGTCTGTTATTATTTGCTATCGAAACACAGCGTGAAACCAACGGACATTCTGCTGTAAAAGTGTTTTTAGACCGTCAGGGTACTATAGTTATTGAAAATGGACTAATTCTACATTGAGAACCAATAAAGTTTCATATGTTCCGAATTTTAATTTACAATGTTACTTCTATTTTTCTAAAGTACTTGGCAAACATATGATTGCCTGCAGCTATTCCGTCTAGTTCCCCATACATCAATGTATGCTCATAAACCACCAGCTAGAGACCTAATTCGTGCACTGTTATAGACAATAGTCTATTATTTGAGGCGATCATACACGCCACAGCGAAAGCGACACACATACCCATTAGATTGGGGATAATTCCCCAGCAGTTACTGTATTATATCAATATAACCCTACAACGTGGATTTTACACATAACGACGGGTGTTTGTGTTAGTATTAAAATTATGCACATACAAAGTATTGAATTAAGAGTAACAATGGTTCATATTAACAAGTCCTTTTTTGAAACGGTCATTGACGCCAGGACTTTTAATGAGTTAATCAAAATATTTTGCCACTACCACTCATATAGGTGTTACCAATGTTAAAACGGCTTAGGAATAATGCAATTTAGATCCATTCAAGATAAAAACGCTGCATAAATTAATTAAAAGTTTTCCCAAACTCATTAACACGACACATGCAAATTGCAAAAACTTGAAATCTCAACCACTTGAAGCAGGAATTAATTGGTCAATCTAAACTGAAGAGGTGATTAGAGCCGTGCTTAACCCATCTCTAAACCCTAATCCAGGCCCCTATTAATTTGGGACGAACGTGTCCCATACAATTGAAACACAGTAATGGACAAAGTACGGTTTAACACGCTCTGCGGACAATTATGGCAGTCAAATTGCATCGGATGCAGGCATTTTAAATTGTCCCCGAATGGAAAACCTAAATTGCCAAATTGTACCAATTCTCCTATAGTTTGCAGGCTATTAATTTAATCTCGTTCGCTAGTTGCGGTCAAATGATCAATCAATTTTTGAAATGTTGCTACGTGGTTTATTAACCGCAAATGTTGAATCACTACTTGTGTTTGACTAGCAAAGTATGATTGGAGTATTCCAGTGGACGCCAAATAGTCGAATAAATTAATTAGATAAATTATTTTTGTCGATATGTTATATCAAAGTTAATGCCACTTTTTAATATTGTAACCCCAGTTACCCCTTGTTTCAAACAATCATTTCATAAAGCAAGGTCATTATAAATTCGGTTATACAAACCAGCATTATATTCGCATTCATATCTAAGATGTTATCATATCAATCTGTTACTACGCATATACATTTCCCCTCTACCGTATCATTAAGCCATACCTAATTTAAATGAACAAATTTAACTTCAATTATTTTGAAGTGAGCTCCACCGTATCCTTTTCACATCCACCCTTCCCTTCATTACAATCCACAATTCTCCGTTTCTACATCTAGATAAGGGGCACCCATCTTTATTTTTCTACCCTCCTGTTTTCCTGGGGGCACCGTTCATTTAATTCCGATTCAATCCGTGGCAAACGAAATCATTTTTTTAGTTGGAAGAGATGAACTTACTGATAAAATGTTTAATCTCTTGTTTGTGACTGCGGGATGTGCTTTCATGAACTCTTTTGATGCTGATTATAAAGGTAGGTTGATATTTTTGAATTGTATAGAGGTAGATTTTAATCTTATGTGAACATTATTTCTAGTGTTATTTGCTTTACCTTGTTCCCATTACTAAATAAAACAGATGTCTTACATTTTGATCAGTGCTCTACAAAAATATTCTGCATCATTATCCGTTTCTTTTCACTCTTTATCGTTTCTCAAGCGAAATATAATAAAAAGTATTAGTATTACGTGTGACAATGGTTCATTAAATATAATTCATGATAACTTGTAACATCGTAGTCGTAATGACTCCTAATGATAGTTTCGTTTTCACCTGACCAGATCTAGCTCCGCCCTAACCACTAAGAGAAAGGCTACAAAATCTTCAAACTATCATGAATCACTATTAGTCATTTTCTGTAGTTCTTCCTGTTGTACTTACTACAGTTCTATTCAAAGCACATATTTACTATCAACCTGTAAAATCACACGGCTCCACGTTTACCACATATTACGTCGTGACGTGCAACGGTCTATCGGTGGCGCCATCTCACGATCCAGTTGTCAAAATCAAGAGCAACTGCACCCACGTGGCCGGCCATTATAACCGCAAATTGGCTCCATTAGCCTCTTTTCGCGAGGAATCGCATTCATCAGCAGTCGATTACACTACTTTGTTGCTTACTTCTTTTGTGTGCCGTTGAATGTAACTAGATTGCATATAGGACGTCTTTTGAATACACAGTTTGTTTTGGGGGTATAAGAAACTAGGTAGTCTTTAACTATAGTTATTTTTACCCACGACGGAACGGAGCAGGTATATGCGTTTAGGGTGAGAGATGTGCGTTTGTGTGTTTGTGTGTGCGTTTGTGCAAAGTAATGTTCCCACATATCTTCTAAACTAATGATCTGATTTTGATGCGGTTTTCAATAAAGGGTTTGTGTTCGATGAGTTCATGTTCTTAGATAGGTGTCATGGCTGTAACTCACTAGGGGGCGCCACAATATTAGTCCAAACAGCAAAGTAATGTTCCCACCTACCTTCTAAGCTAATGATCCGATTTTGATGCGGTTTTCAATAACGTTTTTGTGTTCAATGAGTTCATGTTCTTAGATAGGTGTCATGGCTGTAACTCACTAGGGGGCGCCACAATATTAGTGCAAAAGAGCAAAGTAATGTTCCCACCTACCTTCTAAACTAATGATCCGATTTTGATGCGGTTTTCAATAACGGTTTTGTGTTCGATGAGTTCATGTTCTTAGATATGTGTCATGGCTATTAATCACTAGGGGGCGCCACAATATTAGTGCCAAACAATGTTACAATATAATCAAAACGTCCGATTACAATTCTGTTTTCATCAGCAATGTGTACGTGCTTAATGCATGTTCCCAAATAATAAAAATTACGCCTGTAACTCACTAGAGGGCGCTACAATATCGGTGCAAAATAATATTGCAATAACATATTATATAGACTATAATTCGTATATGTTCTCTAAAAAGTCTGAAATAAAATTAAGCAAAATTAAAAATTTTGAAAAAACCCCCGACGGTAAAAATCTTATTGAAAAATAATAAAATAACTCAAAACCCCCGACTTAACCCAATTATATAGGAATAACCGTCGGGGGCTGCCTTTTCTATATGAAATTTCAACAATTAATTGAGTGTATTTTATGTCATCGTTAAACATCTACAATTCTTCAATAATTGTATTCACGACACTAGAATCCTTTAGCTGGTTTAATGGCAGCTCCCGACGGATATTCCTATATAATTGGGTTAAGTCCGGGGTTTTGAGTTATTTTATTATTTTTCAATAAGATTTTTACCGTCGGGGGTTTTTTAAAAAATTTTTAATTTTTTATTTATTTATTTATGTTAACGAGGACAGTCCAGATTCTATATTTTACTTTTCAGGTACTTATATTTTTCTGTTAAAACAGTATCTCCAAAATACACTCTGTGGATAACGGTACAATAATATTTTCTTAAGATAAGAGATCACAGTTCAGTTGGAGCTAGAAACTTAAACCTCGATAGCATCTATTAATACTAAAGTATGGTTTTGACGAAAGGTCCACAAATAAATTAGCCTAATATCAATAGGAGTTATTTTGGGAAGTGATACACATCTATTCATTTCAAAATAATTATGTTGTATGTACATTATAGCTCATTTGCCGCCATCAAAACATTTAGTACTAGTTTAGAGCGACACCGTTCCATTTTTAGTACAATAGTAGTTCTCACGATATTAGTCACTCAGCTATTTTGAGTTGGAACATTAATTTCAATGAAGTAGCCGCTCTTTTCTTCCGCACTGTTATGGAATGAATTAGTGTGTTGTATTCGTTTTATCTCTTTAGTCAGAAGTAGATCACCATAGTTACCATCATTTTCAAAGCTTTGATAAGATTTATTTGCAGAAACCGCTAGTACAGTTTGCTGAAGCCGGTCGTCAAACTAAGGACTGCATAGTTAGCAATAATACTTAATCTGCAGCCACTACATCAAACGGACTGTCAACAAAAAATAATAAGGTCTAACAAACCATCGTTTGAATCAGTGCTTTGGGACTGTTCCTCTGGTTACACTATGATGGATTATTTCATATGATGTTTTGTATAAAGACCCTTCTAGGCATCATAACGAAGTATATGACGAAATGTCGCCCTAACAGCAATTTCATTTTTCTCAAATGGTACGTAGAGGGCTTCGTCACCGATCTATTTTGTGAGTGTTGTGTATGAAATGAAATGACATATCGGATGCCAACTTAATTTGCCATCAGGACACTGCAAATTGAACGTTATTGTATTAAGAATAAGGGTCGGTAAAGAGTTGTGTGGGTGTGAGTATATCGTGGTCTAGGTTACTTGCACCGTCAGCTCTCTCCCCAGTGTTGCACCCTAATCGAATTGCTCCACGGATGGTGCGTTCGTCTTGTGGGTCGGACCCCTGTTCCGGACATCAGAGGTCGAGCTGCGAAAAATAAATAAGCACCGAAATCAAAAGGCGATGCTTTAATTGGACCCTGTCGTTCTTTGAAGATTACTTAATTTGATATTGTCATTGGCTTTCACATAAATAAACGTAATGACGTAATGTATTAGAGTATATAAGAATAAGAATAAGAATAGAATAGAATAAGAATAATTTATTGTTTATAAATTACAAGCAATTGTTTTGATTCCTGAAACTTACACTAGGATTCCCTGTGTCGTAAGTTCCAGGCTCATTCGTTGTCACTTTTACAATTCATGTACAAATTTTGAGGTACTAAGGAGGAGACAGGATTTCATACTATACATTAATACACAAATCATATGCTCATCCGTTACAATAAATCACATATAAAGGAAAAACAGAAACAAAAACAGTAAGGCTTGCAGTTGGGTCTTAAAAGAATGTTGCTTATATATAGGTTAATACAAATTTTATAAATACATAAATATAGTGTAATTAATTTGTGCAATATGAATATAATAATGTAATGTAATGTAATAATTGATGTATATATATCAAATAGTGTAACTATGTGCCTATAAAGTCTTCTGTCATGTCATAGTCCAATGTAAGAAGCCATTTCGTGACCACAGATTTGCATTTAGATGGTGTTAGCTGCAGAATATTGTGTCGATCATTTAGTTTTTTATAGATGTGTGGTCCCATAAAACCGAAAGAACTTCTACCTATTGTCTTGTGGCAACGAATCTTTTCCCAATATACCCTTCTACTTGACCTAATACAAGTATTAGGGGAGGTCTTGTGAAATCTTAGAGTAACAGATAAGATGTAAAGCTGTCTGACTCTTAGAACTCCCACTTCAGTGTATAGTGTGTTAGTGGGGTATCGAAAGGGTCGTCTATAGGCAACTTTGAGTAGAGCTCGCTGAGCTCTTTCTACCTTAATAAATGAGGTTTTGCCTGCTGCGCCCCATGCTGTTATGCAGTAGTTTAGGACAGATTGACAGAGGGAGTAGTACACCATCTTTAGAACTGAGTCATCTGCAATCCTACCCAGTAGTTTAAAAATACGGAGCATCTTTCGAACCCTACTCCTTAAGGCACTCAATTGTTTAGACCAGGACAAACGATTATCTACAAACACTCCAAGATATTTAATCGAGTCTGTCTGTTCTATGCGTGGGCAACTACAATTGTCTAAACTGGAGCAGGAATGCAGCCGTAGAGAGGTAACACTGTGAGGGGACGTGCGTTTGGAGACGGCAAAGCTTATTGCTTTCGTTTTGTCTACGTTTAGAGTTAGGAGATTATGTTGGAGCCAGTTCGAAACAGTTTTAATACCGTTTTCAACACAGTGCTGAACATCATCCCACGTTTCCCCATAAAACACAATTGCGGTGTCATCCGCATAAGTAAAGATTCTGGCTTGTGGTACTTTCAAGGCGCATAGTCCGTTTATATATATAATGAAAAGGGTGGGGCCCAACACACTTCCTTGCGGCACACCAAAGTTCACCGTGGTTGTGTCACTTGCATATTCCCCGAAAATGACTTTCTGAATTCTATTATCAAGGTACGAGGTAAACCAGTCCAGAGCAATGCCGCGAACTCCCAGAAAGGACATTTTTTTAATCAGGAGTTTCCTTGAAATCGTATCAAATGCCTTGGCGATATCCAGGAAGATGCCGGTACATGCCTGCCCTTTCCCAAGTTTGAGGGAAATGAAATCGGCTAAGTCAGTTACTGCGTCCTCCGTGGACTTGCCTACCCTAAACCCATATTGACTGTCCGAAATTAATTTATTTTTCTCTAGGTAGCCGAGTAGTCGCTTGTTCACGACTTTCTCAAGAATTTTTGAGAGAGCCGTTAGTAAAGAAATCGGGCGATAGTTTGCAGGGACCTTGGGATCTCCATTTTTAAATATCGGACATATATTTGCAATCTTTACGCAGTCAGGTACTTTGCCTGTAATAAGACTTAAGTTGCATAGATATGCAATTGGGCTGACCAAGGAATGTGCACACTGCTTTAGGAAAGTATTATTAATGCCATCATAACCTGTAGCTGACGTCTGTTTGAGATAAGAAATAATATTAAGTATTTCTTTTTCATCAGTCGGAGCAAGGAAGAAAGAGTTAGTGTCAGGGTTAACGGTGCTGTACTGCTCATTATGTCGTGCTAATTCATCTTCAGTTAAGCCCAATAGACTGAGTGTTTTAGCAGCAAGGTTTTGTCCAACAGTTGAGAAATAATTGTTAACATTATTTAAAGTGGTCACAGGGTTTTCGCTACATGTCAAAAGCTCAGACTTTTCAGATTTTTTATTTTTAATATTACATATCTTTTTAACTTCGTGCCATAGCTTTTTACAGTCTCCTTTAGTTTCCATAAGCAGTTTACGGTCATGTTCTTGTTTTAGATTTTTTAATAAATTGTTACAGTGATTTCGATATTTCTTATATTCATGTTGAATGACTAGATTATCACGATTTTCTTTTTTCTTTGCATTAATGTGCATTAAGTCTCGTCGTCTTATACACTTTAAAAGGCTTTTAGTAATCCATGGCTTGATAATAGCCTCTGAGCTATGGCAAACGCGGTTAGTGGTGTGTTGTTTAATTTTGGCTGAGAGAATTTCGACAAACATTTGGAATGCCGTTGTGACATCTTTCTGCTCACTAAGCCATTCCCAAGACAAGTTTTCAATATCGGTTTTTAATTTTATGTAGTCAATGCGCATGTGTCGTTTTTCTACTTTGGTCCTAGCCGATTCATTTTGAATGCCTAGGATAACTGTCTCGTGATCTGTTATGCCCGTGTCACATACTATAACGGTAGCTGACTTTTGCGTTTTTAGCATAACATGATCTAGGCAGTTATCACCTCTCGTAGGCAAAGTGTGTCCTGGAAAATACCCATAGTGGCCGGTTAAGTCCAGGTACTCGGTGGCGCGACGGTCAGTACAATCTGGTTTAATGTCAATGTTCAGATCCCCTACAATCGCACATGTCGTAGCCTTAGAAGTCTCCATGAGCTTTGTTAATGATTCGCAAAAGTTATTTATGTTATAGAAAGATGGAGACCTGTATATAGCAATGAGCGATAGTTCATCTCTGATATTGACAATCAAACAGTTCGAGTCTTTAAAGGATGGTTCCACCACAGAGGCTTGCAGAGTTGTTTTGGTATATACGACTATTCCATCATTTTGGTTTAGATAGTTTTTGGAACAGTGATAATCATAGTTATTAATTTCAAAACAGGTGCATGTGTCATCAAGCCAACATTCAGTCAATACAATTATGTCTGGCGAAAAATTCAGCCGACTCAAAAGAACAGAAAAATTGACAAAATTCTTATTGATGCTTCGTATATTTTGGACCACAACCGAGTATTGACCTCCTACGTCACCCCCCAAGTGCATCTTACAGTCATCAACAGAAGAAAGTTTTAGACTCATTGAAAAGGCGGTGCGATCAATGTCATCAATAACTTGTGTAACATTAGCCATCAGAAGACTTTGTGTGGTGTATTAGTATACATATGACGCAATGAGTAGTGCCACAGGCTATTCACATAGACTTGGCAAATTCGATACGGATATGTAGTTTTAATTGAAATATAAGTATAGCAATTTGTTTCTGCAAAATTTGCAGTAACAGTATGTACTCGTACTGGGGACTGAGGTTCAATTAGTGTAAAAAGATGCGAGTGTAAATTATGTTGGAAAGTTGTTTGGTTCATTGATATTATTGTTATACATGATAATACAAGAGATGTGAGCAACAGGTAATGATTATTAATACAGTTTATATGGATTTTATAATGAAATAAGCACTTACGTTTTGATAGATGAATATGAGTATCTTTTAGACAAATATAGTAATGGTTAGTGGATAACAGAATTAAGCTATAAATTAGTCACTGCTTTATATCCAATTGTAGATTCCGCAGAGTTTCCGTAGATCTGACAAGTATTTGTTTGGATCCTTCAGATTTCCGTAAGAAAATGTTGCCATTCACCGTCCAGCAAAACTTGTACAATTTTTGTTTCGCAAATTCTCTTGCCTCGTAGAACAGTTTTCTGGAAGTAGCAGGAAGATATTCGGCAACATATACTGGGCGTCGATCTCCAGGTAAGCCAATGCATTTAGTATTAAGGCGATCATCGTTCGGATGGGTTTTATTAAAGTCACGTACACTCGTGATCAGCTTGTTTTTGACCTGAACATTTACAAACTCTGCAACAATTGGTCTGATGGTTCCTGGTTTTCCGGGTAAGCGGTACGCATCTCGTAGCTCGGTATGATTGAGAGTCATATCGACTGCTGCACCAACTTTGCTGATAATCGTGGCTAGGTCATACACTGACTCATTCACCTCGGCAGGCACGTTACGTATCTCGACGCATGATGATCGGGAAAGCTGTTGGATGTCCTGAATCTTATATTCCAAATGTATAATACGGTCTTTATGAAGTTGGTTTTCTTTTTGTAAACTATCAATTTTCTTCATCATGTCATCGTACTGCTCCGTGATAAATGTTATAGCTTTCTCTATTTCACCATTTGATTTTTGGATCTCAAGATTCTGTTGTTTTAGATCTGCTATATCGGAAACCAACTTAGAAAGGGAGGTATTTTGCTGGCTGATAAAGTTTGTAAGCCGCTCTTCTTGTTCTCTCTTCCACGAGGATAGCATTTGTATTATTTCGTGTTTTAAGTCTTGAAGTTCATTATCAGGCAAGAATTCTGGGCAATGGCGTTTGCCCTGACGCGACGCAGTGTTGATATTACTGACCGGGCTATTCGAAACCGCTGCAGGTATATCCGAGTCTGATTTGGCTTGCAGTACACTGGTGTTCACTGAAGACGAAGCCGTAGGCGAGCGTTGAACGCGCGGCATTGTACGCAGCCCAAAGATCGGTTGCACACACGTCGATAAGCACTGGGCCAGCGGATAATTGGTGCGTAAGCTTAGCGCGTAAAGAAGCACTTAGGCGCGCGCGCAAGCGGGAGAGCAATTATGGTGAGTGTCCTGCTCCTGCGCGTGGGCGGGGCTAGTCCGGCGAGGTATCGCTCCGGTGCACATGCACTGCGGCGATCGCGCGATCGGTCGTAAACAATTAATATTTTTAACTTTAACTTTAAGCTAAACTGGTCACTTTCGCTTTACGTTACGGGTTATAGTCTCATATACAACACTTGACGAATTTATGCGCAAAACGAACACACGTCCACTCTCGAGTAAGGCAACGGACGAAGAGGGTATGATGGATGCTTAGTGATATTTGTTTTGAGGTGGGGTGGTTGGCAAAGAAATATTCTTGTTTGGGACTAAGTACATAAATTCATTACATAAGAATACTAACACGCTATTTTTTGCCGTCCACCTTGATCCAGAGGTATCTTTCTATCCCTTTAATTTACATTAGCATTAGGTTTGTAGTTTGCACATAATTTTTACGACCCCATGAAGCAAACTAAAGAAAAATAAGCTATGTGTGATGTGCAAATACAAAAGTGACGCCCCAGGCTGAATTATATGATAATCATGACAATAAGGCAAAAATTATACCACAACTTTTGTAACAATAATGTAATTTACAGCGCTATTTTTATAATTTGCCTCCGATTGCTTGCTTTCTTGCATAATCTTATGAGACACAATCACATCTGTCTCATATTACAAAACAATCTAATTTCACACTAATTGTCTCAAATATACAGGCAAGTAAATTCACACTCCCATATTTACATTGCCCAATCCATTATTCTGTCATAAATCTTTACACACGTGCCTAGATTCGGTTTGTTGGCTTATTTATGACAAAAATCTTCAAAATGAGGCAAAAGGTCCTGCACTTCCTATGACCCTTAGTCTATTGTACTTACAGTTTATTTTGGAATAAATTGTGGGTGTATTTAAGTTGGTATTTGTGCTAATTTGTAGTGGAGTTCGTAGTACGCGTGGCTGGGACTTGACAGCGCACGGCGTTGGTTCGTCATGCTTGGCCGGAACAAATTGTCTAAGCGAGGGAGAGTGATTGTGTATGCGTCTTTATTGGTGGATCTGTTTTGATCCCATAGTTCAAAGGTACTGGTAAAATCTGTATCTCACGAGGAACTTTTCTGTGTGGTACTTTCACAATCTTTTGTTTTCAAATTTTGAGTAGCATTTTCCAATTTGAGATATTACTTAGTCGATCTGATCAGAATTAGGATTTATATCCAGTGAGTAAACTTCAATACGTCTTCTTAAATTCTACTTAGATTATTTTTTTGCAACTCGTGCACACAGCAGCTTTGACGGTTCTGTAAGTAGCCTGACGTTTCCTGTAGTAAGTCTATTAGAAATAAAAAGATAGACGACTTATGAGAGAAAATCAATTTAAAATACCCATAATATAAAAATAATTTATCAAATACCCCTCAAAGATGCCGCCAGCATCACACACACACACAAACACACAAAAGTTAACAAATGCAACATCCGGAAGATATGAAGGACCCCTTTCATACATTTGCCCCCAAAAATCACTTCCATTAAGTGAACTTTGTCACATGTCCGAAACAATGAACGTTGTCTGCTGCCGTTGAGTGAACATCAACGTCCAATTCGTTACACTTATATTATTGGAAATTATGGCCCATTTTTTGTAACAATCTTTAATGTTGAAGTAGAGCATACATCGACGCCAACCATGTTGTAAATATTCCAAGAATCTACCGATGGAAAAATTACCTTTTTAAAATATGTTAAAAGTTAAGTTAGGGAATAATGAATGAGATAGGCATAACAATGATCCATTTGTATAAATCAAAGAGACTTAAACAAATGAATCAATGACAAGTTATTGTTCCGAGGGAAATACCAATAAGTACGACTCATTGAACTTATTGGAATGAGTGCTTTAAGAACCACATTAAATATGCGTCAATCATAATTACAGTCATCGGTATAAACCCTCGCTTTTAAAGTAGGTATGTAGTTAATTCAAAGTTATCGAGTACGAGTGAGTAAAAGATTCCTTAACAGAAAGTAAGAATTCAAGACATTATGTATGAAACTCTGATCTAGCAATTTGAAAAAATCCGTACCGACTTGAGAACCGCCTCCGTTTTTACTTGGTGAATAAATATTGCTACCGAATAAATAGCCAAATTCTCTTTGTTATTTTAACCTTAAATTTAATACTATGTATATTCTTACCGATCAATATGTCAGACAACATCAGCTTATCAGAATCTAATTCACTATTCCCATATACATAGGAGGTAATAAAAATCGTATTACGCCCATTATAATTTAATATATTACTGAAATTATTTGAAAAATCTTAATAAATCCGATTTCTGTTTTCCCTTATTCTGTCTAATATGCCATAAATTGTGATAAGCGTCTGCCTCCGGTTAAGAAATGAAATACTCTTATTTTACATACTTTATACTATTTCGATTTTGCTTTGGTTTTCGATTCTTGAATCGACTTTCCACTTAATGATAAATTATTCGATTCATAAATAGAGATCAAAGACTGAGACCACCTATGAACAAGCTATTGTAGTTAAATATTTATTGTTCAGATATGTCGTGGAATATTTACCGTTTTCATATTTTAAGGAACAAAATAATTTTGTAGCTATAGACTCAATAGTATTGAGTTGCAATTTTGCTACAGCATAATTGTAGAAACAAATGATAAAGATTAAATTGAATTTGTTCTGTAGTAAATATATGGAAAATATCTACCTTTATTTATAACTTTAAAATGCACGTGTAGAAGATCAAAGCATAAACGGGATTACCTAACAATATAACATACCTTCAGTCGAAGCCAACCATTAAAACATTTACACTCTAGAAAAATGGTGCAGACATACAAAAATTAAAATATTTAAACATTTCATAAGCTCCCATTGGCTTCCGTGTTTTGAGAAAATCTAGCAATCATATTTCATTTTTTTCTGTTAAAATAAGCAGACAATTGTAATTTGCCGCGTCACTGCATCGCAAGGAGAAAAATGGACCAGTTTTTCTGGCTGACGGGGATCTAAGCGAGGAGTTTTATTTTTTTATGACGTCATTAAGTCGAGGAAGCTGGGGTAAATAGAGCCTGCGGTCGGGCCCTCTATTTTAAACTGTTGATTGCGAACATAACGGCAGGCCAGTGATTTACATGCGGCTTTAGACAGGTTCTTGTTGATTTTAGTAAACACCGTGGTTACTTAGGAGGCGGATGATAAAAACAAGTGATAGTGTGGTCTCTAAGCTGGGTAAGGAAATTATGCAGGAACAACTTAACTACAGGAATTATCTTCGTTCGTGATTATTTATGAATTGAAGGTTATTTATACCATCGCATCTTTAGCCTATTCAATAACGATTCACAGTGTAAAAATGCATTTTTACATTAATGTAATTTATTTTGCCAAAAAATGTTCTCGATAAAAATCGAATCGAACAGGCGTGGTGTTAAAAATGTAAGGCTTGATTAACTTTATCAACACGACAGTTTGCAACTCTATCCTCACACTTACACGACACACCTAAAATAGAGGTCCCCCGCTGATATCGAAAATATTTATATCATAAAAACATTTCACACCATCGAAATCTCGGAAAATGTAATTTTAATATCGAGAAAACAAATCGGGTGCTCGACGGGGGGCGCCTCAGTTACTCGATCCCTATTGCTACCGTTTACGCCGTCGGCTCCCATAAGTCGGTCATACGAGACGGTAAACTATCGAGTTTCATATACGATAGATTTAACATGACTCGATGGCGACTCGAATCGGGTGACAGTTTGGGCGCGACGATGTTCAGTATTTGTTAAAATTATTGAGTGATATTTTTAAAAAAATCAAAGGGGTACCTTTGATTTTTTCGGACGGTGGATTCAAAAGAGACTGCCTTCCAATGAAGAAATTATATTTCAACGTAAATACTTTGTTATTTTGAATAAACGTAATTACAAAACCCTAATTTAAACATAATTGAACTGAGGTAATAAAACATCAACATACATTTCACGGTGACTCGGTAACAACATTCACAATTTTAATGATAAACTCGCAAAAACAAGGCTGCGGGCATCCGTTAGTCGCAATTTGCGATAATCACTGTATAAAGAAAGCTTCACCCTTCTCAGTTGATTCCGAAACTCATTTGCGGTATATGTTTTTGATCTACACGGTCTCAGTGAGCAGTCACTGGGGAGACCACGTTTTCGTTTTTGTGGTTTTATGAGTGACTATTCATAATCATTAGGTTCTAAGTATACCTATTACACAAAGAAAATTATTTTTTAAACATAATTTTTTTAATGAATTTTAGTTTCTTTCAGCTTATAAAATTAAATAATAGAACTACATTTAAGTTATGATTTACCTACTGCAAACATCATCACATGATAAAAGGTCGGTCCTGCTTGCAATAAAGTGACCATTTTAACATTTAACTATAGAGAACCTGTGCATTCTCAACTAAATATCACACTTAAATAATCAGGAAAACTCTATATAAAAATTTTCCCAGCATCATTGTCACCCTAGGTCTCATTACAAGGCGCTCAAGCGAATAATTTTGTGGTTACTACCAAACGAGAGAAGGTCGCTGCTGCGGTCGCCCGCCACGCGCCTTTGACGTACACAAAGTATTTAAAAAATACATGGAAATGTAATATTTTAATGAGACTATTATTTCAGTTTTATTTTACTTGCATTTTACAAGGCCCAAGTTTACTGACAACGTAAGCGTCCGTTTTTCGTAAGACAGCCTTTTGTTTTGAAAATTGAACATCAGAATTGTTATTGAACAGTTGTTTAAAAACTAGGCCTGAATTGCAGTATGTAAAGAACGTACTTGGTTTTAGTTTAACATAACTTTGACGATAGAAGAAAGTGTCATCAGTCCATAAACGATGAATTAATGCTAAGCAGGCAAGATCTAAACATGATCACCTAACACATTCCCACTTCCTTCTTTCCCATATAAACACGAACATAAAAGTAACAAATTAAATATAAAGACGACGAACACCATTTACGATGCATCTCCATGCATACATTTGGATGGGCCTAACGTAATCTTTTGTAATACCAATCTGACCGATTATGCACGGTTCCGATTTAAGCAACGAATTCAATTGTTAGTGATAAAGCTCATTGATTCAAAAGCCGTGCACGAGTCGTCGCATTGAAACTTTATAGTACGTTTTATTACTTATAAATGAGACGATTAAATTTATAGTTCTTATGATTAGGTTTACGATGCACCGGTTTTGGCGTTACGTCACTGCATCTATGATTGTCCACATCGCAGCGTCTTTTACGTCAGTATGCATTAATTAAGCAGTATAATGTTAGGTTGTGTTCAGATATCATCTTTGTTTTATATCTACCATCAGCATGATAAGAGTAACGTTAAGTTGTTAGACACAGAACGCTGGGGTCATTGACCTAATGAAACTTTATGGACGCGACGAATCTGTTAAGGTCTGTGTATGATAATGTAGGCAAACTTATGTGTGCATTCCCTCTATCTCTATCTTTAGTATCTGCCACTATCTCGTTAGATATGAATACACGATGTATGCGGACTTAAGTCTTAATTAATACAGCAGTTATGTGCAATTTTCTTAATGAATATTTATCTAAAGACGATGTGTTTATATTCAAGTCGTATAAGACGATGTTCTTTGGTAAATATGAGTGAATATTTTTCCAATGAAGTTTATGATGAATAGTGACTAACTCGTCCAAATATTGTGTCATAATGACCAATATAAAGTTTTATTGGCCTCATTTCTTCAATCATATTCAATTAATTGCACAAAATGGGAGTCAATTGATTTCTATTACTATTGATTGATTGTCACCAATATTTTTCTACGTACTTACTGCAATGTGTGTCATTAGTACCAAGACTATGTAGACCAACTATAAATGCAGTAAGTTTCGAGCTAGTTTCAACCGACCCGAGTATTTTGAAACAGTACCTAAAACTCGTGTATCTGTTTTCCTTAAACAACTTTTGCTAGTTATACAAGAAGATAAGCGGCGGTTACAACTGTTTGTCTAGCTGTTCATTCATATGTATGAACGTAAATACTTATCTTTATATTCGTTTTCCCCTGTGATGTCTACGGAAATTCTTGTCATAATAGTTCCGTCGATGTACCTATGACTTGTTTTTATTTTAATGTATTAACTACCGTTAGATTGGGCTTATTTGGATGACCCTGATTTGTTGTGTATTTAGATCAGAAAGTTAAATATAATGACTTAATTAAAATCCGGTTAAATGATTTAATCTCATAGATATCTATTTACGGCAATATTAAGTCGAAAATTATCAAGAAATGGCGACTTACATAAGTTACATATGACTCATGTATTCCAAATGCGAGCTTTATTTCTAAAATCATACCTAACCATGTCAAGGCCAATCAAATCATTCCACTAGTGCTATTAACACGACAGAAGATTTTGTAATCAAACACCACCAATTTAGATCTCTTGACATCTATACCACTAGCGAGTACAATAATAGCGAATCAGTTAAACTGAGTGTGTTTAGACAAGATCGTTCTCTTTAAGAGTACATACTGTAGACTATACAGTCGGCCGACAGTTGATCCACTGCAATGGCCAAAACATTTTACTAAAGAAAATCTTGATTATCTACAATTGAAGTTTTTTCAAAGTCAGTCTCATCATCTCCCGAGTAGTCCCGAGCCCTTTCCCAACTATGTTGGGGTCGGCTTCCAGTGCAACCGGATACTGGCTAAAGTGGCTAAATACTTGATCTTTGTAATGTGCGTACCACCTCTTCATACTGATATATGAGATCAAACTATCGCCCGACTAGAAGTTTGTAGTTTACACGCCCTTAATGTGGGCAAATAAACTGAATTGTAGCGTTATGATGCCAAGGCTATAACAATAGAAAATGTTGGTATAACACTTCAGAGACCGTATGAGATGTATTTAGAAACGCTTGAGCAGAAAATCCTCTAATAATTCTTTAAGACCTTGTGAAAATAAATACGGGTGCACAAACAAATAGATTTTGTACAAGGTTTTGGTTATGGGTTTAAGAAAAACAATAAAGACGTTATTGTAGTTTCCTCGATACAAAATTAGACATTTTACGAGTGTAGTGATCTTGACTTGAGAGTATTGTTATGAGTGAGATATGACATAATAAAATACATAATGTAACAGGTTATATTCAAAACGCATATATATACAGGCGGAAAGAGAGTTCATATTACCTGTTTGGCAGCGTTTGGTTTTGTGCCACTAAAGCTCATGATGTTCTGATGTCCTAATAAAGAATAAAGTTCTTTACAAAGTAACTGAAGGTTTAATAAGACATACATACATAATATATACTTTATGGTTAAATGTCCCTTTTGGACATCGTTCAGCTCATACAACGAGTAATTTAATACAGATTTGCATACGAAAGCTTACGTAAGCCACAACAGTTTGCAATCACATAACTATTGAAACAAATGATCGTATGCGAGTTATGCGACAGATATATCTGAATTAAATTGGTGTAAAAGAGAAAGTGGAGGAGTCAAATGAGTTGACCCGGGATTCCTTACTACAATCAGCGTGCGAAGTCAAGTCTGGTCCTGCCAGTCCCGATGAAATTCAAGCCATATTCAATTAGGCATATATTACTTCAATGAGTAATGAGACTGGCCAACTTTTTATTAAGGAAGAACTCTATAAATAAGCAGAGATGAATAGTTTGTTCGTGTGTGGTGTAATATTCTGTGCATGACGTATGTATTCAGTACTTTATTTATAACTTCAGTTATTGTAATAAAATCGGGCACGACAATTCAAGGTATAATAACATTACAAGAATGCAATAAGGTTCGTAACATAATTTAACCGATCATAGAGCAAAGTTCAAACATTAAAACCAGCTGTGTTTAGGTCAGGTACTTATCTATCACATTTCATCAAGAAAATTAAGTAGGTAACTGTGATTTTATTAGTTGAAAATGTATACTAAAGGTTCCCCTAATAAATGTATCGAATCGAATAAGTCGGCGTTTCATTCTATGAGTAAAAACCATATCAAACTCCTACGCACCTGATTTTACTGCGTTGTCATAAACTAAAGAAGGTTATTTTAATTGGATATAGAAAATGGGCATAATATAATTTTATATACAAATATTCAACACTTGTGTGAAATAATATAATCAATCTGTGTTCATTTTTCAAAATACATTTTTAATTTAATTTTAATAATTTTCATCGAGTACAGCTAATCCTATTAATACACACTTATTCAATATATTAAATCTACATATTTACAAAAATAAAAAGGGAAAAATAAAAATTTAGTTCCATTCTGACTGTCGTCACAATTTTAATAATATTTTGAATTATACTCATACTTATACTCATGTTGGTACTCAATTTCTTTCTTCAAATCTTGCATTTATTTGTTATAGTTTTAGTTACAAAATTTACGTACCGAAGGACCAAAAATAACCGAAAGGACCAAAATGATGTCACCGAACAAAGTATCCCCGTTTATCATTGCGAAGAAATTTTAATGAAATCACTGTAAACATTGGGTAAGCAGAAATAGTCATTAATATACGACAACTAACACTAATGGTGTGCGTTGCTGGATGTTCAAAAGCCGACCGATTGGGCTGATGACAAAAATGTTGCGCTATATTTAGAAGTTTGCTCATTAAGTTTTAATAGGTTTATTATAAATGCATTACTTTGATAGTGACATGTGTTTTGTAATAATTACAAAATATATATTTTTTATTTTAATAAAACATATAAATTATTGTAATTTTGTTAGTTTTATATAGTTATTTGAAAGTATACTTAGTGAGTAAGTAAGTATATGAGTCATAAAACATCATAAACATTGTTTCACAACATGCTTTTTCCTTCAATTGCATAGTCATATTTTATGATGTCAACATAAATAAAATCTTTTAACACAAAAACAAAGAAACAAAGTTTAGTTTTTGAAGGAAATATCTGCCATGATTTAAGCTGAATTCGACGGTAAATTCAGCTAACATCAAAACGACAAAGAAATCGTTTTCACACTGACTCAATTAAACAGTGTCAAAATAATCATTTCCTGTGACACCTAAAAAACAGATCGCCTTTTTATACGCGGAGTCAAAGTCATAAGAAAATGAAACTGACTCCAAAAATAGCCATTTGTCGCCAGAAGTAACATTTTTAGCCGCTCGGTCAGATATGATTTAATGGAGTGGCGAGAGCTTCGTTAACATAAATAAATTCTAAACCCCTACTATGGAGCGTTTTAAAATAATCGGTGTTAGTTTTATTTGGTTATTTTTTAAGTTTCTTAATTTTTATTTCTGAAGCAAAAATTACGAAAACCAGTTGTTTGAAATAATGAAAGAAGTCAAAACACTGCTTAAGTTGGAGTGGGTTTATGATGGATGAAATCATAAAATTTACTTCGTTTCTTTCAGAAACCTTATATTTAAATAAGTTTTCAAAAACACTCAGAAACATTCCATTTCATTCTAAATAACTCCCACAATTATGAAAACTTCTTACCCAACTTTAGAAACAAAAACTTCGTACCTATCACATGCCAATATTTCTGAACTGCACGCAAAAAAACAACTCCATTCCCACTAGTAGAATCCAATTAGAACTAGGAAACCGATTTCCAACAAACAACGACGGACCATATACAAACCAGTAGTAGGGAACAAACTCCTTCCTTACAGACGCTTTTAACTTTCCTTCGGCACTTCGTTAGTCTTGTTTGTATTTATTTAAAGCGTGATAACTTATCCGGCGACGGAGAACAGGATATGTTCCTAACAAAGTCCTGGGATTCATTTGCCATTTCCACGCGTAATCTGTAAATTCTCGGCGTGATCGTTTTACTTTGAGGAATATGTGCAAAATGAGAGTTTAGGTTGGGAAATGTCATAAAATTAAATGTAAGTTTGGAAGGCTGTTCCAAAGAAAGGAAATGTTTGCTTGAAACTTAAATCCAAAACACTTTAGGCAGTAAAATTTTATTATAGAACAATTAGATGAACCTAACTGGAGGAACTTACATTTACGAAACTTTGTGCGGAAGTTGTACCTATTACCATTGGTTTGTAACATTTATTTTATTACAATCTAAAAGATGACTATGATTGTGTGTTAGCACATATTAGCAATCAAATATAGGTACCACAAAAAGTCGTAAACAAGAGTGGGTTAACGATACCTTCTCCGACCTAATCCGTTATTTTGAAATATTATATCCGTGTGACATTATAAAGCATGTAAGTATAAAATAAGAGTAACTAAATAGCACAGAAATGGAATGTGTTCCCAGAAACTAGTGGTTATACTATAAAGTTATAACGTAACTGAATAATATGTTACACAGACTTTAAAATCACCAGCCAACAGAAAGACGTATGCTTAAACATCTTAAAGAGTATTTTCGTTCCCACAAGCAATTGAATTGAGCCTATTACTCAACATTATTGGCATTACCAAGTGTACGCAAGCCTTCAAAATTGTATTTCCATTATTACCGCCTAGATTAAAGGCAATAAAGAAATCTAACACAACATCGCGAGCAAAGTGCCTTATGTACAAAAATAGCCTGCTCGAAATAACCTTGGTTGAATAAATCGTTTCAATTTCCTTTAAGAGTTGATGCAAACATGAAAGTTGGCTTATTTTAAAAGTATGCGTTAAAGTTTATACGACGGTCGGGAGAGCATGTCGGAACTAAAGAACAAAATTGAATTTGTAACGTGAGAGGTCGCTCGTAAAGAGTTATTATTATAGGTGTTTCTTTTGTTTGTTATAATAATGCGCTCAGTCGACGCTGCGCTAAACAAAAATTCTCAAAGGACCAACTTAACAGTTTGTGCAAATGAAAAAATAAATCTGTTTCAATTCTTACGGTGCTGCAATCTGTGTTGGAAATAAATACATTTAAGCGCTAACAAAAAATATTACTAACCCGATATTTTGAAAAGGATAGTAGGTTTTCCTCATTTATATAAAAATATAAATAGAAAAGTCGTGAGCTTGTGTTCATCATCCTCCGAGCCTTTTTCCCAACTATGTTGGGGTCGGCTTCCAGTCTATCCGGATTCAGCTGAGTACCAGTGCTTTACAAGAAGCGACTGCCTATCTGACCTCCTCAACCCAGTTATCCGGGCAACCCGATACCCCTTGGTTAGACTGGTGTCAGACTTACTGGCTTCTGACTACCCGTAACGACTGCCAAGGATGTTCAATGACAGTCGTGAGCTTGTGTTAAAAAATCATTTTCTATGCTTGTAGTACATGACTAGTTAGTAATTAAACAGTTTAATTATGTAATGTCGATAATATTGCTCATAACTTTCTTCAGTAATAACCTCTGATCGGTAATAAAAAGTTCTGTTATTGACTTATTGACGTTATCGATTTTATTATTATGTTTACGTTGTAACTTACGATTATTATGACTTCTACATTATGTTTTGTATCATTCGTATTCATTTATGATTGCTCTTAGAATTGCTGGACTTGAACATCTATGAAAAGATAATTGTCTGACTCACATAAAATTATTATTTTATCAAGACGGGTTTTTAACCGTTTGCACCTTTGCTTACATATAACAAGAATAAAGATGACATACCTTAATATAAAAGTAAAATAGACATAACCAAATATATGACAGCAAGTTTCTTAGCAAACTTCCATGACATAACTCATCTGTAAGTTACTCGTAATGTGCATTTACAGACTGCACTATTCATAATTTGAACGATAAAATGACGTCATGATCGTCATGTCATTCATAATATTCCAACGGGCTATGAGCTAAACAGTGAATGGACTCAGTACTACATATGTCTCCCTTCATATTCTCTTAAAAGATTACTTCAAAGTTGTACAAGGCAACTAGTTCATCGTCAAGTACTTCAAACATCCGTTCCCTTTCTGACCGAACTGTTGTCACATATTCTCATTTATTTGAGTCTCTGAGTTTTTTTCTTTTACATTATAAGGCGACTTTTTTCATACATTTCCACTTTCCAAGTATTTTCGTAGTTAGTGATGAGTTTGGCCTTCTCAATATATAAATTATACCAATGTACGATCATTTACATGTAGGTATGTACATGCACTTTGCCAAAAAAATGATTGAAATTGCTAGGACAATCAAGACTTTGCTGGACATATCGCATTTTTACCTTATTATAATAACTGGCTATTGAAACTTACTCAAGGAGCTTAACTTGGTCATTTATGTATTTGTCTGATAGTACTTAAATTACTCATTATATATTTTTTATGTCCGAATATTCCAAAATTAGAACAAAGGGTAGCTGTGCCAAACACCGGCCGATAATCCGTACACAACAGTGCGGTCCTCCAGGAAAATACGTGGCAGCAAAATGACGGACGGCATTAATTAACACGATTACCCTATTCGTGATTGGGGGCTAATAGCAGGGCTGTTTGTTCTGGCGACCTATTGGTCCAACATTTGCTTTTATAATTAAAAGTACATAAGTTTAATAGGTAGAATAGGATCGGTGTGTGCTGGAATAGGTGATGCTTAATATAAATATTTGATAGATATCCGCATACATTTGAAAGGGGTTAGTCGATAATTGGCTATTTAAATTCAGGGGTGTAAAATAGCACCGTCATTCATAAACCGAATAAAATAGCTAGTAATGCAAAAATTTTATCTTAGCTGTGCATTTTTTGAATTTATGGCTTCAGGTTAAAACTTACTTAGGTATATCTCTAGTCTCCCACTTTTTACTAAATCCAACTCTGAGGACCATTTTTATTATGCAGAAGTAGGTCACATAATACGTAAGGTATAAGCAACTTATATTAAGTATAAGAGGGTCCATAACTTCCTAAGTATTTCTGGGAAGGATTTTGCGCATTACACTCGAATCTAATCTCGAATGACTTTAGAGAAGCGTTCCTTTGATATCAAACTCCAAACAATTTGAGAATGAACAAGTGGACATGGGGGGACAAGTGGACTCAATGGGATGGAGCAAATTAGAACTGTGAGCTCCTTGACACATCCCCAAAAGGCTATGGCATCATATGACCCTTTTTGGACATCCTCAATTTCAAACCTCAATCCAATAAAGGGGTATCGAAATAGTTGCACGGATTAATCGCAATGCCTTTAAGGATTTTCGAATATTCTCCGCATGTGTCCTTTCGAATACTAGTAGCGACTGGGATGCCGTCTTTATGCTTATGGGCGAACTTATTTTAAGTCCACTTGTAAGTAATCCTTCTGTTTACTATGATTAAGAGGGTCAAGGAAAAGCCTTAAGGTGAATGACTGGGCTTACAGGGAAGGTTTGTCTCTGTGAATTCGTCACGCAGAAATGCTTGGATTTTCCTATCGTCTATATATTGTCTAAAGGATAGTTGAAGAATGTGATCGATCATCTTAATGTTATATCCAATTTTGGTTTTGGATGAATTGAGTTATCATCTTCGTCTATGTAATTCATCAATTCATGATCTAGTATCATACTTATTTCATTGGATATTATTCTATGATTTTAAGATTTATAGCCAGTTTTCCGTCTAGACAAGTTGACCGATGGAGCTGTTTATTTGGTTTGTAAACAACAGTACAGACATTCGTATATTTATTACTCTTTATCAAAGAGCTTTTTTTTTTCAAATTATGATTTTATCTAGCAGATTATACAACTTTTAAAAGTAGGTCAGGATTGTTTACAGTTTGGAGATTTCTCGAAATGTATTATTGAGTCTCAATGATTGATCAAGGATCGCATCGAAACTTAAACGGTTAACAATTATGCACTTAATAAAGCTACTTCAAAATCCAATAAACCGTTCAATAATATGTACAGTTAGACTGTTAATTTAAATAATTAGCCTATAATCGACGGATAATAAAACATTCAAATATTCGATACGTGCTTTATCTTAAAAGTCGGACGACAAAAAGCGGAATAATTAAGCAACTTCTAATTATTTTCTATCGTCCAGAGATAACTCAATTGATTTATTGATGACGAAGTAACTAAAATAGATAAATCGTAGAATTTACGATGTTTGTATGATAACCGCTTTATAATTATTTGTTTCGACATTTTAATCGAGCTAGGAAACGCTTTTGTTCTAATGAGTTATTGCTGTTGGAAATTGATCATTATTTATCGTTAATACGGATTTCAATACGTCACTGATGAGTTATTTTGTTCGGTAACTGATGACGCTTCATAATTTTTAATGGCCATTGATTTTAACGGGTTGAATTAATTATTTTTATCTCATGTTCCTTTTGTGGTTGATCTATTAATTTTGAATTTTTGTTACTCTGGATATCACGTTCGTTTACATTTAAACGTCACGTCATGTAATCTCACCATTTTAATATAAAAATGGTACTGCCTTTCATGAGTTCATAATTTGTAACTTCGTCCTGCTCATACCTTTGCATCTTATTCTTATTCATTATTTTTGCATAAGTATCAAAATGTTTTGACAAACATCCCCAACATCCTATTAAATCTTACGGAAAAAAACAACTGAAAGCAGCAACACGTCTCCATTACGTAGTTTTTATTTTCGTCCAAATTCCTTCACATTGGGGGCATTATAAACAGTTATCAAGGTTATAATATCTTAATGGTTCAAGTTTAGTACAAATAGTCGTCGGGAGGGTACTATTCTTCATTAGCAAGGAGACCCTGTAAATTATTCTTTGGGTCACTTCGGTGCTATTTAAGTTAATTTAATAGTAACTTTGCACACTTCTCACGTACTTGCGACGTTCCGCCTGATATTAATTTGGTGTTCATGTTAGCCAGTGACTTGGCTTTCATTTGTTTTGTGAATTTAAGTTATTTAAAGCTTTTGTTTTGATGCAGTGTAAATCCTCTTCTTGGATAGATGAGGTTTGTTTTTACTGATTTCGAAATTATTCATATATGCTAAGTTTCTGTACACCTAATGGTTATATACTCAATCGAAAACAAAAGCTTCAAATTCCAATTAGATTGTATTAAATCTTATTGGAATTAATTACTCACCCATTAAACTAAATTATAAAAGTCTTGTTAGATTTTTATATTTCAAAAAAAGTCAAAATTAATAATCAATATCTTGAATCAATATTAGGTAAACATTAATTAAACAGCTTTAGAAACATCATAACGTTTGCAAACTTTTTCCCATGAGCTTAAGTTATTGCACTTATTCCTTATTTGTAACTTTTCTGTACTTTCTTTAGCCAACATAACAGTTAAGTTCGACTAGAGTAACTTTCAAACTTTTTAAACTAAAGCCTACTCTAACGAAAGAGTAGCTCTTGGGCGCATTCCTATACGAGTAAGGTTAACGATACATGTGAGCCCACTCCGCGGTTTGTTGTGGGTGCCCGTGGTACACCACTCATACGGTAGATGGCGACACGTATAGAGAAAAAATAAGTTTTGAAAAAGTTCTATTTTTTTTTGTTTTACTTAGTAGGTACAGTTTTATAAATATAAATGGAAAAGTATTTATGGATTTTGTAATACATATGTGATGTAAAGTTTTGTGATTTTTATGAAAAAGAATAAGAACAAAATAATGAAGATGTACTTTAAAAAAAAATACTTTTTAATCTGCATTAAGATGTTCTTAACTATTTAAACATTTCGATCTATAATCGAAAAATTACTCCGAAAGGTATTCGGAACTCTATTTTTTTTTCTTTTGCCCACTTAGTTCAAAATACTCAACGGTAATCGAGTCAATATCCTTTCTTTCACACAGTCAACCCTCAAGCTAACAACTCCTGATATTTATTATCGAACAAACACAATAAATCCACAATGAAACCTTAATAACACACTGGTTAACGTTTTGTTTTCGAATTTATTGGACACGTTGAAAGACGAATGAATCATACATGGTGCTAGTCGAATAATGTGTTACGATATTGGGTGTGCTAAACCAAAAAAGGATTTGTAATTTGCTTGAAGTCGATCTTGGTAAACTAGGATACAGTGCTCTATACTAATATTATAAAGAGAAAACGTTGTTTTGTTTATACTCTTAAGGCCCAGAAAATACTGAACCGATTTGGAAAATACTTTCACTGTTGGAAAACTAACTAACATAGGCTATATTTTATCTCGGTATGGCCGTAGTTGCCAAAGAACGTGGGTCAAACCGCGGAAAAACGGCTAGTATAATAAAATAATACTCGTTTCAATGTCAATAAGCTCCAAAACTTTTTTTATTTCATTCATAGAGCAAAATTATATTTGCTAGAGAAATCTGCGCCTTTCAATTTATCTCCATGCCATGCTCGACCGTGAATTGCTTTTGATTGATTAATTGAAATCTTTTAATTGAATAAATAGCACGCCTTTCGAAAATTGGACCTTAATTGGCCAAATATGATTTGTGCACCTGCTGTCTAAATATATCAATTTGAATGTTTAATGTATTGACGTCATTGAGCACAATATTGGACTATTATTTGAAAAAAGGTCGAAGAATGGAAACAGTATTGAGGGGCGCGCCTAGTCTCCATTTAACGGTAGTAATAAATAATTCGTGTATAGGGATAACGACTGACGATCAAAGCAGGTTTGTTATGGAATTTGATTGGCCCGTAATTACATTCGGTTTTAACTTTCTGGTCATATGAAAATTGGTTTGTAATAGCTCAATAGTATGGCTGTAAATTGATCTTAAAATAATAAAAGAAAATGACGACACACAAGTTCATCGAATATATCTACTAGTGACACAATTTATTCCGAACATATTTCAAACTAAAATGTCCAATGCAAATACGCTGACAAAAAAACAACAGAGGACTAACTCTTTCCACGGTTTAACCGCAACTAAAAGCCAGAACGGATATCAAAACAAAAAAAAATCCGAAATCCGCAAAAAAATCAACAGGCAAATACAAGAAGCAAACAAATACCGGACTCACTAAAGGATAGATTAAGAGGCGTGACTAATTGCCTGATACAATTTTGCGGTGCGGTCGGCTCGTAAGTAGATACACATTTTATAGGCGATAAATGTTAGTGCTCTGTGTGATTTTTATGTTTCTGCGAATGGGATAGGTACATTATCAAATAAATTATGTACCAAGTGGTTGTTGGCGCGATTATTCATCGGTTTCGCGAATCGAGAGATGATTCGGAGTAGAACGCTCTGGCGGAACTTTAAACGTGGGATTTATTAAGGCATGCTTATTGTTTTTCTAAGTTAAAATACTAGCTTTCCCCGCAATTTCAGCTTTGTGGCAAGGGCCCTTCTCACCACACCCAGTTAAAAAGTAGCTTATGATCTGTGTACCTATCTTTCATTTATAGTGGTTCTGTAGTTTTGGTGCGAAAGGGTGACAGATAGACAGACAGACAGAGCCACTATCATATTTAGGTATAATTTAAGTTAAGCAGTAAGGAATAAGTTTCCAATACCTAATATGCTTTGCTACTTGCTTACAATATATTGTAACTTCTATAGAAAAGAATAAATTGACGATGGATACTTACTAGAGACAAACCTCAAAAACGATAAAGTTGAAGAAAATATTACAGTAAATATCGATGACAAAGCGTTCAATGTGACATATTATTCAACAAAAGCTATCATTTATTGCACCTACCTAATACTTAAATCCCAATGAAAGATTACATAGGTGACACAATAACAATGTCACGGACAAATGTGAAAGATTGCCTTCATAAATTATACAATTTCTAATAACTAATAAGCTTTCGAAGAGTTGTTGTAGCGATTCTCTGTAGGATCAAATATTTGACCTGCGATTATCGCAAACCTGTGAGTCAGTATGAAAAATGAAGGCGTCGGTATGTGCGGTTACAAGAGGTATCAAATTTTACGACTCCCGTGTTCATGGTAATGTGACAATGTTTATTGATATCATCGCTGTTTTATCACCTTTCCGATATGTTTATTATCTTAACAACAAAAACCCACGTTTTTTGCACTTCGTTGACTCGATTTTAGTGGTTTACCATGTAATCCCGTGTTCTGATGGTAGGTGAACGTCAAAAGGAAATACTTAAATTCCCATTTGAGTCACACGTATTGTGTTTCTTTGTTTTATGTTTGTCATCAAGTTTTACAGTTTGATTATCTTGGGATCATATAGGTGTGCATATAAAATGAGGTGGAAGCCTACGCAGGCTCATAATCTTTAATGGTATGTTAAAACATCATAAAATGCCTTTACAAGAAGCGCCACTTGGACAGCAAAAAACATGCAACGAAATTCCTTACAATAACAAAAAGCAACTAACAATAAATAACGTAACTAATAACTAAAACATTAAGACTATGAATTACCTACTTAAAACATACTTTAACTAAACAAAACACGACCAAAACTGCGCAACTATACCAGATTCAACGATAAAACGAAATTATCTCCCACAATAAAACGGCAACTAACCTAAAACGGGAATAAGAGTGTTTTGTTACCGATAAAGACATTATTAAATTCTACCATAATTTTGTTGGCATATTACTGCATCATTAAGATTAGTCTTATCATGAGCCCGTTAGTCTACGAAGAAAATATTTATCATACGAGGTATAAAAGGCATCTGAGAGATAAGAGCAAGATTACCACGGCCCACATTCGGTAGTGCTTTATGAATTTTAAGTGATTCATGGCATCTAGTTCTGTATGAAATGGGTTATCTTAATTGTCCCCTGTGGTAATTTATTGTCCAAATTTGTTGGCGTTGCGCTAAACAGTAGGTGCTTAATATAAACGTGGTACATTAATGTGGTCAGATACATCATGTACCGTTGTTTTATCGTTTGACATAGTTTTAATTTCGTAGTAAACGTTCATGAGGTTAACAACTGAAGATATATCTTGCGTTTTATTAGTTTATGGTATCTTTCATCTGTTTCTACTATAATTAATTAACCAACCATTTACTTGTATTTTCACGTTGTTTCTCAAATTCAAATTCAAATTCCCCCCTCGATACGTATCCCCAGTTTAATTTCAGGCTGCTCCAAAACCAAACTCTTTATATTGTGATCTTTGAACGCGTAGTTGTTATCATCATCATCCTTTGGCCTTTTATCAGTTTTATTTAGGTTCTTCTAGTCACTTTCTTTCCAGCAATATCATCTTCCTCTCATACTCATACCTATTTTAAAGTATTGTTTAACTTAGAACATAATTCAAGAACATCCATTCTGTGGTGCCCAACATAATTACATGCAATTTCATCTTTCATACGGTCTCAAATGAACTATACAACTTCTCTCATACTCTGAGTGCAAATTAAATATTTGCGGGCGCGTTGGGACACCGTCGGTTACTCTTAATGAGCTATCATCACAAGCTTGTGTCAACCTTAGCGGCTTCTTCAACAGTCTTTGCTCCTGATTCATTGACACTTCGACGTCCTCATTTCGTGCAAATATTGTTTCAGGTCATAAGTAAGAGGGGGACTGTGTTTGGTATAACGAATTTTAAAGAAGGAGTACCTATGTAAGGAGTTCAGTTAGTTTTGTGGTACATTCTAGATTTAAAATTAACTTGTATGTACGATCGATCATTACAATGTATATTCCACATGAGATTAAGTATAGTCTTATGCTGGAGCGCATACAGAATAAGTTTACCAGGTATTTATACTTGAAACTTTATGGGTTATATCCCTTTTATCCGTTGATGTACCCAACCTTGTTTGTAATCGGCATGGTTGGGTACAACAAACTGGAGATGAGAAGGGATTTAGCGGTTGCCACGTATGTTTTTAAGCTGTTGCGTGATAAGACGTATAATGCTGGTGTTTTAAAGGAGATAGGTCTGAATGTGCCTGATGGTTACGTTATGCGACGGCGGCGACCACAGTTACTAACAGTGCCACGCGCGCGAACAAATTTACTTGATAAAGCGCCAGTGACGCGCGCCTTGCGTACACTGAATGACATTGCTGAGAGGATTGACTTATTTTCGTGTTCTTTGAATGAGTTCACAAAAACTACATTGTATGTACTGTGTTACAATAATAGATGATAGAGGAGTTATGTTACCACGCTACCGCCTTGGGATATTCCTGTAATGATAGCTGTGTTTTGTGAATAAATAAATAATTAAATATTAGGAGTACATACATACATGTATTACAGTAAATCCGTAAGAAATTTTCAAATACCAAAACATATGTGAATTCACCCAACCTCAAAAATTCCCGGGTTACACTTGGACCTCTATAACTCGACCACAATAAAGACCTCTCAGAGGCTGTTCAATAAATTTTCTAATATCGTAACAAATCGGTCATAAGCTTGTACTACCCGATAAAGCTCTTTCAGCTCCACACTATCAATCATAGTTCAGCAAAGGTTATATCAATATCACATAGTTGCACACTCATGATGCCTTTATGAGAATTTTTGCTCGGCTTTGTACTAAGCCCTGAAGAGGGTTATGTCAATCATTGCTCTCGGATGTGTTAAATTTTGCTAAAAAAACACTCTTTGCAAATTTTACCAGCATATTTTGAAAATATGCGTAACATTCGAAGTATCTACAATATTGCTTTCAAAGTTCTTTAAAGAAGAGTAAATATTAAAAAGTAGTAGTACTAGACAATGATAATAAAATTAGAGAAGCTTTAGGTTGATATCAAGGCGTTCAACCTCCACCAAAAAGAAAGCTAAGCTAAGAACTTATGCCCGTGAAATTAAACATAATATCTTACGTCACAGTAAACAGAAATACGTGACCATTTCATTCTATACGCCATCCAAATATTTGTAGAGCAATCTATATGTTTGTGTACAATAATAGTGAAGAGCTCTCGTGCCGTCTCCTTCTTATTTGACTTTTAAATTATTTAAACTTTACTACAGGAATATTATGGTGTTATAATGTTATAATGTGTTATGGTATTATAATGGTGTAATAATATTATGGTATTAACATTAACATAACATAGGAATATTAAAATACGAATATTAATTAACAGGAATATTAACTAACTCAAAATATTTTTTTGAAAGTTTTTCAGAATGACAACAGGAAATTCAGATTTTCAGCATTAGATTTTACTTACTGTTATCATCTTCTGCAAAGAAGCAACAAAACGTAAAAGACACTTTAAACTTGCTAAATATGGTACTAAAAAGAATCGACTAGCACAGAACCCAGACAAAACCAATGTTATCGGAACGTTAAAAACTGCAGTAATAATATTTAACAATGTTGCTTTTAGTCCGTGTACAGAGCAGGTGCACCCAATTATTTTAAAACAAATGAAGGCCTTTTAAACGGAACAAGCTCAACTCAACTGGTTATGTTCAATTATATCAACAAAGAAAAATATACGATAATAATAAACAAAATTTACAATGCAAATCCTTCAAATGAGATTCAATTAAGAAAATATAAAGAAAACTGCACTCAATTTCGTTAGCAGGACTCGATTGTAAAAGTGTTCTGGTCTTGCAAAATTGCACAGGGCGAGTATAATGCAGTTTAATTAAGCCACACAATCAGCAGCCGTTACCAAAGGAACGCCCCAAACGTGGAATAAATTCTTGAGGGGCTAGAATCAGTTCCACTGTCTGTGGTGAAATCTTGCAATCTTATGTTTACATCGTCATTCATATAAAATAGACCTAATATCTATACTACTAAGGTCGTTGTGTGTTCAGCATTATTGTTAGAAGTTACCGTATCATGGGGTTTGACATCACTCCCTGAACGTTTAATTTTCTTTTAATCCCAAACGCTTCGATCTTTATCGTCGGGGGGTTGCCGCGTAACGAATTAAACGGATTGCATTGGTGTCACAAATGAGGCTATTTTATTCCTCCTGAGAGATGTCTCATTGGCAGGGGATAGACGGACGTGATTGTCTGTGTTATACTCCACTGACTTGTTATTGGCATCGCGTTTCGAACCTGGCTGCGGTTGGGGGATCGATCTGTGTGTTATAATTGCCTACCTAATATTAGCAAATTGTGGTAGTACAAGTATACAATTATTTAAATATCACCCAGTTTAATATTGTGTTCACAAAAATTGTTCAAAAAGTGCTCAAGTTTTGCATCTAAAGTATTTTCGAAAAGGATTTTATTTCAACTTCAGAATTGATATCCTCTGAATTCGAAGAGATATTAAAAAACTATCTGCTATACAATCTCCTTAGAAATCTTCCCAAGAAAATGTATTTACTTTAACAAACAAAGATCATTCAGAACGATAGGATTCATATACCAAACCGGACCGTAGCTAAAAAGAAAATAACTTGAACGACGAAGTACAAAGTCAGCGTTGTCATGAAGACGTAAAACAAAACTTCACAATAGATTTCAGTGTAAGAAACGTTTTCAAAGAACTTCTAAGATAGTCTAGAGCGCTTTACGATTTGCGAACAAAAGCCAAACAATCCATTGTCTATCGATTGTAGCCCGAAGTGCAGTTTGTCGTCAAAGCCTTAAGTTGCTCTTTTCATAGCCTTTACTACGTGTAGCCAGTTACTGCGTAATTTTGTATGAAGTGGTTACATAACTGGGCCATTCTTATGCTGTTTGTATTGACGACAGAACATTGTGAATTTATGTTTAACTATATGGGTTTGCTGTTTGGTGCTTCCATAAAAAATATAGCTTCATTTTAGTGTTCATGTCTTTCTTTATTTTTTATGTAGTCTTAAATTCTGAACGTGTTTCGATACTGTATATCGACGGTAAAAAGGCAAAAGGGGTCAAGCGCCACATTTTGCGATTTTAACTTTTTTATTGACCCCAACTCCACTATTTTTTCTCTTTCGAATGGTCGTAGTATCGTTTTCCTAGCATGAAAAAAAGTCGCTTGCACCAAAGAATTATTTGTACTGAAGTGCCAAATCGATACTTACCAAAAGTGCTCAAGCGACACCAACTTTACGTTTTTGTATCGCCTTGTCATTTGGCATAATTTTAAAAACAATATTAGAAGTAAATATGTCGTTTATATCCATTTTTCTTTTATTTGTTTAATAACTATAACGTCGCTTACACCAATAGTAAAAATTGTCAACGAAACATAAATTGGCGCTTGGCCCCTTTCTTAAATAATTTTATTTTCATTACGTTGCATTTGATCCACTCCGCACGCGCGACAGCGCCCTTGCAAATGGGTGTATGTCTCGTGTAGGTACGTGAAAGCAAGTTCACGCGTGTTTGAAACGCGATCGCAGTTGTTAACACAGATTAAAATTTTATATAAAACATGTCTGCAACTCCCGAAAACGTGAAATTGCGAAGTGTTTTAGGCCGAAAAAGACTTGCTAGTACCAAGAAGGTTAGGTATTTGATTATAATGATAGCAATAGAGGGGTCGAAGAAATTTAAGATGCCGTGATTCCCCTACTATCATCGGTAAATTCAACCTCATTTTATTTATTTTATAAAAATAAATTTAACGTTTCTTAGGATAGTTTTTAGGGTTCCGTATCCAAAGGGTAAAACGGGACTCTAATGTTTTTGCTCCTCTGTCCGTCCGTCCGTCCGTCTGTCATCAGGCTGTATCTCATGAGCCGTGATAGTTAGAGAGTTGAAATTTTCACAGATGGTGTATTTCTGTTGCCGCTATAACAACAAATACTGAAAACTAGAATCAAATAAATATTTTGGGGGGCTCCCATACAAAAAACGTTATTTTTTTAAGAACTGGTAATAGGTAGTAGGTACGCGTTTCATAGGTACATGTTGGATAATTTTATTACGAGAGCAACTTGAAAATGTGTTTATTGAGATATCTTAACGATATTGGTGTAATTATTGGTATTATTAATTTTTGTATAACCATTTTATCCGTTTTTGAATCATGTAAATCGGTTCACGCGTTTAGGAAATCATTAAAAATGTAAACAATCATAATTTTTACCAAGTTATTGTGGTTTATTTACTCAAATAATGTGATAACATGCTGTTGTATGTACTATCAGTTAGGTAACTGCTGTTTTTTGGATCTCAGTTTTGTTCCTTGTATTGTTTTAGTTTAATACATAATCCATAGTTCTATTACCTACCTGCTGTGCCAAATATAAAATAATACTGTTAATTAAGATATTTTAACTTAAGCCAAAATCTGACTTAGTTCTATGATCTGTTGTGCCAAATAAAATAAAATACTTTACTACTTTATATACATGGAGCTTAGGCCAAAATCTAAATATTCCAACATTCAATATTGGTGTTTGACCCCCTCGCAAATGCGATAAACCTGGTAAAAACCTGGGGTCAAGCGACATCTATCTTTGAAACTATTGATCTCAGGCTTATTTTGATGTAAAATTATTAAAGAACATTGTATTTAAGTAAACTTTTCTGAAGATTGTAATGTGATTCAATAAAGCAATAAAGAGATATTATTTTTTTAAACTTTCTTTTTACTCTCCTGAACAATTTGATCTGTGGTGCTTGACCCCTTTTGCCTTTTACCCGTCGATATGTGTACATAGAAGTGCATAGTCTTTAACTACATTTTCAAATGTCGAATAACTACAATGATGTTATGTCATACATATATTTTTACTTAATAATGCCATTATATTCTTACCCATTATTATTTTCACAAAATTATTAGCACCAGTCGACAATGGTAGGGTACGTGTCTCTATTGGGAACATACTCAGAAAGCCCTCCATGCGTTCTTCACTTTGTTTCAAACCTTTAACATTGTATCTGACTTGTTTCTCAGATACTGCTATGACTCAACATCTTGTACTTGACATTGAAATCTCTTTGTGTCTTTTGAAAAATTCAGCTTTTATTTTTCTATCAGAATTGAAAAGTCTATCTTAATAACATGAAAAACTAAATACTTATTTATAAAAAATTACGTAGGCAAATTGAAAAATCTTTGTTGTTTTTTGAGCTAAGCTGTTAAGCAATTGGATTTAAACAAAAGAAGATAATAATACCGACTACGTGATACAATTTCAAGACCAATAATCCTAGTCATATTTTCTAAAAAATAACTAATTCTCTTACAATATTCAAAGGAGCAATATATCATTCCATTTTCTCGCTCATATCTCCATGTGCTTAACATGTCAAGTAAAGGAACAATACATTCTCAAAGGATTCAATCCACTCACGAAGCGAAATTGTAGGAAGAATTCGTATTCATAACATCATCCTTACTTGTTTATTACAAGAATATATCAGCCGTCTCTTTTATAACAACATGAAAGGCCCAATTCGCAAACAAGATAATACATTTTCTACTGCAGTGCGTGTTTTCTCCCTAATACGACCATTTTGGAAACACATAAAATAAGGCTCTCTCAATTATTGTTTCTATTCAACTCGTTCTCGTCATTACCATATGAATTAGTTCGGGAAATTGGGGTTATTTACTTAGAAAATATTGAAATTGCAATGCAGATGGAACATTGTGTTACGCTCGTATAACGCTCGTGTTTCATGCGGGAAGTTGGTACGTTGTGATCATGTTTTGATATTAATATATGTGGTAATTGGAATATGTGATAGATATTGCGTAATATCAGAATTTATTATTTTAAATATAATTTACATTTCAAATTAAGCTTCTGTTATTTCCACGGAAGTATGATTTGGCACGGCTACTGAAATGATTAAACTTAAATTCAAATTTTGTCTCATATACCAATTACATGAGACATAAACAAGGCTACTAAATTGATAGATATTTCAGCTTACTCGAAATACTTCACAGCACTGATCTTACCTTCAAGAGAACAGAAACAGAAATCATGAGATCCAATAGGTAGAAAAGGTCAATTGCTATTTAAAAACAGTACCTACACATGTATATTAGAACTTACGTCAACACAGTCTGTTCGCATAAATATTTACGGTTCCGGATCACTAGCTTAGATGATTGCATTAAATGCGCATACGAAACGCTCCGCTCGCACAGCCGATGTCGATGGGCGGAATTTCGCTTTCATTTAATAAAGGGCGGTGCTAGTAAAATTTTAGCCGGTATAAAGCGGTTTAATTTGAATTAACGGTCGTCTGCGAAGCGGACGCGTGCATGTTCTCACGAGCTTTTTAGTAACCCTTTTATGTTATGCACTGCATTATTTTAGACTGAATACATATTATTAGATTCGATACAGTTATTTATAGAGTTCAAAGTTTCTAAATCAGAGAAACTGGCTATAAAGCTGATTCGCTAATTACATAGCGGAATATCAAACTAAACTACAAGTATTACGTGTCAGCGAACAAAATATGACGTTCCTACGTTCCAACCATACTTGTCATCAATTTATGTGTCATGATTGTTAGCAAGTTTGACTCCTACAAATCTAGAAGACCTCAAGTTTACAAGCAAAAGATTTATAGAAAGCAACATTTCTAAATGGGCAAGGAAAGGGTCAGACATCAGAGAATGTTGATTGCGCTTTCATTCGCCATGGTCCATTTGATTTACTACGCCTTGCTCTAAACACGTGCATATCACGTAACGAGCTATATTTTTCGTACTGTAACAATGTAAAATCAACCTTGAGTACTAAACAATAAGAGTGTTTGTACACGCAAGATAAGTAAGCTTGTTAACGTTAATTAAGCGATATTTCACTTGGTGACGCTTGGCGCCGTCTGCTAAACGCCTTGACGAAATAATCTCTAGAAAGCTGCGTTTCTTTGAATATTATTTTAAAGCTTCAAATCAACTGTCTACACAATAAGGTGAAACTGTAGCTGTTATTATAATTGGAACAGTATTTCTGCAAAACAAGTGAATATTGTGAAAGTGACGGTCTAATTATAAGAGTTTTGCAGTTGTGGTAAGCTTCACGCTCATTATTGTCGACCTGATATGACGCAAAGATTGAATTACCTCAACTGAGTAACTATACTTCATCGAGAACGCCGATATCAGATAATCAATCAACTTATTTAAGCTTTTCCGATGCGGTGAATATACTCGTAAAATTCTTATGACACATACTATTGATTACCAACGTTATTTATCACTGAACTAGCTTTTGCCCGCGACTTCGTTCGCGTGGAATAGTGGCATCCGGCAGATTTTTGGTTTGAACAATAGATGGAGCTGTATGTCCGGAATAAATTGTATTTTTTATTTTTATTTTTTGTAATAAAAACTATCCTATGTCCTTCTCCTGGCTCTAAACTACCTCCCTGCCAGTTTTTAGCTAAATCGGTTCAGCCGTTCTTGAGTTATAAGTGGAGTAACTAACACGACTTTCTTTTATATATATAAGATTTGTAAGAAAAGACTTTGGGTATTATTTCAAACCAACATTAATTTTGTTGCCTAAGTCTTTATTTACTTATGAACTGCCATTACCAAACAATTAACTTTCATTAGTTAAATATATAATTATCCATAAACAACACTTAAAAGCTTTAAATTAAAGTGCAATAATACTATTACATTACCATTAATTGAGTTTATATGGATACGATGTGCCATCAAATACTAGTTTAAATTATAATTTTCCAGTCCAAATGTCAATAATGAGGTTTATTTGAAAATTCATTGCAAATAACGATACGTATTCCATGAATTGGATTCTGTTTTGATTGTTCGTACAAAATTACAATGTGTTTAATTTTCCATCAATAAGCTGTTATTACTTCTACACAAACTACCATAGACCATTAGAAACATAGAGGCGGACATTACTAGATGAATAATCTTGATTAATCTAGTCTTGCTATCAGTCGGTCTAGGCAGGTTGTTGGTGTACCTAGTGATAACTCCAGAGTTAACTGTAGTTAAGTTTGTTAGCGGAAGGTAGCAATTAAGACATAGGTAATTTCAAAATTATGTCTTATCCTACTAATATTATAATGTGAAAGTTTGTGACAATGTGACAATGACAAACAGGCATCCATGCCTGTTTGTTATTCTTTCACGCAAAAACGGCTGGACCGATTTGGTTGAAATTTGGTATGTAGATAGGCAATACTTTGGATTAACACATACTTTTTACCAACACATCATGCGGGCAAAGCCGCGAGCGGAACCTAGTATTGATATAATTAAGTGTGATTAGCAGTACATAGGGTTGAAAGATAAGAGGAAGCTGCTTTTCTGTCTCTGTATTTTACTACTAATAAAACAATTCTAATACGAAAAATTTAAGTAACAGGCTCTTTCTATTGTTTTACGTACTCTATGGATAAAACATTACATAGAATATCGTTATCACTAAATTAATTTTATTGTTTTTAGGTCATTAAGTATGGATTGTGTTCGTTAATACATTAAATTGCGACAAATATTACAGAAATTACATATTAATTACTTACTACAAATTATAATACATATTAATATGTATTTTTATATTATGTGCTGATGATAGTAATGTTTTATCGATTGATTATTTAATTTTTATGGTTTACCTCTGCTGCGCAATCTTTCTACAATACAGATCATTTCGACATTTCACAATACACAGCTGCATTAGAAACTTCCAATCTGCATACGACAGCCTTGAAACAAAAGAATTTATCAGAGACTAGCTTCTGCCAGCGGTTTCACCCGCATCCCGTAGGAACTACTTCCCGTACCGGGATAAAAAGTAGCCTATAGCCTTCCTCGATAAATGGACTATCTAACACTGAAAGAAATTTTCAAATCGGACCAGTAGTTCCTGAGATTAGCGCGTTCAAACAAACAAACAAACTCTACAACTTTATAATATTAGTATAGATAAGACAAAAAAAATCTCAACAAAGTGACGTCATCTCAAAAATAAAAGTATCCTTGAAAATCCAAGAGGAAAAATCTCCAACATCATCCATTATCAGATCAGAAATGCGACAGTAAACGCCTCGAAACTCGTGTGCCAACGGAGTGCGAATACTCTTCATTTGTCACCTCGGCTCGCTTCGGAACAATACGTGTCAAATATTTTAGTAAGACGAAGATGTTCGTGGTAATAATATGTGGAGAAATAAGAGCTTTTCTTCTTGTTTCATGTCAAATGTTTGTTAGTCTTTAGTTGTCTATTTGTAGGAATTCATTGTTGATAGTTACATGTAATCTATGTAATCCAAAACTTGTTGCTGCCCAGTTTAAGAATACTTCAAGATGATGTTGGTTCAGAAATAACTTCTTTATTATGTTTTCTATTCAAAGAACATTAAATTACAACATTTTTCCATTTATTAATTCAAATGATTTAAAATTCTAGTTTTATTAGAATTCTATTCAAACAACATCATTATTTTATTTATTAATTTGAATTATAAAAAATTCTAATTCTACTTGAACTGAACTATAGAGAATATCCGTCTAACAGTCTATTTACAGCTACCAAACAACAATTTTAGTATATCAAACACTGAATTTTCACTGTGCAAAACTTTTTTAATAAACTCAAACTTATATTCAACTGTTTATTCGGAAAGTATTTAGCCTTTTTGCTGGCACAAGCTTTGTTTACAATATGAGCAGCCTCGTGTTGATTGCCAATAACTCGAGCGATGAATATGACCCATATTAAATCCTCGTATGTAAATTGGAGAACGCGTTCCTATGTTTGCAATTGTTTCGTTTATTGATACAAAAGTAGGCTATTATCATTATTAGTTGGTAACTGTAGTTTTCCACTCGTAGTCAGAAGCTAGAACGTCTGATACCAAGGGGTATGTGGTTGCCCGGGTAACTGGGGTGGGAAGGTCAGAAAGGAAGTCGCCTCATGTAAAACAGTGGTTGGAAACCGACCTCAGGACAGTTGGGCAAAAGCCTAACCAGATGTAGTTTCCTGTCCGCAGATTTATTTTCCTTCTGTTTTGGTTACCTATTAATTCAAACTACCAGAGACCAGACTATAATGACTGACCTCATGACTAAAATGAATATCGTTTACAATGTATGCCTCTCAAAACTCAACACCGTTTATCAATTCGACGCAATCGCAGACAAAAAGCATTAAATAATAAATGATCAAAATGAACGATTGATATCATTCGGCATTCGCGCCAGCTGGAAATACTTATATGGCGAAATGTGTCTATCTCACCGCGAATAGATCTCATTTGTCAACGCACATGACACCTCGTCGATTTTCTACATATCTAAGTTTAGTTGACAACCCATTTGTATGCATTTAAATAATGTTGTTAAGATTAATGACGGAGTTTAACTTTACATATATTTTAAGTAGGTATATGAAATGCTGTTAAATAGACACATGACTAATACAAGTATTCATCTTGTGGGCGTTGAGCATTGTAAATTGACTTCAGCGATTATGATTTCAACAACATTTTTGTACCTCGTAACTGTAGGTAAGAACAGTACCCACGTGGTATTTCGAAAGGGAAAGTTTGATGAAAATTATGAATACACATTATCAGAACGAGCTATAACGACCATACATGTTCAATTTGAATGCAGTCCACTAAGCAGGCAGCCTACCAATCTTGACTGGAATATCGAGCTAAATCAAAACAGTCTGGTAATACATTCAAGTCTTTAGCTTGACTCATAATTTTATTCACCACGGAATGATTGACCGATTCGAGTGCGTCCATTGTCTGCGGGTAGTCGGGGCACCCTGGCCGACCATTTGTCAGCCTACATCGTTTGTCGTACGTCGGCTACGTAACTAATTGCTGCTGTAAATCGTCGGCGCACGCGACATTCGCCGACGCTTGCTATCGAATGAGTGACGCGACCGGCGACATTTTTGTCCGATGTTTGAATGTTTTTTTTTCTTTTTCCTTTTTTTGGGCGCTGATGTGTTATAATGAGTGGGAGTTACGATTTTGTGATTTAGAAAGTGGTGGAACGTTTTCCTTCGATCTTCGTTCTATAGTTATGTTCCCCGGGGCTTAAGCACAGATGTTCCGACTTATACCTCATTCACGTTTGGTTAGACATATTCAAGTCTCTAGGCTGTTTGATACCAAGAAATTTCAACTCGAATGGAAGCCAATTACACTTGGTCTAACTTGAATATTGAACCAGAGATCTCATGCTTGGCAACGAGATAGGTAGGCCAACGAAAGTGTTTCACATGTTGACGTTAACGCGTTATTTTTTTGTGATATTAAAACCTCTGTGAGGTACTCAAATAAGAGAATGTCTTTTCTTTTTTTATACAAATTTTCAAAAGATTCCACAATTAATGGCACTATTGGAAACCCGAATTCAAATCTTTGTGAGTGTCCGATTTGTGCGTGTTCGAAACAAGTCAATTATTTTTCAGTTAGCCACCGACTTACACACTGACAGTAACTAACAGACATACGGGTCTAACAATGGAATATTCCCAGAAAGTTCCATCCAATTCCGAACTGAAAAGTGGAAAAAATTCACAGAACTGCCCAGACAGGACAGTTGTCGATGTCATTGCTAAGGGGCGATTAGAGTTAGTTAGTCTGCAGAACTGTTACTCGTCCGTAATCAAAAGACATTTTTTAATAACGTGTAAAAACTAAAGTGCAATTCTAGCCTGAATAAAACTTCGATAGTTAAAAAAAGGACGAGCCATACAGATCAAGCCTTATTAGTAACACCTTACCTAAGATTCAATCTTGGACTATAGCACAGACATACACATAAGTTCGGTCCGCCTGTACATTAGTCGAACCACTCCAATTAGTTCCCCGCGTCTAGTGGCTACATGACACGTCGGGTTAATCCCGGCTTACAAGCGCAACTGTACTAAACAGTTGAAATCCTCTACAATGCAGTGCATTCGTGTCTTTGAAGCCTATGACAGGATCAAAAGGTCTCGCTGCCAGCGGATTACATTGTGGACCTATATTGAGTGAAGTGTGTGCGGAAAATGGTCGGCTGCAGTGTAAAGGGCATTTTAGATTGCCGTCAAGTGAGCTCGATTTCAACAATGTTGGTGAGATAGTTTGTGTTGGGTTATCGAGAAGCTGTCTTTTAAGATAGGAGCTATTGTTTTGAAAATAATTGTTGGAGTATATTGAGAGCTGTTGTTGAGAGTATATTGGTGAACAGATACGTTTCGATGCTATGAGACGTTCCTTGCTATTATGGACGGTCTGTACAAAGTTGATTTATGTTAGAGACAGACTTTTGTACAGGAAAAAATATACTACTTCAGAAATGCCCACAGACTTGATCTTACTCTTTACCAAAATTATAACTCTTTCGATAAGCACAATCCAAGACATGATGAATCTTGAGCAATATAAAAAGTTCGAAAGAAAATATCAGTCATTGCCAAATGAATGACATCATTTTATCACTAGAGCTCGGGGAGCTATATAATAATATAGTAAATAAATAATACAAAAATGTTACAATAGTCGGAATTCCTAGTACATACCGAATACAGCTAGAGAATGCAGAACACCGAAATAGACCGACGTACATTTCGCCTTACATCGGAACGGATCGGGGAAAGGAAATGAGTTGTGTACTTACGGTATCAACAACATGCATATGTTAACGAGTTTCTGCTGCCTTTTTGTTTAACAATTTGCAAATGTCGGCTATGTTTGGGGGTTTAAGAATGTTTGTTTTTGTATAAAAATAAAGATAAAACGTGTGAAGCGTTTATAAGAATCGGATCAAAATAAAAAACGTGATATTAACACAATCCGTATTCAAGACAGAGATTGAGGAAATGTTTGTATACTTAAGTTTACTTAATAGTGTCATAAACTTTACAGTTGAATTTCGTCACATTACTCTTTTTTTTTGTTGAAAACTGGAAGCCAAAATGATCCCGATAAAGTGACAGAATGTCCAAAAGTTGACCAAACGTTTATTACAAGCTCACAAAAAGTGTCATTCCAGTCCTTTTAAAGCTCCATTCAGGGTCCTCCCAGAGCACTTCAGTCCTTAAACGTCTGCAATTATTCTCGTATTAAAGACCACCTACACATCACGGAATCCGATTACGAATTATTCATGAAGTTTATAATTGTCGCCGCATCCCCGGGCAATAAAGTAATCAAAGATTGAGCGTTGACAACTTGCACGATACACATTCAGTTAACAGCCATACAATTCATGTTAGTTGCTTTTTAAGTAGTCATTATATGCAAATTACGGAATCGTGATGATGTCTGTCTTGATAGACTGGACGTGTTTTGCTGTATATGTTACATAGAGGTTTAGTATTCAGTGAGCATGCTATGATAAATCAAAACAGGTTGTGAGAGCACTTGTCGCTGTATGAGCTTTTTTCAGAGAGAATTCTTACTAATTTGTTGACATCACTTTTTGTTTGTCTTTGTTGTATTTATTTCAATCTCCTGTAGAATGAGTCTCCTGTAGAGTATTTCTAAATCAACTATAAGAATATAAGAATTGGTTTCTTTCTTATGACTATTGATAGAATCTCCAAGCATTTAGTTTGTAGAGTGTTATGTAGATGAGTTAGCTCTAAAAACTACTCGTGCTTATGGAAACTACTTACATCATCCTCCGAGCCTTTTTCCCAACCATGTAGGCTTCCAGTCTAACCGGATTCAGCTGAGTACCAGTGCTTTACAAGAAGCGACTGCCTATCTGACCTCCTCAACCCAGTTACCCGGGCAACCCGATACCGCTTGGTTAGACTGATGTCAGACTTACTGGCTTCCGACTACCCGTACGTAGCGACTGCCAAGGATATTCAATGACAGCCGGGACCTTCAGTTTAACGTGCCATCCGAAACACAGTCAATGGTGTCTAAGATTACTTAGAAAGTACATACAAACTTAGAAAAGTTGCATTGGTACTTGCCTGACCTGGGATCGAACCTGCGACCTCATACTTGAGAGTTTGGTCCTTTTACCCACTAGGCCACCACGACTTATGGAAACTACTTACACGAGAAGAAATTCGTCAAACTTCCCAACAGTGTGTACATACCAAGAAGTGGAAGCGTAATTGTTTTGAAAGTAACTGTCAGTTAGCTTGTGTGGGAGTTGGTATGGGCAATCCAACTTGCACAATTCGCAGAATGTTTGCACGAAATAGATCAACATAAAGTTATAGCTCTATAGGAGTTCTGACTGCTAGCCATTTTAAATGCCTGCAGGAAAGCTAATAAACGTCGCTGACCTGAAATATAAATCTTGTATACCTACCTACTGTCTATAAACAAATATATAGCTGGGGACTTTTAATAAGAGGTGAAAAATATACTTTTTTTTTAAATTATACTTTGAAGACTTGCAACAATTATCGTTGAAACAATTACACATGTTATAAGTATACCAACTTTTACTTTAAAACATCATGTAGATACCTATATATGTCTTATTCTGTCATTTACCCTAACACACTAACTTTCAGTTTAAAAGTTGGCCATCTCAACCATTTTATCCGCTCTAGGCTACTGTAAATAGGTACCACCAAAGCAACTTATTCACAAAGAAACCAGCATATTTCTTTCTAAATAAGTTGCACTCGTTATTTCGGCTAAACTGTCCTTCCTTGATAAGGCAGGGTCTTAGTACATTCATGGGCTGTTAAATACGAGTGGTATGCTAAACAGGCCAGCCGAAACAATGGTGATATCAGATCGCGTAGAGGGGAGCGTTTTTGTGTTAATTTATGTTAGTGCCGTTTGAATTCGTTAAGGAAATCTAGGTGTCTGGCTATGTATGTTGTAGAGTGATTTACTGGTATGTAGTGTATTGTTAACAGTGTAACTATTCTTTTTACTCGCGTTCGCCGTGTTTTGTTTTTAATACGAATTGTTTAAACGGCAAGCAAATTATTCTCAAGATCCATGGTGGACAATACTAAGATAAAGTATTGTATTTACTTGGAACTACATATTTAGTTTGCTGTTACCACTTAACAGACAGTTATAGAGTGATTTAATACAAAGATCTCCCACGCAAATTAACTTTATATTTTGTTGCTTGCAAAAACCTTTCTCATAAATCGCCGCTTGATCAGTTCCCATAACGTGACAATAATAATTTATTTGTTTTGACAGATTTTTATCAGTTTCCTCAATTATCTGCGGGCGGGATTGTTTGATATTGATCAGTATATTTGAAATCAAATACTCTTTTGGGGTGCTTTTGATTTAAAACAGAAGCGGGCATGGGGGGTAGTCAGAAAGTATAAATTGAATTCTTATCTCAAATCTGTCCAAACCAGTCTCCACTCAATTTGAACTGGGATTATAATTTCGTTAGTCACATCAATGGGAAGTTCTGAATTCTTCAAAGAATAAAGCGTTTTCAATTATTTATTTATTCGAGATCACATTTTTTTAAGATTGATGAATGGAATATTTTAAAATTAATAATAGCCCCATTATAACATACAATAATTTCGATTCTGAATAATTCCGAATAATTAAAATCGTTCGAAAAAAAAAACACAAACACATCAAATTTTCAAATATGGAATCTTGATTGAATAAAAAATCTTCTGTATATTCTGGCCGGTTCCGAATTCAAAAGCGCCATCGAACATCGCCAAACATAGTTGCTTGTGATCATGAGTCGGCCTTTAAATGACGCGTTAATGCAGCTGCGGCGCCAACAAATTACGTCATAAACTTGAAAAATAACTTATATTATAATACAATGTTTGATTATTTGGTTCCGGTCCATTCAAGGGGTAAATTTTACTGTTCCCGTCATAAACGTAAATTATAAACTTTTAGAGAAATGATCGGCGTTTGTTGAATACAAATTGTCGTATTGAAGTGCATAAACAAAGCTATGGCGCTATAAAGGAATATTGCTTTTCTAATAAAAACAAACTACTTGAAGAATGTGAAGATAGTGAATTGTGAAATGAATTTATAAAATATCAGGAATATTCATATAATCATTATATACCTAAGTAGGTTTTTAAATGGACATCGTACCTACCTTACCTAGCATTTTCTCAACTAGGATCAGACAACATGCACCCACGTACCTTTGTTGTTAAAAGTAATGTGAGTCACAATTCAACTAATGCTACATTAATAAAGCGACCAATAAACTAAATTCTTGTAACTGGCAAAGTACTCAATAAAGAATAAGACCGCAAACGCCAGTCTTCTTGTGAGCCCTCGGTAGCCTGGGACTCGTCCTCGACGGCCGGTGGAGCTTCGTCGAGCACTTCCGACGTTTGGGCCCCAAACTGGAGAAGGCAGGTGCTGCATTCAAGCGGCTCCTGCCCAACCTGGGAGGCCCAAACGCCCCCTGCCGTAAACTCTACGCGGGGGTCATGCGGTCCATGGCCCTTTACGGGGCCCCGGTATGGGCACGTTCGGCACGGCCGCGGGCTGTGCACTACCTGAACGTGCCCCAAAGGGTGATAGCCATTAGGCTAATCCGGGGGTACCGCACGATCTCCCGCGAAGCAGCTGGCCTACTCGCTGGACTGCCACCGTGGGATCTGGAGGCGAGGGTCTTCTTGCGCCTGTACGACTGGCGCGAGGAGGCTCAGCGCCGGGGAGAAACCCCGTTGCCGCGGCAAGTTGTCGCGCAGCGGGCGGAGCTCCGGCGCGATCTCATGGTGGCCTGGAGGGAGCGACTATCGCAACCCAGTGCAGGGCACGCCACCATCGTGGCGGTAAGTCCCCTCTTTGAGGAGTGGCTCGGGAGGAGTCACGGCGCCCTCACGTACCGCATGACGCAGGTCCTCACCGGACACGGTTGTTTCGGGAGGTACCTGCACCGCATCGGTCGTGAGGAGGCGCCCGGGTGTCACCATTGTGCGGACAGCCCCGAGGACACGGTGGACCACACAGTCCAGGTGTGCCCCGCATGGGAAGGGCACCGCCGGGTCCTCGTCGAGGCTTTGGGCGGCGGCGACCTCTCGCGTCCGGCCCTGGTTCAGGCCATGGTCCGGGGCGAGAGGGAATGGGATGCCGTCGCCTCCTTCTGCGAAGCGGTCATGCTCGAGAAGGAGGAGGCGGAACGCCAGAGAGTTCGCACCTCTCATCCCGGCCGCCGCGCTGGACCAGGTAGACACCATGGGCGCCGGGTGTCGCGAGATGACTCCCGGCCACCGTAGGCGTGGGTCTGTGGGCGGTGAGTTCGGGTGGCTCATCGTCCCTCTGTCTTCCTAGACGACAGACCCGTGTCGACGGCGCGCGTTGTTCCACGCGCTCCTCAAAGAGATGTCAGCAACCCCAGCGGGGCCCAGCAGGGCCAAGGCCTGCCGGGGCTGCGGGTTGTTCGAAAGAGATACCGCGGCCCTGGTACATAAAAGGCCTATGACGGAACACGACGATTTTAGTCAGTAAGAGTCTGACACTCCCTCACCACTGCTAACCCACAGCGGGAGGGGTCATTTGATGATTTTACGTCGATAAAAAAAAAAAAAAAAAAGCCCTCGGTAGCCATAAGTAAGAGAGTCAATATTAACGTAATATAAAAAAGCAATTCACATGCCAACCGCGACTGGAGGCTTTCAGCCCTGCCCATTCAAACTTCTTATGCAAATTATATAATGTTCTTTACGACATGAGATGGCAAACTTTACTTAGGAGTAAATATTTATGTAGTTGCATATATTAAAGGGGATTTTTAGGAGAAAAATAAAAAGGAGGAAATGTTTTAAGGTTGGTATGGGTTTGGGGAATGTTGAACTTTGTATTTCAGTGTTGCATGTAGTACATACTTTGGCTGGAGAATAACGTGGATAATGTGTATGAACAAAATTTAGAAGTTTTTGAATGGAAACGTAATGAAACTTCGGATCATGGAACATAAGCAATTGATACCAGTCATCAAATTATGGAACAAAACTGAAACAAACATGGAACTAATAAAATGTCCTCCAAAGCTAACATATAAGAAGAACAGAGTTGGAAACTTTTGCAGGTGTATGTGTGTGACATCTGGTACTATCAGAAATCTTGCCAAATTCGATGGAGAGCCCACTTGGAGGCAGTCCAACTTGGCACTTGACGCCACATGACCCGTATTAATAAGTGACTATGGCTCCTATATGTCGTTATGGAGTAAACGATGTTACATGAGAAGATTTATTGCTAATAGAAGAAAGGGAACTACTTGGGAGAATAATGGGAAGGACGATAATGATAATTTTCATGTGTCTGGTATGGCGTGAACGATAACTTATGTTGCTATCTATGCATCTGGCAGTACAATTGCAAGAAGTACTACCTAGTATTAAACAAATAAAACCAAAACTTGGGAATTATGTTTTTTTGAAAAAAGTTGCACTAATGCATGTTATTCCCCAAAGCTCTAATGTACTTTATCATATCAAACTAACAACAATAAAACAGGATGAAACCAGCAAATGAGATCATACATTATACAAACAATTTATTCAAAGCTTGAAATCCCAGAAGGTCAAGCAAATCCCTTATTATATGAAAATAAAAATAAATTAAATTGAACACAGCCAGTGGCCACCCTCCCCATAACGCAATCATAGGACCAAATCAAATATCAATTGGAAATAGATTTGACCAAAAATCTGTGCAGAGTTTGGGGGAGGAACGTTAATCTCCATCTTTAGTCCCCTGACACTTATTTGGAATAATCGATGAGGCTTACTCTATTATCTTATTACCGGTAAATAACTGTATTAAGCTTTATTGTCCTTAGCATCAGAAATTCCGGTAACATTATGGAAGTATGTTTCTGTAGTAGGGTGAAATATTATCAATTTGTATTATGATTGGTCGGAATTTTAGTCAAGAGGTGATATGTTCTCGCTGAGTTATTTAAGGAATTTGACCAAGGTCTAAATATTTATAGCTTTAGAAACGGATTTAGAATAATAGTCACAATTTAATAGTCTTGTAAATCAAAACAATACTGTCTTGCAATTGTCATAAAACCAAATCGATACTATAGTAAACAAAAACGTGATCGTTAGAAGTTAAAATTGCATCAGTCAGTTGTATGATTTTAGTTAATATGTACATGCACTCAGCAATTGTGCGCCAACAGACCAAGTTACAAAAATCTTTCATAAACTCCTGCATAATAGACAAACGTTCTAGATAATTATAGAGCAAAACCTTTTAGGATTAACTAGATTGAAACTAGGTAATCCTATCTGCACGGAGCTCGTTATTCAAGATCCCATATGAATATAATGGGCTCCGATATCGTGGATTTTAAATAATTAAAGGTCGTGAGGCAATTTCACGGAGCTCCTCGGATATTGTCTGTGATTAAAATAGATTATTTAAGAATATGTTACTGGATAAAATTGTTGAATAATTTCCTTTAAGATTTTTGAGAAGTAACTTTAAGTTAACGCGTCCAGTGGCCGGTTTCAGAGCACCCTTATTGGCAATTTCCTTCCCTTAAAAATTAATAGATACAACCGGTAACGTTGTTCTGAATCAGGCTGTAATTCAAAAAAGCATGTTTGATATTAATGTAATTTTGTAAATTGGTAGATAGACCATTTAAAGGGTAATTTTTTTTTACTGAAGTTAGTACCGATCTATGTATTATATTCATTTCGATTTGTGTTCTCGTCAGGTTGACAAATTGTAAAAAGTTTAACCTTCTGCTAAAGGTTTATGGTAAGCCACTAAATGCTAAACAGTAAATATTTACGAGTATTCGTATTATATTTCAGCGTTTACATCTACTTATTACGAAATCGAACAATAGAAATGATTCACGACGCATTTTCACCAAGTAACACCAAAACAATAATAATTTTATGGGCCATAATATATAAAATATTTTCATCGCTTCTAACATGAAAAGTTACCAAACGATTTGTAACTCTTTTATTTCCAAAGACGGAGTCACTTTTATTTAAGGTGTGACAAAATGTTTTTCAGCAACAAAATGTCTTGTTTTGAGCATGTAGAGGTATATACAATTTTATTTTGCAAGCTTATGGAATTTAATTGTTGATTTTCTTGGAAAAATATCAATGAGAGCTTTCTAAGATTACTTTTTAAAAAATTGGAATATTGATATTGTATATGTTTTTCCTTTCCAATAATCACCCACTCTCATGTGCAAATCAAACCTGATCTCATTTATTTTACACTAGCTTCTGCCAGCGGTTTCACCCACATCCCGTGGTAACTACTTCCGGTACCGGGATAAAAAGTAGTCTATAGCCTTCCTCGATAAATGAGCTATCTAACACTGAAAGAAATTTTCAAATCGGACCAGTAGTTCCTGAGATTAGCGCGTTCAAACAAACAAACTCTTCAGCTTTATAATATTAGTATAGATTGTCTCTGTTCCTTCCTACCCATATAGTACCCACCGTACTTTATAACGTGTCATAGGTACATACATAGGTACCATCCTTTACAATGTGTCATATAAAGGTATCCACATAAATCCAAAAAGTAAAACAAATAAAATCATTGGATCTGATACAATTTTACTGTCTCAAATTTTATGACTGATCATATCAATAGACTTATTACGTGTCCCGCCCCCGCATTATATTTTACGAGTTTCACACAATTTTGAGAGGTTTATGTCATCATTGTGTAAATGTCGATGCTTCGATAATAAAATGATCTGATATCTTATTAGGAGATACCTATAGGATGAGTTATAGATATTACCTGCATATTTGAAGAGAGTATCTAAATCATTTTGATTTATTTTAGTAGCATAGAATGTAAAAACATCTGATGACCAAATGCGTTTTGTCAAGTTCAATCCGTTAATGATTCGATGTTCTTTTTGTGTCCAGATTTTATTGAAATATTTATTATAACATCCTATTTATCTTATATATTTAGCAATTATTATCTTATTATTTAGCTATCGTTTAGATCAAATTCGGTTAAGTACGGCCGCTCGCTTAGTTAAGGATAATTAATTCTAACGACACCCATCGTAGCTCTTAAAATGCTTCTAGGCACCTTTTATTCTTTTCACAAGCGACTTATTTAAAAGCCAAGGAAACGAGACATAAGTCCACGTTAGAGGGTTTTAAAATGCTTAATTGCTCGATTTATAATAGTTCATTATATTAAAAGTTTCTACAGTTTGACAGTTATTTTAATGTCCTCCCCTTTTTGAGGCCATAAACGTCTGGTAGTTTAAATTAGGAATGTCCCATTATGGTTAGTGAGTGATGTTAAAGACATGGAAGCTGGTTGGTTAATTTAAATGTTCAGCTTCTAAGTGCACGGTGGTGGTTATATTACCGTGTTTTACAGTCAGTAAGTTCAATAAAATGCTTTGGTCCTGAGTATAAATGTAATTTTAGGTTTAGTTGTATTTTTCTTTTCTCACACGAATGGCGTTAAAAAATATATTTTCTATGGACTATATATGAAATTTTATTTTTTTATGCTACGCAACTATTGATTTAAGCGATTTAGAATAGAAACTGCTGAAAAGGCATTTTGTTTTGAAACGATCCATGAATAATTTAACCATCATAACACCCGTAACATAACACTAAAAAAGTTTTAAAAGCTAAAAGAACATCAATCAAAACAGCTAACAAGGCTACATTAGATCGTAAAATCATACATAAATTATTATTTAACCAATGTTTATAACTACCTAAATACATCGGACATAAACCCCAGCACAGACCCACGAGACATAGTCAGAAGGCTACAACTTGATAAGTAAGCTAGGACCATGACCATGGACCATGGAGGAAGGAAATATAACGGAGATGCCAGAAGGAAGATACTTAGGTCAGGTGCCTTCCTGTAAGTCATGCAATGTATAGTAGGCGTGATCAGACAATAGAACTAATGAGACGTATCGTACCCTTGTCAAATCGAAACCAATCTGCCAAAGATTGGTCTTGATTGATTTGTGATTTTATTTTGAGTATAATGGCCGGGTTTCATAAAAGTCGAGTAAAGGCGGAGTTAGTAACGGTAGGCACCAGTCTCCTACAATATATATTTACCTAACTTATGTCTAAACCTGTATATTTTAGTGAGAAATAAATAAAAATTATTATTATTAGTAACGTTTGCATTTTGGCGCGCTACTTTCTCAGGAGATTTTGCGTTATGACATCTCCACTAGTCATTTTGTTCTCCATGGCTAGGAGTGTAAATGGTGATTTACTACCTATTATGTGTACTAGGCTTAGCAATTTGCGGTCAGAATGTCTTATAACGAAATAGTTTTTGGATGGGCCTTTTCTTGTTAGCACGAAATTATGATTCATGGTGAGCCTAAGAATTAATGTTGGTTAGACGGTTTTTGCTATACTGATATTTTGTGTGGATATTTGAGTGTGCTGCTTTATTTTGACAGTTGATATTATTTTATCTATGTGAGTAATTACTAAGCCATTTTTGTCTAACTGCTGTGTGATTAATTGAAAACATTAGATAATAAACTCTAATATGTCTACTATTTCTGTGAATTAATAAATAATGGAGTATAAGCTTAGTGTGCAAGAGTACCTAAGAGAAAAACAATGTCAATTTTTTTAACTTTATGGTATACCAGAATAAAAAATGCATCCAACTCAGACTACAGCTTAAATTCTAATTACTAAACCAGAGATTAGCTAATCCTTACTTCATTACAGTGCTCGTACATAGCGGCTAGAATATTATGTAAGTACCGGTTCCCTCTAATTGAGACTTATGAGGTAGTTAAGGGTGCTTTAATTCTCGCTTAACTACATTATGTAGATACAATTCTAAGTTTCTTGACATAGGACAAAACAATATAAACTTAGGATTTCGTTTTGTTAGCAAGATGTTAGAAAATATATTAAAATTTATTGTAGGTTTACTTAACATAATAGTTTTATATAAAACTAAACATAATAACCGTTTCCTTATATTATTTTATTTAGATTTCATACTTTAAGTTAACTTATTAAAAAAGAATAAAGCAAAGGTCTATGCTGCCATCTATGGAACAAAATGATAGTTCACGTTTCAGCTCGTTGCTACTAGATGGCGCTAGTGAGACCTGCGCACAAGTTTGTTTTTGGAGCAGCAATGATTCATATCAGGCAAATTAATTTTATTAATATTTTAATCAACTGAATAAAATTACTGCCGTCAAACATTATTTTGAAAGAACTCAGTGCTTGTTATGATTCAGTGGTGTCTAGTGCCTTTTTCGCGAAGTATTCTTTTAAATCACTTGGAAATATGATGTTAGATTATAGTTTTTCTCAATTAGTTTTTTTTTTTAATATTTAACATTATTTTAAAACAGTTTTTGAACCAAACTTTAGATTAACCGACATATTTTTATCAATAAACCGCTTCAACCGACAATCCTCATAAAAATATAGGTATTCCATTTTAATATCACTCACTAAACGAGAAAATTAAATTCAAAGACTTTTTACTAAACTGCAATTCAACAAATCCTTGCAAGAAATAGTAACCTCTACATTAATATTGATCAATTCAATCGCATTAGCAACTACAGTGTTTTGTCGAGAATCGAACCGGCGATACACGGCGGAAGAATGTGATACCGCCTCGCTAATTGACAATGGTGTAAGTAAAAAGTTATGATATCATTATGTTGACGGTTTCATTTAGAGCAGCTTGCTTGTTTTACTTGAATGTAGTTGCATTTTAAATTGAATTTCAAATTGATCAACAATAATCGGAAGGATAGGTACCTATAATAGATACTAGAGTGACATAATATTCGTTTATAATTAATCTTAATATTTTGTTTTGCAGTCGGTACTTTTGTGAGAAGTTATGCAATAGATACATATAGGTACGAAATTCAGTGCTGACTACAGTTCTGTGAAACTTCAGTTGGTAACTGAAAACGGCATAATATTATATTTCAAACAGTAGTTAAATAAATTTTAGGAAATCCATCAAAAATAGAACACGATTTTGCAAAATAGATCGTACAACCACCAACTTCACATTACAAGCCGAATAATTTGGACATTCGAAAGCCGGCATTATCTGCGTAATTCAGTCCGGATATAAGGGCATACTACTACCGACCGCTCCCGAAAATGTGTCCGTTAATTTGACAGGCCTCCCGGACAAAGACCCAAAGCCATAGGGAATCCAGATTACAAGCGTAAAGCTGTGTTAGCTGGTCATTCTCGGATTGCTCTAATTTTACTACGCTAATACTTGTAAATGACAGATGAAAGCCATTCTGCCTACTACAGTAAAAGTTTGGTTGCAATAAAATATTAATATCCAATATGTACCGTCAAAACTTTGTCCATTGTTAGACATTTCTTCGTTATGAGAAAGGACAAGAAAATAAATAATCCTTCTACTTATTTAAACATATGAAATGCTGAGGTTATCGGAACACACAACAGTAGCTATAAAAACATACTTAAAATGCCAACCTACACAAATTCTCAAAATTATATTTTCTTAAAAAAGTAAAGTAAATATGAAACAAATTCACACAACCTAACTTTATTTCTACATTTATAAACGTATACTTAATCAAACAGCACACGAAAATGAAACAATCAGAACTTACACCATACATTGCTAACACGACCAAATAACTATTTACCGTGAGACAAAGCCATTGTCCCTGCTCTAATATTCTCTCACTGGATGTACGACAAGGCCCGACTACACCAATGTCTAGTACTGCCCTCTAATTAACTAGGATTAGCTCTCTATCTCGTACCTCCGTGAAATGAGCTTGTTGTGTTCACCATGCCCTGGCTGGAAACCTGTGTAGGTATGTGAAAAATAAATGATCTGTTCTTAATGAATGTTTCTTTTGGGATGCGTTTGTAGTATCTACTAATTGATTGTAATCGTGTTCTATTGTAATTTTTGTTTTAACTAATTTCATTTAGGGTTCAAAATACAGCAAAATATATATTTTATTATATTTATCCCTATATGATTCAGATAATATAGGTATAGTTTCCAAAAGCAGCATATCGCCAGTAGTATTAGTGCAACGTAAAAGGAGTCATACAATTACACTCTCTATTTTACAATAGCAACGCCAACTCCTCCGCTTTTCGAGTAGAATATGCATCGGTAATCAAAATTGTAACTCGCGAATTACTTTAACAATCGAATAAAGAACAAAAGGCTTCCCTATTTCCACCACCAGCTCTCTTCTAACTATTTAAAGTGCATGTAAATTTGTGTGAAATCGATTCCGATTAGTTCGTTACTGGGATCTGATTACATGTGCGGTTCAAGCACTCATTTGGGATTCGATTACATTGCCTTGCTTGCTTAGCGGCTGCTGACTACACTATTAAGTCTTAGAATTGTATTTTGTGTAACTATAGGATTTCCTCCTTTAATATAAAATAGAGTTACATTTAAGCTTGATTTATTTACCGAACAAAACTACACTATAATTAAAAGCTAAAACGTATTAGCGACTGGAACAGCTACTAAACATTGACCACTAAAATCTTTAAAACCTTAAGATTCGAACCAAGATAAAACTATCACGTATTTACTACGATTTTACAACTTCTTTACTGCATCTTCTAACATCTTACTCTCCGAGTAATTTCTCTAAGAGAGTAATAGTGAACGAAGTCGTTTGCTTTGTTTACGATCAGTGCTAAGACCAACATAAACATTAACAATTAACTCATTAACTATTCAATGTAATTGCATTACCTCCGCAATGGATTAATGTGTTCCTTGTTCGATTGCTGCGATCCCACCCGTGTTTTTCCTCGTTAATTCTTCCACTGTATCCCAAAGTGGATTTTCTTTAGTTCCTTTATTGGTAAGCACTTCGACTTCAGTGTAAATAAAACAATACACAATCGAGTACTGACCCGATTCCGTAACGCTCGTTTGTTCTTATTTGTAAATTCCCCATTCCGAGACAGTTCTTGGAATCTGGAATCAACCGACATTAGAGTTGTAACTTTCATTATTTCAAACGCCCTTTCATATTAGCTTCACCTTGCACGAGTCACTTCTAATTACTGGTCTTCAGAAACGTCATTAATTTTTACACTCGCATTTCCACTAAGTTTGAACGTTCCCCAAGCAACAAGTATGAAAGTCCCATCATATCAATTCGCTAGCCGGTAATTATAACATTTAAATATGGAAGTCTGGCGTAAACGGTGTCCGTGCAGGCGGAAAGTAATAAGTCCCTTGACACACAGTGATTAGACTGTCATAGGGCGGGGGAGCGTGCATTGTAATCAGGTTCGCGGGGTCTGCTTCGGATTGTATAACTCCACACTTAGATTAGGTAGCGGGTTGTACGAGTAGACGCGAATTCTGAAAGACTGTTATTACAATGGTCTTGAGTAAATAAAGTGTTATTGTTGTGAATTTGTATGAGAATAATAACAAAATTGAGATTGAATAATTTTTCCTCTCTCGTTTATAGATTCTTATTCAGTCCAAATAGAATAGATAAGAGGTATCTTACTTTTGTACACACATGGCTGTCTCTGTCTTCTACAAATCATTATGTATTTGTTATACACAACAAACACATAATGATTTCTAGAAGAAAAGCTATTTAAAATATCTTGTTCAGAAGAAATCTCTTCAGATTTCCGCGTTTCCTTATTACCGTGTCCAAACTCTAATGCAGGAACAAAAGCGTTTTTTGTAACCAGTGCACCTTGGGGACGAACCGAGCGAGTCATTTACATAACTGCCTTATTTTATTTAAGACTAGTCGCGCTCTCACTTTGTTACCGACACGGATATCTTTATGCAGTTCCCATTTAGTAGTTTTTTCTTCTTTTTATATCCGATAGATTCGTAGCCAGTGTGTTCATGTGTGTCACTGTATTGTTCTATGTAAGGTTGTGTTTATGGTGCTTGCTTTCCTGATTATTATAAAAATATTTTTTAAATCCAATAATCTGTTTAATTAATATTATTTATGATAAAATTGAAATAATCAAGTATTCGTTATTTCAAATGCTTGTGCACTACTATGATATGTCCTGCGCTGCTGGCCGATCTCCTTGCACGACAACAAAAGCCGTGGCCGACAGTCAGCAAGGACGCATTAATTTTAGAACAATGTAGATAGATTTTTCACTCCATCACCCTTGGTCTGAATAGATTGATTCTGTCAAACCACGCCTTCGCAACACCATTCTAATTACACCAGCTCTCAATACTGTTCTGAATATAAGTAATTAACGTCCACAGGCATAAATATTACACCACAAAACCTATGTACACCTGTCGGACAGAATAAATGACATAGTGGTAATTTCCTTGAGTTATAACACTAACAGTTACTTAACACCTCAGGTTTGGTTGACTTCCTCCATATTTCTGTCTAAAGCTGACCCAGTTTTCTCGCAATGAGAATACAGCTGTCATATTTTGAAGTCTCATAAATACGTCCGTTTGAACACCTATTGGGTTTAAGTATGGTGGTCTAACTAGAGCAGTAGTTAAAACGTTTACGTGTGGAACACATAGGTACCTCTTAAGTACAGGAGGAAAGGTGATCATTTGCAACTTAACTATGGTTGTTAGTAAAACAATTTGGTGAAATGACTTGACTTTTATAAATAGTGATATCATGTATTATATGCACATTTGCAAGATCCATCATTGTATGTAGATTTTATTAAATATTTAACATTGTTATTACTTTTGCAGACTGGGAGCTGATGCAACTAGACTGAAGAATGAAAATTGAAACCCACACCTTTAGGTGGATGATATAATGATAAAGGTGGATAATCAAAGAAAATGAATTCATCGACGAAGTCATCGAAGAGATCAAAATGTACTAGACTTAAGTTTGACAAATCCTTATTTTAAAACAATAAACGAATTAACAAAACATAAACTATTTATAAATATTCCCAACAAATCCCACGCCAACAAAACTCATCTATGATCTGCCAGTACAAGTCTTCACAACATAAAAGATTTGGTAGCCCAATCTCCATGTTTACAGGTGGCTCCAGTGTCAAGTATTGTGGCCGCAGCCTCATACAACCTGTGCAATGTACCGAATCATTTGTAGCAGATGAAATGTAAATGCGCACTCGTTACTCGGCGCCGCTGCGCGCTTCGTATTCATGAGTCCGGTGGATAAGGTGTAAGGGATGGAAGGTAGCGGTTTAGAACGTACTGGCAAATTCTTACGAAGCAATATAGTTTTGAATCTGTTTTTTTTTGGTATCTGTACAGAGTAATCGTCGTTTTCTACCCCGATTAGACCCTTCATAAACAAATTTGCCGATCTGTACGACATTTTCAAGCAACCAGTAGGAATACTATTAACGGTAACAGACAAAGTGTATTAATTAATAAAGGAGCCTGACAATGTTAAAATATAAAAATGTCTTGAGGAGGTAATTGGTTAAAAATATTCTGTTTTTTTTTTGGTATAATAAAAAGAACAAATATAGGTACTTTCTTCAAATCTTGAAAAATGTATCAAGTACTTTGTAAATCCCGATGTAAATGATATGCATTAAATACGCTTCCACAAAGAAAATCGCTTACCGCTCATGATTTGCAGACACTTTCTGTCTCAGAGAGGTATGCGCACATTATCTTCAAATGTGTCAACAGCTCACGTTCTTTCTCGTTTACTAGGCACTATCCGTCTATTGTGACTTTTTCGACTTATTGTGCACTTTTTATGAAAGGTTAAACATCTCGTATTTGTGTTACATCGCTACTCGTGTTTGGATAATATTATGTTATTACATAAAAATGTTCTATTTATCCTCTGATAATAAGCATTGTAGAAAACAATGGAGTCGTCAATGTGTTGCTATTCTATCTTTAATTTAAAACTATTAATTTGTTTTAAACATTATAAAGGGATGCTTAACTTTATTAAGCTGGACCTTTACATTGACTTCTGAAAAGTCATCTTTTTATTGTAAGCTTAATTATACAGCGAGAATTACCACATTCTTAATTAAAGGTTAAGATGGTAGTCTGAATGTGGATAATTGTCAGCTTAAGACATAAAAACTAAAATTTTAAATGTCCCGTCAACAGCGAATGCATAATCCTGTCAGCCTTTAACTTTATTTAAATAAGTAGGTAAGAACCGCTGTCAGAATTAATAAAGATATAACACTTATGATTTATTTTAATTTTAATAAACCACTCGATGATATGCAGTTGCGAAATTATAAAACAAAATGCCACAGGGTCCAATTCTCAAGTCAAAATTTATGCGTTCCGTACAGTCGAGCGATGCATCTCCTTTCCGTGTCACCCGGCCGGGGTCCAATTAAGTTCAACTCACGACCTCGGATCGAGGCGGCGAAGTGAGCGATTGGGCCCGTACATTTGTAGACATACGGATGGTATAATTGAAATGGTTTAAATTGCTGATAACACTTCTTTCGTCGAGATTTGTATGGGAGTTTATGTGCATTTAAATGTTTTGTGTTATAGATTACTGGGCTTAAAATATTTTAGTCTGACACTGCGCAGACAAGAGTATTACGTTACAAGAGTGTTACGATTTAAATAGTGTTATGTAAGTACTTAAATTAAGTATCATAATTACCGATGTGTATTGTATGTATTTGGTGCATTAGCACCATTTCAAATAATGTTTTGCCAAGTTAACTCAAGTAGCATGCGTGTAATGATAACAGCCAATGATAAAGTCCGTTTCACCGTAATGCTTGTAAGAAAATCTAGCTTTTCTCTGGTGGCCTATTTTAGAAATGAATATCTTTGGCTTGAATGTTAATAATTTTATTAGGTGTTTCTGAGAAGAGACCTGTACTCAGCAGAACATACAATAACTTACACGGTACGGTTTCCCCATGATGGGTTTCAAAATATTTTTGGTAGAACATTATTTCTTCAACAATATAACGTTTTATTTAATAACTAAATGTCTATTCAAACATTTCGATTACAAATACAGTTGATGCTGTTATTCGAAGAACTATTCTGAGCAGTTGGAAATCGGAAACGGGTGATTATAACGCGTATCTCATGGCCTCACGACGGCCCAGTCAGGACTTCGTGCCAGAGAAAGCGGAAAGCGGGTCGCAGCTAGATCACTACTATTAGATTGTCATGCATGTTGGATGAGGTAATTAATTGTGACAGACCATTTTGCAGGAGTTCACTCACTGGCTGCTGAGATTTATCTTACGAAAGTATTGGTAATGGTGTTTGGTTTATTTTGTTTAATGTATTATATCTTCAGTTACTGTTCTGTTTTCAAAGAAAAGTAGATTCGTAGGTTTAAATTTTGCAACGCTATTTTTTTTTTCAAACATATTGTTCCAATAAAAATAGACGCGGTTGTCTTTATTACATTGATTTACAAGTGAACGGTTCTTGAACTATCGTTATGTTTTTATTAAGCACACATTTTTATTATGTCAGCATTGTACCTTGTGTCTTTATTTTTCAATAAAATCTGTACATTATATTTTAAAATAAACTAAATCTATATTTACATAAAAAAATAAAAATTAAAACTAATAAAGCGCGTCGAAAAATTGATCCTCATCGCTGTCACCCGGCAGTGTACCCAAAAGGCAATGTCAGTATTGTAGAAACAAAATACAAAAAGTATTTATTTTACGAAAATTCCAAACCGTATTTCTAGCAAGCCACACGATACCATGTTATCACACTTTTTATTATTCACTTACCAACCACATAATTAAAACACAGCATTTTTAACTCCTAGAATTAATGCAGGCCACTAATTGCTCCTACTTTCTGAAAGATATGCGTGATTTAATGTAAAATGTATGTGGGCCATTGGCTACCACTTATGAAACAATTTATATGGCTACAGAGCGTTTTCGTGACCAACTACGACATTAAAACATACGTAGCTATATAATATACTGGTATTAGTATTACATGTTGAAACAAGCGTGAAAACGAGATAAGTGAGGAAACTAACAATCTGTGTATGTTCCCATGTTCTCATGCCAGTAATAATATTGGAATATGTAACGGGAGGAATGAATATCTTTAGAGAATTTGAGGTCGTAAATACGGGTTAGCGGATGCAATACATACATAGTTGTAATAGGTTTTTAATGTTTTTTTTTTTAAGTTTGTTAAAAGTGCATATAAAAGTGAAATAATAAATTACTTGTCTTAATTAAAGTGAACATTCTTCATGTAGGTAAGGTAACCACTTCAGATTTAAAAGTTAAAGCTACGTTCTTTGACTGAGTATTGTAATAGACACCTTTTCATATTATGTGACATTTATTTGCCTTTTATTGGCTTTGCACTTAAAACAGCCCATAAATACCCACACTATACCGATATGATACTTTATACATATCCACAATTTTATTTAACCTCATACGACATGACTTTTTCTGTACACAAAAATAATACCATTTTAGTCAATAATACCACGCTGTTTAACATAAAGGAACCGTGTTTTTAAACCTGACAGCTGGAGTATTACATAATTTGCGTAATTGTATGTTTCTGTTAAAATGATATTCAATGTATGAGAGGTGTGCTATGTAAATGTGAACTAAGGGTGGACGAGAATGTTAACGGCTGCCTTTACGGTTCGTTTACTGTATTTGTAAAGGAGAAATAAAATTTTATTGATGTAAATAAGCAATGGAAATAATAACATGTACTTTGATGTTAAATGAGCGTTCTTATTGCATTTGTAATGTTCTTTATGGACCAGGAAATGTAGGAACTAATTTTGTATTCATTAAGTTTAACCTACTTGGATAATTCAGTCAATGTTTTTTAAATATCTTCTTTAACTAAGTACTTTTATTTCAGATACCTACCTATTCGCCTGTACAACTATTATCTCTAGACTAAAATAAATATAATAGATTCTAACGAATTAAGAACTTACTCCTTTTTGTAAAGTCGGTAAACAATTTTGAGTAAAACACTTTCTGTAGAGCCACCTGTATTACGTGTGTGTAACACACGTAATATAGGTAGCTCTTACTTAATAATAACGTCCCACAGTATAAGAAGAACACATGAAAATTAAAAACTTTTATCATAAACTGTACTTAAAGTTTCTTCAGCTAATAAACCGTACCTGCAAAGTTGCGACATTTTCTCCTGAATCGCTAGCGCCGGCGTCGCACTTTTCACTTTTACACATCTTTTACTTTCTACAAGCCCATTCCTTTTCTACGGTTATGTGGAAACTTTTTACACCAACAACCTCCTCGGGCCCGATTCTCCTAATTTTACTTAAGCGACATACGATTCACATTCGACTGAGATCCAATCCCGACTCAATTACGATTGAAGCGAATGTAGCATTCCGCTATTTTTTCTTTGAAATACTTAAACGTTTTTATCCTTTTCTGTCTTTCAATAATGAATCATTTTGTCTGAAAATAATTTACTATTGCAATATGATTGTAGAGCAAATTACCGTATAGACCAAAATCACCAAAATAGCAGACCAATCGCAAACCAATCGAATGTCGTTGGAATACGATTGGTCTTATATTAGTAGCAGAATGCCCGATATGGTTAAAACTGCTATTGCGATCATATTGCGATTCAATTTCTATTCGATTTTGACATTATTAACTTAGGAGAATCGGGCCCCTGAATTATCTTAAAGAAAGTGCATACAAAAGGAGTGTGAACAGTGTAAGGTGAAAGTTCATAGCTTTTGTTGGAATACAAGGAGCATTGTGCTACAGTCCTTTTGTGATAGGAACAAAAACGTTGAACAATGCTTCCTCCCGATTGATTGATTAATTAACTTAATTCTAGTAGCTCTTCGGGATGTGTAATATTTAATGGAGAGTATTCTCTTTTGAAACAATTGTTTCAGTCTGGGTGCTTGATTATTATTTTATGTTTAAGGGTATTGATGTTTCGTTGTTAATGAGCCGTGTTTGTGAATAAATAATGTTTGATAGAAATTGTAGGTTTGTAAGTTTTCATACCTAAATATTTTGATGTGAATGTTTTATGAATGACTCTAGAAAATAATAATTAATTTTAGTGGATAAAATTCAAAAAATAAAATAAAAAAGTGTTTTGTCATAAACACTTTACATAATTTATTACATAATATCATATAAGCTTGAACGATATACTTTGAAGCACCTCGCCATCAGTGTTTTGATACATAATAATATTTAAAAACTCAATCCTCATACCATTCATTATCAAAAGACTCGATACCATCTTCTGATCTCCAAACCATCCTTCTTACATAATTAACCACAAAGTGACGTTTATAACCATCACACTAATGGCGTCTTAACGAAAAACGCCTAAACCTGAGTGGCTCATTAATAAAGCTAACTAGAATAAAATATCGCGCGCTATATAAAGTCTCTCAAATCTCTCACTAGTTATAACCTGGGCGTCTAAAAATTAATCGCATCTGACAGACAAGTCGATATGTCCATACGTCACGACTCCTTAGAAGAAGTAGACCGCTATTTTAATTCGTTCTATCAAACAGAACGTTCGCGCGTTATAAATAAGGCGGTGGAGAGACTGTCGGGACGATTCCAGTAGCAATATTTCACAGCCGCTAACGCATCGGGTGTTCGTCTTACTTAGATTTGTTGAGTTGTGGATAGTTAAAGTAGGAGCTTGTTTTATTAGCCATAGAGGTAGGTTTATGGGCATATTCGGTTGGATAGGAATTATTATCTATACTAATATTATAAAGAGGAAAACTTTGTTTGTTTGTTTGTTTGGTTGTAATGAATAGGCTCAAAAACTACTGGACCGTTTTTTTAAATTCTTTCACCATTCGAAAGCTACATTATCCACGAGTAACATAGGCTATATTTTATCCCGGTGCGTTTTAGTAGTTACCACGGGACGCGGGTAAAACCGCGGGAAAACGGCTAGTATTTTCTCAATAGAGAACGCTACGTTTATAAAATGTGTTCGACTGACTTCCCAAAAAGGAGGAGGTTCTCAATTCGGCCGGTATTTTTTTTCTATGTATGTACCTACATCGATTACTCGAAGACGCCTAGACCGTTTTGCAAAATTATTTTTTTTTGTTTGATAGGGTTTACCTTCCAGGTGGTCCCATAATCATTAGGTCAGGATCTGATGATGGAAACCTTGAGAAATCGAGGGCAACTTTCGTATGCCAAAAATTATGCCAAGTGTGTTATGCCAACTAAAATTCGACGAATTAAAATTCTGCCAGATAGAAGGAACCCGTTCTATGTATAGATCCAGTCATGTAGTGGGTATTTATGTTCACAAAACAAAAGACTATCCAATTTTCTCGAGTCCAAGCAAGCAACGCATCGTGAGTCCTTTGATGATTCTGCTTATGAATATCGTGAGTACAGCACGTTGACAGCCTAGCGGGAATACGCCGGAATACGCGACCATCCAAACGGAGCCGAATACATTCGTACTGATTACACGCGTATTCTGTCCCTATTTTATATAGCAAGGAAAATGTAACTGAAATCTGTCACCTTATGGTATGTTATTTCGGAGGTGTGATTCAATACCGGGAAATCGGTGATTTATATGATATATTGGAGATACCTTTTGCGCGTGTATTACTTGAATTATTTGGGGTACATTACATACGACATTGAGACCGCATAGCAACAGCCTATTCTAGTATTACCAAGGGCTTCAAGATCCGCCCAAAAGCCCGTCGTAAACCTAAGATGAGTTAATAAATATCAGTCATGTCATCTTCGCAAAAATGACTCATATTTCGATATGATGATCCAGGGTTCCGAAATCAAAATAAAAAGACCAGTTCCCCTTTGAATTAACTGCTGAACGAAATCAAGCTAGTCTGACTACCTACAAAAAGAAGGTCCTGAGCAAATTGTCGCCGGTAACAAGATGTAGCTGCGGCTGCGGTTTCGAGATAATGTTTTGTGGTTGCACTGATGGTCCGACTGCAACGAGGTGCTGTGACCTCGGCAATCATCGTAGTTTGACTTACCATTATGGAAATAATTCTACTTATGATAGATTAAGGTATGATGACGGTATGTTATTAGCAACAGTGTAGTTTGACATTTTATCTGACTATACAGTGGAGAAGGGGGTTTTCGTTGCTTAGATATTTTTAAGAATAATTCGTCAATATGACATTAAAGTAATTTGAATACAAAATTAAAGTAATGAAAGACCCATTCGCGCTATAGTTAATCATCCAGAATAATACATCATATTAATAAAAATTAGGTACCTTGTTGTGAATTAACTGGACAGCCTTTAATTATAAAAATAAAAGTTCATAACAAGAAAACTTATTACTAGGACGCGGACAACGGTGGTTACTTACCATTACGCTACCGTTTACAAAATGTCATACTGTCCACAGAACAAAATTATTTCACTGCCCTTCATGGTTATTGAAATTATTAAATTGAGATAATTATTAAACGGGAACCAACTTAATTCCACGTTGCCGATATAAAGCATTAAGTTGAAATTGTAGTGTGGTTAATTTTAATTATTTGCTGGCATTAAAACAAATAGGCCGTCGACGAAATTGCTGCGAATAATTGCGCTGTATCAAGAATGTTGGGGTGAAGTGTTTTGCGCTACAATTTTATTTATCGAGGTTTATTTTTTGGTCTATGTATGTCGGTAAATTGAATTATTAAGTTTTGTAGGGTTTCGCGTAAAAGTTGCCTGCCGTTGTGTGAAAATTTTGATAAATTCAGCAGTTGAAGTTAGAACGACTGAAGTTTGTCTAAATAAGCATGGGTCTCCCTAAATACGTCAAGTTTTTCTGAATACTAGTATGCGTACTCGAAGAAAACCAAAAACATGCAGACTTTCAGACTTGCGGAGTGCTAACTTAAAACTGGTTAAGTAGAATTGCACGAGCTTCTTTTTATAAGATTTGTTTATTTCTGCTAAGAAGTCGATACTTTTATTTTCAAAGTTTCAGCATATAACAAATAAGTTTTATAGATACTTTCAACAGCCATGGAACCGTCATACAAGCGAAACTTCACACTTGACCAATTTTTCAAACTAGTGTTGTCAGTACCTATCGCCGGGTGTAAATACCATTCCAGCTGTGAACACGTGTTAATCGCGGGCATTGCCTACTCGCATGCAAGCAATTTTTTCTATGTTGACGGCATAGACTTTCATGCTTGGAGCATGGATTACAAAAAAATTGTTAATATCCAATATGCTTAATGGTTCCAGTTGCACCATTTAGCTATAACGATAACCAAACCGCTCATTGGTCACATTGGCGATTTGACAACTAGAAATGATTCTGTTATCGTTATAGTTGAATAGTGAATTCAGATATTGCCAATTTACGATTTTCAGATATGATTTGTACTTTTGCGACGTCTGATTAAGCCCTCAGTAAAATCTTTGTCTGCCAAATGTATAAAGACACTATATAAACTTCTACAACCAGCTTTCTTTTCATTAATTTAATATCTTCAGTTTACCTTAAAGTTGCCGAGAAAATTTAAGTTCCCAACTTACTTTTTATAGCGTTGTTGAATAAAATGTAACGCTTAATGCTAGAGAAGCTTTTACTTCAGTAGAAAGACTTTACCGTTTGTCATAAGTTTTTATTTACTCACAAACTTACTTTTCGCTTATAAGTGAGGTAATAAAAATTCACAAGAATATGGCATTTAGTAAATTTTTAACATCACCTGGAGCGCTGTTAAATTTTTTATGGTGTTTTAAACGTTATGGGGCAGAGAATCGTCGTATTTATCTTTTGAATCACGCCTTTAAAGTCTTTAATAGCATATCGAAAGACATTGCTTCTTTATATTATGGTTTTTTTTTCCAGATTAATGTTGTGTTTCTTAAATGAGACGTTATTTAATGCAATTTCTTAACTTTGCCAAAATATTAGGTACCTACCTAAAAATCTGAAGTCATATATTTTTTTAAATATAGGTACTACTCTTTTCTGACACAATTTTTATCGAACTTAACTTTTGTTTAATACTTATTCTGAAAAAAAAAAATTGAAAGCAGATCGGGAACTATTTGCTTATGTTGTCTTCAAGTCGTAATAAAGTTAATTTTATTTCAATGTGTATGCTAATTACTTCGGTACGCATAACGTGTCATTCACAATATTATGACCCTCGTAATATCATAAAGTACCAACAGCAGTTTTTTTTTATTAATGAAACTGCTAGATAATAACATAAAATTTTATTATGAATTAGATAAACGAATTTACTTTCTCACGACATATAAACGACAATCAAATTTTTATGTCAGTGTAAATATTTACCGTTGTTATTTTACGACAATATTCTATTCATAATCTTTCCAAATAAAACATTTTTTTAGTTTCCAAATACTATGGCACTTAAATATATTTTTTAATGTTAATTGTCTGGCCTTTGAGCCTTGTTAGCTACTTTTTAATAGCCTAGCTAGTAGTTTGTTCCAGATTTTAATAAACAGATAGAAATATGCAGCAATCTGGAAATCGATCCTGTCTAGGGTTACAGTTTTGTAAGAGAATCATTTTTCACCTTTAATTACGTATAACACATTCGTGAACAGCTACATAAAGTTATTAAAAATCCAATAAGATTTCACAGCACATTGCACAGCATTCACAAAGCGAAATCAAAATACAACCATCACCTACAAAATAAGCTGTAAGTTCCAACCAAGATTAATTTCTCAGGCGATTTTAAATAACTCAGCGCAATGTGGAGGATAGCGGACGACTTTATTTTTATATTTTATTCCTTTAGTGCGCAATGTAAATAGCTCGCGATGCGTCCGACGGCCAGGTGCAATTGCCCGCAATTTGTGTCAGTAAGATGGAGTCGCAATTACTATGCCTCGACAAGGAAAAATTGATTTTTCAATGTTGGTTTTAAGGTGGTCTCTACTTATTTTGTATAGGTATCTACTTAAAGAATAATTGAGTCTAGGAATCACTAAGCTGGTCCTCGGAATTATTGATTGCTTCGATCGTCTTCGTTTTCAGCTTTTTGTGGCAATTTTGTCTGTGTTGACATTTATTTGATGTCTATGGTGCTATGTTACCAGCGCTTTTGCTTTATTTGAGAGTACTAAGAAAACTTAGTTATTTTGGGACTAAATATTTTTCTTCATATAATAAGGTCAAGTTCTGGCTTTGTAATTGGCCTTCTGTATTTAAGAGCTTACACAAACTGCTTCCACTAAAAAGAAAAGATTTTCTCTGTGAAAAATAGGGTACCCTAAGATATTTGGCCACTCGCCCAAAATTGGCTTCCGGTATACTTACAGCTACGTATAGAATCAAAACTCATCCAAAACATTCGAAGTTAAAGAATGCTCATCAGATTCGAGTTCCATCCGACCATTTAAACTTCGGCCTTTGATACCCCAAGTGCATTTCCAAAGGGTTATGCAAAGGCATTTTACATACAAGGTGTCCATTATATCTTGACACTCCGTGGCGGCGTTGCTTGTAAAGGCATATGTCGACAATCTGTCAAATGGGGAACATTTAAATTTAGTTCCATAATTCGCCGTCTGTCAAGATATACTGGGCTGGCTGTATGGCACTTGTAATTGGATAGGCCCTTCAGTCGCTCGACCGACAGATGGCATGTTCAAATTAAATTAACAAGGGTATGCGGGACCCGAAGCCTTAGAAGTCTAAGACGCTTGTATTCTTTGGATTGGCATGAAATCACAAAGATTTTTGGTATGTTTACAAGTTTGAATTGATATATTTTTATTTATTAATAAATAGGCAAAGTCTGAATTTTTGGTGAACAACAACATTAAGCAATCAATGAATTTTAACTCGTTTTCTTTTCTATAAAAAAATTTGCAGGTCTCGGAAACTTGCCCCCTCTTTATGAACATCAGTTATGCATTTCTTTCATTCTTCCAATTATCTTGTTCTACAAAAATAACACAATATAATACGTATTTGTCCCTTAAATAAGAAGATATGCGAGTTTCGTAGAAACGATACTTATTTATTCCTTGAATTTTGTGTACTTGAAGAAAGCAATACTTAATTAGCATTTCATTTATGTATGGGAATATAATGTGAGTACATGACTGAGTTTTGTTTTTCTATGAAACAAGTTTTACAATAAAACAATTTACTTCAAGTTTAACTTGCTTTTAAGAAAATACAAGTAGCCTTAAAATACTGCAGTAAATTGCATATTTTTTCCATGTGATAAAAAGAAGTAATTAGTCGATACCTACAGCGAATGCAAATTACCTGAAGGTAGGAATGCGCTTGGACTCCATAATATTATAATATTAATTAAGGACAAATATTTCAAGGTTAAAGGGACTAGTTTTACGACATTAACACAAAGAAAGGTATTTACCATTAAAAAGAATAAGGCTGATACAAATATAAAACTATTATTATTTTCTAAAATCTTATTAGATTTATTTTTATTTCTGTATAGAATCATTGTTCAGGACCTACATTTACAAACACGCTTATCGCATTTACGATTCACATGAACTTTTACAATATTTAATTTCACACAATAAATTTTCGAACTCCATTACAAAATGTTACAGTGGGCAATTCACGGGTGCTGTAAACAGGGGTATATAATCGTCGGAAGAGTATATAATACGTATGTATATATAATTATATAAAGGGTAATTTATATTAAATTAATGCAGCTCATGTTGAGCCAGAGCAATAACGTCATAAACGGCTATTAAAATTACAGCTGTTATATATTTCCAGTTTATGTAAGGGTGAAACATTGTTGTGGTGTTGTGTGTGGTCCAATCGCTGCCCCTTCATTGCACAGTCAAAAATAATGCAGATAAGGGTAGGTGTCCAGTTGTGAACTGACGACCAATCAAAAATGCCATGTTATCATCATCAGTCAGTGCGATACGCGGTCGAGTACGGACGCGTTTGCGCTGCACTGTATGAATTTTAAATTCGCGAATTGCGCGGCTATAGCCGCTGCCCGGTTTTCGCTATGAGTGCACAAACGCTCATAGCCAACGAAGTGTTGGCATTTATCAAACATGCCATCGACTACATGGACGAGATTAGCATCTTGCAGATCTGCAAGGCGTCGTTCAAGGAGGATGAGATTAGCAGTTCCAAGTTGCTGCTATTCACGACACTTGGCAAAGTTAGCCAGATGCCGTCTCGTCGAAGGGATGGCACAGAGAAGAGTCTCCAGGACATCGTCACGCTGTTGAAGGAGACCGATCCGGACGACGTGCCTGAATTCGTGGCGAAGGATCTGCACAAGCTCCCTCCCGTCACGTTCGACCACGTAGACGTCACCAGGCTGCTGAAGGACATCACACTCCTGAAGCAAAGCCAGGCCGAGATGCAGCATCAGCTGGAGGTGTCCAACAACACCATCAGTGATCTACGGGCAGAAGTAGTATCATTGCGCAATGCAATTTCTGCAAGTAGGTCACCTATCGCTAGCGACAACAACAACGTGAACACGCGTCGCGGGGCGCAAAATGCCTCCATCTGCAGTTTCGAGTCAGCGGGCTCGAATGCGTCATCAGCTGCCGAGAATGCATGCGTTGCAACGTGTGCCGCCGCCGTCCTTGCCTCGACACCGGTAGAGACGATGACTAGCGTAGGTTCGGCGACCCCCAAACGAGCCTACGCAGCAATTGTAGCCGCTAAAAAACCTGTTGAGCCGCAAAACTCACAGGTTAAAAAAGCGGGAAACTCAAAAGGGGGTAAGAAGACGAAACCAAACCAGGTTTTGAGACGGCAGGGTCCAAAGGGAGACACGTGCGACAGGGATGGTTTCATCAAGGTCGAGAGGAGGAAGAAGAAGAAACCTCCTTGTCGGAACCAGTGCGGTACAGCGCTGGCGGGGCCCAATATGTTGCTGCGTCCATCCATTCCAACGACGCTGCTGTACGTGTCCAGGCTGCACCATTCCACGAAGGTTGAGGAGGTCGTGGAATATCTGCGCGTGAAGACCAGCTGGACCTTGAGGGTCGAGAGGTTAGAACCGCGTCACAATACGAATTTTAAATCGTTCGTGGTGCGCGTTCCGACACAAGGTCTCGAGAAAGTCCTCAAGGAAGATTTCTGGCCGAAAGGTGTTGTGTACCGCCGGTTTCGTGGCCGGCTACGTGACACCAGTCAGCGAAACACGACGCCGACACATCGTGTGCCTTAGTTTTTAAGAATATTTGTTATATATTTATAGTATGTTTAAGTTTTTATAGGATATAGTATTGTATATATTGATATGGATAATTGTATGTATTAGTTTATAAGTATTGTCAAGAATGATATATATGTATTTGTATTTTTATGGGCCCTAGTTGCCTGAAATAAAGGAATAAATAAAAATAAAAAAAAAATAATAAATAAACACATATTTATTTAACACATTTTATAAACACATTTTTAAATTAAAATAAATCTCATTTACTTTGGAGTACTTACTATATTTATCACCTGTTTTTACATCTGAAAATTAAACGTATTGTTTATTTATAGTCCCATTCTAGACAAAATACCTCTATAGTAGCCATCCAACGTGATAAGGGCTTGCATGGCTAAGACCACACAACGCGACCCAAAGCAAACACGTCATGTTAAAATTCAAAACAGAAAATATTCGCTATAAAATCTCCATACACGATTGCAAGAGATTTAGCACACGGTGTACCTACAATTTACATACGCTTGTATCAAATATTTATGACAATCGAAACACAATGAAAAGAAAATTAAACAAGTACAGATCGTGAATTATCAGCGTTATCTTGTCAACTATCGGATCCAATGTCGATTTATTTCATCGGCGGTTCATTTGCACGATGCTGCAGTAAATTCTCGTTTGCGGCAGCCCTGTGACACTTTTATGATAGTGTTCGATATAAAGAGGATAAAAGCCTATTTATACAACAACGGGCGGGTAGGGAAGACCAAATCTTCATATCGCTACTGAAATACGCTAAAAATTACAATGAATGGGGACAAATATTTGGTTGGTTAACCTTTTTTTGTTTGAGGATAATGTTTGCTGGATATTTTTGATGTTTTGCGATACTGTTCGTATGCTTATCATAATAATATGGTATTGGATTTTTCCTACTAAAATAAGAAAATAATGGAATTGAAATTTTCGTATGGTTCTGATATTCTTAAATGTCATTGGATACAATCCGCTATGTTGGTGCGTGTTTCTCCGAGAAACCATTGACCATGATTAGGTACTTAAGTTTGCGTCCAAAACTAATAACATATAGACATACAAGAATTTAGTAGTTCCTTAAAAACCTTAAAAGAACATCCCTATCATAAACCATGTCCTAGAGAAAGAAAACCTGGATTAGTTGCTGTAAAACATATATATATATATTTTTAGATGTCAATCCTCCTTGCGCCCAACCTGCACCGAGCAGGCTGGCAAGAAGAAGAAGTTAAGACGTCGACTGCGATGACAGACCTTCAGAATTGACATGATTTCCAAATTATCTTCAATGCTGTATTTTTAATAACTTCGTCTTGATATCGTTAAATCATTTATAAAAGTAATGTTTGTAAGCAATAAAACTTGCACAGTTGTATGTCTATGAATTATGTGTTTTTAATGTTTGTCTACCCTTTCTGATCTGTCTTTTAAGAATATATACATAATTACTCGTCATTTAGAAAACTCTATTGTAGTCACAAAGGCATGATTAACTTCGTATACATTTGTGCAATATCAGAATATTTATGTACAAAACAATATTTCGAAGCAAGAATTTTTATATGAAATGTTTGTCTTCCCCTTTCCATGCCTAGCCATAAACGGACATCTTAGAAGGAATTTCACGGAGCCCCTGGCTATAATAACAAAGTGATTTCTTGTGGTAACAAGAACGCCCATAAATTTTACTCCATTGATTCATGTGATTATTAATTGTACAGTATAATGTGGCCAGTATTTTATTCTTAAGGATAAGAAGCTATGAGCGGGTGATTCGCGGCTTCTTGCTCAAATTACTTGTGACAATGTTGCAATATTTTAATATATCGATTTGATTTATGTCGCTGTAGATTTTATCGCAATTAGGTACTAACTTTTGCTGTTTAGCATTTTATAGAGAAGAATAAAAAATGGACAGGTCTTTATGTACCCTGTAGATAATATCACGAGACATAGACAGGTTTAAGTATAGCAAACGTAGTTAAAAAAAATATGTATAAGAATCCTATTCAAACTTGTCCGCTAACCCTTCAGTTCGGGTCGGTTTTTAAAGCGCAAAAGCAGTGTATTAGGTCAATGTGTGGCTTAAAAACTACTGAAACATGTGCAACATACTTTAAATCTTTAAAATTATTGACATTTCTTGCACTGCAATGTACATTTACAAAACTGCGTTGTTTGTCATAGCTAATTTACATGCATTAAAAAAACTGTTTGATGTTAAGAAAAATCCAATACGTTCTCAATATGCAAACAAACTATGCAACATAAAATGCAGAACAGCTCTAATGAAAAAGAGGTTTTTTGGCATGGCTCCGAAAATTTATAATAAAATACCTGACAGCATAAAACAGTTGCCCCTACATAAAGTATTAAAAAACTACTAAGTACTAGCTGATCCCGCGAACTTCGTATCGTTTAAACCTTCCCTGGACCTCTACAAACATTTTAAAACCAAAATCAGCTCAATCGGCCCAGCCGTTCTCGAGTTTTAATCAGACTAACGAAAAACAATTCATTTTTATTTATATAGATTTATTTATATAGATTTAATTATGTTAGCTAGTACACACCTTACCCATACCTTTTACTCAAGCAGCTACCAAAATGTGTTAAAAAAGAGAGAACAGAAAAAAAATACAATGCCTTCATTCAGTGAAAATAGGTATAGTTTTAGGGCGTACCCACCGACATGTGAAACAGTTCGAACAGAACATAAGAGAAGTACATAACAAGAGTACATAAAAGAGTACGTCAGAGAGTTCATAAGAGGAGTACATAAGAGAGTAAGTACTTAAGAAGAGTACATAAGAGGAGTACATAAGATAAGAGTAGCATATAGGAGGAGTAGATAAGAGAATAATTATTGTGTTATTTTTGGTATAAATTTTATATTTTTTAGCTTTTTTTATTACAGTTTAATTTTTTCTTTTGTAGTATAAGTAATTTCTCATTTTAACATTTGTACGCCTTCACAGCAAAACATAGCGCACTTTGTTCAATGATAAGATCCTCATGTAATACCTATGTTTAACAAATCAATATTTCTGATTCTGATTTAACAAAGCCCAATTAATCCACAGATATACCAACATTTGACTAACAACCAGTCCACAATCAAGACATACGCATTACACCGGCCGCACATCCACAATAGGCCTGAAAGTACACAAAGTTCACGAGCTCACTCAATCTCCGACCTCGATTACAACACAATGACACATTCAGGAGCACCTCATACATTGATTATTTTCTTCACAAAAAGAAGCGTAACTACCGTAATTGAGTAGTAATGCAATTTCGCCAGTGGCAACATCTCGTATCATGAACGGACTGCCAATCAACTTTGATGAATGGTCGCTTAACGAATTTGTTGTAATCTTAATTGAAGTTTCTTGTTAGTGATTTCAAGTAGGGTTGCGTGTGCAAACGACTTTATTATTTTAAATGTTTCTGGAATTTAAAGGTTGTGTGTAATTTTTTCTTTGAAGTTGCAGATTGTGTGTTCGAGTCATCTGTGAGGTGGTCCATCAAAATGTTCTGACTTTCTCATACATTGTTCACTTTGTAATTAGTTCTTGTTTAATTTAGGGACGCTGGAATACAATCAACTAAATTATGTTATTATTGTGTGATTTAAGCAATTAAGGTTTTTTTGTCCTACAAAGGTACCGACATCTACTCAGCAAGAGAGGTTTTTTTGTGGAACATTTTTTTATTCAACAATATTTGTAAATACTACGTTTATAAGATATATTGTTTGTGCCAACCCTAGTGTAAAACCCATGAGCATCAATAGAGAGAGATCATTGACACTTAATACCAATTAAATTCCCAAAACTAACAAAAGATACAAGGAAATACAATCGAATCAATGTGGTTATGATGATTTATTAAATAACTGTAAACCCACATACATATTATTATACTAACCGTATTGTACGCATAATAATAAAAGCCTATTCACTCAGCATATCATTCGGATAGAAATGTTTTAAAATTTAGTGACCCGTCATATTAAAATAACCTTTTTGGTTTACTTAGTAAGCGAATATAATAGTATACAAATAAGTTAGCGGCATGTGGCCGGCTTCACCAAGCTATAGCCGGTTAAACGTAAGGGTAGTCTCACTTCGGGCTTTAGCCGTACCTATTTCAAAACCAAATGTCAATTTTCAAAATAAAATACATAGTAAGTACCGTTACAGCGTATACAATACATTATACACTAGCTTCTGCCAGCGGTTTCACCCGCATCCCGTAGGAACTACTTCCCGTACCGGGATAAAAAGTAGCCTATAGCATTCCTCGATAAATGGGCTATCTAACACTGAAAGAAATTTTCAAATCGGACCAGTAGTTCCTGAGATTAGCGCGTTCAAACAAACAAACAAACAAACTCTTCAGCTTTATAATATTAGTATAGATAATTAGTTAGCTTTCATACACCGTTCTCTTACTTTTTGAATCAGTGAGAAATTGACAGGACAGTAATTATCATTTCACTCAACTGTAAGTCCACCGTCTTTTACTGGACATTTGGTTGGCATAAAAACTTTGTTCCTGTTTCATGATTCCCATATCAATATCCACCTTGTACAACATATAATTTCACGGTGAACGATTACATAAAAACACCGTTTACAAAACCAACGATTACTTGTTGAATATTTCCTACATTAATTCTTTATCGAGCAATTCCGCTAATAAGTATAATGCAGTTGCATGTCTCAGTTGAGCGTCTGCATTTGTTATCTTTCGTTCCCCTTAATCGTCAGTTTCCGAAGGCTTGCAAAACAAACATACGGACAGTAATGATCCTCCAAGGAGGCCCAGTAATATCTGTAGCGAGTGCTGTTCCCTTAATATCGATATTATCGTTCATGCAACTATCGATCGTTATAACTGATGGCAGCGATGTAAATACTACCTCTATAGTACCAATTTTGTTGCTAAAATGTTGACTTGTAGTCGATCGATTAATCATAAGTGTCGATTTATAAACGTACATAAAGTGCACTCTGTCCTGCTACCACCTTGCTGACAAGCTAACGTGTTTGCTATGATATGAACTGACATAACATGCAAAGATGTTTTATAGAGACATACAAAAGAGTATCGATGTAGTTATTAATAGTCAATTTTGCTAATGATGATGGATGCTAATAAAGCGGCAGCCATCTTAGAAATAAAGGGGTTTATTCCGATGTAATCGATAAAATTATCGATACCTTAAGAGCACTAGTCACGAATGATACGCCCAGAAGGGATTTTTTACCCGTCGATAGTAGTGGAGATGTTATTTGTATTAATTAAAATGTAAATCTAGACACGAGTTTAATTTAGTGAGGCGGCAAAATGCTTTTAGGTTGTTGGTTGCGTTTATTGAATTTTAATTGCAGTCAAGTCTGAGTGGCTTGTATTTATTTTGTGTTGTTATTCAACAGGTATTTTTGTGATGATCTATTATGGAAATGACATTATATCGGGCTAAATTTGATTTACTACAATGGTCATATCTTCAAGATTATTTCCTAGACATTGTTAACAATTTGATTGAAATAAAGTTACGCTGAAAACATAGTTACTTGGGTACTGGTTCAAGTACCTACTTATTGTTTATACCTACTTACATTGCAGGTGCCAACAATTTCATCAGTCAAGTTCCTTATAAGACCACCTCTTTGAAAAAAATTATAGCATCGAGTCAATTAAAATAGATAATAAAATCGATATATCTAATCGATGCCTAGGCATTAAAACTTACATTTACTGTTACTGTTACAGCCTTTTTATCGTCCCACTGCTGGGCACAGGCCTCCTCTCACACGGAGAAGGATTGAGCATTAATCACCACGCTTGCTCAATGCGGATTGGTGATTTCAGACTATATATATAGTCCAGGTTTCCTCAAGATGTTTCCCTTCACCTTTTTATCAGCCATTGGTGTCTAAGATTACTTAGAAAGTACATACAAACTTAGAAAAGTTGCATTGGTACTTGCCTGACCTGGAATCGAACCCACACCCTCATACTCGAGAGGTTGGTTCTTTACCCACTAGGCCACCACGACTTTAACACCGCGACACCACGAAAACTTACATTTGATTCAGCTATTAATACTTCAAATACCGAAAGCGAAATTACGATATTATCTTCTGTTTTTTTCGATCGACCAAACTTATTAGATCTTTAAGACTTCTATAATGAATTTTAGCATGACTTACAGATTTCAATTACTTCGGTTCTCAGGTCAGCTACAGCTGAAACAAGAAATTGAACTCTAAGTTCACAGTCATAAGGTATAAAGTTGCGCAAAGTTATTAAATCAACATCAATAATAGCATGGCTGAGCTTAGCGCTCAATTGAAACTTAGTGAATTATTACACACGATAATAATCTCCATAAATAATGATGAGGACAGGTGTTCAAAACCCATGAAGATTGCATTTTTTTCAATTGGTTTAGTAATCTGGTGCATCTTGATCGAGTCGTGTTCTTAGACTCTAGCTCATTGTACCTACGTCAGCACAAGATTAAAATAATTAATTTATTATATTTGTTTATGCCTTCAATCCCGTAGTAGATGGCTTGAACTGTTTAACTGTTTATTTTTTTTGGGTAGACTTTAAGTAAAATTTTGCTCTTCACAAAGTTTGTAACTTGTTGCAGCTTGAAATTGTAATATTTTTTTAAATGCTTCTTGATTTCTCCGAAGCTTTTAAGTTAACATAGTTACAGGCCCTTATCTCTTGGAAAATTAATAGGAAGTAAAGTTACACAGGTTCTTCAAAATGGTTCTAGCTGGAATTACTGTCTACGTCCTCTTGAATCTTGCAGTTGATCATGCTCATGCTAGATCAGGGTCAAATAGTAGTGTAGGTTTAGTTCCAAGAACAACATAATCTATATGATCATTTTACTTTAATAAAAATCTCACATAATGCTTAATTTCATGCTATAAAACTTTATCCAAACAATAAAGTTAAAATCGTTTTAATTAACAATAAATTGTTATAGCCTACATTTAAATTTTTCGATTGCCCTCGCATATAAACTCAGGATACATTTACAGCGGCCTGTAATATTTTGGGCATGAACTATTTTTTACCGGTGGATCTGCTCGCTAATTCTTTTCATACATACTTAGTACCAAGTTCTCTTCCCGAACAATATTTATATAATTATCATATTAATATAACGCTATGCCAGAATGATGACTTTTTGCTAGTGCTATCGGATTATTTTTGTGCTTTTGATTAAAATTCCAACAGAAATCTGTCAAATAAAAGACCGCAACGGAAAACCTCAGATGTTTCTTTCTTTACCTACATGAAAAACTTCTGCAGTGTCTGAGTGGATAAAGGGGTAGTATCATTGACATAAACAAACAAACATCGAATCTTTTTTTGCGTTGCGAAATTAATTTGACGTTGATAGCATTTTTATTTTATCGATATACGGCTGTTGTACCGGTGGCTAAAACAATTCGCATTAATATAAACCGCTGTAAAACATAATAACGCAGACATTTCTTTTTCTTTCATGTTTATTTAGATTGCAATAATTTTATTTCAAAGAATCGGTGTCTTATTAAAAAAAACTTCCATAACCATTTAAAAATTGCATAATATGACGGTGCCATTCTATTAAAAAAAAAAAAAACAAGTTTTTCCCTACCTTCATTGATTTAACATGGCTTAACTTCTCTCCTACTGAAATGAAACCCTCGCAATTAGTTTTGTAACCATCTAATAATATCATAAAGAACCCTGGCAAACAAGTTGCCCTATAAAATTGAAGCAATTACCTACGCGATAGCCCGCAAAACCTACGAAGAAAACATAAATCTATCAAATAAATACATCGATACCGCCCAATATATCGTCGGGCAGCACTATTTGTCTTCACATTTAATAGAATAAGGGTTAATAAGAGGCATCGCGTCACATTTGAGTCGCAGTGATAATTCTTCATTGGTACGTAGTAAATAACGTTCCCCTTTAGACTGTAGTACGTCGGTTAATTTTAATTGGATCCGAGTAAAACCCACTATTGCCACTAAATGCTTTATTGCTAATTGATCTGGAGCTCAGCGGAAATGGGAAACTGTACGGCACACGCATGTTGATAAGTATTTAAAGTGAATTTAGTATACAGTGACGGAGATGGGTAATTGAAAACTGGTTTTCATTTGGAGCTTATCATTGTTCAAACTACACTTTAGTGTCTACCCTGGGATGGTGATGAGGATTAAACCATCAAAGAAGTCTCTTTATTCTGCCTACTTATGTCTAAAAGGTAATAATGAGTAAAATGTTGTTTGTGGCTAACCAAATGAGTGGGTAGTTAAATAAGCAGAAACCAGTTAAGACTAGAGTAGTAACAAGTCATAGCGGCTAATATTTCATTGGTTTTTAACGGACAGCTGTAAAATAATGTAACTGACCTATAGTCCAAAGACCTTCATAAGTTACCGCCATGATATGGCTAGTAAAATTTTACTAGTCTCTGAAACTACTGCTGATTCCAATAAGCTCTAAGATGGTGCCATTTGATTACACTAGATCTTATCTAGCTGTCTAAACGTTCTATGTCAACGCCTGGAATTCTGCTTGAGTTCTATGAGACACATCGTATTAGCAATGAAAACTAAATACCTACGTCCATCAATACCCAATCAAGATAGCAAATAAACACAGATTCTACATCGAAAAGATGTATGAAGCACAATAACTCATTTCGTTATCGAAGTGTTACCCTATAGATGGTGCATCGAGTCGCGAAAGTTGCATCTTAATAACACTGGGGATAGATACTATCCCATAGAATTATCACATAAATCAAGCGAGTCAATGATTAATACGATATAGACGATGAGAGTCTGACCACTAGTGCGTCGTTATAACGGTGTTGTGTAATTAAATTGAGCTTCCGTATACATTGAGGCGGTGTGCTGTGACGGCTCTGGTAATAGAGGATCTCTACGCTCAACTGCTAAGCGGCACGCCTTGGAAAATTGAGCGTTAGACATCAACAATATAATCTTTTGAGCGTTTCGCGGTGATGAGAGTTGAGAATACATTGTAGGACATACAATGAGAGCTGAGGTAACGTGAAACGCAGAGGTCTGTACTAAATACAGGCTTGTTCTAAGAGGAACTGGCAATACTTAGTGCAGGAATGTGGGCAATGGGTATCCGTGTGCCATGTTTGGCAGTGCGTTATGAATTAGTTAAAATTCAGTTAAACATATAGGTAGCACAAATTAGATAAATATAATAATTTATGTAACATGTAAAAAACTTGCCAAACAATTGTACAGTTATCGGCACGGATATCGAGCCATGACCTTCACCTGCGCAGAAGCGATTTACTGCCTTATTGCCTTATGCGTACGGGTGCGCAAAGCGATCCCCACTCTTCCGCCGAGAGCCCAATATCCGTGCCGGTATCTGTACTTCAATCAAAAAGATGGAATGCAATGATATATTATATACTTTACTTTTCCAGTGCAACAAAACAAAAACCAGTATTCTTTCGAAGCGTGTCCTTAAAAATAACTACCATACAAAGTACATACACTGTAGCAATCAATAAATCAACGAAATCCAAAGATTGCCTTCATTAAAGTAATTATCTCCGAGTAACCAAAGTAAACGTATATCAGGTTTCGTAAAAGTACACCTCAAAACAAAATTACTCTAAAACTCGAGGTTGTAGGTACCAACACAATAAGACTTCCTGAAATTAAACAACTTTGTTTAATGATGCCGACGTAAGACTAATCATTATTTAATAATTATACTATCAAATATTACGAGAAAATTGTAATAGCTGTAATTTTATATACAGTTAAATGTTATTGATTTTGGCTGGCTTGTGTATCGCTTCTTGATTTGAAAATTACTTTTAGATATTTAATTTGAACTACTTGCAAATTTTCATGATACACCTATTCCATTTAATTTGCGTCTCGATGTTACTTATATAGTAATTTGCTATACATAAAAACAATTATAAGAATACAAAAAAAAGCCTATATACTTATACAATATGCATACCAAGATACCCAAGTTAATCTTAATCCTGTATATTTTATGGTACCGAAACATTCGATACTTTATCGTCCTATCTTAGATCATTAGACCACTTAACAAAAGAATTCCTAGACATTTAATTACGCTACAAATATTATAGTTTTCTAAACATCGTTATAATTCAGCTAATGTCCACACTACCCATTAAAGTAACTCCGAACAATCCATTAACTATGATAGAAAGATCTTAAATCTCCGTAAGTTTGAATCAAAATATTTCATTCATAATAGTTAAATTAAAATGGATGCAGAAATGTTTAAGGAACGTGACTCTAAAGTTAAATATGCTGAACATTAAGATTCCAACTTAGACGAAGATGATATCAAGGCGAATAACTTAAATAAACTTAGAATAAAGTACGTTATTATATTTGATGATGATAATAATGAAGTAGCAAAAAGTGCTGGGAAATTGTATGCTGAGTAAAGCTATGAGAATCAACTAGTTTGGCAAATAAATCAAAAGAGTAGAATATTCTTTAGGAGACTTACTATTGAGCAATTTTTTTCTCTATGGATACTTTTATGAAGTACGTGCTATTGTTAGGATACTTCAAATAGCAGGTGATCATAAAAGTTTTTAAATAACTTTAAAACATCCGAAAGTAGATCCTTCAAAATGACAGATGTGTTTTTTATGCGCATGAGATATTCAGTGCCCCTGCGATTGTAAAACAGATGTATTCCTACTCATACAATAACCAAAGCATAGAAAAAGGCTATGATCGTCATATTTTACATAAACTTGATCTAAATTTCAAGTACTTACATCCGTTGGCAAGTTATGTTACCAATGTTTGTAATGAATAGTTTTCGCAGTACGCATGCCCTGGCGTTAAGCGACTCGACCATGGTGGTCCGAGTGCAAGGCACGTTTGTTGTATTTCACGATGTTAATTTTAAAATTAGCGTCGGCAAACAAATCCTGTAAATTGTTTGCTTTCGTCTACCGACAGAGCGGTGCTAATGGCTAAAGTTAAATCCTACTACTCAATGGTAAGTTCAAAAACACAACTAAAAGCTTCGCATTTAAAATGATTCCTTCGTTTTCATTAACGAATTTTTCATTTTCAACCGCTTCCCATATTCAATATGGAAATATTTTGTTCCAGTAGCGGACCACACAAGGACGAAATTGGTAGTCCGCCGCATCTCGTTTTGCATATTTTCTGCATTACTGAGCAAAAGTCTTTTGTCAATATTGTCTCCTCGAGTCATTGAGTAAATGACGGAGTCTGTCTACTAAATATACAAAATGTAAATTAAGCTCCGGCATGTTGTTTTGTTGCTTTGTTTGTTTAATATCTCAATATCCTTTAATATTGCACGGAGTACTTAGTTTCAGTTTTATGTAGTCTGATGACAAAGATTTTAATGATGCCGCTGTAAATTTCTTTCTAGATCGTAATGGAGTTTCTTGCGAACTATATTAGCGGAGTGAACGGGAGATTCCTGCTTTATCGCCTTTACTAACGGTTTTATAGGACTTTGTCTAGTAGCACATCTAATACAAACACTTACGCGTTTTAATAAAATGGTTGGTGTCTTTCCTAGAAAGTCTCTTATTACGTAGTATTTGCGAAAAGTGCATAACCATTTAAAGTTGACGAAACAGTTACGCCGCAAGACGAGATAGCCCAACTGCTGAGAATTTAACAAAAGCTTTTTAATATCAGCACACACCCCGAGGCAGGAAGGGGTTATTTACATAAAAGCCACGTAGTTATTTAAGAACAATCCGGTATATATGTGTGTATACGAGCGAGACACAAATATTGTTATGCTAACTGGCTTCGTTAGTTTGTTCCTGGGAATTGTTTCGCTTTGTTGAAAGAGTCGGTACGTGAGCTCGGATTTGCACCGTGATCTCTGTAACTGAGTTTGTGTACCAACTAATTTGCTTGAATTTAATTAAGATTGTATGAAAACGGATAAGTTCGGAAGTTATAGAAAGTATTATATTGCAAGTTTGTGAGTCGGACAACATTACTTTTAGTCTTACGTAGGAAGACCAGCGTGTTCTTAAAGGAGTACTAGGTGAGCTGGTTTTATAAGCATTTCTCGGTATTTACATTTTAAAGTTTATATAAGTTTGAAACTTAAACTAACAAGATTAACTTGTATCTATACTTAAAAGCATTAACTTAATTATCTTAAGTCAGGAGTTTATCTAAGCCAAGTTTACAATTTTATCACGTGCCTTAGATTAGCCTCTACTACGAGTTTACTTTTAAGTGTAAGATGCACGCAATCAGTAAAGACTAGAATATTCCTGACTTCAAAATTGTAGATTTACCTCCTAATATAAAGTCCTTCCTTAAAATTATCACTCAAAAGACGCTAACAAATAATCTCCGCCACTTTCTATAACTGCATCAGTTATTCGCAATTGACAGACTACCAGCTGACGGTTTTCCAAAACCCATTCAAAGTAATGCTAGGCAGTGTTGTCTGCCATGATTACACACTTCTCCTCACACGAGCCCCAGACGTTTGCAAATTACTCCTTACCTTCAATACTGGATGGTTATTCCGTCATTGATGGCTCGAAGGCGATTGTAGTATCGAATCGGAATGTGTAACGCGTGACTCCTAATATTTTGAATGTCAATTCCGATTTCAGAGCAGTGGTAGTTGAGTGTCGTTGTAAATTAGAGGTTGTTGGCAATGATACTGGCTGGTTGTTTGACGGTGCTTATTGCTCTATCTTATAAAATGAATTCAAGTTCAATAGCACTGTTGTAAACAGCGAAAGGCTTGCTGATTATAGCTATAAAATAGAAAAGATAGCCCTTACATAACTCAGACTTGAAGAAAAGTCAACCTTTACAGCAAACAGCTCAAAACTGTTGGTCACCCCATCTCCTTGAGCATCTAACAAAACAAATTCAAAAGTAACGAGCAACTCAATAATAACAGTGAAGTATTCGCCAGTACTGCAGCACGTTATAAAGTGGGCTCTTTGCGCAGTTTGTGTGTAGTCCGTCACTACAGGTAATTGCGTTGAAAGCCCCACTCGTTTGAGCGATGACGTTTTGATTTATTTGTAACGTGATGGGTACTTCGTGGAGTTTCTATTGTAGAAGGAAATAACGTTTTGGTGGAAATGTCGTGGTACAGGCGTTGTAGGTTCTTTAAAGGTTGCAATGTTAAAGGCCTTCTCAGAATGTCACTTAGTTCATAAACACATCAACATACTTGCTATCAATGGGATGACATACGTTGCAGATGATTCTAAGTTGTCACGATACAATTTTCCTCTTAAAATAACATACTACTATATCTATAATATCTATTGGTGATCAAAAACAAATTATTCTCAATAACGCCACTTTCACAGTTGCAATTACAAACGGTTGATAGGTAAGCACGAAGGAAAGAGTACTGAGAAATAATTTCAGCCAGGCTTTAACGACTATGCCGCCAGCTAACAAGAATAGAATACATGTAACATGCACGTGAAGTACTCGTCAATAACAACGCGATTAGTGCAGCAAATAAGCTAGCTGGTAGAATATTCGATTCTGTCAGTTTAAACTGCAGTTGGAAAACCTGGCTCCACAACCTCGTTTTATCAAGAAGGCAAAAACCCGGGTTAATCTTTGGTAATCATTCATTTTTACCTCTTCGGAAATCGATACACCTAATTATAAATCGATGCTCGTAATAATTTATATAGGTATCGATTCCCGCTAGACTCAAATCATGTCTATTTAAATATATGCCGAGTATTGTTTGTAAGTTGTACATCGAGGTAATTTTCGGGCGAATTAATCCGTATTCCTATCAAATTAGTCAATTACTGTACCGAGGTTCGATGTGCGATTCTAAACCAATTGACAACTGATACCGATCATTCGATTTAGGTAATTGCATCGATGATATCAATACGTGTAATGAAACGTATTTCTGTTAAGCGATAAATCGCGATACGAGCTTATCTGAATGGCAAATCTAATTCGTTGCGTTTCGATTTCTAATCAGAATAAATCAAGATCTTCATTTGTCTAACAAACGTGTTTGGAAGATTAGTTTTAATTCCCAAACTACGGTAAAGCTCGATATTTTGTATATTATGTTTTAAATTAATTGTGCTACATATATATATATATGTTCAGATATAATAATATGTTCATTCTCAAGGTCAACTCTATCTCTGTACCAAATTTTATTAAAATCAGTTCAGAGACAGGCAGACAGACAGACAGAGTTACTTTCGCATTTATTAGGAGTTATGCCCGATTCGTCATTTTAGTGATTTGGCATCCATAAAAAACGTGTACCGATTTGTCATTCGATAAAATATTTTATTTTGCTTAGTCCCAATTGGTCATCCGTACTTTATTTTGTAAAAAGTACTGTCAACAAGAAAAGCTTTACAATATTGTATTTTTTTTTTATTTATGTTGGTTATGTTTTTTTTCCAAATATGGCAAGACGCTGTTAATAAAATCGCGATTTCAACGGCGTCACACAACGCACGGCCAAAACCAAAATACCAGGATCGCATAAATCAGATGAGTAATATACCAATTAACGAGTGTCCATGGAACTGCCAACCATGTACTAGGACCGCATAACTTACAGGAGTATAGCAGTCAAGAGTGTCACGATTTTACGATATATAAAATCAGGTAATAAAACAGAAGCCTTTTGTTTTCTAGAAAGAGACAAAATATAGAAGAAGGGGCAAAGTATGGTCCGGTTTCTATTGTTTTGTGTAAGTAACTATTTACTATTATCGGTATTAGCAAAAAAACATGTGGTGTAAATGCATTATTAGTTGGTTGTTGAGTTAGTAAAAATGAATGTTTGCATGTGAGTTAGTATAAATTAATACCGGAAAAAACAGTAAATAGCACAGTTTGGGACCAAAACTTAAGCACATTTAAATGGATAAAATAAAATAAATATATGGATGGTAATTGTCTACTGGTAGAGAACGCCTAAGGCGTTAAGTCCGCCGTTGTACAATGTGTAAAAAGTATTTTAAATAAATAAATAAATAGTAAGAACAAGAAGTTTAAGAAGATAATTGAACTGAAACGTTCTGTTTATCCGAACAAGGTCCAATTAAAAAAAAAAAAAACTGCAGTATGTGCGACACAACTGCTGACTAGATTCAAATTATTTTTGTTAATTAAATTTGAAATTTATTTTCTTGTTTGTGAATATTTTTATGTATACAATCTCTTTGTCAGTTATGGGCTCCTGGTACTTTTGTTACCGGTACAAAAAGTATCGAGTCACATTTTCGGGTTTATAAAATGCCCATGTTGTCTTCACCTGTGTTTTAATGTAAATTTTATTATATTTATATGAGAGCTATTAAAACCTTTACCTACATCATTTAAAATTTCTTCTAACACTTTCATTTCTGACGGTACTCTGCTACGTGAAATTTTATGCGGGTGACGAAACGGAACTCAAAATTTAAATATTAAATTATTTATTTTGCTCGAATGACCAATCGGGATTTGGTGTATGGAAAAAATAGTTGGTGACCAATCGGTACTAATGACAAATTGGGAATAACTCTTTATTAGGTATATTAGTAGGGATACCTCGCTGGTGTGTCACTGCTTCGCTTACAGTGTAACACCCACCTTACACCCAATCTATTAATTAAAGCTTCATACAATTAACGGATTTGAACGAACGAATATACCAAACTCTTTCCTATAGATTGGATGTTTGATACATAAACATGGGCCAGACACCTTTTTCCGAGTTTAATAACACCTTAATAAGCCTTAATGTAATTCTGGTTAATTAGACTTTATCTGTTCTTTATCTCGATAAATGTCTTCCACGGTGCCCGTGATTTTATGTTTGGTAAATATTTTGTGTGATGAGAGGCCCCTGTCTTTAGATAGCGAACGCATTAACATTTTGTGTGACCGGCGTTTCCTACTTTGATCGGCTACGTCGAGTGTGAAGGGATTATTTTATAATCTGTTTTTTTTTTGTTGGGTTGTAGGCATACTTCGGATTTTTATATAAAAAAGGTGCCTACTGACGTTTTTGTATACAAAGAAAAAACTCGCGTCTGACTTGTCCATATCTAATCGTCTTTTCTCAGTTGACGTTTAGGTACTAACTAAGTATTGTAATCAAAGTTATTTCCACAGCGCAAATATTTCATATTCAAACAAGGTATAAAATGACTCAAAAGTCTCGTAGACCACACCTCTAAGGTACACTATAAACACATTTCTCATTCCAACCCAACGTACACCAATGAATTGTAGGCTTAACATAATATAAACGATGAAAGTGACAATATTGCCCTTTCTATCACTTTTCAAGTGGCGAACAAAGAAATAAAGCGAGGGGCAACATTTTGTGCCACAAATCGTATAAATATGGCGGCTACATGCCATGTTTGGTTATTTGTTTGATAACTAGCTATGGCCCCAGCTTTGTCTGTATGTGGGCAACGGATCTATAAAGCACGGACAGATTTTTATATCGTAGAATAGTATTTATTTTTAAGTAAACTATGTGTCTTGTTGCTGGATGATAAATGAATATTTTTCTGTTTTCATTTATTTTACCCATACTTTATTTCCAACATAGTTGGGAAAAGGCTCGGGATAATGATGACCCATTCTTTCTCAATACAGTAGATTAGCGTTCTATTTTTCGCTTTCACGATTTTGTAAAATCTTCAATTAGCAGATGGATAACAATAGGCTTAGTTCATATTATTTTGTTTTTTTTTTCTACGTATCATATAAGCATATACTACAAGTCAGCGCAAATATTTAAAGAAAGCTGATAAAACAGCTCACACCTTGTAGCTTTTTGTCCAAAAAGAAAATACTGCCGACTTACTTTCATATGTCTGATCAATACGCAAGGCGTAAAACTTCAATGTTGAATGTTGACTTTCAACTTGACGATTTTTCCTCGAATCATCAGCAAATGGTTGGAGCGGTGTCAGATTAAACAGTAGGTACGTATTTGTGGATAGTACAGTAACAAGAAGGAGTATAAAAAGTTTATTTGTAAAAACGAAGAACAGTGTTATGATGTTATAAAGCCATGATTGTCAGTAGAAGACATAAAATGATGACGGGTTTAATGATGAGACGGTTTTAACTGCACAAATTCCAACACAAAATATTTTTTACACACAAACGAGGAGTCAACCTAACAATGTTTGCCCATCCGTGAAGTTATGAAACACACATACCTATGAAATCCATTAATGCCTTCCACATTGAAAATTTACAGCTAAAATTAAACACCAACTAACACGTAGATTAGCACCCAACTGTAACTACACCATTCTGGAACATTCGCTTAAAGTTGGGAATTAGGACAAAAGCACCAACAAAACCTACGTGATACATTAAAATGTTTTATTTTCATACGACGAGTGCTAGAATGAAGTCACGTGCTTGCTACATGCGAACTCACTTTGCTCGTCTCCAAATTTATGCAACTTTTCACGATCTAAAAACCTCTCATAACCCCTTCTGGAAACCAGTGTTATTGCGGTACTATTCTGAATAATGAAACTTACGCTTAAAAGAGTTTCTTATGAATAATGATGACGTACAAGAGGATGAATGTTAAGTTTTTCTTTATTTTATTAGATTATACGGTTCTTATCATAACTTGATCGCTCCGAATTGACCAAAAGTCAAATGTACGATCGACAAATAATACTGTTTCTCAAATATCGGAGCTTTATATTTTTTTTCCGTGTTACAGACAGGCTGACACAGAGCATATAGTCACGCAAAATAAGGAAACGAAGTTAAAAGGAAAGTTGTTAAAAAATCACTAGGTACATACTTAATTATACTGCGATATTTCGTCTCATATGCCCAAAGGTTACACACGTGAGGTTTTTATTGAAATGGTTCAAATAAACCACATTTTATAATTTTTAAAAGTAACCTAACTACACATAAACACGTGTGCGAATGAAAATAAATTTACTTCAAGTTAATGAGCATTTTTTAAGGTGACCTCCCGAGGCCAAAGATGTTAATGTCCGTAATTACTGAATTTAATGAACTACAATTTTATTACAAATCCAATCTACCGAATTAATAAGTTGGTAATCTTAAACTGTAGACATTAATTGTAAACGATACAACATAAGGTCACGATTATTTTGGGCAAAACCTTTTAAATTGTTCACTTATCTATGCCCAAAAACCTTCCAGTCGTATCACAAAATTATTATTTTACTTAGAAATAATGAATATAATTCCTAATTCACATTATATTATATTTTTCAAGCATCCACATCAAAGATTAGCTTGCTTTGTTCTCCTTCTTCTATCTGTTTCATAAAACACAAACATGCAAATCAAAAAGTCAACCTTCCACATTTCAGCATCAGAAATGCCACTAAAAACACAGAATACAGTTTCCTATTCCCAGCTGTGACGTGTAAGAGGGACAGTGGAACATCTAGCCGGCACCAAAGTGGCGGGTTACGCACGGACCATAGAGAACAAAATGACTAGCGGAGATTGTATCTTGTAAGAAAGTTGCGCGCCAAAATGCAGGTGTTCGGGGGATGAAAGACGTTATTAGCTCCACCCTCGTATAAGATTCCGCCAAAATTATTTTTAAATAAAATCATCAATCAATCAAAGCCAATTTTTGACAGATTGGTCGTGATTTGACAAGGAACCCGAACGCCTCATCAGTTCTAGTAACATTTCGTTTTCGACCTACAAGAAGGCAGCTAAAGTAGCTTCGCTATAGCATCTCCGCTATCCTTCCTTCCTCCGTGGCACGGGTGGACCCACGGGCAAAGTTGCTGCTATCCGATTGCATTACCTCATTCTTTCTTATTTACAAGGAAACCTCTTGCACGGACATTCGTTAGCTCTGGGGAGACCAAACTGCTTTGGGATTTATATTCTGTTTGTACATTGTACTTCCATTAGTTTGGTTTGCATTTCATTTGTTTCTGATCAGAGTGGGGTGGCCTTTGTTTTTTTAAGCCAATATGCAGTGCTTTTATAGGCTCCTGTATAGTTTGGAGGTTATGAGCTCGTCTCGTATAAAATGCTGTAATTGTGTTCTTCTGATGTTAATAAATTATTTAATTCAGTTCTATCGGTAAAATATTCAGAGTACATATTAAGACATTTTGAAAGCAAGTTCATGAGCTCTCAAAAAATATGACGGAATAATCTCTGAATCCCAGTGTTTAACATAACTTTATGATCAAACAAAATCAAGCAAGCTTCACAATTTTGCCTAAACGAGATTTAAAGAGATCCCAGTCTGATCACTTTTACAACATGAAAAGTTAATATTCTATAGGACAGGGCCTATTTTGGTAAAATATAACTTTATCTTTTACACGAGAATCCCTGTTCGCTGGAAATGTCAGTTTTCTGTGAAGTCTATATACAGGGTTTAAGGAAAGTTTTGTTACTGGTTGTAGGTACGTACCTACATTTATAATGAATATTAAAATAAAATATGAAACCCTGATAAACTTTCGTGTACCTTCCTGAGAAAGTACTAAGGATAAATTGTAAAAAAAAACTAAATATACTTTTTTATGCGATACTATTTTTAGTACAGTTTTATAGATATTTCCTCGTTGGTCTAGTGGTTGCAAGCGCGGCTGCTGTGCTCGAGGTCTCGGTTTCGATTCCCGGGTCGGGCCGAAATCGCTTTGTGGGTTTTCTTAAACTTTCACAAAGCAGCCCGTAGTCTGGAAGTTGGTGATTGATTCACCTGTGCATCGGAGAGCACGTAAATGTCGGTCCTGCGCCTGATCTCTTTCCGGTCGTGTCGGATTGCCGTCCCATCGGGTTATGAGAGTGAAGGAATAGGGAGTGCACCTGTGTCTGCGCAAATGCTTGTGCACTATAATATGTCCTGCGCAGCTGGCTGATCTCCTTATATGAGAACAGCCGCCGTGGCCGAAATCGACCGTGGACGCCATTATTATAGATATTTACAAAATATTCTGTGGATATAGCAGCACTTAGAACCGTCATCTGCCTAACCTTACCAGTCTATATAAATAAGCTATAGGTACGTAACATTCAGGTATAGGCAGACTATGTGCCTAGTTTGAAATGCAACACCGTGCAACTAATTTCGGCGGCGGCCCCTTTTGGGACGACTCTGCCTCGCGTTAGGTAATCGCAACTTGATTGAATTACTCACGCACGTCAGGATTTCGTCAAAGATTATGAAAATTGTAATAAGCCCTTTCTTATTGCATTTTGAATATACTTAGAATTAAATTATGTTTCGGTAACATAATGTTTGTAGCAACATCATAGCACTTCTTATCTGTAAAAGCAGAAGTGTGCTTTTATAGCACTCTTTCATACACAACATGGCTTAAAAATCCTTAAAAACATACATTACGACGTAAAAATAAAAGCAAAAAATTATCTACTTGCGAATATTCTACCAACAATGTTTATTACATCAAATAAATTGAAGGCCAAGGAATGAAAATAACACCATTCAGCATGAAGAATTTATAGTGATAGGTAACTAAACTATGGAGCCCACCCGCGAAGTAACTGTAACTACATTCTACAATTGAACAAAGGAGGTATCGCATAGATATTTAAGTAACTACCAATCTTGACATGACAGCTGACGGGAGAAAATTGAAGAAAAATGTATTCTATTTTGTACGAGCAAGGCGGGACCGAGGGTAAAATACTAAACCGCAAATATGCATACAATTTTATTTAAATCGTTATTCCAATTTGGCGTAGGGAAGAAGCAAATTATAGATGAAAGATTGTATGATCCATATCGATTGCTATTATAAAATTTGAATGTCGTAATTGTCATCGTCAGTTTATAAGAGACAAACTTCAAAAGGCTCCTAGAGTTCTTGTACATCAATACGAGTAAAAGTTTTGTAATAAAATCTCTTCCTTAAAATAGACAAACAAACCTCCACATCATACTCTTTGGCCCAAAGCTTTATTGCATGTTGCAATACACGTTTATTAATGAACGACAAATACTAATTTCGCATGCCTTTGTCCCGGTCGATCATCGCTCAGCGTTCCTTCGCTTGAGCGCCTGCAATAATCTGTTTGCGACTGACATTTATGAGTATAGCGCCTTGTGTAGCCATTGGCAAAATCCTTTGTGACCCGCCTAAAGGAATACCCATACAGCGTAAGATTCAATTGATGTTGAAGGATTGATTTCGCTGAGCAGTATCGTATTCGACAATGCGCTAGGAAGACTATTGAAATTTGAAATCAAACGAATCGAGCTCGATTTGATCGATTCGATTGTTGTGCTCGATGTTTTGACGCTGTTTATAAGTTACTTTTGTGATTGTAACTTTTTGTTAAGTTTAAGCACTAATCATGGTATCGGTGGAAGATGAATCTATACCTACTTATACTTTTATCAAAATCATCCAATTAATACATACATTGTAACAGGAAATTACCATAGTCTTAAAAAAACATGTAAGTAGTTTTGTCTTATAAACACCAAACTGTCCCAATATTTTCCTATCAGTCGTGCCAACCATCCCACTCAGCTCGTTCATTCCCGTTCCAGAACACCCCGTCAGATTATTAGTCACTTACCGAGGAATATAAACATTGATGTTAAAACATGTCAGCAATCAGCAGTCATTTGTACCCGTATTCCGTACATTAACACCGTATGTTACAAACGCGACACAATTAGTTGAAAACGTCGATTTTTGCGATCGCTACATGTATCGCCTGATATTTTAATAAAGTTTAATTTTGCTTTAAGACATAGGGTTTTAGCGGTTAGTGTGATTTTACATACTTACTCAGATTTGATTTTGACCCTCAACTCTTTATATAGGAATACCTACATATACATAATATGTATATATAGGTACATATCGCACGCTGAGAACGAAAGTGACTCAACTCAAAATTGCCAATTTTTGGGAATAGGCGAAAATGTGTCCGTCGTATTAAGCATTTTCTGTTCATTTTACAATAACGCTAAAACATGGTAACAAAAGTTATGAATTTCTTTTGAAATATATTGTTTGACTTAATAGCTTTAGATACATTATATAGTTTTTGCAAATAAAAAAATGATTTTCCCATATAAAATACGGTTGAGGGACAAAGAGACCGAGATATACCTCTATCCTTTTCTTACCTTTATTGGTCAGTTTTCTAATTTATGTATGATAGAGGATACTTTTTTGAGTCATTCTGTATACTTAACTCATTTTAGCAAAATTTTGAAATCGGTCACTTTCGTTCTCAGCGTGCGATATGACTAACGGTATTTACAAAGTTTTATTTGATCGACATCAACTACTATTAAATGCACGTAATATTTCAAATAATTTCGTTATTTTGAAGAGGTGACCTTGTTTGTGCTCTGAAAAATAAATCTAATATATTTCAATGTTCAGTTACCGAAGTTAGTACATAATGATAGAATTAAATTGAGGAATAATTACTCGTATAATAAGAGAATTGCTTTTAACATCACTCGTCTCTTTGATTACACTCAAGTTCACTCAAATTGAACACCTCATCTTAATTTCTTAGAATTAGTACTCTATTCAAATATGATATGTTAATTACTTTTAATGGCATAATTACATTTATATGTAGAGTAAAACGTGTGTAATTTATTAATATACCTCTAAATATTTTTGCTGTAGTTTAAAATTATCATTACTTTGTAACTATAATTTTGCGCAATCTCATAACTCCATTGAATAAACAGTAGAAAATCAACCGACGTGAAATCAGTACCTTAAACACCCCAAGGCAATAGGTAGCAGTCTATTATTCCATAGACAATATTGCTATTCTTAATACAAATAAATTATGTAGCCGACTTTGTAGTTACTGGCAATTGTTTGTAATTGAAAAATGCTAGAACGATGCATCATGTTCTAGTGCTGGTAAATATCTAGTACAATAATCGACCACCCTGTAGATGGTCGCGGACGCTAGGTAACGCCATAATTGCTACTGTTGGCAGTCAAATTGATGGTCGCAGTGTGATGTTACATTACGCTGGTGGGAGCTGCTGCGTCTAATGTATTTCTGATATTATAGCGCTTAGCTTCCTCAGCGTCTGATCGTTATCTAGACTTTTTTATGCAGCATGATTCTCAGGGCTAATTACCATTGTTGGTTAAGCAAAGTGTTCGTTATCTATGTTAGTCTATATTAATACACATAGTAAAATAGTGGAAACATGTTACTGTTTGTTTGTACCCTTAAGGCTCCGAAAACCCTAAACTGAATTAAAAAAAAAACTTTTTTACAAAAAAATTAAAACGACTTCCAAAAACACTAAAAAGCAAAAAAAAATTAGGTGCATCGGCCTAGAAGTCGGTGTCTAATGGATGTTACTAAGTTAATTTTGCCACCGACTTCTAGGCCGGTGCACCTAAAATTAGTTACTTTTTTGGTTTTTTAGTGTTTTTGGAAGTCGGTCTAATTTTTTTTTTAAGTTTTTTATTTACAGCTTTTCAGTGATACGAATAGTTATCACTATCCATATAAGTGGAAAGTTCTCATCAATACAAAGAATATAAGCCCAAATACGAGATATTTTACATATTCAGTTGTCGAGTTCCCTCGACCTTCTCTGGTCTCCATCATCAGGTCAGCTCCAAACCTTCACTGTTGCAAAGGTCTCGTCAATACAAATAAAATAAGCCCAAACACGAGGTAGTTTACATATTCAGTTGTCGAGTTCCCTCGACCCTCTCTGGTCTCCATCATCAGGTCAGCTCCAAACCTTCACTGTTGAATAGTGCTTTCAAGCATACACCTGAGTATTAAGTTTTTACCCTATGTATGACTACAACTTTCGAAGGTTGCCCTCGATTTCTCAGGGTTTCCATCATCAGATCCTGACCTGATGACTATGGGACCAACTGGCAGCTATTCCGCGTCGAACAAAAAAAGAATCACGTAAATCGGTCTATGAACCTCGGAGTAATCGATGCACATACATAGAAAAAAAATATACCGGCCGAATTTTAAAAAATATTTCACTGTTGGGAAGCTACATTGTCTTCGAGTAGCATAAGCTATATTTTATCCAATTAGAGGTAGTTCCCACATGATGCGAGTCGTGCATCCGCACTAAAACTGTTAGTTAATCGCAAAATAGGCAGTGAAAACTACTTTATCAAACACGGCTAATCAGCAATGGTGACTCAAAACACTTAATCTTATCATCATTTCCTACCGTTTTGATCTTCACTTCCCGTTTCTTTGATGAACTAACCATCCACATAAAGTGACAAACATTTCCTCCAAACATTCATAAAGGGGGGACATATCAAACGCTACAAAAGCAACAATATGCGCGGTCATAAAGTCGCACCGCTGACCATTCAACACTTGCATCGAAGCGTTGATTACACGGCGCGTGTGTCGATTTATAACGCCAATTAGTCAGAGACGCGTGCCAACGTACGACGACAACTGACAAATCGCAGTCGACTGCTGACTGTCGCACGTGGGTGGCGAGCCTTATTCCCCTACGGTTAATGTACTCGGTATTACTAATAGGTAGCAATTTTTGTTGTAATTCCATTGCTGACGTCATAATTTTATGGTAGCTAAAATTTTTTAACAAGTCATCATCATCATTCTCCGAGCCTTTTTCCATACTATGTTGGGGTGCGACTGCCCTATCTGGCCTCCTCAACTCAGTTACCCAGGCGACCCAATACCCCTTGGTTAGACTGGTGTCAGACTTACTGGCTTCTGACTTCCGACGTAACGACTGCCAAGGATTTAAACCGCCACACCATTTTTTTATGAGAAATTGCCAGGCTCTATTCGCGTAACCAATTACCCAGTTTCCTTCGTGCGATATAACTTGTTCAATATTCTTAAGATAATGATACTTGTCCTGCATCCTGTATAGTTATCAAGAAATAAACACTATCCAGTCACCACTTTACAATTACTCAATGTTTATATACGTATAAAAATATTGAATATACCCAATAAGGTTAAAATCTATGTTGCATTTTATCTACTCCTACTCCATTCAATTAAACGTTTTGGCACCATCTTTTTAAAACATACATATTCATATACAATTTATCTTACTAAAGTTATCCACTTTATTTCATAGAAAACTGGTCAGCACTGACAGAGCCAGTTATAACCTCCAAAACTCAGCGATATAAATTGAAATGACTTCGAATAACGCCTACCCAAACGGTTTCCGTCTAAACGATCTGATAAACGGATTGTCTCAATAATTAATTGTGACATTTATCACAACACCGGTACTATATAGGTACCTACGTGTGAAATTGGTTTCGCATGCAATCAAAGAACTAATTTGCATAATTACTGCGTATAGCAACCGCAATAATTGGTTTCTAATTGATGTCAATTTGTCATTGGGATTCGATAATTGCTCGATATAAAGAGCTTATGAAGTAAGTTTGTACGGTATAAATTACTCGATTAATGACTTATCGTTATGATAATCGATACCGCTGATTAGATGAAACAATATAACTGGTGTCATGTTGGTTTACATATTCTATTTATGTCTTGTGTAGTATAAACTGAAGAGAATAAGCATACTCTCATCACACCACAAAATTAACAAAAAATAACTACACTTGTAGCGCAAAACCACGATTTCATTGCATAACTGTGCAGTTGAAAATCATTCTTTCAGAATGTTACTGCAAAAAAAAACAAAAATTACAAAAAATCGCAACCACCGAATATTTGTAGTTGCTCACATCGCTTTTCAGAATATTTTTTAAAGCTCGCGGTCGATTATTCAGCGAGATGCCTGAGCCTCGTGACGGAGCGATAGGCGGTTTAAACCGACCTGTGTGGCCGTGCAATTTAAAATTTAATCACGCGTTACGTAGATACAGTCAGAGAGTAAAGTTTAACGCGTACGAGTACACAAGGTGCCAAACTTAGACCGTGGTGAAAATTGCCGTGAAATTTTTATAAGTTTATGCTTGCATCTTTTATTTGCACTGAAGTGTATGATAAGGTGTTGTACTTGCTTTCATGTAGCGTTCACATGTGTTGGTTGTTGAATAAAATAAAATTAAATTGTGTTTCTTCTGTTACATAGATAGGTAGATAGCCAATGCCATTATTGCAAGTTTTTGTTTTGTTGAGAATTTGTACTTTATATGCTGACTATACGCCATTGATCAAATTAACGTTTATGATAACTAACCAGTATTGAGTAAACATTATTGTGGATAAATTAAATTGTTAATATCAGCCTATAGGCTCTATAAACCACTTCTTGACTGAGTATGACTGACAGTATAGATAGGTACAGTAAACAAATGAATATGTAGTCAATTTCTTAACTCCCAGAAAAAAAAAACCTTAAACAATAAACACTAACCCTCGTACCACAATAACTTTTAAAAGCCTGTTGAACACTTGTCTAAAAAAATCAGAATATGTATCCTACTTATTGACTTGAGAAGGCCAGAGAATTTAACAAACCTCTCTACATTTGTTTTGTTGACTTTTCAAAGGCGTTCGACTCAGTGAGGTGGCCGATACTTTGGGATACTCTCTTGGCTATGGGAACACCTAAACATCTAGTTCACCTTCATAGGAAGCTTTATGAAGAAGGAACAGCTTCGGTGAGAACAGACGACGTCTCATCACATAATTTTCATCCAAGTGCCGGGGTCCGTCAAGGCTGCATTTTATCACCACTTCTGTTCAACATCTACACAGAACTCATTATGAGAATAACACTCGAGAATTGGTCAGACGGAATCGCTATAGGAGGTTACAAAATATCTAATCTGCGATATGCAGATGATACAACTCTATTTGCATCTAGCATAGATAAAATGGAGTCCCTGCTGAACAAAATGGAGCGTGTTAGCCTTGATTTCGGACTGAAGATCAATCGCAGCAAGACTAAAAATATGATTGTCGATAGAGCTAATAACAACTCGCCCGAAGTCACTGAAATTGCGAATTGCAACGTCGTACAATCATATATCTACCTTGGGACACTAATCACCAACACAGGTGGATGCGCGGATGAGATCAAACGACGCATGGCTATCACCAGGTCTTCCATGGATCGGCTCAGGAAAATATGGAGAAACAGGAACATTACAAAAGCCACCAAAATGAGACTTGTTAAGGCACTAGTGTTTCCCATTTTTCTTTACGGTGCAGAGACATGGACATTGAGGGAAAGTGAGAAAAAGAAGATAGACGCTTTGGAAATGTGGTGTTGGAGAAGAATGCTTGGAGTATCGTGGACTGAATTCCGGACCAACGCATCTATTATCCAAGAACTCGGCGTCAAGCAGCGTCTATCTTCCATCGTCCAGTGTCGAATACTCACTTTCTTCGGACACATTACACGTCGAGAGGGCGTTTCTGTGGAACGACTTGTGGTGCAGGGGAAAGTTGAAGGCACAAGAGCGCGTGGCAGGTCACCGATGCGTTGGGCTGACCAAATAAAAACCGCACTCAATGGTCCACTTCACGAATGCGCAAGGAGAGCTACAGTGCGAGACGAGTGGCGACGGATTGTGAAGCTTGCTACCACCCCTGATATGACGACCACGACCACTCTGCCAGGAGTGTGACGACAAAGAAGAATCCTACTTATCCTACTTCCTACTTATTCCTACTTATATTATAAATGTAAAAGTTTGTGAGAATGTATGGATGTATGTTTGTTATTCAATCACGCAAAAACGGCTGGACCGATTTAATTGAAATTTGGCATGTAGATAGGTGATAACCTGGATTAACACATAGGCTACTTTTTATCAACACTCCACGCGGGCGAAGCCGCTGGCGGAAGCTAGTATATACGTTGAAATAAGGTCCGTTTTGCAGCCACATTTTTTAGAAAAGTGTTCAACAGATGTTTAAGTTTTTGTAGTAAGGCTGATATTCTTTTTCAAACGTGCTACAACAACAACTTTCTATTGAACTTTAGAATGTTAATTTACATGCAAACTCTACTGGTTTCCTTGTTACTTATTACTTCTCATTAACTTGAAATAAACCTCAGTACAAGTTAATTTGATCTGGCCACAGATAATATCACGATGTAGACTGGCCACTTAAAATCTGATTTGTTAAATTACTTATTTACTTAACAATTTTCTGTATGCTCGGCGCCGAACAATGGAGGGTAAACGGTTCAGAGGAAATTCTTGAGCATCGATATTTTAATCACGATAATACGGCTATTTAGTTTACCTTCCGCGGTAAAATTGGTTTTATTGAAATCTCGTCTTTGCAAAGTAAAGTAAAGTAAAGTAATCTTTATTGTGTTGATTGTGTTCGTTACAGGTGTTAGACATAATGATATACAGTACAACAATCAGCCCGTTTGGGCATACAATAATTAAGGCCCATTCGGGCAGGTACATTATTATTTATTACAAAATTATATAAATTACAAACTAATTACTTATTTTCTAAAAAATCCTTAATAGTATAATAACATTTTTGTGCCAACCATTGCTTCATTTTTACTTTAAACAATCTTAATGGAAGTTCTCTAATAGTTCGGGGTATTTTATTATATATTTTTACACACATAAACATACAATTTTTGTGGTACAGAGTAGTTCTGCATTTAGGTACAACAAACATGCAACAATGTGGCATGTATAAAATGCTATCTTAAATATTACAAATATTGTCCGTGATGCAAATAATATTTATTCGACTACATATACTAAAAGTTGAAATAACTACATATACTAATACACACGCAGTATTCGGTATTTCTAGGAGAGAATAAGACAAAAACAAAGCTGAGAATTAATTTAAAAAGAGAATGTCAATTAAAAAAATACTGCAACATTCCAAATTCAAAATCAAAGAACCCACATTGTGACGTTGGTGAGTTCATTCACTGACAAAGACCAGAGATAATCCCTTATTAAGCAATAGGTGCTCCAACCGTACATTTTGTTCAACGTAAATAAAGTAACACAAATATTTAATTATGCGTTGTTTCAACACTTGAATGACAGCTTGAGAAACGTTCTGATAACGCGGTAAATGAACATGTATATTAAAAAGATTAAAGAATTAACATGTACAAGTATTTTATGTTGAGTATTAAGCTGTTTTATTTTTTTGCTTGGGAAGGTTGAGGTTGCGTTTGAACTAATTTACCGTTGCTTTCTTGACCGTATTTTTTAATACAATAATTCTAACTATTGGTGTTCTTTCGGTTCTAGACCAACATCAATTAAAAATTCTGCTAATCTAAATAAAAACATTCTTGATTCAAATAGTTGTCAACGATGTTTTCGATCGGCTCACTTTGAAAAGGTCGAGCGTTTCCCATGCAGACTTCTTGGTACCATATAGCCTTTCATATAGGTAAACATTATATGAAAGGCTCCCTAGAACAAATTATCGTCTCTGGTGTGAAGCATTTTTGGAACGAAAGGAATCTATACTAATATTATATAGCTGAAAAGTTTGTTTGTTTGTTTGTTTGTTTGAACGCGCTAATCTCAGGAACTACTGGGCCGATTCGAAAATTTCTTTCAGTGTTAGATAGCCCATTTATCGAGGAAGGCTATAGGCTACTTTTTATCCCGGTACCGGAAGTAGTTCCCACGGGATGCGGGTGAAACCGCTGGCAGAAGCTAGTTATTTATACAATTTTATTGCTACTGTTTAAATCTTTGTGAATCTGTACTTCTCACCATGCTTAATCAGTATAAAAATAACTTGTTATTACCTTTATTGCTTTTCAAAAGAACCGTTATCCAAAATGGCAGCATTTTAAAGTGAACCATACCAATCCATGTTACGAGGCAAATTAATCATGCCGAGTCATCGCAGTACTAAAATTATTTTTATTGAAACAAACTGCAAGTCGTTTTTAATAAGAGTTATTTGCGAACGATAAAATCCAATGCAAAATGGTTTTTGATTTTATTCGTACGAGGATAGTAAATAAAACCTGAGTAATGAAAGCCAATAAAAATAATTTATTTAATAATATGGTGGAGGTTCAAAAAGTTTAACAGGAGTATTTTTATCCTGGCTCAAAAGAAAAGAATTGCTAAATAATGCTAGAAAATCTCAAATAAAATATTTGAAAGTACATAATATACTTAGACTAATGCAGTTAAGCCATGGATTGACTAGAGTGACTAATCTAATTAAGGTCAGTCCCATTTCTTGTCAACGTTTTTAATCGAAAATTAGAAAATATCTATTTAATATTTCTTTCTTTCTGCATGCTGGTCAATTTGACACACATTAAGTTATAGTTTAGTCGACATAACAGAGCACTTCTTACTAATAATAGGTAAATTGCTACTGCTTACTCCTGTATTCAGCATTTTTCATAACCACATCGCAATCCAATTAGACCTATCACACAAGCTTACATGAAATGAAACAACCATGAAAATAAATAACAAAAATAATTACACGGCCCAGTAACTCAGGCCGTAAAACCGACTTTAAAGACCGACTAATTAAAACCCAATGACAGCGCCAGTTAACAAGATAAAAATGCAATAATTTAAATCATTTACGATCAACTTTTATATGCGAAATTAATTATTGTTGAATATTTTATCGATGTCGTGAATCGATAAACGCTGTGACTTATTCGGTACTATTTCTGTTCGCATGTTGATCACACGTGGTCTTACGATCGAGTTTAATAGGTATCGATAATTAATTCTCTATCGTTCGTTAATTAATTAATTGGGGCAAGTATTCCGAGATATTAAATTCGATAGGGTTGGAATATTTACAATTAGTCGATTCAATAAACTTGGTGATGGAGTAATTATTAACGACTCGGGAGGAATGCAACTATAAATACTCGTATGTTTATCGTAATATTATAAATATCATTTATTTGCTTTTTAAACGCAAGTGGCACTGAAGTAATTGCATAAAGTTTAATTATTTTATAATTCTGACATGGAATACCACAGTTTAATGGATATTAAAAATTATGTCCCACTATTGCTTTTTATGATCGATAAATGGTCATTTTGCATACATCGTAACAATAAATTTTATTTTGTTATTTACACAGTCGTCTACAGGCCACACCAGAAATACTTAAAAGATATACATATATACCCCCCAGTAACATTTAATAAATCAAAACAAAATCTAATATACAAAGCTTCAAAAACACCAATGAATCACTTCAGCACCTACGTAATACCAGGCGAATTTTATCTCGATAAAATCGCGATTCATATCATTTATCGTCCGATGCCATCAATATCAATGCAGGCAAAGTTATTGAATTACCGTTGATGTGCTTACAATGTGTGTGTTTGTTAATTTTGATTAATGCCCTCCGATGAATGGCTGACTGATTGACCCAAATCATTGGAGCTTCGTTTATGTTCAGTGATTTATAATAATAATAATTGTTAGCGTTTATTTTTAACTAGCTTCTGCCAGCGGTTTCACCCGCATCCCGTGGGAACTACTTCCCGTACCGGGATAAAAAGTAGCCTATAGCCTTCCTCGATAAATGGGCTATCTAACACTGAAAGAAATTTTCAAATCGGACCAGTAGTTCCTGAGATTAGCGCGTTCAAACAAACAAACAAACTCTTCAGCTTTATAATATTAGTATAGATAATATATATAAATAATACAGGGTTTTTTATTTCAAAATAATTTTGTATCAAATTACGATAAAAATTTAACACTTAACTTCATTCTGATATATATGTATCGGTATCGATAGATAACTCTACTTCACAATATGTAAATGCAACAAAAACAGAAAATTGAAAATTAAATGTGATCTTATTATTATGTTTACATCCAACGCTTCGTGTTAAGATAAGACTTGACAATTTAGATGAGATCACACAATCAAACCGATCCAAACCGTCCTAAATTGAATAAAAAATAATTAAATTTAAATATTAATTGACACCTATTGCGATAAAATAGACATTAGTCACATAATGTGGGCACGAAAGGCAACTCATTTAAATGGGACCACATATTTTTATTATTTTTAAGAACGCTTTTAGATTCAAATTAATAGCTGGCTACTGGTCGTGTTTTTCTTACTTAGAGGTCCTAAAATGTTTTTTCGAGAACATCTAATTTAAATATTTATTCGGTGTCGGATAAAGATGGATGTCATTCGTCTATTACCCACGTACGCTCGATGGACCTAAATAAGATGGATCGAGATCGGACGATTTATATCAATTTGTAAACGATTCCTTCCTATCCTTTTCCGTCTGATCTAAAGACCTACTAGAATTTGTCTTATTTATACATGTCACATACAAACATACATAGAATAGGGATTTGTTAATGATATAATTCTTTGTTTGTTATCCTTAGATAAAATAGATACCTATACCTAAAGATGGAAAATGACAGATTACGAGATCGTGTTGCAAGGATACTCATTTGTTTTATACTCAATAATATCACCTTCAACACCACATACGCAGAGGCTCGTAAAAATATACGACTGATTTTAAATGGAAATAATTGGAAGATTGAGTTTGACATCACTTTGTCTCAAGGAAACGAATTATCCCTCTCAGGTTTTTTTTGGCAACTTCATATTTCAATATTATTATAATGAAAATATAAGCTAGGAGTATGTTTTATGATAGTCAATTTCTCCTCAACCACAATAAAAATCTGCAATTAAAACTGAACTAAAAACAAACTCAAGCATTGTTTTTCCTCCAGCATCGAACCCAATTAATTCGCGCGTAATTAAACAAGATTTTTAAATCCTCCCCGCATCGAACTTTGCTCTCAAAAGCTAATGAATTTTATTCTTTCAGCTAATCTACAGGCCGGGTTGGATCAGGGAGTGCAAAGTGGTGTATCGAAAGGGACAAAATGGCGTTTGGTATGGAGTCGAATACCGTCGCAAGCTACACTCTGCCAAATGCTCTTTGAAGCCGGATTTGCTAACATTGCCCGGATATACGAGTGTACACAAGCTTACACCGAAACGTAACGTTGGTAAGTTGTGAATAAATAAATCATGGAATTTGATTGGTTGTTTTTTTTTCTGTTTATGGTAACTACTTTTTTAAATCTAAGCTATTAAACAGTTATGAAGAAGAATTAGATAATTAAATATTATTACTACGAAGCTTAATGAGATTGAACACCAAGGCATCCTTCAGGGCCTGTATTAACGCTTAAAAATAATGACAACTAAAATTGCCCATATTATCAATTTTCCTTTCTATCCAACAGTTAATAAACTAGGTCATCTATTAGAACATAACTTTCAAAAGTCTGTTCTTGCAAACTCCTCCGTATCAACAAGTTATGTGGCTCGAAGTTTGCTAAGGTACTGCTTGAAGCTTTGTAATGCGCTGAATAAAGTATACTCCGTGAAAGCTTACTAACTTACAAATATCGAAGAAGCTGTAGCTGCAAAAATTATGGGAAACTTGTTGGTAATATTTTTAGTTAAACTTAATGTATTTTTAAAGAATAAAGATAACTTCTACATGTGGTTATTGAAGAAGACTATATTCGGATAAAAACCATATTTTATTAAAGCCTATAAAGAATAAAACCTTTTTTCGAACCTATTACTATAAAAAAATAACTATAACTAATTAAATTATTGCGAACAAAAAAATAAAATTCATATTTGTTGTGTTACGCATCGGTGTAACAAAATCCAAAAGCAAAATATCTAAAATCTTTAAGGATTCGAGAAGTTGCACTGGTTGATACAGAGTTCTGCATCTCACAGACAGGGAAACACTCTTACGTGATTGATTGCTCTTTTTACCGAGTTATTTCTGTATCGATAGAAAAAACTGGGTTAGGGGACGTACTTCCGTATATTTGTTGAGCGATCCCATTACTATGTGTCGACAAATATGTACTCGTAATGATATGTGTTATCCACTAGCGGGGATAAATCGATTTGATGTGTTTATTTGTTTGGGATTGCCGATTCTATTTTGAAAACTTTTAGCGTGAGTTTTTAATGCAAATTGATTACAAAAAAAATATTGGCTGTACCAAGCTACTGAAATCACTTTAAAGATTTCAATAAAGAATTTTCAAGCCGATGATAAATTTTGCACACCCTTGTATTTTGTCAACAAGATTTATTCAGCCTTGTATGTTCTTTAACACTAATCACAAAAGGCAATAAATACCTTAGAGGTTACATATTTGGTTCGTCGAAGATCCCGGTTGGTCGGACACGCCACTCCTGCGCAAGTAAGCCGAGGTAAGTGAAGTTGCGTGTACCGCTGTCAAATAGAACTATTTTATTACGGTTTTTATTCGCAAAACAATTTAAATTTAACGAGAGCGCTTCGGTTAACATCGGAACTTAAGCTTCGCATTGCTTTGTTTTTAGCAACTTTTATATTTTTATTTTCGGAGCCGTTTTGGAAGGACGGCGGGAAGAGAATTTTAGTGTTTGAGCAATTTGATTTTGGTTTAGATAGCGTTGATATTTTTATTTTGTTCACGATAAGCGTGCAGTAAAACTCAGTTTTTATACGAAACGAACTTTTTATTTCAACAACTGGAAGTTCGGTATTTTTTGAATCAATATTGATAAATGGCAGCAATATTGGGTTTTCACGTTTAAATATAATGTAAATAGAACATTAAAACTTGATTCATTTATACAGCGAAGCATATTAAAATCCGAATCATAGTTGAACAAGGCTACCCAGATGACGACCTTTAAGCTGATAATCCCATTAATTTAAAATAACAAACTGAGAGGCTTTTTGTTAAAATGTGTATTAAAACCACGGCACTTACAAAGCAACTTAATTTTTATGTTCACATAAAACTACTACAAATAGTGGGTTAGTTGAAATCAGGTAATAAACTTAGCAGGAATGTTTTAAGCCGTGTAGATTATGGAAGAGCTGCCTTCTATTACGATAAGAGTTTCTTTATAGTCAAAGCTTTCATCATTGTTAAGGATAATTCTAATGTACTTGAGAAAGAGGTTGTTTTTGTTACGAGTATTTGTAAGTGAATCAGTGTCTACTTATACTTACCCATAGGTATGTACCTATGAGCAGTAGATATAGGATAATGCTTTCACATGGAATTTAAAAGAAATGTATTTTATAATCATAACAACATGAACGCATCGGCCTACGGATGAACTTGGACAAAACCAAGGTCATGTTCAATGAACATGTTCTACCGGAACCGATTGCGATACACGGCGCCGTTCTCGAAGTTGTTCGGAAATATGTATACCTCGGGCAGACATTGCAGTTAGGTAGAAACAACTTTGAGGACGAGGTGAATAGGAGTATTCAGTTGGGTTGGGCTGCATTTGGGAAGCTACGTCGAGTCCTAACATCGTCGATCCCACAGTGCCTAAAGACAAAAGTCTTCAATCAGTGCGTCCTACCTGTCATGACTTACGGAGCCGAAACGTGGACACTGTCGGTACGGCTGGTTCACAAGTTTAAAGTCGCTCAGCGGGCTATGGAAAGGGCTATGCTCGGCATTTCTCTGAGGGATCGCATCAGAAATGAGGTAATCCGTCAGAGAACCAAGGTCATCGACATAGCCCACCGAATCAGCAAGCTGAAGTGGCAGTGGGCTGGCCATATTAGCCGAAGAACCGATAACCGTTGGGGTAAACGAGTTCTAGAGTGGAGACCACGCCTCGGCAAGCGTAGTGTAGGACGTCCTCAGGCACGGTGGAGTGATGACTTGCGCAAGACGGCTGGCAGGAGCTGGATGCGAGAAGCCGAAAATCGATCTCAGTGGCGTGCACTTGGAGAGGCCTATGTCCAGCAGTGGACTGCGATAGGCTGATGATGATTTTATAACATACTAGCATCTGCCAGCGGTTTCACCCGCATCCCGTGGGAACTACTTCCCGCACCGGGATAAAAAGTAGCCTATAGCCTTCGTCGATAAATGGGCTATCTAACACTGAAATAAATTTTCAAATCGGACCAGTAGTTCCTGAGATTAGCGCGTTCAAACAAACAAACAAACTCTTCAGCTTTATAATATTAGTATAGATTACCCAACGAATGATTTTAGTTATATTTTATTTGGATGATTCATTTCTTTCAGGTACACAAATGCGTCTGGTTAGACTTGAAGCTGACGCCACGTACGACGACGTACTGTTGGGAATAGGCTATGCAGAAGAAGATAAATATTAATGTAGGTAGATATGTCAGTCAGTGAATCACACAGAGATGTCTACTGAAAACGAGCTCCATAATTTTCGTAGACATAAAGGTCATTATTAGTTCACAAAAGACAGAATAAAATCTGCAGAGATTTAAAAACTAAGTTGAATTAAAAGCTTATAACTAGTTGTAACATGATTAACCCCTATCCAGAAAACTTTTCAATTTAAACGCGCTCAAATTCAAAGCGAAAAGAAAGGTTTAATTGAATAAAGTTTCTACTAATGGAATTGCTGAAATGTTTAGCTCGATAAATGGTTGGTTATGTTACACTGAGTTTAAAAGGTCTAGCAAAATTAGTTTCAATTATTTTGTGTGGTTTTACGTCGTGCAAATACGAAGTTGCTATATTTATTTGCTGTATCCATTAGGGTATGTAATTGTAGCACTATTTTCTATTTTCACCTTTTGCTGTACTTTATAGATGAAGAGTGTGCTTTTATCAAAATATGTACATATTTACATGACGTAAAAATAAACTTATTTATACATATATACAACTACAAACAATAATTTTAAAATGGCATCAAAAAACTCCTCATCACTGCCCACCGGGAGTGCACCCAAGAGGCTGGCAGTATTGCCACGTTGGATGGCAATGCTTAATTTTTTACCAAAATAAAAACCAGCCTTTGGGTCACATGAAGTGTCAGCAAGTCGCTTTGCCAGATCTTTAAAAAGCAGATGAGCACTTGGACCCCACGGCCCGAGGGTTTCAACCCCAAACGGCACAAAAGTATAGTTACCCACCAGGGTGCTATATTTGCACCATTTGAGGTTCTCTGCAGCCGCAGCAGCTGAACCAGCGCATCGCGCCGAGCTGTGCATATTGATAATTTTGTTATTTAAACTAAACATGGAAAACCAATAAAATTAATATGATTTAGGTATAACTAGCTTTTGCCCGCGACTTCGTTCGCGTGGAATAGTGGCATCCGGTAGATTTTTGGTTTGAACAATAGATGGCGCTGTATGTCCGAAATAAAATGTATTTTTTATTTTTATTTTTTGTATTAAAGACTATCCTATGTCCTTCTCCTGGCTCTAAACTACCTCCCTGCCAGTTTTCAGCTAAATCGGTTCAGCCGTTCTTGAGTTATAAGTGGAGTAACTAACACGACTTTCTTTTATATATATAGATTTAATATTCCTCCTAAAAATATACTAAACATAAGCCCCCAAGTATTTTACTATGCATAAATTAATAGAACATGTAAGGACTACGATCACTATTAAGAGTATTCCGATACACTCTGCAAGTGCAGACATATTCAACGAAATACAGCATAATAATATTTAGTAAATAATCCTACTGATATAATCTTCTTGCCCCTTTTATGATACCTTAGAGACTTGGACCCCATCATGTAGGCATCCTTTGGGTATTCATACTTCGTTCATTAATAGTAGGATTACTTAGCACTCGTCAATAACTGGTAAAGTGTATACTGACTTCGAAATATCTAGAGTATTTGAGTAAAACCAAGATCATTTCTGTACAAGACGATAAGACCATTGGTATTTGAAGAACCGTTCTGCATGCTTTCCTGTAGTATTATCTCGTTTAATGTTAACTTACGCCAAATAGAATTTTAGGGTATTCGTGAAATAGTTCCAGCACCACAAGTAAATAGAGCAACCATCTGAACCCAAGAATATTGCAATATAATTTGGTGAGTGGTACATAAATTATATTAACCTTATATTTCAAAAATAAACAAAAACTCAAAATAGTTAAAACCAGGACCGTCTTTTCAGCAGTCGCAGAAAGAGTTTTCCTTCAGTACATAATAAAGCCAGCTAAGTATGTTCTAAAATAATCCATCCTCCAAGCACCTACATTTTCCCCCGTTCTTACTAAAACAGCAATACTAAAACAAACACAGTACAAACGAATAAAGCTCTATATGGTAATGCAAGTGCACTTCGGGCCACAAAAACCGACTCACCTCAAAAACACTTCGATCTATTTTTATATTCCACTACGTTACGCGGTTGTTTTACAACGGAGTCACGTAGTACAGCATCTGTCACAGAGAGCCGTTTTAAAAGCGATGTGTCGTTGAAACTATGTTGAAACCAAAGAATGCATTGCCAGACATACCCGGGTTGAATTGCAGACATAGGGGACACTTCTAGACAGGACTGGCGTGTAACGCGACTCCTCTGCATTCTTCTGTCGTTGTTATTTTAGGTTTTAAGTTTGTTTCTATCGTTTTAGAGTTTTGTTGACGGGGTTGGCGGTTGTGAACTATGAGTGTTTTTTAATCTTGTGGTATTTTTTGGATTGTCAATCAATGAATAATTCAGATTTCCTAACATCTTTTCGCACCTAGATTGCTATTGATGTAAAATGTCTGTCAACCGTAATGTACTAAAATATAGCGCATAACATAAACAAAATAAATGGCTAACTTGTTCAAATAAAACCTAAACTAATGGACTGCTGTGTGAACAAATTGAACCATTTTCAAATAGCCAGTGGAATCATAAGCCACATCATTTATTGACGTTAAAAGCCACTAAAACCTCTTTACACAATCAACGTCAATTGCAATTCCAAATCGACAAAAAACAATTGAGTAAATAAAACATTTTTTCAAAGTGTCTGACCATTGTTAACGTTGAACTAAACAGTCCGTTATCAAACCACTTAAATTGTAACACGTTCTAAAGCGGCTTGCGTCGTGTTCCACAACTGCTAAAACAAAGAAAGAACGCACCTATTACTCTCGTTTAAGATCGACCATTAAACTCTTACAAAAAGCTAATGGTTATCAAACTGGGCCACCCAAGTAGATGAATTTAGGAACGTGACTTTTATGTAACACGTCGTAAATTGCTATAGTTTGTCTCGCGTGCCCTGCCAAACCTAAACTTTTCCACGAACAAAATCCAGCGCATAGCGTACAGTTCAAAGATATTTTTTGCAAAAACGAAACGTAGAAAGTATTAACAACGAGGATGGCATGAATTTTTTCCCCGAACGTCAGGAATTTAAATTCTTCTGGCTCCTTACGCGATCGCGTGTGGTCTAATTATGAATACGGCACAATAGCATTAACTTTTTTCTGTAAGAGAAAAAACTTCAGCGGTTTCCCTGCGAAAATGGAATAAAAGTGTAACGGATAAAGGAAAACTTCTAGACCTGTTAAGTGGCGATACCCTACTTCGCGGCTCCATTACTTTGCATTTTATATGCCGCTCGACTGCGCCTGTTTACTTTGAACTTTTATTATATTCACTTATCCAAGAAAAATGTTATGACTTTACCCCATTTTCGGTCACGCGAAATTTGGAGCTTATTACGTAACGTGCTTAGAAATTCTGTTGCCATTTCGATTAATAAATTAAAAATAAATATTCGGCTTAAATAAAATATTTGTAAATATGTTGACGTTTTTTATCTCTGGATTTAATAAGATTAATAAGGCGTATCCATTTTTACAGAAGCTATATTATCGTTCACCTTTATGTTGAAAGGTCTTGATTGGAATTAGTCAGGTTTTTAAATTAACTCTGAATTACCTGCACGATCAAATTAAATTAAAAGCTTTTTGTGATAAATGACTTTTTTATGTTCCAGTCATCAAGCATCTAAAGACATACTAGATTCTATGGTCATTTAAAAAAATATGTTGTGTGACCTGTAGGTCAAGAAATTTTTTACAAGATTGGTAACAAGATATCAGCATATATTCGTGTTTTTTTTTCTTTTTGAAACAACTTATCCATTCTGGCGTGATTCCTTTTGTCATTAATACTGCAGAATTCATATCTACGACGCAACTCGTAACAAATTGATTATGATGCCATGATCTGAATTAATCCGATATCAAATTTATCAAGTCTTAACTATAAATATGAGTACCTTTGGATGTTTTAAAATTAAATTATAAATTTTAAAAAACCCCCGACCCAAAAAAGTACGCAATTATTATGACAAAATGTTAAAAACGATAAACCCTATAAAAAAGGAAAAAATAACTTTTAACACTACGTAAGTACCTACCAACTAAAGCATGTCAGATTAAACTAAATTTTGACGTGTCGGGGGACCGCTCTAATTTATTAGCCTAACGTTAGAAGTAATTATATACTACTACAATATATATACTTCTTATAACTTTTTATATAATTTTGTTTAGATACGTGTTTTTTTATACGAATGTTGTAATTAGTTAGTTATCATTTGATTTATGTAACTATTTTTGAAGGTAAAAAGCGGTCCCCCGACACGTCAAAATTTAGTTTAATCTGACATGCTTTAGTTGGTAGGTACTTACGTAGTGTTAAAAGTTATTTTTTCCTTTTTTATAGGGTTTATCGTTTTTAACATTTTGTCATAATAATTGCGTACTTTTTTGGGTCGGGGGTTTTTTAAAATTTATAATTTAATTTTATTTCATGGTTTTTAAAGGAGCTCCTTAAATTTTCCTTCTTTTTATGATGAGGTCGCTATATGCGATCTCGGCCAAAGGAAGCTGTTTAACAATCCTCATGACAAACTGGCTCTGGCAGAATTGCACAGATTCAGAAACAATAAAGATTAACCTTTGGTGATCCAGGGTTATATATCATTCCAGGGTTTCATCCGCCACATGCTATTTCCAGCATCAGGTTCTCGTCAATAAGAAACATGAAGAGAACTAGTCAAGACAAATTCAACGAGCCCAAACTCGATGGGTTTACTAAAAGGCAGTTCAGGGTTACGTCTCCTATCTTCGTGTCCTAACAGCAGACCAGCTCAGTGGTTCCAGAAGACATTATTTTTTCAAATTTCAGATCCCACATATGCTTGCAAGTAAACTGAGCGTGTAACATTCCTATCACACCTAACAAACGAGCTGATGACCTTGAAGACCTGAACCGATTTCCACCAAACATAGCTAAGAACACTCCCGAATGACATTCCTTTCAAACAAAAAAAACCGCATTACAATCGGATCATCCGTTTGGGAGCTACGATGCCACATACACACACACACACACACATACACACACACACACACAGACACGTCATACTTATAACACCCCGTCGTTTTTGCGTCGGGGGTTAAAAATAGAACGTTAATAAACCCCTTCTTCGATACTGTATGACTTTTCCTGAATTTACTCGATCTATGTAAAACTACAATGAAAATTCATAATAAGTTGTTAAAAAATAATTTGTTCACACCATGTCCGAAAAATATTTTAGTCTCCATTTTTTTCCGAATTGGTAGTGTTTAGAAAAACTCTTACGTTTAGCCGTGGATAAAGCAACACAATTTAATTTAAAACAATAACAAATGAGTTCTATTTGAAATGGGCAATAAAAAGCCTATAAAATTTTATTTAAAAGCCCCTAACGAATAGCAATATTTAATTTGACTTCACATTAATATTAAAGATCGCATATCTAAATCAATAGATCGTAATCTCGCAAAATTCCTTGTCGCTTTTTAAATCTTTAAGGATATCATTTTGCGTCCAAACCGGTTTAGTTCATATGGAAATAATAAATTATACTAAATTAAATAGGTAAGATAAATGAGCTTCTATAAATATTAATTCATCTTCAAAACATTTAATTTTGTAATCCGTTGTAGGTATTGTACCTAGTGCTGACTGCAGTATTCACCGTATTTTTATTTGCCGAAATAAATCGAAACCAATAAAACAAATGAAACTCTAAACATTACAATACATAAAAAAAAATATATCTAAGCAATTAATGAGGAGCATCAAAACGTTTTGTACTGCTATTCATCAGAAGTTGTTATTGTGACGAAGTGATCAACTAAAACCAAGAAATATAAAAAAAAGTATAGCCAACCAACAGTAATGAAATGATTATAACGGCTGTGACACAAAAAATATATTAAGAGCCTCTGCGAGTCAATATTCCGTTTTTGTTCAAAACCTCCGCAGCGCTTTAAATTCACACCTATGTATATTTATTTTATTTCTTTGCATAGTTTAATGTGTATCAAAGCATAATAAATCGTGCCGCCCACGGAGTATCTTTAAAATATATTAACATACACTTGACCTTTGTGTTGAATTCTATCAGGGCGAACATTACTCAATAAAATGTTTAATGCGGTGCTAAGTATAATATCGAGTGAGAACAATAAGCCATAAACATGCACTCATATCAACGCATAATACTATCCCGTACAAAAGAAATGGGTTTTTCTTTATTTCAATAATATGCAGCACAAAAGCTCCGGCGTAGAGTTACTCGAATCATTTCGCGCACGACTGGATTAAAATAACAGTTTAATCGTAACTTATACATTTTAATGCTCTAGTCGTGCTGTAAAAATATTACTCGATAAAATACTCGCATTCACGAAAGGGAAAGTCTCGATTTTGATTCGATTCGATTCATCCAATATCGTGTGTGTTTACATAATTTCACGCCACTCTGCAGTAGTGTGGATAGACCTGAACTCAAACAACCATCTCCTACCTACAGCTTTTCAAATTACTATTGAAGATAGACCGACGCTAAAACGGATGTTATGAGGTATTGCATAAGTAGTAGTAGTACCTAGTAGGGTATTTCAGAGTATGTATGTACACATGAAGGTAAGACATGAACTTATACATAAAGGAGTTTGAAACATAACTTGTTCAAAGTCGCTCCAACATTTCAACGTCACGGATGTCTTCAATTATTAACATTATAGGAGTTGCGCGTAAGGCGGTTGTTATGAATAATAAAATTGTAGAATACGCCGTGGAAACAGCAAAGAAAGTGCAAAGGGTGCAATACAATGGCGAGTAAAGGCAACAGTGTAGGTTTATATGCGTTGACAATGTGCATTGTGCCTTAGGACGGGTCTCAGCGAAGAATTTTAATATTCTCAAGCGAGATATACGGACTTCATCTGCCTCATAGCGACGCAGTTTCCACTACACGAAATGCTTTAAAAATTCATGCCGGTTATTCAACCCCGCTCTGGATCGGGGGTAGGATTGCGTTATTGATTTTTTGGACTTTATAAATTCGGCTTTATGCACTGCATTAGGTGATTAAATATTAATATCAAATTAAGCTTATAGAATATGCATTTCATTAGCTATTTAATGGGGTACACTCGCCTGTTCACTGTAGAAATGTTATAATACTCTTTGATGGAATCAGTCATAAAAATTAAATTGTAATGTACCAGCTGCGGTGCCCCACAGTTGAGTATCAGATTGTGACTTTCAGAAGAATAGGTATGATTTACAATACAAACATCTCTGATTTCATTCTACTATAGAGTAGATTCTTAGATTTAGCTCCTTTTTCTATGCAGATTTCTTAATTACAGGATGGATACAGAAGATATCTACTTGGACCACACGTTAAAACATCTTGGTGGTCTGCATACGCAGCTCCTAGATTTTCTTCAAAAGATTTTCCATGCGAATACAGTAACAGTTACTAATAAGTACTGCAGTTTCATTGACCAGAAATGGTCGACAATATGCACTCGTGACTTCGAAACATTATTTGAATACTGTACTAACAATGCAGTCATCGTAAGCGCCTTGTGTACAGTCTCCCGCGCATATTTACATATGAATGTGATTCGCTCAACGAAACGTTATGTTAAACTTCTTACTGTTCATTTGAGACGTCACTTAATCTGTAGCTTATTCAATTCCCGTGGGCTCACTCACAAAAAATGGATCTTGTTTCTTTTTCGAATCATTGAATTAATTCTCCTTTAAAAGCCCTGCGTATATATTCACATGTAAGCTCGTAAAACGCTTGATATGTTTATAGTAGATTATCTCTGGCTTGCGAGTCAAAGTAGATAAAATAATCTACAAAAATCTTACGTAAATGTATTACAATTTAAATACAAAAATCAGTTATCCCTCAATATTGAGAGAAAAACTTAAAGTCTCCTACAATTTTAGAGCTATCATTTAATCCAATTAGATTAATCAAGAAGAAGATACGGAAAGCGGACCCCGTCACAAGACGGGATAAACGCTAAGAAGAAGAAGATTAATCAAGAAAAACAAACAACCTAATTCAACCCCTTCATTCCAAACCAAATATACATTATAACAATGATTCTATAACATACGTACTTATTTATATCTCATTGGAACCGTCGCAAATGTTATGATAGATACGGCCTCCATAGAACTCATGAACCGTGGGTGGACGTTATCGAAGCGACGTGAATCAGCAATTTTCGACTAATTAAAGACAAACAACATTTGATGCGCGTATGAGCTTTTGAATTTAGGGTCCCTCGATGTTTTTAATAACAAGTTCTGATTTCTATTGTAGAATTTGATGACCAGCTCTTTGAGATCCATATAAGTAAGTAAGGAAGAGTGTGACATTCCGACACTCCCGCTGTAGATGCAGTGTGAGAAGTGGTCTGGTGATTTCCCACCAAATACACTGCTACTTAATAAGTGTATTCAGTTAAACTGACAGCTAGCCTCAACATAGTTAGGGAAAGGCTAAGTATACGAGTACGGGCTATACCTATGGAAGTTGTATGGTGAATAAAATATAACTCTGCAATCTATCTGATCTACTTTAGAATCTTCCATTCGCGTTTTCACCCAGAGCGCTTTATCAAATCTTTTTACTATTTCTAACCCTTTTATTATATCTAAGACTATATCGTATTGATTTTACATTTCATTTCATCTGACCCTTATCTGTTACTATAATATTATGAGCAATCCTGTAACCTTTTTTGTGTAGAAGAAGCAAAAATTCTTTTCCGAGTTTAAATATTCTACAATACAAATTGAGGAGTTAAAATTCTGATAGTTCAAGAACTTACATTGCGAGATACGAGTGACTTAGATTATAGCCCGCTACCTGCAGACTAAAGCCGGGTCCAGACATGTATCATAGTGATACATGTCTGAAACCAGCGTAAAGAGTTTTCGACAATTGACCCGATGGTTATTTTTATTTTTTTAAAGAAAATCAAAGTTTTTAGTCGCCGTTTTATGCCGACCAAATACCTGATCGCTGTAATGTGCGTACTACCATTCATCGTCATACTGATTTATGAGCCTAAATAAACCGTCAAAGTTTGCAGTGTGCAGACTCTTAGATTTCCCGTCTGAGAGATATGCATGTTAGCTTGTTTGTGAACGTGATTTGACTTACATACTAGCTGAGAGATGATATCCTAGTGTGGGATGACAAGTGTGAATTCGATAATAATGGGTACTGCAACAACAGACGTGTTTCTATAAGTTTTGGGTGATATTGTAACTTTGTAGTAAACATTGTTTTCGAGGCAACCTTAACGTTTTGTACCTATGTGTTATTATCACCTACGTTATGATTGTGATTTTGTAAATATAGAATAGAATAAAATCAGAGCACTAGATAATATAAGTAACGCTTTAATTAAGTCAAAGTCGTAATTACTTACCGTGTGTTGCTTTGTACATGTTATATGAGGCTTCCTGAAACAAAAGTAGCACTTATTAGCAAAATCATATATTACCTACGCAATTTTGGAGTTACTTAGCAATATAACAACGAACTGCTGTCAATGATTGACTGCATCATTATTTTCTGTAGGTAAATAAAACGTCCAGTCGTGGTGGCCTAGTGGGTAAAGAACCAACCTCTCAAGTAAGAGGGCGCGGGTTCGATTCCAGGTCAGGCAAGTACCAATGCAACTTTTCTAAGTTTGTATGTACTTTCTAAGTACATATATCTTAGACACCAATGACTGTGTTTCGGATGGCACGTTAAACTGTAGGTCCTGGCTGTCATTGAACATCCTTGACAGTCGTTACGGGTAGTCAGAAGCCAGTAAGTCTGACACAAGTCTAACCAAGGGGTATTGGGTTGCCCGGGTAACTGGGTTGAGGAGGTCAGATAGGCAGTCGCTTCTTGTAAAGCACTGGTACTCAGCTGAATCCGGTTAGTCTGGAAGCCGACCCCAACATAGATGGGAAAAAGGCTCGGAGGATGATGAGGTAAATAAAACGTATAGATAGATCCATACGAAATACAAATAAGAACGGGCTCCAAAGGTACACAAAACCTGAACACACCCACGGAACCCACATATCACTTAAATAACTTTTTTTAATAAGTAAATTAAATGCAAGGGAAAATTAACTCTTCTTGCAGTGACGGGCAGCGACAGCGGAGTGACGTGGCCAGCCATTACGGTTCGGAGGTCAACGACCTCACGACTGGAAACTCCGTAATGTTTTAACTACCTGTTTACCCTTCATTTCATTAAAAAATCAATCGAAGTGTTCATATTTCGATGAGTCTACCAAGTCTGAAAAGTTCTACCTGTCATCATCATCCTCTGAGCCTTTTCCCAACTATGTTGGGGTCGGCTTCCAGTCTAACCGGATTCAGCTGAGTACCAGTGCTTTACAAGAAGCGACTGCCTATCTGACCTCCTCAACCCAGTTACCCGGGCAACCCGATACCCCTTGGTTAGACTGGTGTCAGACTTACTGGCTTCTGACTACCCGTAACGACTGCCAAGGATGTTCAATGACAGCCGGGACCTACAGTTTAACGTGCCATCCGAAACACAGTCAATGGTGTCTAAGATATACTTAGAAAGTACATACAAACTTAGAAAAGTTGCATTGGTAATTGCCTGACCTGGGATCGAACCCGCGCCCTCATACTTGAGAACCTGTGCTCTTATTTAATTGCAAAGACGCATTGGTTTCGAGATCACGTCGAAAAAACATCAAAATAATGACGTCTGGAATGTATTTTCAATTGCAAATCGTAAAGCTCGTCTGCCTGAAACTGTTCTTTATTTAAATGCATACACTCGTTTTTATTGAGGATATCCCGACCAAGTAGTAAAATTTAACCGGGGGATCTTTTTGTTTAATCAACGTTTATGGGACGGAACCATGGGGACATTGGCTTAAACCACGAAGGGGTTTCTTGCAACAAAATTTTACAACCTGGTTGCGGTGTCTGAATTATTTTATAGCTGAACTTTTGTTGTGAACATTTTTTTGGGCTGGACGGACTGGACATGCGCATAGAATTCCAGAAAAGGTTGGTATTTTTTTCTTTTGAATTTTCGATCTTTCGGTACAAAACGTAGGTTAGGTTAGGTAGGTTAGTAGGTACTGTGAAGTTAAGCCCTTAATTAATCTAATAAGTAATATCATTTTAATATGGAAATAATCTGTAATAATTAGTTTTACTACAGTTTGTAATGACGAGAAATACTCACCTCTTAATTCGTTAATGTTTCAATTAAATCCCGAAGCTATCATTAAAATTATACTCATAGAGAAAGTTTGAGAACTGAGTACACCCCTTACAATACAGAATTGCATTTCAATGTAAAACAGGACTTTATCATGATATACACGTCCAATTGTATTGCTAAGGGCAACTTTCCCCTATTATTTTGACCCAAAAATCGGAGCTATGGAATTTCACCCATCCCGGGCGATTTAATAAACTTATCGAGTAACGATATTGAGACGACCACGAGAAACACATTAAATTCAGATTCTTGTCCTGTTTTCATTAAACACACACCCTCGTCTGTTAGTGGAACAGAGAAAACTAGTGAGTTGCTCAGCATGCAACATCAAAGGACTGTACAAACTGCACTTTCCAGTGAAGATATATAGGTATTATTGAAAATACACATAGATATTAATCTAAAAGAATACAAAAAATACAATGTGTAAGCCAAGTCAACTTTAGATAACCATAACTACACAAGATTGGACATTCCTCTACCCAAAATTGGACATCCTACTGCTTTAACAGATTTTAGACCCATCTCTATCCTCCCTTTCCTTTCTAAAGTTCTTGAGCATTTAGCTCACCGTCAGTTGTCCGCGTATATATCCAGAACGGACTTGCTGAGTCAGTTTCAATCTGGCTTTCGGCCTGGTCACAGTACATCAACAGCACTGCTAAAGGTCACCGATGATATTCGCCTTGCGATGGAAAATAAATCTCTCACGTTACTAGTTCTTTTTGACTTTAGCAGTGCATTAAACTCTGTTGATTTTGATATTCTTCTCGGCATTTTAAAATCTGTCAATATTTCCCCTTCCACCCTAAGTTGGTTTAATTCTTATTTAAAAGGCCGTTCACAATGTGTCCGCCTCGGTAACCTAACTTCTGGTTGGTGCAACCTCTCTGCTGGTGTACCTCAAGGTGGCGTTCTCTCTCCTCTCCTGTTTTCTATTTTCATTGACTCTGTCACAAAGGTCATTTCTTCCCACTTCCATCTCTATGCAGACGACTTGCAGCTTTACAGACATTTTCCCTGTGCTGATGCAGTAGCTGCCATTGCTGCCATGAATCGTGACCTGGATGCGATTGGTGATTGGGCGCAGTCCTTTGGATTGCAAATTAATCCCAGGAAGTCTCAGGCCATGATTATTGGCAGCAGATACATGCGCAGCAGGCTAGATGTTGCGTCACTATCACCACTTAGTTTGAATGGGGTTCAGATTGACTACGTTAATACAGCGAAAAACTTGGGTGTTACTCTTGATACCTACTTATCGTGGTCAGCTCAGGTCAATGAAGTTAGTCGCAAAGTTCACTATACTTTTCATACGCTGAAATGTCTTCAACACTTTTTGCCCTTGAAAACCAAAATTTCACTTGCTCAAACTCTCATCCAACCCATTATAGATTACGCTGATGCCTGTTATCTGGATGCCACCGAGGAGCTATTAAATAAACTTGAGCGTTTGCAAAATCTCTGTATTCGTTTTGTCTTTAATCTTAAAAAGTATGATCATGTTTCACAATTTCGCAAGGAACTCAAGTGGCTCCCAATTCGTCTTCGCAGGAACACTCGCATTCTGTGTCTTCTATTTAATATCCTCTTCAATCCTAAATCTCCTTCGTACCTGCGGGAACGTTTCTCCTTTCTTCGCTCTCCTGATGCGTCCTGCAGGACACATCTCAAATCCTTACTTAAAATCCCTTCCCACTCTACTGATTTCTACTCCTACTCCTTCACCGTGCACGCTGTACGGCTATGGAATAATTTGACGCCTGAGCTGAGGAGCTGCCAGAATGTTGCCTTGTTTAAAAGAAAGGTGAAGGAACATTATCTGTCCTTATCATCATAGATGCATTTAGTATTTAGTGTATTTATACATATATATATTTATTTATTTGTTTATATATATATATATATATTTAGGTATATGTTAGTATTTTAGTTAAAGCTTCTTTTCTTTTTTACACACTATCTGCATCTCTTCTTATTCTAACTCTCCCATAACGGGCCTGCTGGAAGAGATTTCTTATGAAATAAGCTGTGCCTTTGTACTATGTATCTATTTTTTTCTTCTTGTCTGTATTCTGTGTGTGTACATAAACTATTAAATAAATAAATAAATAAATAAGAAGAGAACTGTATATCGAACAATAAACATCATAAAGAATTTATATTTACTTACGTAGAACACCCGCATTGCATGTTCTTGACACGTTAGTAACCCAATAAAACTCAGCAAAATGTCGGAAACCACATTTCGCCCATATTGCACAGGCTGAATACAAGCAATTGAAAATATATCACTCCTAACCGAAACAAACGCCCCATAATGTTCCACAATAGACAAGCCGACAGTTTTCGCTGTCAGACCTTTAACATGGCAGTTTAATAAAAGGGCGGAGCGCCCGTATGCCCAACAGATAAGATCATAGACGTAAACACGATTAAAACCGAGACAACACCAATTGGCCGATACCCTTTCGTACCTTTTATTTGTACACAAATAACCGCTCTACTGCTCTCGAACACAAATAAGCAAGTTTAATTGAATCGAACGGCCCTCACCGAAAGGGTGACAAGAATTTTAATGAAATGCAATTACGTTTTAGAGTGTGGTAAACATTTCCAAAATAAAGGGATGATAATAATTGTATACTGTTTTTGTTTAATTGGCATAGGACTCTATCAAATGTGAATTGCAAATATACAGGGTGTCCAGTAAATAGCACGACATACTGCAGAGGGTGATAGCTTGGGTCACTACCTATCAATACAACACAATATATGTTCAGCAAAATCTTACGGATTTACAGTTTTACAAAATTTTCCGAAATACCGAAAAATCTCTACCTTGAAAGAGATTTTTAAGCATCTCGTAATGAAAAAATCCTTTTCTAGTACTTTTTTTTACTTCAAATTATTCCTGAATGGCTACTTTACTCATTAATAAGTCTTTTTTCTATCAAAAACAATAACGTATTCAAGAAATACAATTTTTTGTTTAAATTTGCACAGAACTATTTTCTTATCACTTAAGTTTAACCTACTGTGGTGAAAAAAAAATGTATGGGGCAGTTTTGTACAACAAACTTAAAAAATTGCTTGTTTAATGGTGATTTTGGAAAGATACAATACTAGTGCATTTTCATTAAAGAAATACAAAAAAAAATGCTATTTTAGTTCCAGAGAAGCTGATTTTGTTGAAAATGTAAGTAACGTAATTTGGACAAAACCACTATGAGAATAAGTAATAGCTGCTTATTTATGCTAATTATTATAAAACTAGTTGTGACACGTAAAATGCGACATGCAAGCGTTACACAGATTGTGGGTCCCGTCGAGCTTCCACCTACATTAAATGCCAATAATTACTTGGAGTTTTTACAAGAAACCCTACCCACGCTCCTTGAAAATGTTCCGAGTGAGCTAAGAGAGGTGATGTGGCTTCAAAATGATGGGTGCCCTGCTCACTATGGCCGGGAAGTAAGAGCCTACTTAGATGAAGCTTATCCACGCAGGTGGATTGGGCAACTGGGACCGATATTATGGCCACCTAGGTCTCCGGACCTAAACCCCTGGATTTTTTTTATTGGGGTGCCATGAAGGACAAAGTCTATGAAAAACCGATCCAAAATGATAATGAATTAAGACCAAGGGTTAACATTGCAGCAAGAAAAATATCGGAAATAAGCTTGAGGAGACTCAAAAGCTCATTTTTAAGAAGATGCCGAGCGTGTATAAGGGCACAAGGGAAACAATTTGAGCATTTATTGAAATTTATTTAAATAAATGTTTATTAAAGTTAGCTCCTCTGTTTTTTTTACTATCACTTATCCTTCAAGATGTCATTTTCAGACCGGCCAACCGGTCGGCTGTAGATTAATTATTATGTAATTCGAACTGTAGTACGACCTTACAACGATTAGAATTCAAAGTCACATTACTTGCATTGTAAATAGAATGCTCTTATTAACTAAAATACCTCATTTTTCGTACTTTTTTAAATGTAATGTACTAGTATTGTATCTTTCCAAAATCACCATTAAACAAGCATTTTTTTTAATTTGTTGTACAAAACTGCCCCATACATTTTTTTTTCACCACAGTAGGTTAAACTTAAGTGATAAGAAAATAGTTCTGTGCAAATTTAAACAAAAAATTGTATTTCTTGAATACATTCTTGTTTTTGATAGAAAAAAGACTTATTAATGAGTAAAGTAACCATTCACGAATAATTTGATGTAAAAAAAAGTACTAGAAAAGGATTTTTTCATTACGAGATGCTTAAAAATCTCTTTCAAGGTAGAGATTTTTCGGTATTTCGGAAAATTTTGTAAAACTGTAAATCCGTAAGATTTTGTTGAACATATATTGTGTTGTATTGATAGGTAGTGACCCAAGCTATCACCCCCTGCAGTATGTCGTGCTATTTACTGGACACCCTGTATACTGATACATGGATGATATTGCATCGTAGTTGCCTCATTAGATTCCTGGCACGATTTCTAACCGCCAACCACTGAAGCTAGGATTTAATACCAAGACATAAAAAGTGACAATCGACTTCTTGTCGTTGAAACGCCTCGGTGTAATCGATATAAAAATATGCAACCGCAATAATTGCACAGCTCCATCGAGAGATTGTCATTCTGAATGATAGTTTTGCAGACGGTTTTATGACGCATAAATGCAGTTTGTTCAATAGACCGCGTATAAAACTAAGCAAATAATATCGATGTTGGAATCGATTCTAATAAAATGCCATCTAAATTCATTCGTACCATTATTCGCGTATAGCGGCACAGCCCACAAACGAGGTTAGTTGTTATTTTCTGTACAATTCAGAGAGACCACTTTTTCCGGTGGAAAAGTTAAAAATAGAAACGTTTAAAACACACACGTGCACTATTGCGATCGTTAAATCCAATGCGTTATTGCTATAGGGCCACAAACGGCACTGAAACAACCCGAATCGGTACGAAACGATTTATCGGTACATTCTGTGTTATTCCAGCGCCGCTCATTCGATTTAAGAAATATTAAAATCGATTCCTAAAAATATTATCATTCCCATAAGCTTTAATAGGACGTTCCATGAATATTTGAAATCTACATACGATTTAAGAAAGTACTTATGTATTGATTAAAACTATCCGTTTCCAGGTGATTTTGTTTGTAATTAAATATGGTAATGTCCTTGAATGAGTCGCTGAACCTTGGGCTTTGGATAATAAAAATCAATAGAATCAAAATTGAATAATAAATGTACTAGCCTAGTATTTTAAAAGTAATAAGAAGTGAAGATGAGGGAACCGGTAACATAATTACTTTATACTTTATGTTTTAGCTCTGAAAGTGATAGTTTCTATTTTTGCAATACAGGCAGAGTAATTAAGATTTACGTATACTAATAAAAAAAATTACTCTGACTTCTCTTTACTTTATAAAATTAATGGAAATGTACAGAAAAATTAAGCAGCTTTATATGTCTAATTAGAACCTATATGTACTTAACAACCTGTGAACTAGGTGCACATACCACTTAAGGAAATGCATGCATACGGTACGTTTGCAGGTAATATATTGCTTACTATATCCATCGGGAATGTCTTCTACTGACTATAGATTTCCCCTATTGACTGCCACAATATACGGTCTTGAGGTATTGCCATCGCTTACTCCTTCACTGACATCTAATATCGTTAGCTAAAAGCCAGAGTGTGAGCTTAGATCTATGGCTTGAGGAGCTTCATTGCAGTGTTGTTAAAATTGTCCTTGATGGATGTTGAAAAAGTCATGAATGGCGAGTACTTTATCTCTTGTCTTACTGCATTTATCTAATTCTATTTTCAAATTCTACAATATCTGGAGATAATCACAAACAACCGTTGAGCGGTTCAACATTCACTCAAGAAATAACAACGAAAACCATATTTTCCTGATTTCGATTCAAGTTATCAAAGTGGACACGGCATGTTGTAGTTTTTCACTTATACGTAAGTATACTCAAACACAGCATGCAGCCTTCTTAATGGATATTCCACACGGCTGCACAGAAGTAAATCATTACGCAATACGTTACTATGCTTTACTATTATTATTATCATGTTTGACTCGCTCGTCGATGTAGGTGAGCCTCTTATTATCAAAATCATTTATAAATACCCAAGTTGATCAGATAGACACCACGCTGCGCGCACAATCAATTTATAGCGTTAGAAGAGACAAATTGCGTGGTAGTGCCACCAATACAGATGACCATCTCTGTATTAGCGATTGGTTAACCAGGATGAACAACGTCATGCTTTTCGAAAATAGACGACGCGAAATAGTGCCATCAGATTACAAGCTACGCCCATAAGCTACTTTTAAAGAAATTGCTCATTAATTTTTCGGCCGTAAAAATATTATTTATGGCCTAATCATATCGAAATTTGGGGAACCAATTAAACCAAACTGTAGGAGGAGCTATCAAAACCACTTGCAGTTTTTATAGCTAGTGTTAAACCACAATATATAGAGATGTCTAATCCAAATTCCAATTGTGTTCTCATTAAAATTTTATTATCATTTGATATACCCGATTAAATAGAGTCACGAAAGATACACTTCAACTATTTATCGATGTTTATAGTCGATAATGATGGTACGATTTTTGGTTTTACGACTGTGTAACTATGACAAAAATAAGCTAAGGTCGAGCCATCACCGCCCGAAAAGTATCGATAACTTCGTAAAAAGATACTAGATACGCTACGAAACTTTACAACCGAGATATAAAATGAAACTATATACTCATAGGGTCATATAAGTTGTTAAATTAATAATTTGTTTTGAAAACTAACACTCGTAAAAGGGCTTTTACTTAGTGATGAGTATTTTTGATATGAATTCACATAGTAAAAATATTTTATTCATATTTTATTTGTCTTTAATGTTACGTAATGTTGTAAATGATTTCGACAGAATGTCATGGCTTAGTACATACAGATAATCTACTTCATTGCAGTCTAGACTTAAATTGCAAAAAGTTTAATAATTTCTTTCTACAAATTACAATAAAAGCAGAACATAAAATTCCCAGACCAAACTCAGGGTGAATAATCAAAACATAAATATTTTACATCCGACTCAACTGTCAGAATTTCGTGCACAGTGACGTCATACCCGCATTGTCTGACTGTCAGACGCTCGTCATGCCGGAGTGACGTGGCCAGTCATACGTCGATTCCACGTCATTGGCAAGTGAAGGTTGACTTCCAACCCGTCATACGTCATGTTGGCAATCTACTTTGGCCGGCAGGTGAGATATGAACATGATTTTGATTACTGAAACTATATTTTTTATACATATGCCTGCCCATTACTATTAGTGAGGCTAGCGTATGAGACTCCTCCAAAAGGCCTACCTTTAGAACTATCAGGGCCAGTTACAGCCTTTTTTATCGTCCCACTGCTGGGCACAGGCCTCCTCTCACACGGAGAAGGATTGAGCATTAATCACCACACTTGCTCAATGCGGGTTGGTGATTTCAGACTATATAGTCCAGGTTTCCTCATGATGTTTTCCTTCACCTTTTTATCAGCCATTGGTGTCTAAGATATACTTAGAAAGTACATACAAACTTAGAAAAGTTGCATTGGTACTTGCCAGACCTGGATTCGAACCCGCGCCCTCATACTCGAGAGGTTGGTTCTTTGCCCACTAGGCCACCACGTTTTTTCAACTACGGGCATCGAACATCAACTTTATCATAAGTGACAATCTTTGCTAGAAACATGAATCAAAATGTTATTAAAGTATGCAAAATATAAAATGAAACGATGGTAGATAGGCATCTAATTCAATCATTCAACATTTAAATCAATTTAGTAAAGTCCACAAAGAAAATTACTGTCATCAATGTAACAGTTTCATTTAAACCATGGGTCAAGCTAATTAACATTATAAATATGTATGTTCTCATCAGTTTCGCATTTCAATTTATAAATATCGTACGGATCTTGTTTCCAATCGGCGCGAAGCCTGTTTTTATAATTCATTTCTTTGCAATTTAATAAACTCATCAAATCTCCATCAAGATGGTATCTGAGAGCGCTTTGCATATGAATGTGATACGTCAATCTGCCTTAAGCAAATAAAATGCTTCACCTTATTCGGTCAACAGCTGTTAGCCGTAAAGGCAATCTTTTGACCGGAACACTTACAAAGGAAACACCGTTCTAGAGTCCTGCAACACACTCCCTTAAAACTAACACATTCCAAAATTAAACCCTATCAATAAGTCATAAAGCTTACTCTCCTATGACGAAGCGACTGCAGCCCAAAGAAGCAAGACATGTTTATTTTGTGAAATCCAATTTTCTGCTGACATCTCACCTGTCAAAATGTAAACGAAGGATGGTGTAGAAGTGTCTAAGCGATAACCAACACTACACGTTAGATCGTGATATTTGATTTAGTGATGTTCACCAGATAAATCAAAATACGAAATAGAAAAAAAAAGATAAAAATTGTAGTTTGGCTCATGAAGACTCAGCTAGTTATTGTGGTGTCAATATCATTAGACTATAGCGATTTATATCAAAACAGGATAGATGGACCAGAAATGGTCATGAATCATTTTCAGTAACAATAAGCAATTCTGTTGTTAGAACTATCTACAACGCAGATTAAGATAACTAAAACCCCGAAGATATCAACAATTAATCACCGTAAAAGCAATCGCATCGGTCATATGATGTCACTCGCCAGAACACGCTTGGCTCTGCTCTTGCGATTTTCCCGATAACTCCACCTCTTCAGTACCCTTATCGCTTTCATCAGACCACCGACCACAGAACCATAAGCTCTTTAAGAAGTAAATGTCATCCTGATTTGGTTATCAATGGCATCGTCATTGTGCGTCGCAGCAGGGTAAAAACGGTGCATTTCTTGAATTAAGACGTATTTAGTATTCAGATTCAGACTCCCTACGCCTCGGCGAGGAATGCGTTCCGCCTCATAAACCTCTTCAAAGTATACATACCGAGCCTCAATACCCACAAACCAACGAGCGTTCGGAACTTAAACGAGTAATTACAGTGCTTATCCAATTTGGCAGGGCAGAAAAACGCGACCCCCCTTGTACAGGAAATTTGTTTTAAATTTCGACAACAATGGGGAGATCGCGAGTCGGATAATTGCGTACGGGAACAGTCCGTGACGCCGACGACGGTATAAATCCACCAGCAATGAACGGTTAATAATAGCTTGCACAGGTTAAACAGCGCTCTCAATGGGACCCCATGACAGCAATCTGCAGAATCTGCAATTGGGTATCGCATGCTTCGCACCGTTTATTCCAAGCCACTTGCCGACAATTCGAAAATCTGTGATAATATTTTTCCGAAGACCGACGATAAAAAGATCACAAACAAGATATTCTGAAGATGTAAGTAAAAAGTTTTACTGTGTCAATAAATCACTGAGATTATAAATCGGTTTTACAACCTATAGGTGATCGGAAAGTGCCATAAATCATAAGTGAAATGGGGGTTGTAACTGCCGGTGTCCCAAGAGAACCATTAGAAGATTCCTGAACCCTCCCACGGCATCGAAAATGTCGATATGAACAAAAACTTTTTAATTAACCATGAGTTAATATTGGTGCAATAAAACTAAAGAGCTGCGATCAAAACAAATCAACAGTTATAATGTTCGTCATTAATCATTATAAAATTCTTCATCGCCACCGCAAATAAAAACTAATATCTACAATCTCGTGTTCGGTTACATTATGGCTATCAGTAACCATTAAAGTAGGTGCAAGTCAACATCAAATCATATCTGGCATCGATAAATTGCCAAATTATTTAAATCACGTGTGGTCCAGGCGGAAATATATTATTCAAATAGGTATTTACATGGTTGTGATGTTTTGGTGAAAGTCAATATACATAATTGTTTTTTCCTCACAGTTTGTTGAAGGAATTTCATCTTTTGATTGACTTTCTCACTTGAAAATGCAACCGAACATACCTAATAAGGTAGGTATGTTAATTTGAATCCTAATACCATTATTTGACCTCGCATTATGATAAAAACATTTCGGGAACAATACAAGAAAATAGCAACAACTTAATAGCTTAAGTACTTCATGTAGATTACACCCGCATTACTGAAGTTAGTCACATAAAAGACCACAAGACTGACTTCTTAGAACAAAAAGTTCTATATAATTTGTTAAGTTCATCATCAGAGTAAAATCACGTGTCCTAACCTACGTGCCTACTCACACGTTCGTCTGGAGACATACAAACCACCAAACTTAGCATCTTACAAACACTCTTGGCTCTTAATGGAAACCTTAATTAATGCTCAAACTTAAACTCCGAATCGTCGGCAAGAGGCCACTATTCTTCATTATTTTGTTTGAGTCGTATAAATATATTAACCGTGACGGTTCGCATCTCGTATGGGACATTAATAACTGGTAGTACAATGAGTATTACAATAACAATTGGGACAGGAAGCTTGTAAACCGATTATGCTGATCGAGCGTCACTCAGCTTGACATGAATACAATCGATTGCAACGGGTTCATGAACAAGATATCGAAGTTTTGATTTTATCAAGCACCTCTTAATCGAAGTCATGAGAATTAATGTTGACTTCCTCTAGCAAGTTGAAATAATTAGGGACATTGGACCAAGATCGTATCTCAAGATAATGTGCTTAATCTTCTTGGAATCTCAATAAACTTTAATGTAGCGAAATGAGGATATCGGTAATTTCTGAATTAAGTTGTATGAAAAACTGAATCATCATATTAATTTAGCAAACAATGAGTACCAGCTGCAATTTGTAACCTGATACGCTTGAGGGCGAAAAGCAACCATTATGGTATCGATTACGAACAGAATAGACGACAATCACAATATGCAAATGCAATTTTTCAAATTCGATAATGATGCGTCAATTTCCCGAGACAATTTCCAATAGTAAAATAATACGATCAAATAGAGGGCGAGATAAATTGCAGTCCTCTGCGCGTTGGGATCGCGATCGCGCGGCTCAGATAAAACGCAAAGCGACGGGAACAATAACCGATGCACTTCCTTTGACAATAGTCGCGGCCGGACCAGCCGACTGGCCGATGCTAGCCAGTAATTTATACGACGCCCAGAGATCGCAACGATACGCCCCACTAAATCGATCAATAATCCTAGAAAGTGATAAGACCCAATGGGAACTATCAAATTGAAACGTCAGCAGGGTATAATCAAGCGACACACCACAATTTATTATACGGTGGGAAGTTGGCCGGTTACGATGAGAGTAAAGCGGCCCGTAATAATTATGATGTCGCTGCATGTCTAGATCAGCGCTGGTGGTCCCACCTTGCTTACCAACTCGATATTCCCTTCTATTACAACGTACTTAAATAAACAAGCGCTGGGTAGGTACGGCGTGAACCAAATGAAAGTGCTGTACTAACTCTCTCACAGAAAATTCTGAATTAAAATGCGTGGTTTGAGCGTATCTCATTATGTCATGAAGTTTATGTCTTTAGCGTTAATAATATGACTCGCTATATGGTACGGATATGGTCGAGAACAAGACGCGAGGCACGCTCAGTTTGTCTTGGGCGACAAACACAAATATTAGACACGAACAAGCAACGGTACGGAATAGCAAATCACAGTGTATTTGTATAAGAAGCGTACTTTGAAGCAGGTTTGTATTTGTTAACAGAGCAGTGAATGTTCAATACATAACTGTGTGCTGCCAATGACAGTGGAATGTCGCTAACAAAATCAACCTTACTTTTCGTGTTTACTCTGTAAGCACTAATATGAACGATAAAAAAATTAAAACTCTGTCAACGTAGTATCTAAAACGAGTAATATCTCCAGCTGATTTAATATTTAAGCACATAAACTGTTACGGAATGTTTCCGAATTCTCTACGCAGACTCACTGAATTACGATACGAACAAATCCAAAAAAGTTTTCGCTTACGCACTGCTCATCAAAAACACACGTGAAACAAGGTGTATAAAAATGGACGTTATTATCAAGTGCCGTAAGAAACAAACGAGGTCCTGATGCTGTCCTACTCCTCGGGTCCGAGTCAGAGTCGCCTGACAACTAAAAAATTGTATTTTATTCATGGAAGAAACTTTAACATCGAGTTTATGTTAAAATTCGTAGTGTAATGGAAACAATGCATTATGCATTGACTCGGCTTGACACAATGACATATGGAGTAACTTTTGTTTGACGTTAGGGACGGGAATTTAAAAATATCAAACATGTAAAAACGTCAATACGCTTTCCACAGTTTTTCACATTACATTGTAAATATATTTTTTTGCGTTGGTGAACAATTTTTGCAGTCAATTTATTTCGATAAAGAACGAAGCGAATGTTCGGCTTAAGTGGACGCTGCGTTTACGCATAATTGGAACTCCTTTTTGCGCACGAGTCGAATACGAAATGATCCCGATATTAATTCTGTTTTTTGTAAATCTCCTTTAACATTTCTTACTAGTTCGTTTTCGATCAAAGCTTAAGAAGCTGGGGGTTTGTTTCATTTTCTTCGATTCAATGGGCAAAAAGTGGTTTGAAGAATGTAATCGCTATATACTGGGAGCTTATGACATTTCACATTGCAGTTGCGTATCTGACATGTTCGGTCAATGGAAAAATTATAACTATAACCTCTGACCCCATCCACATTCTTCATTATCAAGACACTGTTTATTTTGAACAACGTATTTCTCGATTGGTCATAATAACACGCTGCAAGCGCACACAATGTAAGATCCGTCACGTATCGTCCTAATGTAACGTCTAGCAGTGTCCGATGCCTATCAATTTGGGCATTCTTCAATACACATCGATGGTGAGATATTGTCGATACACGAGGTATAAAAACAATAATGTGAGATCTGTTAGGGGCGTGACTTGCGCGTGGGCAGCGCGTCGGTGGACATTGTTTAACAGGCCACGCTGATATTAGAGGCCAAACATCCACGCTATGAGATTTTATCGTAATTATAATGTTCTTTTATTGGTATTTACACAGGTATACTCAAGTGATGCTATCGAGTAAGCGTGTTTTATAGTTTTGAAACTCCACACAGATGATGGGCAGCTTAATGAAAGTTCCTTAATAACTCATAAAAGCACATGCGATGCTGTTATGTTAAGAGAAAAAATAATTTCTGATTACTTTATAGGTATTTCCGATTATGATCGATATGAAATGATTGTGTAGATATAATGTCATTGATATCTTTGCATATTGAATATTAATGTGTGATGGTTATCACGAACTCGCTGCTACCGAACGTAACTAATTTTAAAGTTAGATTGATGTTTTCCATGCATATATTTTTAACGAAACTGTTTGTTTTATCAATATCAAATTATGCATTCGGTTTCGAACAATATGCTGCAGCGAACTCCATTAAACATTCCCTTAAACAGACGGTAAAAGAGCAAAACAGTATGGGGTCTATTAGCGTTTTCCACCTAACAATTCAAAGTGGACCGTGAAGGGCTGGTGTATTATTCAAATTCGCACACGTGATCCCGATTGTCACGATGCTCGGTTGCAAGCTAATTAAGGCGAGCACGACACAAGATCACCGTGTCATGAGTGTCATGAGTCCAGGCGAGATCATGGGGCTGCCGTCATGACTTGAGGAGAAAGCAAATTAGAGCTATTAGTCCACGCCACAGAGCGACGCGAATACCATCCCCGAGTAATAGGTGTGGCAATTAATTATATACAGTCGTGATGGAAAGTCCTGGGACGTCTGTGTTTTCTTTTTTAATTAAGAGGGTTTGGTGCCGTGATAGGGAATGGTAACGGGATGTTTAACAGAATTCTCTTCAAAGCCTTAAACTTGTAAGGGAAAAAATGTGCTGCAAACTTTTAAACATACTTTTTTTGAATTGTTCTTAAGTAAAACTTCTAGACCCAATGGGGTATCATCATCGTCTTCATCTTATCACCTTACTGTCGCTCAAGCCTTACAATTTGTACTCACTTTCCGTTCTCGAGCTTTTTATCAAAATTAACAGTGTAACTTGTTCATACATTATAAAACTCACAAGTTATATAGATTTTAAATAATAGTGATAATGGCGTCCACTGCCGATTTCGGCCACGGCGGCTGTTCTCATTTAAGGAGATCAGCCAGCTGCGCAGGACATATTATAGTGCACGAGCATTTGCGCAGACACAGGTGCACTCCCTATTCCTTCACTCTCATAACCCGATGGGACGGCAATCCGACACGACCGAAAAGAGATCTGGCGCAGGACCGACATGTGCGTGCTCTCCGATGCACGGGTGAATCAATCACCAACTTCCAGACTACGGGCTGCTTTGTGAAAGTTTAAGAAAACCCACAAAGCGATTTCGGCCCGACCCGGGAATCGAACCCGAGACCTCAAGCACAGCAGCCGCGCTTGCGACCACTAGACCAACGAGGCAGTTAAATAATAGTACAACGTGTGTCGCAATAACAATGGTATTTATTCTGTTGGAAAACAACTTGTTTCCTCAGTTCATTTCAGAGTGACTTTGTTTCCTGCACGGCAGGAAAATAGCTATGAATTCCCTGCTCTTTGCACGCGTGAACTAGCAATATTTTTATAATATTTTATTGTTTTTCTATATAATGTTGATTGCAATGCTTATTTATGTTTTATAATGTTTAATGTTCATTACAGCTTGTAAAATGAGTACATTAGAGCCTATAGTTATTCTTGAACATATTAATTACATTTTTAAATATAAAAATAAAAAACATTTAGAAATATAAAAAAATAGGTTGCCACCGATATCGGGCACAGAGTCCAAGGTACCGGTGGTTAGGGTCCCAGAGACAGAAACCTCCTCACAATACGAGCCGTATCAAGGAGTACTGCCTTCTGAATCAGTCCCTTGATCCAGCCGCTTAACGAGAGCCTCATGAGGTGTTGGTCGAGCCTCTTGGCTATTAAACCATTGGCCGTAAGGACAATCGGTACAATAACAGCCGTGTCGACACTCCACATGACGACAACCTCGTGCGCTAGGTCAAGACTTTATTTGTTTCTCTTTCTCTGCTTTCACGAGGTTCTCGTCATGCGGAACGGCGACATCGACTATCATCGCGCGGCGCGCTAATCGATCTATCACCACTATATCAGGCTTATTGAGAGCCTACATTATTATTATTAAGGCAAAAAAGCTTTCCGCTCCAATAGAATGGGATTTTCTTTCGCAGTTCATTTATTTAGTAAGAACACATTTATTAAACGTGTAAAGCACATAATTTAATTTATTTATTTTAAAAAAATAAAATCTATATAACTTGTAATCCCATGATACTTAGAATTAGAAATACAATCAATTTAAACTAAATGAAAATTCAAACCTCCCAAATAAAACATTTATTAAAATTTGACATGTAAAACCACTGCGCCACATTTTCAAATGCCACTAATACTCTAACAGGTACAAAAATGTGTTTTTGTGCGTGTTCGTATAAATCTGACTTGAATGACACTAATCTTGATAGACGTGATGGCTTAGTTTAATTCATTACGTTTGAATATTTTTTAGTATAACTAAAAAAATGTAAAACGGAACGTTTAAGTGCAGCATGCGGTTTTTGGTAAAAAAATTAATAATAATGATCAGTATCAGTTTTTCATGATCAGTATCGAGAAAAAACCTCTTACAGTGGTAGATATTTATATTCATTGTTGGAAACAAGTATTCCTAGTTGAAACCTAGAATACCTTTGCTATGATTTCCCATGCAGTTAAAATAAAATACATTTAGGTATTGCTGAAAATAACTTTCAAAAACTGCTAACACCAAAGAGGAACCAATATAAAATTTATAACAAAGGAAACTTCAAGCATTCAATAAGTTTACAATAATTTTACAAAATCTAACAGCTAAGAACTAAGCCCACGACTGAAATAAACTTAGATCTAAATTTTACAATCCATAAAACCATATAAAATAAGGGTCTTAAACTCGCAACCGCCTTTACGAGACTGAAATCTACGACCATGGACCGTACTACTTATGTCACAAAGAACATTATAATGACGTCAAACCTTTATAGTCCATTTTATTCCTACACTACGTAAAGCATTAGTACCGAAATAACCTCCAAGTGTGCCTATATAAACAGAAATCTTACTTCTATAACTTACACCCAAAATTAATCACTAAAATTAACACTGCAAACTAAACAGTCGGACGATGGTTGACCCCTATGATATAATTTTAAAGAAAATCTTGATTGTAATCAAAGTTTTCAGTCGGCCTGTTACCGGCTAAATACCTGATCTTTGTAATGTGCGCACTACCATTCATCTTCACACTTATTATTAATGGGCCCAAACAAACAATCGGCCGACTAAAAGTTTGCAGTGTGCAGCACTCCAAGAGCAGAAGCCGATATCCTCCGATTATTGTCATAAATTCAATCATAAATAACATATGGATGACGAAAAAATATTAAAGTATGCATGTTTGTGAATATTGGCAATAAAATTATAATAATCCTAAAACGAGTCGATTTAAAATCTCCAGGGTCAGGAGTCTATCACCTAATCTAAACATTTGCGAGATGAATATCGAAGTGCTAAAATGTGTTTACAGCTTCAATATGGTAAAACGAATATTTTAGTTGAAAAGTTTTAATATGCTCAACCAATATTAAGTTTTTATGATATGGTTGCTGTTAAAAGCCACTGTGATGGGGACACTAAAATGGTGTGAAATATTTACTATGTGGTTTTGTGAAATTTATTTTTATAAAGAAAGCCCGTGCATAGTATAAGTATGAGAATCAAATCTATTGCCTTTTCCTTTAAATTGGGGTCCTTGTTTAATACCTACTTGTATAATTCAGACAACAGCTCACCTCGTACGCAAAGCAATATGTAATCAACAAAATGAAAACATAATAAATCGCGAGTTCTAATCCCGCCTTGATCTATTAAATTAAAATATTAAAAGGGTTCCCAAAATTCAAGTAGCCATTAAATCGCTTCAGTTACCTCATAACGGATTCAGTAATTTGCCCATACGTCTTGTTATGGTCGTTCAACAAGATTAAAACCCCAGCCACCCTTCATAAATCCTACCCAGTACTCCAAACACGATATATTATTCATGTATACGTAAAATCGGAAGCACAGCCAAATTGTCAATACAAGGTGGGTGCCCCCGTTACGGCTATTTACTGCAGTTTTCGTAGTAAACCACAAATAAAATGGACTCTATGCATATTATAGTACCTATCACCATACGGACGGGGCTGCATTTTATTCGTCCCAAGGGATGCGTTTATGGAGTCTGCTTTATTGGAAGAAGTGTCAATGGTGGAATCTGTAGCGGTCATCTCTCGCAAGAGGTAGCGGAACCATCGGAGGAACGAGACGCTATAACAGTTCTGTTTGAATTCTTTTATTTCAGTACCCATTTATTTTGTTTTTCAGTAATAGTTATAATACAAGGTAAAGTAACGCTTAGCATGGTCGATCCCTAGATGGGTGACCATATTAATTCGTAGTGACCTTCCTCCGTGTTTCGCGCTGTGTATCCTGGATGTTATTTGAACATCTTTCGCAAACGTTACGGGTATTCAGAAACCAGAATGGACTGGGTGATGATGAATTAATCCGATTTGTTTGATTTCAAATTACACAAATTATTTCAACATACTAATATCTCAATAATACTTTACTTGTTCATGAATAACAATACATAGGTAATTCAGAGGAGCTATTCTAAAATATGCCCTCTTACACATCACTATAAAGTACGGCTACCGTTTTGATCCTGACCATAAAATATTGGTAAATATGTAGTCCCAGTAAGCGCTAAGCGCACAATAAAATTCAATCATGTTTGCTGGCGGTACAGTTTGTGTCCCACAAGAATGTTTTATAGCGACGCTGCTCCCACGCCGAACGCGAATCAACTCTGTAAATTCCGTTTAAAGATGAATGGATGTCCACACTAAAATATATCGAACACAGTTTGCCCAACCCAGGCCTTGTCGGAAATTATTGAAGGACACTGAATGGACACCATTCATTGGTACACGAAATCATATTTATGACGGATCGTAAGGACTAAGAGGAACTTTAAAAGTTATCGTTTCCGTGGCGCCGAAAGTAAAAACGTTTTTACTGCTTTTTGTCAACGAAATTAATGTATAAGCATGTAATTTAAGACGTATTTAGGAAGCATTAAAACTAATTTTATACAAATGGGTAATATAAAGTTTTATGACAAGTTTTTGATCATGTTTCGTCACGTATGGACAGTGAATAAAGATGAGAATTGCGATAACGTTTACTAACTTTTGTGTAAAGTACTGCGATAGTCTTATAATTAGGGCACCGACCGTCTGACGCCGATATGTCAACGATCTAAAACTAATTCTGGCCAAATAAAGTAGTGACATCGATACAAATTGTCTGGTCTATTATTATGCCCCATAAAAACCCCCTAATTCGTAGTTCTATCACAATATTATATTGCCAAAGACTTGTGAACACAATAATTTAAAGCAGCTGAGTTATCCACCTGCACAAATCAAAATGACCTTGTAATAATGCTTTCTTTTTCTATGCGTTTGATATCTTCATGTTTTATACTAATTAGTATTTCATGAAGCCAACCCTATAAAGAAGGGGTGTCTATGAATTTGTTAAGGCGTTTCACAAAAGCGTGCCGTTGCGTTTTCTTGTCACTATTATAAGTAAAGAGATGTCAATATAGCGGTATTTACGTTGTTATATGTTTTGGATTTACTGATCCTTTTTTTAAATGTTATAGAATGTAACAAAGTAATTAAACTTCAAATTTTTATAAATAAGCATTATTGTTAATTAATGTTAAAGTCTATGTTACTTTTAAATTTACAATGAATACACACTTAATTTCTGTGTACAACCAAAAAACTTAATAAATAAAAATGTGGTTAATTCATTACACCGTTTACTCAGACAAATAAGGTGTGGAAACGAAACCGCGCGTCCGTCTGGAACGCACTTAAGTTTATAATCGGCCACATCAATCAACTGGCCTTAATGAATAGTTTGCTTAAGGGCAAGCTTCGATAATCTCGACGGCGATAGTATTACACAATGGGAGGTTTTGATGTCCATTTTTTATACTATACAAGTTTAGTGCCTTAGGACGGGCGAAGGGTTAACGATTTTCTTTTTAAATTACGTTTGACAAGTTTACGTTGTTCGTCGTTTTTATCAGTGACAATTTTTGATAAGTAGAATAAAAATAATCGGGGTTTTAACACTTTTCTCGTAAGTTTTATATACCTGAAAAACTTAAGCATTAATCTTGTCGTGTAATTTAAGACGGTAGGAAATGGCGTAAAACCAGTAGTCAAGCTCCCAACAGTCCACCGATGCAAATTACCTGCTTAATCTACATAACCAAAAAAGTCGACCCAAGGGTCAATCTTTAATTTGCAAATACCATCGATAATCGTGTTTCCATTTCTAGTATCATTTCCAAGTAAAGCGTTACCAAATAAATAGGCAAAAAAAAACATAGAACGAAAACAGACTAATTCACTCACCATCGCCTTTAATTTATGGTCGCCTGGTAGGCAGCATTTTTACTTGTAGGCTTTTTTACCTTTACTGATTTATGTTCTAGGCACAGAATGTACACATAAATAAGAATAATGTAAGACAAAAATTGGGCCTTACTTGCTTGGTGTATTTTCGATTTTTGTAGCTGAAATGTCTCTGGATAACAAAGTCACTGAAATTTGTTATTAAAATTATAAAAATGTATGAATTAATGAATTAAAGTAAATAGTGAACTAAAATAAATTATGCAAAAATCAATCATATGGCATCAAAATCATAGCCTTATTGATTGCTAACTTAAAATAATTACCCACTTCAAGTTGAGCAAAAACCATTTCCATGTCAACGAACTTTGATCTTACCAGAAACAGTACCCAGACGCCATAAAGTATTAATAGTTGAACCATTATCGATATTATCAAGGAGTTTGTTTATCATACCAATATTTTTACTCCCACCGTTCGCTAACACTGAATGATGAATGAACCATACCGATCTTTATCGTTCACTGGTCGCCGTCTCATCTACTTCATTGTTAATACACCATTGTCATATTATATTTATAATAGATTCGTATCGCACCATGTGAATGTTTTCCATCAAGCACTGGGTCAGCTGATATAGGAAAGATCCACTTTCTAATAATATTACCGGTTGTAATATCAATTTGCCGAACAAGATGAGTAATTACAAAGCTTGCTTTTGACAAATGCGTTTTGAAATACGTACCGTAGAAATTTGATTGGTTTCGGTGTAAGGCACACGAATTTCGAATTACGGCACGCTAGAGAAATTGTATTGCTGCTCTAAATATTTTATTCCGTCTTCTGTGTATGATAATATTGGAATAGAATATTTATAACGCCAAGCCTGAACAATAGAAATATACTAACTTAAAGCACTACTAAATAAATCACAGATATTTTAGTTAAAATTCTTAAGCTAGTACCAAATATTAATGAGACATTAGGAAGTGAAACAAACCAACAGTACTCCGCAACTTAATACCACAAAACCAATGAGGCAGATACAATTGAAATGATACGGTAATCTGAGCACATAAGTTAAACTAACAGGTATTCTGTCGCACACCTACAGGCCGACCTATGATAGCGAGCCTACAGTCATTTATCAGCCACAATCTTAATCACGGCCCATAACGGGAATCTGCATAGGGTACAGTTTATCTTAGGAACAAAGTAACAATTTCAATTAATATTCACGCCACGCAATAGTATTGGACGCTGCTGTTTGGCGATTACGGTTTCAGAACTTAAATTTAATAAAGAAGGGGACATGGTTCGGGTGATAATACCTTAATATCAAATTGAATGATTCAATTAGAGGCTGAATATATTTTAACACGTGCTTGTTTTCCTGAACAGCCAGTCTTTATTCCTATTTCAAAACAATGCCATCAGTATTCCATTTTCAAAAGCAGAGCTTCTATCTGAGCAGAATACCTCATCTAATCTTTCCGAACACACAGTATCGACGGTACAGCATTCTAGCAAAGGAATTAGAGCGTCCAAATCTTCGATCACGAACGTATCCCCAGAAGAGATAACAATATAGACACGGAGGGCGACACACACGGGACATGCACATGTTACCTTGAATTAGTCGCTACGTTAGATGCCGACCTGTGTGTGGACAATACGCAAGTGGCGTAACTGATGTCTCGGTAATTTGGGATGTTAAGAAATATCTTGATAGGAGATACTATTCTCCTTGAAGTTAACAATCTTCGTACTTAATTAATGAGCTCACTTGATCTGCGGGTAAACAATTATACTTAGAGGTATACAGCCTTTACTAAACACTTATTCAGTAATCTATACTAATATTATAAAGCTGAAGAGTTTGTTTGTTTGTTTGATTGTTTGTTTGTTTGGTTGTTTGAACGCGCTAATCTCAGGAACTACTGGTCCGATTTGAAAAATTCTTTCAGTGTTAGATAGCCCATTTATCGAGAAAGGCTTTAGGCTACTTTTTATCCGGGTCCGTGCCGAGGTTCCCACGGGATGCGGGTGAAACCGCTGGCAGAAGCTAGTACGTTATAACTGCAAACAGCGCTTACCTTACGCCTTAATATTCAGTCTACTCGACGTCCGGAATCCGATTCGGTGCAAACTTAAGTCACAACTCACACTTAATTATTTTCAACCGACTCCCCAGAAAAGATGAGGTTCTCAATTTGGGTGTTGATTTCTGACACTGACGCGAATATTAGACATTAAAATAAAACTACTTTCTCTGATTTTATAGCGGTTATATTAATATTAACTATTTAATCCCGTAATAATAGATCTCAGTGGCGTGCACTTGGAGAGGCCTATGTCGAGCAGTGGACTGCGATAGGCTGATGATGATGATGATGATGATGATTTAATCCCGACGTTTCGGATCTTTTACAGCATCCATGGTCACGGGCAAACTAAGGTGTTGGTCGTCTTCATATTATAGTTGCAAACATCTACCCTACGTACAAACCGCGACCAAATAAGTAAAAGTAGTCTAATTGAAATCTTAATTCGGATGTTTGTTTTTCGTGTGATACCAAACCAACGCCAAATAGTAACAGCCTTTTTATCGTCCCACTGCTGGGCACAGGCCTCCTCACACGGAGTAAGATGCTCAATCTTAATACCATCGCCAAGTATCATTTTAAAAATGTTCTTGCCGGTTTTATTTTCTTGGTTACGGAATATTTTTATTGTCATTGTAATACCTTTGCTCAATAAATCTATCTACCTTAACGCAACACATAAAACACGCATGTTTACATCCAAAAATCATTCACCACCCGACTAATTCAAGCAAGCAAGTAGGGCGTACAAATCTGAGATCACGACTACCCTCGTTCAATAGCGACACACATTCTCGCACTATGATTAGTGTTAGCTACACGTGCGACCGTTGACACGCGATGCTTAATATTAAGACCTTCTATAGAAAGGATATTAATAATAGACTGCCTTATTGTTTTCAGGGGTCGAGAGGTCATTTGTAGCGTACGACGATTTTTTGTCGTTGATTTGTGAGCAGAAATCAAAGGCCTATCGCGAACAAAATGTTGAGGCCTTTGTCTGTCTCCATCATCCTCCGAGCCTTTTTCCCAATCATGTTGGGGTCGGCTTCCAGTCTAACCGGATTCAGCTGAACACCAGTGCTTTACAAGAAGCGACTGCCTATCTGACCTCCTCAACCCAGTTACCCGGGCAACCCGATACTCCTTGGTTAGACTGGTGTTTCAAAATTCTTTCACTGTTGGGAAGCTACATAATCCCCGAATATAAGCTATATCTTCACCGGGTACGATCAGTAGTTCCTACGGGACACGAGTGCAAAAAGGCTAGTTTCTACTAAAAGTATCGTAAAACCTATGTGAGTAATCTTTCGATTTTAAATGTATAGGTACTTTTATTTGCTCCACAATCACACAAAAAGTATCTCAATAGGTATAATTACGACTTTCTCCCTCCGAATATCATCCGCTAATTGTTTTAGATTGATCATGAACATTACATGGAGTTTAATGGTTATTTCTTTTTAACAACGCTGTTTGCGATTGCCTTTCCCAGCGGGTAATAATGTACGAACTATAAGAAGTTGTGATCGACTTGTGGCCGACATCGTGTAAGATTACACTTGGTAGCAAAAAATATGGGCAACTTGCAAAGATTATACCATTAATATTAACAAGATAAGGACTGTGTGTACAACATAGGGTGAGAAACTTAAGCTTAGTAACTACTGGACCGATTCCAAAAATATTTTCACGTACACCCACTACCTACTTTGAATGCTAGAACGTCTCTGAAGTTCCTACAATAGCTACATATCAGCCAGAAGTTACTTATTTATTAATTTTGTTTTAGCCCGTGACTTGCTGGTAAGGCCCTAGAAAATTGGATTTCCCATATCCTGAAAAAAACACGTTGCCATCCCTATCCATAACTAATTTTATTCAAATCTATGCTGACGTTTTGCATGCAATCGCAACAAACAAGTAAACCAAGTATAATATTAGTAACTAGCTTCTGCCAGCGGTTTCACCCGCATCCCGTGGGAACTACTTCCCGTACCGGGATAAAAAGTAGCCTATAGCCTTCCTCAATAAATGGGCTATCTAACACTGACAGAAATTTTCAAATCGGACCAGTAGTTCCTGAGATTAGCGCGTTCAAACAAACAAACTCTTCAGCTTTATAATATTAGTTTACATGATAATATAGACGTATGAGTAAGTAATGGTGACTATTCGATCAAAAACAACAACAAAGATTTTACTGCTTTTTACATTTAAAACCCTACTGACCCTGATTTTTCTGCACTCCAATGTACGTTAAACATTGCAATGTACGAGAAACATGGGCGACAACCTCGCGTGCGGATTTATTATACGTTCTACATAAACTGTCGGTCTTGACGTCGAACAATCGCATATCGCTTCATTAGTCGCAATATATCTAGCGAGATTTAATACACTTTGAGGATTTTAAATAACATACTTTCTGTTCTTAGTTTTCAATAAAATATCTTAGTTTTTGACTCGATAAAATTGTTTTATTTTTACAGGAGCTAGTAGATAAGGAATAAATATTACCCACGGATCTAAATTTCATTCTCTTCGTTCATTCTCTTTTATAGCGATTACTAATGTGTCAACAAAGAATTATTATTTTTGATTGGAATTACTTATGTTTAAGCTCGGTATACATATTTTCTAATTATTTTATTTAACTGACTCAACCACGGCAAAATGCGTATTTAGTCTAAATTACCAATTTCTATAACATATTACCTACATATCAAACAAAAAAATCTCCTTAACAGCATAAAATCTATAGATACGCCGTTTTTAATGGATGTCTCGTTGATATTAACTGGCTTCGATAGCTTCACTTCCCATGGTTTTTGTTCACCATAGCATCCTGTTGCCATAGTGATAATTAATGTGGACTTCTTGTTGGCCATCGTCTTAGTTGTACCATTTTATGGATTATTGAGCTCTTAATTATTAAAAACGTAAGTGTATTAATGATTGGTGTTGAAGTAAAATGTTTAATGAATGAGTTTGTTAAATGGCAGTATAATAGTAAAACAACGCATAAATTAGGAAGACTATTACATACAAAAAATACCTATGTTTCTTTTACATAATTCACAGCAAAACTGATTTGTTTCTATTATAATTATCAGAAGCAGGTATCTAAGAAGCCAAAGCTATAATTATGCTAGAATTTCTAAGACTTTTAATTAGGTACGTCCCCTCATATAGATTTATCTTCTAACATACTACGTATAGATAGGTGGTATGTCACCCATACATACATCACAACAAAAAACCCCGGATTACTCAACTTCGCATACAAATTTGGCATCGCACCGTATCAATCAAACGAGTGGTATTTATAAATTTATCGAGAGCACAATCATAAGAGCCCGTCAAATATCATTATCGTCAATGATGGATAGCTAATTCTTTAACTCTATCAGATTATATTAGTCGTAAAGATGCGTGGGACTGTTGGTACAATGCATCATTTTATTTACCTACGCGTATCTGAAAGGATCGATGCAATGATCAGGAAGTGAACCAAGACCTTTACTTGGTATTATGGATGCAATTCGTGGTACCATACGGTACTTTTAGAGACTAATGATGGACCGAGTATAGTTAGGTATTTAAATGGTGATCCAATCATAATCGATAATAATGATGGATTCGAAACATATTCTGAGAATTCACGTCTATTTGATAGGCAATTATTTTTAAGCAGCAATTCTAAAGAATTGCTTAAAACACTATGATCTTCTCTTACGTTGGTTTTGCCTTGTAATTTATAGGTTTGAGAGTCAAACAAACACATACTTATTAATAAAAAACAAACAATTAAAAAGTCGTAAATACGTACCTGCCAATAAAAGATAACGTTGACGTCTTTATGCCTAAAGAATAATTATAGTCTCCGTTTGTTAGTTTGCCAAAATTTATGTCTCAGCCAAAGGAAATAAATATTAAAATTCGAACAATGTTGCGTCATAAAAATAATACAAGTCCGTGAACATGGGCATTGCTCTCATACATTCGGACGTCCACAATTATTGTTATTTAAGATCGCATCCATAACTCGGTTGATGCTAATGCTCAAACAAAACCCGGTACATGCAAACAAATTTACCGAAATTGTTCACTGAGCGGCGAATAAAAATTACGACCGGTTTGTTCGCCCGCGGCCTGCGCCCGCGTCGGCCCGTTTCGACGGCCATCCACTGATATTTATGCCCCCATAAAATACGAACACGCATCGAACTCCAAACGGTCACAACGGACAACGCATCCTTCGATCAAAAGCAATAGAATAATAAAAGCTCAGCTTATGTGTATCGATTTCAAGTGAATTGATGCGATTATCATTGCGTTCATGTGCTATTGCTCCATTTGACACTTTACAGCCACTCTACATAATCCCAGGCCGACGTTTTTATCGTCACACAAAAGAGATCGTTTAAAATACTGTCACATTATACATTCGAAATAGAAATTGTTACCCAATATTCGAACGTAAAACGCATATCAATTTCTCTGTGGATTAAACAAAAATTGGAGATTTTTGAATCAATGTTTTATTGCCTCCTAATGACAGGACGGAGATTATTGCGCATTCCTAATTAGTTTTTTGTTAGTATAAAGTAGCGTTAATTAAGATTCAAAAATTGAAACGTATATCGTGTGCTGCGGGTCTGAATATTAATTTAGAGTTATATATTAGAGGTAACGATGGTATCATTGAATATCGTGCATCTGGATGTTTCCGATCAATTTACTATATGGCCTGAGTTTATTTGCTGTTTGACAATTTAATGGCGTTTCCAGTGTCGATCGCTGTTAATTAGATAGTCGCAGTGCCCGGAGCTAGACAAATATTTTAATACAAACGTATACAACGCCACCCACGTTAGTAAAAATAGTATTCGCAGTCAGTAGGCCGATCGCAGCGTGTTATTAAGTGATATCTTTTATGTACAGCCAACGCGATGCCTTAGCCGTCGGGGATATGATGCATTTATTACAAAATTAATTTATAATAAATTAAATTATCTGAAGTCAGTTTAAAAATGCTCAATCCTCTACCGTTTTGTTTTATTTTAAGTTCGAACTTTCGGGTTACTTCTATAACTTCAAGATAACCGATAACTGTCGGTCTCTTTAGATGTTTTTATCAGCCTCAGTTGAAGCTTCGATATTTCAATACTGTGGGTTTCCAATACATTTAACAACAAGTCGGAATTAATTAATTGATTAACGACTAAAAAACTTTGAGCACGACATTCCTAGAACACGCGATACCGCCGAATTTCGAGAAGTCTTATCAAGTATCGCAAACTACCCAATAACATGACGTTCGTTTTAAATTAACGCAGAGGCAGCCGGGTGACAGCCGGCGCACGTCACATTGCGCGTAAAATAAAACGCACACGATAACGACAGATCAACCGACTTGTCGGCTACCGATGTCGTGCGACGATAACGTCGCGACTGGATGATGAGTTAATTCGATAGTCGCTGCGCTTTATATCACTTACAAACATAAATAGGAATTGACGGCTTGGACAAATTTTATAGGTACCTACGTGATCCGTGGCTTCGTGTACTCGGGGCATAGACACGGTGCGTTTAAACGAGTAATTTATTTAGTGATTAGTTGAGCAACAAGGCGTATGAATTAGTATCTGTGTCTGACATATTGGACGTATCCCTTCAGTTGTTTGTGTACTTCGTCTGCAATGGCTCGATTACAAAGCTCACGAGGCTTGAACATCAAAACAATAAGACGGGCTGTGCAAAACAGGTATTATTGGAACAAATATAGAACCGTTTGTTCTATAGATTGTCAACTATTTTTTTACAGACAGTAAATAGTATTATGTATGTAAACAAACCGTAAAATGTATGTAATATTTACCTCCTTAAGGAACATTAGAGTAATCACAATAATAAAATACGGTACTTCATCTAAGTAGGTACTTAGTTTGATGGGAAGCTTTTGCAACATAATTATTTCACCTGTATTCAATAGAAGCTAATCGTAGAGGACTTCTTGAGCTGGGAATAGTAATGGCTTGTTTGTTTTATAGTGAATGGTAGTTAAATATAAATATTTTATTACCATTCACTAAAAACAAAAAAAAAAAACATTTTCAATTCATACAAGCAAAAGTACGAAGGACTTGCAATAAACCATTTGTAGCACCAACCACTAAAATACTTACAGGAGATTGCGTGCGTGCACTTTATGGATCATTATTGATTGTAAACGGTATGAAAATGGACATTAAAGCTTCACAAGACAAATATCTTGTCGATTTTTAAAGCCTGACTGCGCAGGCAGGGGGCTTTAAAAAATAATTGCTACTCCCGCCTCTGCCCATATATCAAGTGGAAGTGCAAAGAAATTGCTTCCTTATTAATGGCAATTTATTGGGCTTTATATCATTATTATTTACGCAGCATATGATCACTCGAAACTGGTAAATATTCAATGTTTCATACTATTTCTGTATTCCTATTTGTCAATGTTGGGAAACCTGTAAATTATTTTGCAATTTGTAATTTTAATGCACGATTCTGAATTAATCAATGAGTCGTATTAAAAGGATTATTTTTTTATTTTCAATAACGGATCGCAATTAATTTCGCGCTACCACATGCGTGAGAATTAATTACGAAATTAAAGTGATTAATTGGAGTGGAATTTAAACGAGTGGGTTTAAAGAAAACAAAATCACCCAATTAACGGAGACATAACATAAATTCTGCACTCACGAAGATTATAAAATTGCCTCTTAAAATTCCATTAAGCGTTACTCGTGGACTAATACTACCGATGTTCATAACTCAAAACTACTAATAACAATCATCAAAACACTCGAGCGAATCTTTCCAATGAAGATTATGATTGATACCACTATTTAGCTAACGGTAAACCACGTACTGAAATTGAAGTTCTTAATGCATGGCTGTAGGTAAAACGAAAATTGTTGATCCAAATTATAATGAGAATAATTTGATGGTGCTCGAAACTGTTACCGCCACCTATACATGTCTGATACGTAAAGCTTAGTGAAAAAACCGTACATTGAACGATGACAATGCAGTTTGGATAACAAAACATGTGAACACGAGGCAATATAGAACACCAAAGACAATGGACGCACCTTTTTATGCAGTGAGATGAAGCATTGAAGGAATTCTGGTAGCAAAAAATCAATAAAGCTCGACCAAATAAAAACCCAAAGATAAAAATAGACTATCATGCGGAGAAGAAACAAAGTGTTCGTTCAGATACTATTAAAGAAATGTACGTGCTTGATAACATGACAGTAGAATAGCAATACAAAACTATACACAACGAAAACGAATCATTAATTTCCAAGTAACAATACGGCAAATAGCTTCTGATAGCAGTTCTAAGAAGGCATTGCACGCAAACAATCAATTACACACCGTAGCTTTTAAACTTCCAACATCCTATAGAGAAGACTGGCTGCTTAAGTATTTACTAGAGCAAATACTTTTAGAGTATTTTCGCTACATATTTTTTGCTGCGACAGACAGTTAGTGTCAATTCCTGACATAATTGCCATGTACAAATAATCCACATCGCCATGTTATTTACCGGAGCAACAAAAAAATAATGAAGGTACTAGATATCATTTTATAAACCTGTATTTATGCAGATGATACCAGTTCCCGTGTCTACTATAAGCTTGTCGAGTTATTAGCGTAAGCAAAATATTGAAAAATTAATTGCAATCAATTTTCAAGATCGAAAACCTGTAGTCGAACAATTTTGATGAATATGTAGATTGTGTGTGTGTTTTGTTTTGTTGTTTTTTAACAGGCAGCTAATTGATTCTCGTGATGGTTTTATTTGTAGGAAAAATGGAATGATTCATGCAAAAAATGTTTGTGCATAAAATATTTGGTCTATGTGTCATTGAATATCCAGAAGACTCATGGCAGATTTTTGATATACCTATTTGCGTTCAAATAATTATTTTCATCTCTTTTGGTATATTTTGAAGCTTATTTAACACTCGAAATCTTCAATAAAATACTCACTTATAATACCACAAGAGCTTCAAAATTATCGGGTATTTTCCGATAGGTTCGTTGCAAACAAATGAAGGAGTCAAGTTTTTCAGGTTAAAAAATAACGAGCGCGAAGCGCGAGTGATTTTTCCTGAAAAACTTGACGACTTTATTTGTTTGCAGGGAACCTTGAGGGAAATGCCAGATAATTATGAAGCTCGTGTGGTATTCGGGAGATTATTTTTCCGTCCCAAATGTCGGCCACAACCTGTCAGTTTGACGTAGCAACGACCAGAGAAAATATTCAAAAAATTTTCAGTATAATACCATGTAGGTTGTACCACGTGACGTCGAATGGTGCAATTCTATTGGTCGATATTTGGGTCGGAAAAATAATCCATTTTATACGCCTTTCCAATGCTTTATCACTAAAACGGTCCTCGATGTCCACAAAGATTAAGTTCTAGATTATACCCTATACATAATCCCACAGTGGACGCATAAATCATAATCAGCCGTAGGACAAAACTTGTTTATTTACTCTATGATAACGGTAGTTTAATTAATTCGCAGCAGAACGGTAGCTGTCGCCTGTGTATTGAACTTAACATGTAGTATTACGCGTCTGCAAGTTGTTTGATCAGCTCGTAGACTTGCAAGCTCTTGCAATGTTTATTAAGTGACTGTCGTGTCTTGAGTATGCATTGCAAGGAAAAGATTTTTCAAATCAGGTTGAATTATAACAGGCCTCGAGGAGTTTGTAGATGAGGTTCCTATTAAGAGTTTTATATACCTACCTCCATATACATTTTTTCCGTTATATAAAATGTAATCTTTTTGAATGAAGTAAGTTTTTAAGTTATTCGTAGTTTCGTACTTTCTATCTTGAACACCAATGACTGAGTGAAATTGATAATCTTGAGGAAACCTGAGCATGGAAGTCTCAAATCGCCAATCCGCCTTGAGCTTCTCTCTATGAGAAGTAGCCTGTGCCCTACCTAGTATCTAGTAGGACAATAAGAAGGTTGTTGATAAAACCAAAATGTACCTAAGCTTCCAATTATATCAATCTCAACTTTCTTCTAAACTTCTCTAAACAAATCAGCTTTGTTGATTGGCGAACATGGCCCAAGGTTAGTTCAGATAGGCCACGTTAACGACCGTAACAGGATTGTGTAGTCTGACCCAACAATCACTTAATTGGTACCGAAACTAGGAATGTCCGTGCAAAATCTTATTTGCGTGACGAAATAGGAAACCTTGTTAAAGAGTCCAAATTAAAACTTAATGATAGAAAACTAATCATTGAACTCTCTTCAGATATAATATCGGTATGATTAAGCAATAAATAGATTTCGTTGATTATAGAATTAATTCGCTTTATTGGTAGCTTTACGATGATTGCGTCTACCGACTTCACAAACGTTTTAGAGCTTCATAAAACATAAAAGCAAATCTTTGGATAGTTTACTCCTTGTCCTTAATTGTTATAACGGTTATTATGAAGCGAAAGGGAAAAATGTTTTCACTTGGAATTTTTATGGAATAAAATAGAAAGCAACTGACATGATCGCCATATTGGCAGATACAACTTTATATAAAATTATTTATCGATAAAATGCGCGTGTAAAAGTTTCCTATTTGCAAGAATCCCTGGGAGTATTCTAGGATCTTGTATCGCCGCTATCCCACCCATCGGCTGTCAGCGGAGGCTTGTAATCTTTACTTGAATAAGCCACTCGACTACTCTATAGAGATAAGATGATATTAAGGCTATCGGAACATTCGTATGCTAATTAGACTTTAATTATGTTGTATATGTACACCGATGTTCATTATTTTAAACACATGGATCAATTATAGAATTTGCTTATCAGGATTGATAAATTGTAGCTTAACTTCTTTGCAAACTTGTTTGCGGCTACGTGTGTGAGGCTTTTAAATGAAAAAATTAAAACCATTTTTAGAACAAGTTATCTTAAAATATTATAAAAACAACCATAAGACTGGTAGTAACTCCCATTTTACATTTTCAAACCGAAAAAAGTATTTCATTCACCAAAAATATTCAAAATACATCCATCGAGTAAAGTTATTCTATTATACTGCAGCCGCATCATCAATCAACTATTCAACGAAAAAATATAACCATCCGAGTCCTCTTTTTGGGATATAACTTACGCGTCACTTCCCAGATTTTTTCCCGGTAAAAAATAATAGCCGTGGTTCAGTGTCGCACGACCTTCCCGCGGGATTCCATCTCGTACTGACATCGTCACTGGACCGTTCCTACATTTTAATTGATCTGAATGCTCGAGACTAATCGACTCGATACGGAAATGACTTCTTCTGGTTGAGTCACTGGCGTGGCCAAAAATGGGTTGGTCAATTGTTTTGGTTCAATACACGCTTGTGACTTTAAGCGTGTTTCACCAGCTTCGTTAATAAGACTTATTTCTTTCACAAGAAATAATAATGATGCAAATAAAATATTTTTCATCCCACCATCTCGGAAAGAGTAGTTTTACCCTTTGATATCTGAGCGCAAAAGCCGTTTTTATTCTCTAGAGCGGCAAAGTGATTTGAATTTAGAACATTGTGTGCAATACTCCATTTGTGACAATCTTGATAAGACTTTTCAAACAAATACATATTAAACAAATAAAATACTGCTTAAAATAATTATTCAATTAATTAAGTAATTTTTATTATTGTTTTAACATAGATTTTTAACCTCATTTCATTTTTAAACTGAGTTTTCAAATAAATGAACTTTAATAGGTACTTCTTTTTAATTTGATACTCATATGTGCGCGCCATTTTGTTTTTTTTTGCATTTAGTAATTTCCTCGATGAAGTGGAATGAAATAATTATTTTTTATTGTTTTGAGGCCGATTTTAAACCTCCTTACATTTTTAAACTGAGTTTTTGCATAAATAAATTTTCATAGGTACATCTCTTTAATTTGCCATGTGTGACGTGACATGCATGCCATTTTCTCTTTTTGAGTTTAGAAATTTCCTCGATGAGGTGGGATGAAAAGTTACGTGTTGCACTCGAGTGCAAAGATTTTTCACCTTGTGCTCTTTTGATTCCCTCGCTATCGCTCAGGATTCTAATTATTGAAACACTCGCTACGCTCGAGTTTCAATTTTAGAATCCTTCGCTTGCTCGGTCATCAAAATTGAGCCCGCGGTTAAAAAGCAACTTTGCACTCTTGTATAACAAATAACTATTTCCTGCATTAAAATGTTTAAAGTCAATTCATTCACTTTTTACCTCATTCAACGGGCTTTAAAAATAGATGAAGAGGATGTGCAAAACAAAGAATAAAGAACAAAACTTACTGCACCACATTATTAAACACGATAGCCAATAAATTAACAAGGGGCCCATAATTTCGAACACAAAGTAAACGCAAAGGATTCATCGAATAATTGTACTGCCAATAGCTTACGCGGCTTTATTTTTTCACAAGCGGTGTGAAGTAGCCGATGGTATTTTAATGTGACAGCTGAACACATAACCGCACTTAATTTTGTCCTAATGCGAGCACCGGGCCATAAGAATCTTGGCCTTTAGTTCGCTCCGTTTTTCTCCTGAGAATATCTGTGAACTGAATCGGCGATGAGCCAGATAAGGCGAGTGTTTCTTTAAATATGCAAAGTGCAAACTTTGTGGGACTCTTTCGACAGGATCCTGAATAATTTTACACGCTCTTAATGGTTCTCTTGTCGTTTTAATTCAGCCTTGCGGTGTTGCGTTGACACGGTAAGGTGAAATTAAGTTAAAATTGTTTTAATTACAATAAATGGTATTATATTTGGTGTTTGCGCTCGGAATAATAAAGGAAGCTATGCATGAATGCGTAGTGCTGGTAAAATTACCATAATTAATGGAATAGCAATAAACTATGGCTATTGTTTGGTGTTGGTTGCAAATAAAATCTATGGAGTATAAATAATGAACTAGGATGTTCGCGCTCCCGCGTCGGCACCTCTAGTGTTTGTCAGGCGCGCTGTTGGCTACAACCCGTCGACATAATTTAGCACCCAGGCAAAGACTCAGGCATTTTTCTAAAAGACAATACAAGCCTCTCGGCCAATGGAATATTCAGAGTGCCTGAAGAATTCTCATTCTCGCACCCGCTAATGAATAGCTATTCTTTGAGCATTTTAACTATGGCCCTCGGAATGGAATTCAAGTGTACAGGTTTCTTAAAAGGTCCCTCGATATGCGTCGGACCCTTTCCGCTTCGCTTAATTTATGGACACTCATACTTTTTATTTTATTTCGTATTAATTATTGGACCGTATAAAAGTTTCGCGCGTTGTTCGACTTCGGAATTTTAGTGAATTACATTGTTAAACACTATTTCTGTCTTGAGTCGAAGCAGGTTTAAATAAAATTGTGCTATAGATTAAAGACGTGACATTATCCTTGAATTCCCCATTTCTCGAAGCGAGCGCAGTTGGAGGCTCACTGCAGGCTCTATCGGAACTAATTCAAACAATTACTCATCTGCCGAGACAAAATTGGGTTTTATTGTTCCATAATAGAAAACAATGATAATAAGGCTATAAATTACTCATTAGTTGCGGCTGTCTATCATCTTATTATGTTATTAGGCATGAAGTATGTCGTAGTTTTAGTTCTTGCTAATTTATATTCAAAGTATGTAGGCCCACTATTATAGAGAGTGTTTTGGATTAGGCTTTTTTATTTTTTAAACTGAGTCCTCGTAGCGGCGCTGCTGTCATCGTGTCCAGAATACATGAATACTAATTAGTGGTTTGTATATCTAATTATTTCATTTTATAATGTTTTAGTTGCCGTCTTTTTAGAATACCTATTATTAAGTATGTTAAAAGGACCTTTGACACCTACGAAGTTCCTTTTTAACTAGAACTGTTGAAAAGTTAATTGAATTCTGTGTACTTAACTGCGAAGTATGTACGTGTAATTTTTTGTATCCTTTTGATTTTGGATCGGATTTTGGGTCACTGGTTGATTTATTTCTTAAATGAAAAGGACGGAGGAACACTCACGTCAAATCATTTGATCATTAAGAAAAAATACATTGAAGAATTAATCGACATAAACATTAAAAATTGAATTTATAATTCAAAGCCAATTTGCAAAGTCAGTACCGATACAAAGAACATTGAACACAACAACACAAAACATTAAGTTAGTCATCATTCGCCGAATTCTTTATTCTCCATTCAAATTTTGAAAATTCAAAAGCGGAGTTTTATTTTTTTGTGCGTTCGTGGCAACGGCAACAGATAAGTTGGTCGTGTTGCAGACCGCTTTATGAAATATTGCAATGATCAAGCAACAATGAGCTGTAAAGGCTTCCAAGCGACTACGCAAACACAATGTAATCTCTTCTGCGAACCAGAACATGATTTATTAAAGAAAATCCACATTCGAATTTCGAGTCTCATAACGGTAAACGTAACAATCTATACTTAATAATCTGTGGCTAATTTGAAATTCTCAAGTCGGTACTACAGAGGCCTTTTTTTTTTTTTTTTTTTTATCGACGTAAAATCATCAAATGACCCCTCCCGCTGTGGGTTAGCAGCGGTGAGGGAGTGTCAGACTCTTACTGACTAAAATCGTCGTGTTCCGTCATAGGCCTTTTATGTACCAGGGCCGCGGTATCTCTTTCGAACAACCCGCAGCCCCGGCAGGCCTTGGCCCTGCTGGGCCCCGCTGGGGTTGCTGACATCTCTTTGAGGAGCGCGTGGAACAACGCGCGCCGTCGACACGGGTCTGTCGTCTAGGAAGACAGAGGGACGATGAGCCACCCGAACTCACCGCCCACAGACCCACGCCTACGGTGGCCGGGAGTCATCTCGCGACACCCGGCGCCCATGGTGTCTACCTGGTCCAGCGCGGCGGCCGGGATGAGAGGTGCGAACTCTCTGGCGTTCCGCCTCCTCCTTCTCGAGCATGACCGCTTCGCAGAAGGAGGCGACGGCATCCCATTCCCTCTCGCCCCGGACCATGGCCTGAACCAGGGCCGGACGCGAGAGGTCGCCGCCGCCCAAAGCCTCGACGAGGACCCGGCGGTGCCCTTCCCATGCGGGGCACACCTGGACTGTGTGGTCCACCGTGTCCTCGGGGCTGTCCGCACAATGGTGACACCCGGGCGCCTCCTCACGACCGATGCGGTGCAGGTACCTCCCGAAACAACCGTGTCCGGTGAGGACCTGCGTCATGCGGTACGTGAGGGCGCCGTGACTCCTCCCGAGCCACTCCTCAAAGAGGGGACTTACCGCCACGATGGTGGCGTGCCCTTACTACAGAGGCCTGACCTGAACGTTAAGTGGCTGGTATTATAGGGATATGCTAAGGGAATATTTCTTGCCTATTTTGAATGATCTGATAATCTCTAGAAACTGTTATAATTATTAATGAAGTAATGATGATAAGGTGAACATAGGCGGAACTGAAATTTTAATGAAAAAATAGATGAACAAATGTATAAAAAACAAATATTTTAATGAGAACAAATAAATAAAAATGCTGCCAGAGTCATCTTGACAGAAGTATCCCTATTAAAATTATGGTTAAGGAAAATTTATGTAAAACTTTTGTTTATTCACGTTTTGTGTGAAACTTCCATCTTGTATAGTTTAAAAGACAATAAGAAATGCTGTTAATGCATTGCACTTATTGAACGAATAAGGTAACTCCTCATCGGCTCCTTCGCCACTTAATATTTAACAATGTACTCACAAGGACCATTCGCCACACATTCTCCTAAAACACTAAACAAAAAACTCACAAAAAAGCATTTAGTGTACATTGATCATGTAGGTACTCATTACTATTCAAAGTGAAAGACCGGATGCATTGTAACTAAACGTTAAAGGGAACCGCGCAACTGGCGTTTAAAAGCTACAAATAACCCATTCACATCAACATAATTTATAAACAATTCCCAACAAACCATTACTGGGTGTATCAATATGAAAACATAAAGAATAAACGATCCTTGTCTCTCTTTATATGCAAGAAACACCTCATTAAATGTTTGTCATACAATTTACCTATCTGCATTAACAAGCCTATACAATGGGATAAAAAATTACAAAGGTAGCCGCTCGAATGGGGCCTTATATTGTAAGTTTCAGTTGCAACCATCTTGCGATAATTGTGCTTGTATCGTTATAGTGACATCGGAGTCTGCTTGCGTATCCAATATAATATTATGTTTGCTTCTTTGTAGCACAATGTTGCGTAATATGGATAGCGGAAGCGTATTTGCAGGAAAAGCATTTTCACTACGTTAAACGTCGGAATTGTCTATACATAATCTGTATCAATAAGTTCAGGGAATACAGAAGGTAATGAGAGTTGATATGTATCCCTTCCTTGTTCATTAGCAAGGGCTTCCGCCTTAGCAATCATAACAACATTGCAACAACCGATTGCTCTCTTTCCATAATGAAGGCACGAGACTTTCAATAGAACAACATGGCGGACGAGTGAGTTATTCAAATGAAGTTTTATACACGTTAGTGCATGCCGTGGACATATTCGATAATTTATACTAACAATGCACCACGGTGTATGTCGTTTGGTCGGACTTGTAAAACTTGCGGCAGCAATTGAACGTCATTTAGTCGGGATTATTATAAGGTTTATGTTAATTTAATATTGCTTCTGCCTTTCGTTTGTCGTTTGTTACCATAACCAATAAATATTATCTGTTGGTAATGCTAATTACAATATCATATGTACTGTTTGCGAATATTGAGTTTAACAGTCATTTCGAAATGCGAAAGAAAACGAATTGCACTAAAGTATCTCAATACATACTAAAACACGAATTAATACATAAAAAAATACCAAATCCTAATCAAATAAAATTATACACTTCGAGTATGTATTAAACTAATTTAGTCCCTAACCACTGAACAGAACGCAGCAGTTTAATTACACACGTATTTGTATTGCATTACGTACAAATCCCGGAATGTAGGTTCTTTTGCTAATATCCCGTAACTGCTAATATACATGTTAGACAATACTGTAGCTTGTTAATTGTGTCGGCCCGGGATTACAGCCCGGACCTTCGTTAACACGGGATTTAGCTCTTTGATACACCCCTACTCTATAGTTTGGTAAATACGGAAATGAGCGAATCGAGATTTTTTGCGGAAAAATGTCCAAATATATTCTATGTAGATATTATTAAGATATAAATGTGTTTGTTTTTCCGGATAAATGGGAATCATTCTATAGGTTTTCGGATGTGATTATGTAGAATGTATCTAAAAGGGAGGGCTTAAGATATCATTGTTTTATGCTATTCTATTCTTTCATGTGATGAATTGTTCTTCGTTGTATTTTCACAAGATCGATATTTATGATAGCAAAATACGCGAGGCTGGTCACAAGACAGATTCAATGCATAAATAAAAATGGATTTTTTAATTTGGTTTACAGATTGGTGGGTGAAAATATTGATATATAGACAGTATAATATATAAACATTAGAGTCGTAGCACACTAGATACGGAACCCTAATCACTATCGTTAACGAAAGAATTCATAATGAAAATTTTATTATAGAGCAAAATGTGAGCTTGCGTGGAGCTTGCTTATCTTATTTAATAGTTTAAATTATAATATCGGTGCCTTACTTAATGTTTTACTGTACAAAAAGTTATTCTTTTATGACTTAAGTATGATGGTAATTATCTTGTATCACGCGATTCAACGACTTATATGGTTTAAGTTGAGCTACTCTGATTTATATTTAACTGTAAGAAATCTTGTAATGAACAAAAAATACATTATTGTACCTATTTTAGATGATACTTTTTTATTCATATTTATCTATATATCATCATCCTCCGAGCCTTTTTCCCGACTATGTTGGGGCCGGCTTCCTGTCTAACTGGATGTAGTTAAGTACCAGTGCTTTACAAGATCTATATATCTGTCGTATATTATTTGAATATTAATAAGTAGTTCGTAATCCAAGGGCAACTAATTCCATGGACACCAAAACGTTGTCAAACGAACAAATCACTCCGAAATTAAACTGACATCTCATTCAACAGATTATGAGGGATCATTGAAAATAACTCAGCTATTCACATAGCACAAATTTATCACAAAAGTATAGGCGAATATTTTAAGAAACAAAATCGTGCTGTGAGAATTTTGATAGCTTTGAAATCTATATCATTCAAAGTAGCGTAATATTATCCTAGTCAAGTGTTGATATGATACCAATATACTATGAAATACTACTTATGGTATTTCTGATAATTATGCTGATTCTAAGGCACCCCAAAAAAGACCTGTCTCCCCAAATAATTTCAAAATAAACAGAACCCCGTCGCCTAAAAAAGGTATTCATACCTACTATTTTCTCTTTCGTTGTACTCAATAATAAATAAACAACAACTTAAAGTAAGTCTTACACGAACTTGAACTTCTATCTTTCATCTGCTATATCACATAAGTTTGTCCGTTCACGAATGGTCGACTCCACTATACGTTCGTCTGTTCTCTCCTCACGATCTCTCTGTGACATCTAATTACTCGCCAAATTAAGCCTCAGCTATGAAACTTTCTTTCGTTAGGGCGGGCTCTGTTTCAAACCGTTCGATTTTAACGTCTAGTTTGAGTTAACTGCCAAGTACTGAGTTTGATTGTTATTTTGATTGAGTATGAGCAAATGAAGGTTTCTAATTAGATTGTTAAGGATCTAATGTTACTACTAATAAGCTTTTATTATTGTCCGGTACATCGTGTAAAAAAGCGACTAAGGTGATATGAACTGTCTTAGCAGATTATTAGAAATGAGACTTCGAATAAAAAAACTCATTACAAAATTCTTATTCCCATCCTCCAGAAAAACATGTTGAATGATGTGATTGAATATTCAAATTCAAAACGAGCTGCATTCCTTTTCTCTAAGCCTAATGACGACTCAAACAAAACACCGAAGACAAGAACTCCATAAATGGAGAACAAAATAAACGTTTCAATTTGTAACACTTTGTCACCAGGCTCTCATCTAATGACAATCTTTATAAGCTGCATATTAATTCGAAAATTAAGCTTAGCATCGAGTATTACACGAACAAATTGCGTCGACCTTTGCGCCGCCAATAGAAGCACATTAAACTCCCTCACTTGAATTAATGATTTAACTGCACAAAAGGAATGTCCCAGGTGAGGCCACGAAAACGTACGCTTATCTAAACTGGCTGGCGTTGTATGCGCTCTCTAATTGGCTAATTGGCATACTAGTGAAGATAGATCAACAATTGCAATCTCTTCCTAGTTCGGTTAGATAATGCATCCGCCTCTGTCGCCCTGATGAAATGCTAAGCGATCGATATCGCGGCCATTGAAATACGCTTCACGAACGGTAATTGTAATATATTACAGTGGTAATTTAATACTTGTTTTGTAAACGTTGTACTAAGGTCATTACTATGGGCGATTAGAATTTGTTGGCGCAAAAACAACGCCGCGTGTGGTCGGACGTGAGATTCTATTTACTGATAACAGTTCTTATAAGGTTCGCTTGATATGACGTGTGGTGTGTTTGATTTGAACGTACAAGTTATCGCATGTAGTGTTAGGCCCCTTGTTAATTGACCGGTTGTGAATGTTGAGCAATTTGGATAATTTAATTAAAAATATGGGTTAATTAGAAAGCGTGTAACATATTCTTATTGCTGAGTACGTCCTATTTTTAAAGATTTATTCAAACTATGAAGTTCAGGTTGTTATCCTACATACGTACCCCCAGAGGGATACACAGGTCCAGAAGTGATATGTGCTACGAAAATATTCTGTTTTATCAATGTTCCTTTTTCTATCGGAAACATTGGAAAGCCTACACCCCAACTATAGCCCAAGCTAGGGCTTCTTGAATAATTCCTTTACACATCTTCGTATTGCCAAAGCCCACCCCTAACTGCGAATACATTTTTAAAGCCGTGCGCACATAAAAGGGAATACAGAAGTGTTATTCGAAAGTGCGGAAATGCGTCCCATACATCAAGTGAGGAAAATAGAAAAACAGAGGCGAGATAAAATGTGAGTACATCGCCGTGAAATGTTGCTACAATTCCGAAAGAGACAAATAGCCCTTTGACAACGATGGTGGGTTTTATATGCAGTTGTTTAGGTGCTAGAAGTGGGAATAAGCCTATTCTCAAACGGTGGTATAGAGACCAACTGTTTGGTCTGTGGAGTCACGGCCAGTGTTTGATAATGAATGCTGAAGCTGCGGTCAGCTTAGTTCCGTTTCAGCCTACAGCAGCAGGTTTGCAGAGCGGGATTAGATGGGGCCCCGAAAATTGTTTATGCTATTCTGTGTGACTAATACAGAGGGCATTTGCAGCCTCTCTCCAAACATAAAGTGTTTGCTTTATCGACCGAATAAAATTTAACTGTCTATGAGTAAGGCTATACCCTTTGCCGTAAAAAAATCTATCAAATCTTAAAATTAGGAACATATAGGTAATAATCGCCAAAATAGTTATTTTTAGGGTTCCGTACCCAAAGGGTAAAACGGAACCCTAATGTTTTCGCTTCTCTGTCCGTCCGTCCGTCCGTCCGTCCGTCCGTCTGTCACCAGGCTGTAGCTCATGAACCGTGATAGTTAGAGTTGAAATTTTCAGAGACGATGTATTTCTGTTGCCGCTATAACAACAAATACTGAAAACTAGAATAAAATAAATATTATGGGCGGCTCCCATACAACAAAAGTTATTTTTTTGCTCATTTTCTAAATAATGGTACGGAACCCTTTGTGCGCGATTCCGACTCGCACTTGGCCGGTTTTTTCATAAGTTTTCATCTCATATTTACAACTACCAGAGACGCGATTTCAAATTCGCACGTCCTACGAAAAACGTCCTAAAATTCAAAAGAACCACAAGTCGACATTTTCGCCGAGACACAAAATAAAATTACAGCTACGGACGTGTTTGTTCCCTGTTGCAGTATTTAACACTCTTTTACTCTATTCCTTTGCCCCGGTGTATTTCAGTCTCGTCGGACAAATTGTCCTGGACAGTTCACTCAGTCGTGTAGAAGTCACTTAATTATGTCGATTCTGTGGGCTGTCGCTCGTGATATATCGAATATTGAGGGGAAGTAAAAACTCCCCTTTGTAAGTATCAATTTAAATCGGAATACATTTTGGACTTTTGTGACATTTCAATTAATTTTTATTTTGGGAAGGTTATAGAGGTGTAGTTTAACAATGTTATTTATATAAATCGTTTTAAAATGATGAAATGGTAACATAAAAAACCTCAACCTTCTCTCGTCACATGATTGTAGACATAAAAAAAATTATTTGAATAATAAAGCTCGTCTAATTTTTACACGCATTACGCAAACTACTCGTGACGTTGGGAAACTACCTTCGCCCTTCACTTTTTCTTCGTGAACTGAAAATATAATCATTACTTTGCATTTGCTATTTACTTTAAATATTACCATATAAGTACCGTAATGGCGCACGATTTATATCGTTGCATTCCACTTAAAGGGAATTACACAACAATTGAAATAATGGGACCTTGATTAACCCATGGGTGTATACTACAGCCTACTTAACCTATAAGACTCCTGCTGGCGTATCAAGGTCTTATAAGACTGTGAAGGAAACAGAAGATTAAAATTCCATTAAAGGTGGGGGAATAAAAAACAAAAGAACTTTGCTACTTTAAAGGCTATATTCAGGTGTATTAAAAAAAAGTATATAATGTACTAGCTTCTGCCAGCGGTTTCACCCGCATCCCGTGGGAACCTCTGCACGAACCCAGATAAAAAGTAGCCTATAGCCTTCCTCGATAAATGGGCTATCTAACACTGAAAGAATTTTTCAAATCGGACCAGTAGTTCCTGAGATTAGCGCGTTCAAACAAACAAACAAACTCTTCAGCTTTATAATATTAGTATAGACTAGCTTCTGCCAGCGGTTTCACCCGCATCCCGTGGGAACTACTTCCCGTACCGGGATAAAAAGTAGCCTATAGCCTTCCTCGATAAATGGGCTATCCAACACTGAAAGAAATTTTTAAATCGGACCAGTAGTTCCTGAGATTAGCGCGTTCAAACAAACAAACTCTCCAGCTTTATAATATTAGTATAGATTCCTTTAAAAGCCTATATTTTATCAATTCATCAAACGTCCCTATAAAATAAAGTAGTCGACCAAATATGCTTTATAGAGGTAATAAAATCCAAAGTACTGGAAACAGCCGCTGCGAAAAACATTTAAGCCTAGCCAACGAGACAGATAGATAAAATAATTAAGAAGACACGACTGTTCACCGCAAATATTTAAATCAAGCGTCAATCGTCGTAATCAAATCAAGTCTAGACGATCCTCAAAATATGCACAGGGAGTGGTACTAGAAACTTTTTTCTTCAAATCAACATAATATACTTGTATATTCGTTAATTATATAATCACGACTTGATTCCGCCTACAATTAATAGTAGTTAGCAAACATGTCTGTAATTATTTTGCACATTAATCGCTGTCGAACTTCGTATCGTAATTAAATGTATTTATATATCTAGATGATTTTTCTTCAATATGATCATAGACTTTGACTACGAGGTTTATAGGTCCCAAGCCACTAAAACAATTTACTAATTCACATTTTTTTTTTACAAACCATTGTTGTTCAGCACTAGAAGTGGAGGAAAAGGGGGCGTGAAGAATGGCCACCTTTGTTAAAAGGTGGTCGCGTGGTTCATAAGAAGAAATTTGAATTATATGATATTCATTTGAGTGGACTGTATTGGGATTATTTTAAAGTGTTGCCCCGAAATACGGGGATGTTGGCTAGCAGAACTTTGTTGGAAGTGTGTGTACCCAAATTAGCGAGCAACAGGGGAAAATAAGGGTGAAAGACAAGGATTGCAGCACTTACAAAATAATAGTCCAGTTGCACACCTTCTTGGGATTTCTCGAGAAGCTTCTTCTGCGTGCACGCGGTCGGTCACAACACAGTAGGTAATTGTCCTTGAGGGCTGCTTCAAGGTTCGATTATCTTATCACTCACACTTTTTACAACACGATAGCGAATAGGTACACTAGTTTATGTAGATTTGGCCAATGTTTAATTATTTTTAGTGCGTACGCGCGCGAGAGTGACTTGCAGCGACGAGCGGTCGGCCGGAAGCAAAGTGCCGGTAGCGAAGGTAAATAGGGATGGGACACATTGCTCGACTAATAGGGTGCGAAGTGTTGTGACATCAATCATAGATTATAGATTATAGACTAAGATTTATTTTGCTTAAAAACAATACCAAACATCCCCCCCGCCTTGAAGGAACCCCTTCAAAAGAAGTAGGGAAAAAGAGTTTATCGATTAAAGAAGCTAAGTTAATGAGGCGAAATTAAGAATAATATAATTACTACGAACTAGGTAAACTATGTATATGCTGGCTGACTAATCATTGAGTTGGTAAGGGACATAACTTGACAATCGGTCTTTTAAATACACCGGTCTTGGTCCTTACTTCTACAACGCGAGTTACTCCGTCCTTTCCAGGAAGCAACTTGGTTACAATTCCAAGAGGCCACTGAAGTGGAGGTGCATTTTCCATATTTAGCAGCACTACTGTACCAACTAAAACTGGATTAGCTGAGGTATTCCATTTCTCCCGACATTGGAGAGTATGGAGATACTCAGATTTGAAACGATTCCAGAACGACTGGACGAGAGAATCTAGTAGCGAATATCGAGTAAGCAAATTAATTCGTTCATTGCTGAGGTCAGCCGCAGGTAACATAGTAAGTGGTGCGAGTGAAAGAAAGTGTGCGGGCGTAAGAGCACTAGGTTCGCACGGATCTGTACTAAGTTGATAGAGAGGACGACTATTGAGAATCGCCTCTATTTGAATAAGGACTGTGTTCAGTTCCTCATAAGTTAAAATCTGTGTCCCGATGACTTTAAACAAATGAGATTTAACGCATTTAATGTTAGACTCCCATATGCCCCCAAAGTGTGGCGCACTGGGTGGATTGAGTTTCCAATCTATACGATTATTTGATAACTCATGCGAGAAGGTTTTAAAATATTCCTCAGACTGTAGAAACGTATGTAGCTCATTAAGATAAGCCCTTGACGCTATGAAATTGGTGCCGTTGTCGCTGTAAACACATTGACAAGGACCACGACGAGACAAGAATCTCTTGAAAGCATCTAAGAATGCTGCAGAACTAAGCGAAGAGGCAAGTTCCAAGTGAACCGCCTTGGTTACTAGACAAACGAAAAGACACAGGTACGCCTTTTGACTGCGCACACCGCGTTTACGAGAATAAGTTATATTGAAAGGTCCAGCAAAGTCCACACCCGTGTGTGAAAAGGCCTTACTTTGCTCGACTCGACACTCTGGAAGGTCAGACATGAGAGGATATGTAGGTTTCGGATTTAGCCGAAAGCAAACATTACAACGATGAATACGCATTCGTACGATACGACGAGCAGATAAAATCCAATACTTCTGCCTAAGTATTGACAATAGTAAATTAGGACCCGTGTGAAAGTGTTTAACATGGTAAGCGTCAATAATTAGTTCAACGATATGTCCATTACGAGGCAAAAGAATAGGATGTTTATGAGCGAAACCCAACGACGAATTAGCGAGACGACCTCCAACACGTAATATCCCTTGGTCTAGGAAGGGCGAAAGTTTACGTAAGGCATGAGAACATAATTTAGAGTTTTTAATATTCTCTATGTCTTCATTAAAATAAGTGTGTTGTACAGCCTTTAAGATTGTCAATTCTGCAAAATCTAAGTCTGACGAAGTGATGCAAACATTACGAGTAAGCTTCTTTATAAATCTAAGAATGTAAACCACACATCTAAGAAATTTATTCCAGTTAGAAAATCTTAAACTAAGCGTTATGAGAATATGTTCAGACTTAGGTTTTGAAGCGAGCACGACAGACTTCTCCTCCGGCATTGGAGTAGAAGTAGGAGAGAATGGCAAAATAGGCCAATCAGTGATTGGAAGCGAAGTCCACGGTGGGCCAGTTAACCAGAGTTCATGTTGAACCAATTGTGATGGCAATAGTCCACGTGATAGGCAATCCGCGGGGTTTTGAGTCCCCGGGATAAAACGAAAGTGTTCAGACGAGAAATAAGATTGGCACTGGGATATCCTATTAGCGACGAATGTGTTAAAACGATGAGGAGAGGAATGTACCCAGCACAACGCTACTTGCGAATCTGAAAAAGCATAAACATCCTCGATAGGATGTCGTTTCGAAATAGTGTCATAAGCGACCCTTAATAATTTAGCCATCAAAAGAATACCACATAGCTCAAGCCGAGCAAGTGTTACAGTTTTAACAGGAGCGACTCTAGATTTCGAACATAGAAGCCGAACAGTGGGTTCTTGATTCCCATTTAAAACGTAAGTATAGATAACGCATCCATATGCTTTTTCAGAAGCATCTGAAAATGCTAAAAGATACAGCTTGGAATGCGAATCAACTCCTAAATGACGAGAAAACGAGAGAGTAGAAATTAATGGCAATTCCGAAATAAACTGATTCCATAAACGAAGAATAGATTGTGGAGGTTGGTCATCCCAGTCGAGATTGAGAAGCCAAGTTTCTTTGATAAGCAATTTCGAATATAAAATAACCGGACCAATAAGACCAAGCACATCATACAAACGAGCTGTTACAGATAACATCGCACGTTTGGTACCTTCGGTGTTAGGCGGCGTGACAGTGAATTTAAACGAATCGGAGGAAGGTAACCATTGCAGGCCAAGAATTTTGAAAGAGGTATCTGTGTCGAAAGATACGGAATCTGATTGGCGGTGAGTATCAGGAACGGTAGCAAGTAAGTCAAGAGAATTACTTGTCCATTTAACAAGGTCGAAATCACCACGTTTCAGAAGCTGAATTAAATCAGATGCAATCCTGACTGCTTCGTCAAGGCTAGAGGCAGAGGAAGCGAGATCATCAGTATACCTGTCACTTTCTAATACACTAGCAGCAATAGGAAAACTATCACGCTCGTCATTGGCGAGTTGTCGCATAGTGCGCAATGCTAAAAACGGCGAAGAACGCAGACCGAAAGTAACGCGATTAAATTGGTAGGTCTCGATTGGGGCGTCTTCCGAGAAGCGATATAAGATTTTTTGATAAGGGCAATGCGAAGGATTAACGTGTACGCAGAGGTACATTTGACGAATGTCAGCGAAAAAAGCGAATTCAAATACACGAACCTTTAAAAGTATGTGAAAAATGTCATGTTGTAAGTTACAACCTGTGTGCAAAACGTCATTAAGCGAGAGCCCAGAATCTGTTTTAGCACTGGCGTCGAGTACGATACGAAGTTTAGTTGTCGATTTATCCTCGCGAATGACAGGATGATGAGGCAAATAAAAACCTGGATCGGAACAATTATCTTGCGGGACGAGCGACAAATAATTTTTGTTGAGATATTCGGCGATTACGGCATTGTATTCCTCGCGTAGGCCAGGAGACTGTGCAAATTTACGTTCGAGAGCTAAATACCTACGCTTAGCAGTTATAAAGGAATTACCAAGCTGATCGACATTCTCTTTAAAAGGCAAATTAACAGTATAACTACCATCGGCATTTCGAGTAGTAGTAGATGTATAAATGTCCTCGCAAGCCTGTTCGTCAGGGCTAACAAAAGTTGTAGAAGGTACTTCTTCTAGCTGCCAAAATCTCTGGAGCGAGTCATTGACCTGATCATGTGTAAACGTGCAAAACGAACGAGTAGATTGAGGTGAAAGTATTGTGGGTGCATTTCCCATTAGAATATATCCTAAGCTAGTTTCTATTGCTGTAGGCAAATTATTACCAGGACAAATTTTATTAAATAATAAAATGTTGCAATATGAATTGACTCCCAAAAGCATGTCAATGTGTCCGGGTGAATGAAATTCATCATCGGCAAGCGGTAAATTATCTAAGTAGTGCAGCGCACTCATATCAATATGAGCGTCTGGTAACTGTGACGTAATCTTGTCAACTACAAACGACTGCGAGCTGTACTGTGTCTGTGTCCCAGTGTCGAAACGCGATGTGAACAAAACCTTAGACACGCCCAATATACGTTGAGACGCACCACCGATGCCTTGAACTTCAACAAAACGAGTTTTCTTCGAAATAAATAACGACAGACGTTTACAACACGAAGCAGTTATATAATCACTCTGCGAACCAGAATCAATTAAACAACGTACGAAATGCACACGATTATATTTATCTAAAACCTTTATTTTTGCAGTACTCAACAAGGTAGTACTAGATCTGTTATCAACAAGGTCACGAGCAACCCCACACACGGACTTGCTATTGTCATTCGACGACGACGACGAACTAGGGTAGAGGTGCGGTCCCACTGCATTAGAGGTAGCGGGAGCGGAAGCGACAGTAGGCGAATTTGACGCATTATTTTGCGAGTTTGACGAACCAAAATGTAAGATTGAATGATGTTTTAATTGACAATGACGACAAACAATTTTTGATGGACAGGATAAGACCTTGTGTCCACTATTTAAACAATTAACGCACAAAGAATTTGATTTAACAAAATTAAATCTTTCGTGAGGAGTCATTTTTGTAAAATCAGAGCATAAATATAATTTATTGTGTTTGTCTGACTTACATAAAATACAATTATCATTTTTCTGAGTGACAAAAGTTTTTGTAGATTTTGATTTTGAATTGGACAAGTTCTTATGTTGGTCGAGTTGTAAAGGTTTGGAAACTAAAGGACTAGAGCGAGCTATTTTATCTTGTTCTTTAACGAATTCAATTAAGTTACTATAAGAAGGTATGATTTTCTTGCGAACGCTCATTTCGAATAATTTTACTGTCTCGGAATCTAACCTTTGCAAGGCGAGATGTAACAACATAAAATCTGTAAGATCTGTTAATTCTACTAGTTTAAGTGCCCTTACGGCGGTATCAAATTTGTTTACAAACGATTCTAATCCGTTAGAAGATTTTGCAGTTACAGGTTGAAATTCTAAAATTTGATTTAAATATGACGCGGCAAGAAAACGCGGATCATCATACTTTTCAATAAGCGAGTTCCATAAAATGTTATAGTTCTCAGGTGTGGGTGGTATCCCTGCACACAGAGAAGCGGCGCTTCCAGTAAGCTTACTAACAAGAAAATGAATGCGTTCCGAATCAGATAGTTGCGTGTTATCATGAACGACGCGCTTAAACTGATTATAAAATATAGACCAATTACGAATGTCACCATCAAATGAAACTAAGTCGATACGAGGTAATTTAGGGAAATTATTTTTAGGTGTCTCCTTAAGTTGCGATTTTTCTGTTTTAAGTGAATTTATTACACGTTGAACACGACAATACAATTCTTCAAACGAAATCCAAGATTGGTAACTAATAGTAGCTTTAGGATTGACTTTAATAGCACAATTATTGTACGCGTCTAATACGCTTTGAAATTCGGTACGTAAACTTTGAAGATTTACGACATTACTTAAGAATGACTCGCGACATGTCTCATCACTCATATCTTGTTTTGATAACTCAAATATATTTTGCATGCGCTCAAAGTGAGCATTCCGTTTTGCTTCCAATATACAAAGTTTGACTTTATCGTCTTCGTTTGACATGGTTACAAACAATTTATAAAAACGCGAACGAGTAAAGTAGGTACCCGAAATACGAATAGCGAATAAAAACAACAACGACAATTGGAGTTTTTTACATAAGACCTTAAATATTATAGGTACTTATTATGCAAAATCCACCAACAAGTAGGTAAGTAGGCTACTAAATACGAAACAACGAAATGCCCCCGAATAGGGCTCCTAGATACTACCTTAACGACTTATAGGTATGTATTAGGGCGAATATATGTATTAAGTGAAAACCTATATACCTAATAGTTTTACGAACGAGATGAATTAGTGATGGAAAACGAAACGAAATGTAAACAAATAGCGGTAAGACGCCACTTGTCTAATACGATTATAAAAACGAACCGAAATGTTAACAACTAGCGGGTAAGACGCTTTCTAGTTGTTTCTACGAGTATATACCTACGTGTATTTGTACGGTGTAGGTATGGGGCGCGCGCGCGCTCGACAACGAACGAACCAAATAGCGAAATAATGTTGTTAATTGACCAATACTATGTGTATATAGAATACCGATTATGTTATATACTAGTAGTACCTTTACGAAAACGAAAATAGCAATAATAATCAGTTCAGCCAGCACAACAATGAATACCTACCGCAGCAATACGAATATAAACGACAGGGATTATTGATTGAGTAGGTATTTATTCGAAATATGAATTAATAGTTGCGAACTAGCAGTATCCTGCTCGAAGTGACCAAAAATATGGAGGAAAAGGGGGCGTGAAGAATGGCCACCTTTGTTAAAAGGTGGTCGCGTGGTTCATAAGAAGAAATTTGAATTATATGATATTCATTTGAGTGGACTGTATTGGGATTATTTTAAAGTGTTGCCCCGAAATACGGGGATGTTGGCTAGCAGAACTTTGTTGGAAGTGTGTGTACCCAAATTAGCGAGCAACAGGGGAAAATAAGGGTGAAAGACAAGGATTGCAGCACTTACAAAATAATAGTCCAGTTGCACACCTTCTTGGGATTTCTCGAGAAGCTTCTTCTGCGTGCACGCGGTCGGTCACAACACAGTAGGTAATTGTCCTTGAGGGCTGCTTCAAGGTTCGATTATCTTATCACACACACTTTTTACAACACGATAGCGAATAGGTACACTAGTTTATGTAGATTTGGCCAATGTTTAATTATTTTTAGTGCGTACGCGCGCGAGAGTGACTTGCAGCGACGAGCGGTCGGCCGGAAGCAAAGTGCCGGTAGCGAAGGTAAATAGGGATGGGACACATTGCTCGACTAATAGGGTGCGAAGTGTTGTGACATCAATCATAGATTATAGATTATAGACTAAGATTTATTTTGCTTAAAAACAATACCAAACAAGAAGTTTTTATTAAATAATCAACTGACCAGGTAAGCATCTTAAAATGTAAAATAATGAATAAAACTGTTTATGTTTATTTTATTTTTATAAGGTACAGTCAACCTCAGGTCAGTGGTAACAGTTTTATAGGAAAATCGTACTTATTACTATTGAGTTAAGGTGCATGACAGTTACCACTGATGTGCGGTCTACCGTACTTACTTAAATTCTAGAGGCTAGTAAATTTTCTAACGCATTAAGAATATTTCATAATCGTCAAAAGTCACAGCTTGAGCTGAATTGAATGTTATCCTATAACATTCAACAGTTTGCAATAATCATTTAGTAGTAGTTTAAGTATAATAATCTAGTAATCATACTCGAGATATTAAGTATTTCCGTTAGAATATTAATAAGTGAAGCCAGTAAGTACCTCATTACGTGACAACTATTACTATATCGGCAACTGTTACGTAATAATAACGAAGTTGTGTAGATAATAATTGACTTTTCTTCTTTCACAAATACATAGTAAGTTAATATTCTAAAGTAGGTAGGTAAACGTATATAAAAAGTAGATACTCATATAACAACAATAAATTGCAATGCAAATCTCTGTTTAAAAAAGCACCAAAACACTAAACATAAAAACACAGCATTAAAAAATCTCAGTGGCTGCAAGCTTACTCGTTTGATAAATTAAGCAACCCTGTTTTGACTGCTCACAATCAAGATTGCACAACTCGCAATTAGACATACTCACAATACTCTCTCAAGGTCAGCGAAAGTAGCCCATACAACGAACATAGATTTCGATTTCGTTACCACGTTCTATCGATCAGTACATTTATACAGTACATTTGTACTTTCAAATAATCACAGCGTAATAAAGCACGAATGTTAATGTTTTATTACGTGTTCTAGAGTGGATCAAATGCACGATTCTTATTGCAATGATGAGTAAAATAATGACGTAAGAAGACAATTACAGTTGAGGTTCAGTACTGATTAGGCATGTAAGCTTGTCGGAAATATTAGAACCTAATGATAGGAAGTTGCCTTGTAGATTAATGGTAGTGTTATTTTTTAAGTAATGAATTTAAAAATCTTAAAAAATATATTTATAGAATAACACTGACAATATTTGTAGTTCAAATCACATAACTTGCGCTGCAAACGAGGAAACGGAATCGACCAAAATCAAAGACAGCAAAATGAACAATAGCATTTCCGCACAACTCATTGATCATCCAAACTCAAATCATCAAAAGCATCCGTGAGACATAAAACCAGAGCATTATCCCACTCCGTAACACTTGTGCAAACAAAGATTATCCACACAGATCCGCAATCCATCCAATAAAGCTAATAATACATTTACATCAAGATACCCAGGTACGCCACATCAGAATGCATCGCACGATGCAATAGACGGAACTTGCGGCGAGTTAGTGGAAGGAAACGGAAACACGCGACTGCGGCGGCACACAGCGTTTGTTTTGTTCGATACCGTTTCACATACGACTATACCACAATACATCCTATGCAGGAACTGGAATACCTACATTTGTGGTCCAGGCTCACGGAAACCCATGTGAAGACAAAATTTGACTTTAAAACCGTTAGAGGGACCCTTAACTTGACTTAAAATACACGACAATCCACATCGATTAATATTGCGTGTGTGTGAGTACGCGATTCAAAGAGTCATCTATGTAAAGCACTACATCATCGTGTGACCATGCTTACCGTCGTCATGTTAAGACTCAGACACTCTGTGTCTCCATTCTGTGTCTGTTATAAAGAACCTAATCAACATGAAAGGACGGAGGGTGAAGCCGCTGTGTTTGTTTTGGAAAACTATTTTAGGCGTGTGTGACATGATGGAATGTTTATGACGTGGCCACATCCTTGCATAAAGGTGCGTTCGCCGTAGAACGAGTCGTTGCACAACGGAAGACGGTCATTGAAAAAATAAGCATCTACTTAATCGTAAAAAACAAAGGTTTATTTTGCATATTGTTGGGTTTGCTGTCTCGACGCATAGGTATTTTTGTGTTTTCTCGTATAAAAGATTCGACACTTGAAAGGAAGAGTTAAATAATATTTAGATACCATAAGTAAAAATATGACTCTTGTAGATATCAAATTCGGTTAATTAATTAAGGCACCAACTGGCGAACATGACAAGCACAACATAAAAGGACAATGGGCGATTCCGGTCCAAATGTCCACCACGAACGAGACCTATATGGCTAGATAGCCCGTTAAATATAGAACATTTTTTGTTATGAAAGTAAAAAAAAATATAATGCCAGAAAAAAGTTATAGCAAAATCAAATAAACCATTTTATAGATTTTTTCAATTTCATTTTTTCAATTACTTTTCGTGGTGTTTGATTTTCGTACTTTCTGTAACTTCTGACAAAATAGAATTGTTCATGATTAGAAAGAAGACACCACCAGCTACATTGAACTTTCGTAGATCCAGGCACCGCTGAGTATATTCAAGCACTTCTGACGCCTCAATTGGTTAGTGATTCGTACATCCATCGGGCAAAAAATATGGTCGGTTAATGCAAATGTGTCTTTCTCATCTTAGTTTTAGATAAAGTGCGGAAATGGAAGTGGAGTAAAATAAAAAATAATAATGATAACATACAAAAACTACCGAAAATTAAGAATACATTTTTGGCTATAATTTTTTTTTGGCATTGTTTTTTTTTTTACTTTCTTAGTAAAAGTTACTCTAAATTAAGTGGGCTATTTAATTATATAGGTCTCGTTCGTGGTGGACATTTGGACCAAACTTCATACATTCTTGCCCAATCTCCTTTCGATGACCGAAAACGTTTAGTTCTTTGTCGGCAGTCGTTATGTGCAATCACATAAAAATTCAAATATAAACATGTCCCTAATATGCAACGTCCTTAAAGACTTCCCGCTGGGAAATTATCTCCCCCTCATTATTGTCATAAGCATAGGGTTCAATTTTACGAAGGTTCCCTTACCACACCGCAATATCACTCAAAAATATATTAACACGTAAAATATTGCCAATATCAAAACGCAAAAAAATGTTTTCAAGTTAACCAAACAAAATATGTGAGTTAGTGGAATATATTAAGTTCTCGTACAACTGTCAATTCTTATACTTTTAATATTCATTTTATGGACTGTGTACCTTTTTAAAACAAGGGTCGGGACTGACTCCGATACATTTATTGGCCTCTTCGGCTTGTATTGCCTGTCAAATAAATCACTACCTTAATAAAAAGACAATTTTACAAAGTTAACGAATGAATTTCGAAATGATTAAGGATGTATGGACTGTATTGGCCACACTGGTGAATTACTATTATTTTTAATTGCTACAGAAACACGCATGCCCTACATTCTCTAACCATATAAGTAATGGATTTATTTTACGAGTGTAGAGCAGAACATAACAAAGTAATCGATTTTGAAATGGCCGCAAACGTAAACAAACTATTGGGACCGCGGTAAATCAATGGATTAAAGTCAGAATACCAAATATTGCACACAAACAACATAAAAGCGAGGAAATTATAAATCATCATAGACAAAAACTAAAATATTAGACATATTAATCGCTTTCATATTAAAGAGTTACGCTACACAAGTTTACAAGTAGGGAATCCGTATTTTAGGATGGCACGCGTGGGCGCACGACATTATTTCCGTATTAAAAGCTTCGAGTTTCGTAAGATCCAGTTTTATTAGTTCTTTCTGCATTCTTTCGGTCATTTAGCGGATATCTACGAAAGCCGATTGGGGATACTAAAACGTTTCGAGGGGCCATCATCAAAGCCGTGCGAAATTCGGACCACACCTTGAGCGGCTCACAAAGACACATGAGATGCTTATTAACGTATACTTTATACCCTCGTAAAAGTCCTGCGTACAGCGACTTCTACATTCGAAACTATATGGGCCGTGACCCATAATGGTTATTTACATAAATAATTATATTATCCTGCCTCTCCCTAATTACCTCAATAGTCGTAAAACAAACTTAATTAACTTCGGCCACTGTAATTTGAGTCGGACACTGGGACCGAATATCAAAATAGGCAACGGAGGTAATTTTAAATCGACTGACTTCGAAGAAAGCGTAAATGACGAGCTCCGCGCAGACCTTGAAAGAAAAGTACCTTTCACAGATTAAAATATCAGAGCATCAATTGAAAGTTAAGAAAACAGATTAAGCGGAATTAAAAGGAACTGGATGAATGAGGTGGATAAAGACATGGAATTAGGAACAATTAACGACAAAACTCAGTTACAATGGCGACGACACATCAAAGGCACAGGTTTACAGGATTACCGTTTGAACAAAGGGAAACAAAAGGATTAAAAGCTTTCGTCTCAATTTGGCGATGCCACGTTTAAATTAAAAACTGGAAAGTGTCATTCAAATATGTAACAAGGTATACGTTTCACTCTCAGCTGTCTCAAAATTAATCCTCACACCTCAAAAGGAAGAATAAATAACTTTTTTGCAGATGCATTACTTACTCGCCCATAGTGGACAAAAATCTTTTGTGAGCACAAAAGTCGCACTTAAAATTAACTTTTCGTCAAATCTTCATGCAAGTCTTATGCAATCGAAACTAGACTCTGTGTAGTTGGTAATATGGTTCAGTTTGTGAAAGCCGTAGTTAATTCAAAGTGAATGCGACATATTTATTTTACGAAATCCAATTTTCTGCTGACATCTCATCTGTCGACTTTAAACGTTCGGGACTATGGGAGTGTCTTCTCGGTTTCACGCTTACTCTTTGAGTATCATCTTTGGTTCATAAATGCTTTTTGAATTAAAACGGTTCTTGTAATATTATCATATCAACGTAGTTACGGATGCTGTCCAATTATATTTGAGAATGCAAATTGTTTTTCTTAATCCGTAGCTTCCTTTATTTATTTAGCAGTATATTTTTAACGAACCGCGAACCGACAATTGAGATGAACGATTTGAAGGCATAAAATTGAATGTTATTCGACACTAAAAGGTTTTTGTACAATCACTACAAAAACATTGTTGTATATTGATTTCTAACATTCGATATTTCAATGCTGAAATATAAAAGAAATCCTGAACTTGTAAAGCTGAACTATAAAACCGTAAGTTATAAATGTAAGCCGAAGAAAACCGATCTGTGTTCGTAGGCGGGCTCTAAGAACCTGTCATGTTTGTACCATTGTGATATAGTTAAACCCTCTATTTTATTGCTGTTGTGACTTCAAGAAATACTAGGAAACGGTGAAAATAGTCGATTTAGGTATTTTAAGTAAAACAAAATACAACTAAGCTGGACAAAGCACTTATTGCTTTGCTTTTTATACGAGTATTTATTTGTGTATGTTTAATTTAATGTTTAGTTGTAACATTTAGGAATTTTTCTTTAGAGAAACATACGGTAAGTGCCACTTGTAAAGATTATACTAGGGAATAGAAGTACCTATGTGTATTAAGAGTTCTTTATCTCATTCATCTTTTTACATCACCGTCCATGCTTGGACAAGGATGTTTGTAAAGAAAAGAAAAACCAGCATCTATCTATCCTACCTTTTTAAATGTCAAATTTGATTTATCTGACATATAACCATCATATAATAATTTGTTGTCTCCTACAAACGAGCCATTATGATAAATAATAATGTCCTCCCAACCCACTTGCGAATAACATAGGTATCTATTGGGCACATCTACCGAATCTAATTTAGCGTCATTAACGAACAAAAGATCGCATTAAACTTCATAGTGATCATTACGTAGTTCCGATGACGTATGTAGGTGTCGCTGCAACGGTATATTTTATTTATTACACCATAACTCACATAAAATTTCTAAGCTCCCGGTATTGTGATAGCATCTTGAATTCTTGCCGGTCGTCGCTAGACCGATGGACTTATACAGGGTATGTATTAAATCACTAAACAAGCTTACTTCTTTCTTTCTAATAGGAATTTTGTATCTACAAGAATTTTTAGATGGCCAGATTGTTCAGTTCATTTGTTTTAGTGGCCAGCTCTTAAATTCAAATAAAGAATTCAAAAACTTAATACGTCGATATTTGAAAATCTGAATAGGATAATCGAAGAGGTTTGATATCAATTTTCATGTATCCGTTAGTTATAATTCACAATAATGTATGGTGCATATGCGTTGGATATTTTATAATGTGTAATGTAAACCTGATAGGGGTTTGATCCTGATAACCTTGGCGTAACAACTGATATCCACCAACAGCATGTATACGCAAATATCTACAAGTAATTGTCGGTATCCTGAAATCAAAGCTTAAAATCGTTTTGTTCACATAAATAGCAGAATTTTATTCGTTGTTCCGACAATAGAACTCCCAAAGCCTCTTTGCAATAACAATGCATTGCGTTCAATATACACAGCCTGTATATTTATCCGGAAAATATTTTGACGTCAAAGCCGCTTAACTTAAAGGTTAACGAGACCTTCGTCATTGTGACGCATTATTTTGAATTAATACTCAAATGCTTACTGTAATATTTATTGTGTTTATTTTATGAGCTACTATGAATTAACATCATCAAGGCGGAGCTTGCGCCTCTAAGAGACACCGCAATCAAACATCAATGAGTTTAAGTCTTATATCTACAATCTGCATAATGTTAAGATAGAGCTTCGGTTCAAAATATGAATCAAACTTATGCCAAGCTACTTTTCATAACCAACCAAACAATTTTGCGGTCATAAAATTCAGTTTTGTAGAGCATAAAACTCTGGGTCAATTCAGCTGAAATCGAGCCCAAATTTTATGTAACATCTTCGGAATAGATTGTTCGAGGAAATGATCTTTCTAATAACTTTCGAACAAAGAAATCGTGATAAGTAAAGAGCCGAAGTTTGTTCCTTTATTAAGAGTAGCCTCTTAAACTTCTTAATCAATTTGTGTTAAATTCGAATTTCCCGAATTATTCTTGACTTTTGAACACATTCTTTGAATTATTAACTTTTGAGGTGTCAAATTAAAAGATAAGGATTTAAGATGGTGCGTGAATTATATCGAAGAGAGACAGCTTTGAAGACAAAAAGTAAAGCCAAGTTTTATTGGCAAGAACACTATAAACATTAATGTTATGTCCGCTAATGCTTAGAAGCTTACCATCAATTAAATTAACAAATTCTAAAACACTAGTCCGTAACGTGCAGATCAACATTGACACTCAAATCACGTTAGGCCGTGTCTACATAACCGTCTTTTAGTATAATCCGATCTGTTCAAGTAGTTATAAGAAGATTGTAATTGAACGTCAAAGACGCCGATGGATTAGGCGATCGGTGAACAGATTACAAGTGACAATTCGGATCGGGCATTTTGAGTGACGTTAGACTAAGGCCATTGGCTATGCCTATCGCGGTAGCGTGACGGTAATTATAGATGTTCAATTAAAGTTGTGTTGGTAATTATGCTGATTATTATTGGGTAACAAAAAGTGTATGTATCTAGATTCGTTAGCAGAAGCTTTTTCGAGTGTGTATCAAGTAGCATTGTATATAAAATTGCAGGAAATTTCATCGATCATAGCGAAAAAAAAATATCTCTAAAAGAAGAAGGTATTTTGATCCTGTCATACATTCTAACACTGATTGTTTCTTTTCGAAAGGGTCCGCTTTCCAACAAAACTCTCTAGACTCTCGACATCTTTACTACTTATTCCATACCACCATAAGCTATTCCAATTCATGAGCAAGTGAACTTAGTTGCAACTTACCTCATGTTTTAAACAGAAAAACCCTCAGAAGCCATTTTATGAAAAATGAAAATAAAGTAAAGCTATCGTTTCTCAGTTCCAAAGAAAAGATTGACTTATGCGAAGTGAATAACGCCATCTTTATCGTGCAAGCGATGTTCGATAACATTCTTTATGTAGAATAAATAGTTTCGACTTTATATTTTTGTTTCGACTACCAAAGATTATAAAATAAACAGAAAATATAGCGTGGACTCACGCTAGTAATAACTCTGAAATATTTTCGCATTTATTTTAATTTGTTGATAAAATTATTATATCTAAAGCTACCTAGAATTCCACTAAGCTCAACTTAACATGCACACTGTCTATGCAATATCAATAGTTTAAACGAAACAGGCTTCCTTCCAATAGCTTCCAGAAACCACTATGTCTCCCCCACAATTTAAAAGTTTCGGAAGAAACAGATGACGGTAGGACACTGTCCGCATACCAATAGGCGAATAAAAAAAATAAAAAATAACATAATGCATATTTGGAAGCGTAAATACAGTTAGATGTGCGTTGGGGAGTCGGGAGGCTCAAACTCGTTCAATTCGTGTATCGCGAGCCTATCAGTAACACATCCTGTAGGAAACACGTGACGGGAATAGGGACTGCGACTAGGATAAGGCTCTTAAGTTGGCGGTAAATGGATGGACTTGCATCCTAATAAATAAATAAATAAAATACATTTATTTCAGGTTTCCCCATATAAGATTACAAAACACGAAATACAGAAACAACATTACAAAATATGAAAAATACAAGTTAAATACAAAATTGAATAATAAATAAATAAATAAATAAATAATAAGCTAATGGCGTTGTTAATTTACTAGGTCGATTATGCAGTGGAGTAATGAATATTTTAGTTTAAATTGGAGGTGTTGTAGTTAGGAAACATAATAGAAAAAATGATTAGTTCATAGAGTTGATAAATAGGTACATACAATGTTGGTCCGAAAAATGAATGGCACGAAAATTATCACTTTTTTCGTTTGACGAAAAGCTTCATTGTTTTATCAATAACATCTTTGATTTATTCCTTTTTACACAACACCTTTTATAAAACATACAAACGTAATGAGTTACAAGAAATGGTCGTACGTGAGGTGGACATAAAAAATAATATTGATGTCCGCCGTTTTGGGGGCCCGACTGAAGATTCACAGGAATAAGACGCGACGGAGGAGATGCGTCGCGCATAATGTCCTATTTTGTTTTGTATACAAAGTTATTGTGTTACCAATATTTTTCGTCAAAAAGATTTCTCGAAACATGTTGTGCGAACACTTATAGAATATTTATATATCGCCTAGAGATTGAAAGATAACACAAACTGCATAACTCGATTTATCAATGAGATTCTTTTGTTCTTTTCGTGCAAACAAAAGGCAACGTGTGGATTATGTTTTAGCTATTTTTATTGCAATCTTGTGTAGCAAATTGCAGAGTAGACACGTTGGAGAATTCTTCAAAAATATTTGTCTTTTTTTAAAGAAATACCTATTCTTTTAAAGAATAAACAAAATGTACCTAAAGGCGGGTCTACGCTAGACGAACCGAGCACGAGCTGCGAACGACGAGCCGTTCTCGGCTTGTCGTTCGCAGCGTCAAGTGTGGACGTACAACGGACCTACAACGATCACTGTTAGCAAATCCCTTTGTGTTCATCAAAAACCAACAACAGGCGGAACGCAGCCGAGCACGAACGAAATACTTACAGCGCGCTCGTTTGAGGCTTGTAAGTTGGTCCACACTAGACGAATTGTGTTCGGCTCGTGCTCCGCTCGTGCTCGGCTCTCCTAGCGTATACGCAGCTTTAGAAGTAGATATTACAGTATTGGAACAAATAAATCCAGTTGGAACAAACAAATAGCTTTTATCAATCGGACACTTACATTAGCACCACGATAACTAACCGCCAACAATCGATTACCCTTACTATTGCGAGCGATACCATAAATAAACCTCAGCATACGTTGTGTAAGGCATAATTACGCGCATAATACAAATGAAAAGCGCAACCGTGCACACATAGCCACCATGTCTTACCCGGATTATTTATTGCCGTTTTATCTTACGGCGACCGTTTGCGATAAAATAAAAGAAATGTCAGAGCCCCGTGATCGCGATTATCACGAGACGATCACTGAATCGCCCCTGAGTAACAGATCCGCGCGGCGACATGTGTCGTTAACAATAAATGCAAATACCATCACCCGCGCATCTCGATACACAAACAGAAACCAGATACAGAAACCGCAATGGACGGCAACAATTTCAAAAGTACCGTCTGTTCAAGAATGCGGTAAAACAAAATACACATTGAAGACTTTAAAAGCTTACTTTACAACGTGGTAGTATTGGTAGTCAGTCATTGACTGGAAGAAAGACTTGCTCGCATGGCGTGCCCTTCATGTTAGTTGGGTGGACAGCCGGGATCATTGTGTAAGGGAATGTCCTTTAATTAGCACATGTAGAGCAAGATTATCGGCCGACAACGTCACCGAGTGGGCGACAACTGAATAATGACATCGCTATTTATATCAAGATAATTATTGTTAAAATTAAACACTCGTTTGTTTTGTGGTCTTGTGGCTTGTGTTAGTCGAATAGTCTGCTGACAGCTTACTACTTAGCGGTGAATGCGTTGTCTTAAAATTAATGCTTGTTCTAGAATACATTGCGATTGTTTTGACTAGTAGAACCGATGTGCAATGATTTGGTTTGCTTGTTTTTGGGACATTGCTCAACTTTGGAATGTCTCTTGTTTTAATAGCATATTTTGTCTACGCACAACCCGGAACAATGGTTCAGGAATAGGATGAGGGTAAGCAGAGTAAGCAAGTACATAACACAATGTAGCAATCTAAGCTTGAATTGAGGTCTTATTTTTTGTCAGTTTTTGTATTATACTTACGTAGTATGTCGGCCACACATTATGTTTATGGGCCTGATTAAGAAAAAAAAATAGTTCGCAAACGAACCCCCGAGGCAAGCACATCCACAAACAAACTCATTGAAGATAAACACAATGATACGCCATTAGGCAGAATAAAGGACGTCCTTGCCAACATTATACGAGCGACCGTCCTTTCCAACTCTTGGAGCCAAATTACCAGTGACGAGGAGCCAACTGAAGCTAAACAGCCACCTGCCATCGGAAGCCAGCCAAGTCCTGATAGGCTATCAGTCTGCGCCAACTTTTAAATTAGATTGTTCTATATATTCTGCCTATTAAAAGAATATATGACCATGGGAATGGATGAAGCTGTGAATATATGGAAATTGTAAGTTTAACTTTATCAGTGGCTGCTATTGCATACCTTCTCAACTGAATTTCAATGTATAAAAGCCTGTATGATTTTTATAAGACAGTGTCCAAGGAGTTTCTTGCCGGTTCTTCTCTATATCAACCGTATCTGAGCCGCAGAAAGTGATTGACTTCAGTGCTTTCAAAGGCCTATTTAAATTAAAAATCTTTCAAGAATAGATGTTCCCGCAAATGTTAATAGGTGTTTTATTTATTTTGACAGAAGAACATCTAAGAAAAACAGACATATATAAGTAATCAAGGGTGATAATATAGACCTTGTCTGTGTCTTTGAATAAGGTTATATAGTCTGACGCCAATTCTAGGAATGTCAGAATAATTTAGAATCATATCTTCAATGTCTGGAATATAGGCAATTAAGTACAAATTTACTGTTATTAACATTTCCAATGTTAGACAACAGTGTATGTTATCTTATTACGGACATCTCAGGGTGTCTAGACTGATGTATGTGGTTAAAACAAGTATGACGTCATAATTGGCGTCACCAGCCTCTAACAAATTACAATCAACTCTTTACATAGAACATCATTGGAAATAACATTAACAGATAAAGCGTCGCGTTTGAGTCACGACTATGATATCGATGTATAGAATAGTCAACTGTTTCATAATCATCAAGGCAATTAACACTACTAATGTCATGATTCATTTGGACAATAATAATATAAGGATTCTTTCCTCATTCAGCAATAGTAACCGCAAAGCGGCTAGAACTGATAAGAATATGTATCTTATGTATGGACCACGAACTTGCTGGATTTAATGGGATCCAGCAAGTTTATTAAAATTATGAGTCTAAGGGGCTGAATCTAACATGCTACTGTATTCTTCCAACTGTTGCCATATATTGACAACCCAATTAAGGACTATTAAGCAAGTAATCTACATACAATTATATCAACTGATGCTATCAATCAGTTAAAACGAACTTCTATATCAGTACAAATCAAGTGCATCGCTAGCGCAAGTGAAGTGCAATCCTAGTTCAAAGCAGGACATTACATGTATGCCATTAGGTCACTGCCAACGACTAGTGCGAACTCAGTACCTACTGTTTAGTTTACACCTAGTATATACTTAGTGCGATGAAAGTAAGTTTAGTACGGACCGAGTGTGAAGAAAATGCACGGTGTAATTCTTTGACTATCACGACACGACACAGGTGTAGATAATATTGTTATTAAGATAGCTTGCATGGTTATCTGAATACGTATAAAATTAACTGACGTTTCATTGTTTTATCAATCACGGAATTAAAATGTATACGATAAAGTAAAGACGGAATAAATGTTTCTTTATTGTAATTATTGACTGAATTATTGTTTATCTAGGTTTTGGATTACAGTCCTAGGTGGTGTACATTTTTATTGACCGGCTTTTATTAATTTCTTCAAGAATCCTTTATCTAAAGTTCCTGCTTTATCTAAAGCTAAACGTTCCAAAAGTATAAGTAACACAAATGTACCAACTACTACCAAAACTACTTTCCTACGAGCTCAAGACAAGACGATAAAAACTAAAAAATTCAAGGGAGCACGTTCAAAAAAATCACGTTTATGAAATATTAAATCTAGTTATATCTGGTAAGGGAATCTCTACGGGTTTACGTCTACTGAGAAAGATAGGCAGGTGGGGCTCACCCACACGGGTGCCGAGTCCCCGAGCACAGACAATTATCATTCCGTGTGGTTGCGAAACATGCTTCGTCACTATCAGGCTACCCATCATCACGACTCCACTATTTACATATAATGACTATTCAACAATAAACAAAGAAATGTGCAACGCCCGTCTCTGCTTGTGGAGTTATGACATAATTTATTTTTTAAGACGTTTTATTACTTTTTTGTTAAGTTTAAAAAAAGTCACGTATTGTCAGATTAGTTGTCATTACTTCGCCTTTTAAATTATTAGCGAGATAAAATCAATGGAATTTGATATCAGACCCGACTAATTTAATTTTCATCCTTGAACTGCTTGCTTATTTCTACTCAGTTCTAACGCACATTCCAATAAAATAAATCGCTTTTGTCAAACTATATAGGTAGGTAAATACTCGGAACACTGCGTAATTGACCATTGTCCTTACCTTTCCGTCTTCCATAAAGATTAAAATACTTTAACAATGCACTGCAAAGGCTTTTCAAATAACAGAAGAAACTAGGCATAAATTAATCACAAAATATAAGCATGAGGCTTGCCGCAAAACATAATGAATTAGCCAGAAGACGGCGGCCGCGGTGTACCGAAATATTTAAGGGACACCTACCATTTACATTGCTTTACAAAAATGTTTAAAGCCCAACAAGTTACCTAGTTTATGTGCAAGTAACTGGAAACAAGTGACAACGCACCTAAATGAACAGACACAAAATATTGACCAAGTATACAAAGGTGCAGAAGGGCAACTGCATTATAATGGCATGTAAGATTAGATTGGTAGTTGCTGCCATCTAAACACCAACACTTTTTCAACCAGCACCTCTCAATTTCCTTTTTTGATTTAGATATAATTATGTGAAAAAAAAAACTGAAACCAATTCTTTATTCGGAAGATATTCGAGTTACTTTAAAAACAAAAACAATAGATTGGCAATAACATCGAAGCGCAAAAACTAGAAAAGAGAAATGTTATCACGGGCTACTCAAACCAAACCTTACCCTGCCCAAGTTTGTTCACGCGTAAGTGAAGCTTCTGACTGTTTGTATACGTTTATCCGATGTTCGTTAGTTAAGCAAGACCGAGTGGCTCTTCGAACATAACTTAAAGAAATAAATTAACTTTGACCCCACAATGGCCGTGTAAACATATGTGTTTATGTTTGACACACTGAAATTTACGACTACACTGTGGAAAGTCTAGCTACTTTGTCTCTTGAAGTTAATGTCTCACACATTTATTTAAAGCATAAAAGAAAAAGCTCGTCTTAAAATATAGGCTTTGGCTCAACTAGCTTTATGCCACGAGCCTTTCGAGCTTGACGAGCTGCCTTTGTAGAAAATATTCCGTAATTAACTTGCTTTAAAAAACTTAATTAGTCAAAGGAACTTGTAACCAAAGACAACAAAAAGAACTTGATATCGAATTAAAACAAAATGCTGATACAATCAACGAAAAAGTAAAAAGTTAAATAGAGTCAACGGAATCCGAGCTCTCTCCTTACCGCCTAATTATCATCTTAATTCCTCATAATGAGGTAGACGTAGCTACCGTGCTTCCCAGAATGCCATCAACATTGAAAATTTCAAATAAGGTTGTTTATATTCGTACATAGCGCCGCCCCAAACATTCCACGAGATATAAATTATTACCAATACTAGTCACAACGTCTATACCGTCTCGGTAGCCATTAATGAAGAAAAATTGGTGATACAAATCAATATTCTAAACATTCGCTAGGCACAACTATAAAGGAGACTACATAAACTTTGAAATTTATATTCACTTAATCCATCCGTCCGAACATTACGTGTGTTACATCTCGAGGCAATTCCTATTCACAATCGATTAGCGTTCGATCGTTTCATAATGCCGACGGTATGAATACAATTTCGGTATATTGAGATACGAGCTATAAACTACAATCTCGTTTGAATATAAATAAAATTTAAGCAAATATTTTAAAAACCTAATTCGGATTAACAAATATATTTGATGTTAATAGCGAATGATACTGCTATGTCAAAGCATCGCATTATGAATGTATTCGTATGGATACAGCCACATCAAGTATTATGTTGGCTATGATACATAGTTAATATTTATTCAATAAAACTTTCCTATATAGGAATAGTGAGCATAAAAATGTTGCGATGTTCAATATAATGAACATGGAATGTAGTTCCCATTTTTTCGAATTTGTGTTTTATCTTTTATCCCTTCAGTTCGTTAAATACAAAAATGTAACATCGTGCTTCATGACTAATACTCGTTAACTTTTTCTGACAAAAATAAAAAAAAACGGTTACTGGTTAATAACGGCTTGAGGAGAAATTACTCTTAAACACACGAACCTTTCGTCATAACACGGTACAAATTACGTCAAATCATGTAGATATTATTTTTTATGTCGAACGAGAGCACCATGTGGTAAATTAGGGTCCCTAATATGAGGAACAAAATAAACAACATAACGACTATACACAGTTTCTTGAGTGTAGAAAAAAAGTAACAACTTCCCGAAATGAATGTCGCGCGCTTCACAAATTATCGACCCCCGAAACTAGTTTAATTTGGGATTCTTTTTTGTTGGATCGACTAAGTAAAAACCTGCCATAAAGAATGATGAATTAGCTATCGAATTTATTTCTCAGAACATTTTACAATTTTATATCGATTTTTTTAATTTGTGAAGAAATGTTCCTTTAAAAATATTTATTCAAACTGTGTTTAGTAAAATAAAATAACAGTCAACTCAGAAGTTTTGTTCGTCAACTACTTAAAGGTTATTTAAATATATTTTCCCACAGTACCTTAAATGCAATAAATCTGGGCAATTTGAATTCCAATAGCACATTAGCAAACCTAAGGGGCAAAAGGCATGTGGTCCCCAAATTTCTTCCCGTGTACGGCTCCCAAGCAAACTGCGCGGTATTCCTTATACTTAGTTGCCGAATTCAATCATTACTATTAAATCCGTAAATAAAAAAGCATAATTAACAACATTTCCTTTCATTAAGGTCCACCAAAATTAGCATTACTATGAAAATGATCACGATTGAACATAATATGCCAGCGTACTTCATATGTAATGATTAATCACCAAGCAATAAGGTGCTGACAAAACAGGTTTTTGGCATTGGAACGAATACATTTGCAATACGTATTCATTTGGCTTTACACACGCAACTAATTTGAGAACGGAAGGTGGTGATAGATGGATCTCGGTTAGTATCGCCGTGTGTGGTGGAAATTAAAATGAAGACAAACATTAATATTGGCAAATAACATCAAAACTAACTATAGAATTAGAGAAAGCTCGTCTAAATGTTATAAACTCTAAACTAATCCCGACTATGTATATTGTAGAAGCTAAAACTATCAACCTTGATCGACTTTCCAAACAAATTGGTCTAACTAAACATTTATCAAGAGAAAGCAATTTAGTAGATTGAGTTATTACCGTCCCTAAGGCCTATTTGGACATCAAACTTGAACCGGTTAAAGATCATGAATTCAATGAAGCGATTAAACGTTGCTCACGTAAAAATTACTAAAATGGTTAATTTTATTAACTTTCAAAATCAAAGTTATCCAACGGCAACGAGGACAGACAGAACAAAACCAAAATCGAAGTTGATTACGTTGTACAGACCGAATTCGTGCGTGAATGATGACAAACGCATTGACAAGGATTATGCAACTCCGCGCGGTGTGAATCATTGCTCGGATTATGTTATTTTAAAGTTATTTGCTGGAAGAGACAGCATTCCCTTTTTTATTTGCAGTTTCAAAAAGTACCTCTTTGAGTGAACAATAAGTAGAAACATATAAAGAAACTGGAAACACGCTGATAAACATATACGAGTTATTTTTTAGTTGAGAGGATGAGATAAAATGAAAAGATAATATCGTTGATTTATAAACTACGCTGACTTCTATTACTCTACACTGTTGAAATAAATAAATCTGAATAGATCGTTAATCAAGTTTTAAAAATAAGCCAACAGATTATATCAAAACATAAAGTGCATTAACAAACAAAGCAAAGAACAATTTTCGAATCTACTTTTCAGGTTTTCACAAGTACTGTAAAAGGAATATGAAATGCTAATAAACAAACTAAAAATACGAAATATTCAGAAATTCACAAGATCTTTAAAAGTGGCCCAGACACATAAATTTTATTTACATGTCTAGACAACGAAGTAACGCTTACTTAGGGACGCGAAACAGATACCTACCTCCGTGCTACCTTCAACTTCATCCAATGCAGCAGACCGCGGAGGAAGGGTTGATAATATAATTTGTGTTTGTGTAAAATGTTATAAGAACTGCTCTGTGACTGACTTCTAAAATCCTCAATCTGCTTAAACAAAGAAACATCTAGATTCTGAACAGAATCTCAAGGACTACTTCGAAGTCATTGTGCGATGACGATGTGGAGACAACGTAACGTATCGAACGTTGATTGACTTCGTAATGATGATCATTATAAGCCACTTCTAATACAAAAGCACGGATCAGATTCAACAGCGGGAGCGGGAAGGATCCTTGAAGAAAATATTTTCCCTTTTTCTTTTGTTTATTGCCTTTTCCTACCCTTACAGATGACGCTACCACTTTCTGCACAGGAAAAAAAATGAGACACTTAATTTGAAAATGGAACGTTTAAAAAAAATCAGCGAATACAAAGAAGAAAAAAAGTTTTTAATTCCACTCATCTTTATTTCATAACAGTTCTTTGTTTAAATTGATGGCAGTTTCAGTAATTCTCTATGCTTGTATCGAATAGATTCGGGAGCGCGGTCGTCTCTCGGATTAGCGATGGCGTGTTATCACTTGGCTGCAGTTAGCACAAACTTTGGGAGACTGCGGCCGAGGGGCCACAAAAATCAACATCGGTTTTCCGAAAAATATGGCATGACTTGGTATTTTTGGAGCATCAATCTCTCAATGAAAATAAAAAAAAATGGTACTCTTTTGTATGTGTACATTGAGGTGATTGGTGGAGATTGCTATGTATTGCCGTGAAGTCACAAAAAGTATGGGTTGAGGAAGTTAAATCGTTATAATACTCTAAGGAAGCTATAATTATCCACTAAAATATACCGTAGTGGAGTCTAATTAATTTCGAATTTACACAGCCTTGAAGCTACAATTTTTAATTTTCAATTTAATATTAATTATTTTACATCTCCTAGCATGATTAAAAATTTCTTGGGCGAGGATATAATCGGTCTCACGTTTCTATAATTGTGGTTGATGGAACTATCACTCATAATTCTCTAATTACGACCACATCGACCTTACAGAGCCGAGCTTCGCGAATGAACCAATCTCGACCCCATTCGCATCGACAATCGCGGCGTCTACAATTTGTACCACATTTCGTTTGGTCACGATATCGTCCAGCCAATGTCTCATTGGGTGCTTTTGTCATTTTACGCTCTACGATACGACTGTGACACGATCTTGTAAACGCTGTCATTTCATAATCTAATTGGCTTATTGGTTTTGTCAATTTCTTGTTCTAAAAATAAATTGATTCTACCTAATTATAGCTGTTTTTGAATACCACCGAAACTACGTCACTCCTGTGATAAAACTATGTCAAATCTGTCATACAATTCATTTAGTAGTAGTATGGTCCTAAACGAACCACTCCTTTACTGCCACGTCGTGATCGAATCGTATCCTGCTAATTGTAAAAGTTTCCATTGTTTCACAATTCGACAGATACCGACCACTCACCGTTGTACAATAGTGTCGTCCGCATAATTACTCTGACTCATTGTTAAACGCTCCACTGACAGCTTTGTTATTTATCACCTAGTTACGTCAGATATGCTCCGATAGCTTTTTGATTAGTTTTTAGATGTCACCAATGTTAATGTCCTGAAAGGTATCAACCATATCGTGCTATATCTAATCAATGATAGAAACAGTTCCAGCAATTTCTTTTGCTAATGATTTTTGTCTATACATCAAGGTAAGCTTATGACTATCATTCATCATCAAATCAATGTTGGTGGGTTATGTTATGAAACGAAAGACATTGAATCGTACAAATAGCACAAACCTATTACATTATCATTAGTGTTCCACTGTGTTATTAAGCCCGTCTATTTCAATTCAATTTGTATTATTCGGTTTTGAAATAGTATTATCGGAGATCGCAATAGTCTCTCATGTCAACACGACTCTCCTTACACATATGGAATAAAAAAGGCACGTTCACCGCTCTAAATTTCAAACAAAATTACTGACAACAAACTAACAACGTCGATCACTTTGGCTAATGGCGCACAAAGCGATCTTATCTAGAGAACCATAAGCTCAGTTGTCAGCGAGACGTAGCGGCCAGTAGAAAAAAAGGCTCATTGAAAAATTATGAATTTGAAGCAGTAGCGACGTGGACCGGTCTGTGAGCAAACAAATGATGCGTCCGCCCCATCATCGCACGGACATCCGTGGCTTGGGGCACCATCGGGCCTCAAATGTTAAGAGTCGTGCCCCTCTCTAGCACCGTTAACTAGCCCGATATTAATCATAATTTCCACTGACGCGATCCGCTCAAGTGTTTTAGATCGTCGTCATTATCTAAAACATTTGAAGCTAAGTTTGGATCGCAAGCGCTAGCGATGATAGATGGGGCAACGCGAAAATTGGCCGCCGCGATAGCCAATATGTCTGTCGAAACGTAAAGACTTATACTGACCACCTAAGCTAATAAATTGGAGATCTATCAAAAATAAATTCTCTTTTGAAATTGCTATCAAATTATGACGTCAAAGATAATTTATGAGAGGGCGTTTGATGCAATGTGTGGACAGCGACAAGACAAACGAGTTCCGTACAGTGAGTGAAGCTCAATTTAAAAAGAATATTTGAGCTTTTGCTATGGACGTGCTCATCGACATTTTCCGTATACTTACGTGTATTTCAACGACAGAAAGTGATCTAACAAATAAGTACGTCTTTACATAGGGACTACTCGAAAATTGAATAATTGGCCAAAGATTCCCACGACATACGACCATGTTCGTATACATCATTGGAATTGAGATTAGATAACATACAGATGTATTGGCATCTTGCTATAGTGATTAGTTTGTGTTACAACCAAAATACAAAAGTTGTTACATGGAAAACAAAAGAGGAACGGCTCATGTTACATTATTGTGAAATATTTTCTTGAAAACACGATGTACATGCTGATAAAATACTTAAGCATGAAATATTTTGTCGTATAGGATTAATTCCGAATGTGTTTAAAGGTATTTAAGATTTCCAGCTATTTGAAGCTTTGCAACTTTTGAATCTAGGAAGGCTCTTTGATACCATTTCTATTCCCTTATTAAGTTTTCTGTGGTAATAATATTCTTGGTACATGACACACAACAAACAATAAACGGGTATTACGGAACTTGTTAATAGAAGCTCTTGCATTATTGAACCGATTGTATGGAAATCCACCGAACAATTGTTTTGATATTCTCAGCATCATAAAGTATATTTGCGGGAGAAACAAAAGATGCTAATATAAGTAGGTAAGCAACAAGATCATAAATACTGGTTGCGTATGTATTTAAAATGATATTATTTTGCATACATCTGCCGACTTACTTGTATTGCGAATGGGAACGTCCGTAGGTCCAAGTACAGTAAGTAATTCCTATTTTATCATAATATTTACGACTCTAACAGACCTTAGGCTTATTTAAAAACTGAGCTTATAGATAAATTTAACACAAGAACAAGGGAAGACATGTGAGACCCAACAGTTAGGTGTTTGATATAAGTCATTTAGTTAAACTCACAAATGTCCTAATAAGGAATAGTACCGTGGTAATTACATTGTGTGATAAATGTAATTGAACAAAAACTATCTATTTTATGCACTTTTTGCAACAACCCAAAAGATCAAGATAATCCTATCTTAATTTTTAGGGTTCCGTACCTCAAAAGGAAAAAACGGAACCCTTATAGGATCACTTTGTTGTCCGTCTGTCTGTCTGTCTGTCTGTCAAGACCCTTTATCTCAAGAACGCGTGAACGTATTAAGCTGAAATTTACATGAAATACTCAAGTCTATTGCCCCTTTAAGCTGTTAAAATATCAAACTTCTAAGCCAAGCCAATCAAAAGATACAGCCGATTATGTCGATATTTTCAACAAATTTTCGACACTCGCAAAGGAATCAAAACCTACAGGATACTTCCCGTAAACTCAGAATCTTGAAATTTGGCATGAAACATTGTCATATAATGCAAATATAGGAAAAAATGCGAAAATTCGATTTTTTTAGTTATATAATATAATAAAAATATTTTTATAAATTTAAACTTACTACCTTATTTCTCACGAACGAATAAAGGTATCAAATTGAAATTTATACCAAATACCTAGGTCTATTGTCCCTTTAAGTAGTGAAAAAATCAAACTTCTAAATTAACGCGATCAAAAGATACAGCAGTTTATACCGACACCTTAGACGAATTTCCGTCACACGCTAGGGAATCAAAACCTAACAAGGTGCTTCCCGTGAACTCAGAATCTTGAAATTCGGCACGAAGCAACGTTATATAGGACAGATAAAGGAAAAATTGCGAAACTGTTAATTTTGAAGTTACATAAAATATTAAAATATTATTTTTGCTTCCATTACATAAAATATTTTTTTAATAATTATAAACTTACTACCTACCCTTTTTTACATGAACGCGTAGAGATATTAAAGTTGAAATTCATATCAAACACTTCTTAAATCTAATTGCCTCTAAACTATGAAAAATTCTAAATCTTTCAAAGGTCATTGGGCATCTTAGTATGGAAACCATACCCACGGCGGACACGAACGAAATATAGCATAGTATAATGATATAAGGCTCTGATTTACTATGGCGTTAGTCGCATCAACGTGAGCCATGGGAATCTAGAGAAAATCAGGTTTAAACATCAAATATTTTCCCCACTTCAATAGTGAATTTAAACGACCAAATGGGATGGATTCGAGTAATTATTTCTTTATAGTAAAAGAGTATACTCGCCGTTTATGCCCATTGTCATCAGGTCAGGATCTGATGATGGAAACCTTGAGAAATCGAGGGCAACTTTCTGAAATTGTAGGCACGCATAGGGTTAAAACTTGATTCTCAGATTTATGTCTGATTACACTGTCAAACAGTGATGGTTTAGAGCTGACCTGCTGGTGAAGACGAGATAAAGTCGAGGGAACTCCTCAACGGTATGTTTTAGCTACGTCGTGTTTGGACTCATATTATTCGTATTGACAAGTAATTTTCACTGGAAAGTTAAAAAATAAGACAAAAAAAAAAAAAAACTTCCCAAACCTCAATTCTCTCTAAACCTCGATACCACTGCTACTGCGGGTATAAGTGTGGTGTTATTTTTATGTATACTGGGTGTGGATGGACCCAAACACTGAAAAGAATAAAATATAAAAATACTGTTACTGTTACTGTTACAGCCTTTGTATCGTCCCACTGCTGGGCACAGGCCTCCTCTCACGTGGAGGAGGAAATAGAAAAATACTATTTACAAAAAAAATAAACCGACTTCATGAAACAGTGAAAGGGACAAAATACAACTTTTGGCAAGGCTCTAAGAACGTAAAGCCAGCGTCCCCAAATTCTTCTTTGTAGCAGTCGTTGTTACAAGTCAGGTGGATTTGGCGAGTGGAAAAAAACCTGAAATTACGGCTTGTGAGATGATTAAACCACTCAATAAGAAAAGATTAATTGATATAAATAATAAAAGAGTTGTTCCCTGAACTATATCTTATCTTTATAATAGATCCCGCAATGCCAATTAAACCTATCTATGTGGAAAGTCCTCGTCAATACGAATAATAATCCCAAACACGTGGTAGTTGCAGCATACTGTTCAGGAGTTCCCTGGATTCTCTTTGGTCTCCATAATCAAATCAGCTCCAAAACTTCACTGTTTCGCAATTCCCTCAAAAATACACCCGCATGTCTGGTTTCGACTTGATGCGTGCCTACAATATTCGAGAGTTGCCCTCGATTTCTCGAGATTTCCAGATCCTCATGAGGTCCTGGTCATCCGAATTGAGATCTTCCTTCTTTTTGAAAAGTCTTTTAAGAATAAAAATTGACATTGTGACCTGTACAATCCAAAAAACTGCTTGTTTTTTTATGTTCTTCAAACAATCCTGTACATTCTTCTCCATGGAATTTTAATAAAATATTTATATTGAATGAAACGTCATACTATTCTGTATAATTTAAAACTACTTTCATTCGTGTCCGCCACTTTTTGCAAAGCGGGTCAGATATGCCCAATGACCAAGACATAATAAGTTATTTTCAATCAGATTTCTGAATGATGACTATAAAATGTTGTAAATAAATAACTTTAATAAAAGAACTTTTACAAGGTACTGGCCTACTATTTTAGTTATATTATAAAATAAAAAATATTAACTATTTTGACTCTCACGAAATTACCACATTATAACGATGATTGTTTTAAACTGAACGGTTTGCGCGAGAGTCACTTTTTATCTATACAGGATTTGTACGGAACCCTCGGTGCGCGAGCCCAACTCGCACTTGGCCGGTTTTTTTATTTTATAACTTATTATATCAAATGACGTCACCCCTCACAGGATGTCTGATATCAATTAATAAACAATGAAAAAACGAGTCATCAATTATTGTTATGTTTTTTGTTTGGTGCGGGAAAAAATACGTCAATTTAATAAAAATCATTAGCCGCCTATTGATCTGAGGAGTGATTGACAGTGCGTTGGGTTCAATCATCCGAATTTGTAATTCCTACTGAGAGTACTCGAGAAACCCTCGCCTCATGACGGTTAACGCACCTTTTTATTTTACATACACGTTTGACATCCCATACAATGCTCGAGGATTGTTTAACGTCCCACAGAACAACACTGACGTTTTTTCAATTCGAATTGTCCACAAATAATTGGAAGGACTTAGCACAAATTGGCTGAATCATGCAGGGTTTTGATAATTATTATTTTTTTTTATTTTCCCCCCATTGAAAGGCAAGGGCTTCTCGTGGTCTCTTATTAATGTCTTTTATATTCTGACCCTTGAGTTAGTCTTAGCACCTGAGTAAAATCTCTGCTCTGTATCTGAGCCAGCCTGCAATAACCAGTTAGAAGCTATTTTTAAATCACATGCATATTTGTTACACCTGGCTAGTACTCCGTTCCGATACACCTTGCAGCTTTAGTAAGGCACATACATAAACATATCCAGTTTACCAGCTGAATGATCTAATTCACTATTTCAACAAAGAAACTAAGTTCAGCCTTATAACGAAGATAATAAAGTCTATCGCCCAAGACAGACATATTTTTATTCGATAGCAGAAACTTCTTGACTCGATTAGCCAAGTTGGGTAACAGTTCTAATCTTAAGTCCTATCCAAGATTCGGCTAAATCACTTTATGCTACGATCAGCTGAACACAAACTGAGGCTAAAATTAGGTAAGTAGAACTAATGAATCATTAACTAATCTGGCCACAATAGGGCGAGTGTACCAAAAAGGGAACCGATAAGAAACCAGTACAGCGAACCCGAAAACGAATCATTGTTACATTACAAAGTGGATATCTTATCATGTGTTCGTACATGAATGGTAAAGTGTTTGTTTCCGTCACCAAGCAGATAAAGCTTACTCTCACATGACGTCAGGTTGTATCCCAGGAACTGCTGCGTCTGTTTCCAGTAACTGGCATTTTTCCTGCTATTTTTACTTCACTAATACTTAGCTCGTGTTACACATAGCGCAAACATGCGTGACAAATATTTTTAACAAAGACCTATCGATGACTACGATTGGTACCTAACGAAGTTACAGTAAAAGTGTAGCATTAGGCCCTGGTCTTCTGATGTCTAAAATATTTGAAGTTTATTTTGGCTGATGTCAAAATGCTTGCTTTTGCTTGACTTGCTAATAGACAAATAGTCAAATATACAGTAGTAAGTAGTCCTTGTAAGGTTCTTGCAACTTTGTCTACTTATTTTAAGATCTCCTTCATACCTTAAAGTTCTATCAATCGCATGAAAATAAAAGTATGATGCATGAGACCAGAGTACATTCAAAGCTAATAAATGCTATGCGCATGCTCAGCCTACACTTCATTATGAATGCATGGTCATGCACGGTTGTAACCGTAATTGCTGCGTCATTTTATCTATTAAATAGCTACTGACATCACTAGAACAGCAAGTATTTTATTTATTTCTTTATTTATAGTAGTAAAAGTTAGTGGACTAATCTGGTTTCTGATTGAAAGTAGAATAAGGTGATCATGGAGAAATGTAAGCAAAACTAACTATTTCAGTGGATGGCAGATAAGTAGGCTATAAGTTTAGACATATCACTCAGATTTCAAATTGTTGTTTATTTATGTGATTAATAAATCCATATCAGCATCTTTGCTGAACCTATAGACATACCTGCACAAAGTTATGTACCTAAGTTACTTCAGCATTCATAATTTTATTTAAGTATATTAGTAAAGTAGTGATGTTCACTCTTCACAGGTAATACAGTCCCATCGTAGCTAACTTTTTTAACAAAATGTCAAACAAAACGACACCGTTTTAAAACAAGTGTCTTCGGTTGAGTACGCTAAATGCTAACAGTATATGAGCGGAGATTGTTAGCAAGTTAACGCGTCTGTATGACAGGTGCCTTAACAATTGTTTGACTTCATTATATCTGTCTTTACAATTTATTAGTATTTAAGAGTCTCTCTTACTAACTTAAACATAACTCATATTATCAAGATCAAGTAAACCCATGAGATTTTTAAGAAAGCCTTCTTGAAATCAGGATTTATTTGGTAGGTATATATTGTATTTTATGCTATAGATTTCATTCCAGGCTTATACCAGCATAACCAAACTGCTAATCAATGTACACCTTACGACATTAGCCAAGAAAATGTAAAAAAGTCACAGAATTTACGACGAAGCCATTTCAATTAAACACCAATTTCACTGCCTTCCTGGACTTTTATATTTAAAACTAATATTATAAAGCTGAAAAGTTTGTTTGTTTGTTTGAACGCGCTAATCTCAGGAACTACTGGTCCGATTTGAAAATTTCTTTCAGTCAAAGAGTGTCTGCACACAGCGGGCGCGGCGCGACGGGACGGGACGGCGACGCGACGCTGAGCAGTTGTAATGTAGGTACTAGATATTACGGACGACATCACACAGAGCCGTCCCGCTCGGCGCGACGCGACGCGACGATCTAGTACATTGTGTCGCGTCGCCGTCCCGTCCCGCCGCGCTGCGCCCGCTGTGTGCAGAGACCATTAGATAGCCCAATTAACGAGTAAGGCTATAGGCTACTTTTTATCCCGGTACGGGAAGTAGTTCCCACGGGATGCGGGTGAAACCGCTGGCAGAAGCTAGTTTAAAATAAAATAAAACGGTGCACTGATGTGTGTTCACGTTATTTTTAGGCTGATATTATAGGCGAGGACTCCTAATTGGCTCTCTGTCAACTATGACTTCCTTCTATTGTTAAGTTTTTGTTTAGCTGTAAGTCCTCCATAGTTTATTAAATAAATAAATATTAAGATAGCACCTACTAAAGGAATACCATCAAGGCCCATTTGTCCGATATTTTGCGGCTAGGGGCGCAGCAGATGAATATGATCTGGCCCGCACCTGCTTACGTGTGCAAACCTTTACAAAAAGGCTGGGTACACTGTTCATATTTAATGACGTCATTAACTGCAGGAGACAGGAGCCTTGTACCACGCCTGAGGCATCCCATCACTCGCTTTGTCACTGGTTCCTTGTGAATTAGCTTAGGTATGAGATATATGTTTATATAAATGAAGCGTGATTTGTAGTTCCAAGTATTGTCAATTTTGGTAAAGAACTTACGTTTTTTTTCTGGGCGAAATATTTCCTCATATGTACAGAAACATACCCACTCAAAAACCTGTTATATTTTCGTTTACAAAATCGACAGGCCGGTGTGGCGTGAAGCGTGGGCAGCCAAGATAACCTTTCTAAACAAAAGAATGGAAGGCGCAAATATGATAAGAGTTACTTTGATAAACTGCGCTTGCTCAAACTTCAGCCTATATTCTTGTTACGCAACTCGGCCCCATAAAGTGCATTCCATAGTTATCGCTTCTTTTGTATTCAATTAGCCTTGCATTTAGATTACTGATGCCTTTCACGACGACAGTGGTAACGAGCGTGGTCAGCTGTCAAAACGTCCAAACAATCAACCGTATATTTCTACACCCGGTCTCGTTTTTGATACACACCTTCTCGATATCATAAATGATATAACATTCATTGAAGATTTGGTATGCTCTCATATTTTGAGCTCTAAACGAATGCATCAATGGTAGGCTTGGAGTATATTTGATACGAGCAATTTTGGACAGTCAGAGTGTATTGTTGGTAAAGTTCGATTCGGGGCGCATTGTTCAGTCTATTAAAGTCTTTCAGAGGTGGGTCAACTTGGACAGGGCGTGATGAGGTTATGCAATATACCTAATGTATTTGGTATCATCGCTGTAATATGAATGACTGGATTTGGTTGTATTTACACTAACAGGAGAGGTGGTATGACATAACTGGTATGATCTCAAACCTTAAAAGCCTTTCGTTTAAAGATTTTATTCAAACCATTTCCATTCACATTATTATTTGAAGGGCATTTCACAAGTAAGCTCTCCAGTAGTAATGAAAGTAGCAATAACGACTATCTGTAATCCGAAACGATTTATTTGAAAAATATTTCTAATAACACCCACTTATCCTGTTTCTCTTGCACTATTCTTATTTTGCACTAAGGACCTTTTAAATGGCCTGCGTTCTGATTACACTGCGATACGAGCCCCATTACCAGATGCATGCGTAGAGATATATGCCGTTTTAATAAAAATAAATAAAATAAGAATTGAATATATAAGTGCAACTGATTCTAGACTATTGTGCAGTACTCATAATGTATATAGAGGGACCTCGGACGTCGTACATACCCTAACAAGCTATATCAATTGCCTAACATGAATACGTAATGTGTTATACTCGAATGATCGCCGATTCGACAGCCAGCCGACAAAGATAGGTATCGGTCATTACCACAATCCACAACATGGTTTGCGGCATCGTAGATCCAAGTGCTTATACGAGTTCGATTGAATCGAGTAATCAAAGCGCCATGTCTATATCGATTCAACAACTGCTACGGCTATCTGCTGGACGATCGATATTTGTTACATTCGGAGCGGCAAACGAGTTTTTGCTGTTCTCTAAATCGATATTAGAAATCGATGTCCAATTTTGTACCTTACATGTATACGCATTGGGTTTTTAGAACTATTTACGGAAAAAATCTTGGAGTAAAGATAAGCTTGCCATTTCAAGCATTCCAAATTGATTTACTGTCAAAATCGACACAATCGATTCAATGTCAAATGTTTGCGATAGTATTCGAGCCTTTTATTGAGTTGACCTTTTAACTGACTCGGACTGTATAGTTAACGACAATGCGTTAACACATATGGTAAACCATGGGTTCCTTCTATCTGGCAGAATTTTATTTGGCCGAATTTTATTTGGCATAACACACTTGGCATAATTTTATTTCAACGAATGTTTTTAAGGCATAAAAAATATTTAGCATAATTATTGTTTCACCGAATATTTATATGCCCGAATTTACAGTTGCATACTTTTAAGATGGCAGAATTTTATTTCGCATAATTGCTTTTGGCATAGTTTCGCATTATTTCGTTTAGTTAGTCTATTGTATATTTTGAGAAACTATTATTTGGTATAATCTCGTTTGGCGTACTATGAAGATGGTAGAATTTTATTTAGATCCAATTTATTTAGCAAATTGCCATTTATAACCTTCAATTAAAAAACATTGTATTAAAAATTGAAGCTAGTAACGAAAACGAATCGCTGCAAAACCGACTCCACGTAGTCTTGTTTGCCCTACCCCTAGAGTGCAATTCAAAACCGCGTAGGCGCGGAGGGGCGAGGCGGCCTGCGAGCTGAGGCGCTGGTAGTTTTAACGCTCGCCGACGCGGTTGAGGCTGGCCGGCTCTGCCGGCCAGTAAGCCGAAGCTGCGGTGGTGAGCGTGAAAACCATCTGCGACGATAAGCTCGCATGGGACCGCCGGAGCCACGCAGCGCCGGAGCCGTGACAGAAGCCATGCTTGCTGCATGTTGCATGCCTGCTTACATGCTGTATGCCTGCTTGCATGCTTGCTTGCATGCCTTCTTGCATGCTTCGATGCTTCAGGCTTGTTTGCATGCTTCTTACAGGAAAATAAAAAATCCAAAACTATGCCAAAAGATGATTCTGACTATAAACATTCTGAAATATGATAGTTCTGCCTTTTAATGACTACTTATATGAAATGTGTGCCAAAAGGAAATACTGACTGGCAACTTTCTGCGAAATGATGTTTCTACTATTTAAGTATTATGAATATGAAATTTATGCCTAAAGATGATTCTGCTTGCCAAAATTATGCGTTTTTAATGTATGCTAAATGAGTGTATGCCACACGATTTTCTGCGAAATGAAGATTATGCCAACTGTTGGTATGCAAAATAAGATTATGACATAAAAAGTTCTGCCATAAAAGGGGGACCCGTAAACCATGCAGCTGTTAAAATTGAATAACTCATGCTTTAACTGTATAATGATGTACTATTGAACAATGACACAAAGTGGGAGAAAGCTTATTATTTGACTGTGAACCACTATTATCACCTATTAACCCAATAATCAAGCCTCCTACGCACGAAGATAAAGAGCTCGCCTGCATGCCAAACGAGGTCTAATTAATTAACAGCTACGGTATTTTTTACCGTATCACAGCCTACAGGTCGACGAAAAAGTTTTAATGGTGTAATACTGTACACACAAGCCATAACCATTATTACCAGAATTTTTACTTACCGTTCATTTAAAACACCGTTTGTCATGAAACGATTTGGCCCTCAAATGTTAATAAAGTTATTCTCGTACCCAAAAGCATTCCAACATAAATTGAGGTATTATAGAAAACCAATTAAATATACACGAACAGTAGTGAACAGGCATACTTTCTATTTAATTTTGGACATGACTCTTGTCCACCAAATGCCATGGAACCTTGTATAATTGAGAGAAACATGCTTCTACTTTCACTAGCAAATAAAAGTACAAGATTTCCGATTCATTTCGTAGTTAAATGTCACGTAGCCAATATGAGTAGAAAAAAAATTGGTCAGGTATTGACAGCAAAAAAGCAAACAGGCAGATTTTCTTCCAAGCTGTGTCGCGATATTTTTTTGCAATCATCATTGCATTAGGTAGACACTTAATTTTCCTTCAAAATTACATTATTCCTAAGGATGTATTGTATTAGCGTTGTTTTGGCTGAATACAGACTCTAATGTCTTTATAATAATGTTATAAGTATTCTAGTGGCGTCATTTAGTTGTGCCAATAGAGTAACAGAAGGTAATTTGTAAAACAAGAGACACTTTGTTCTAATGTAGACTTTCGACAAGATAATAGCCTTATTTGCGGACTTACATGAAAATGATAAATAATTTAGTCAGCAAGCGTCAAACTCTGCAAACGTCCTAAAATATACCATCGTTTTCTTCTCTAATATGTGTTGTTTTCTACAAAATCCTTTACTCCTTAAAAAATCTGGCTGGTGATAACATGTTACCCGAAAATAAATAAAGTTTACAACACAAGTGTAATTATTCGATCAATATATTTATCTTATCATGAGACTTGCGGCAAAGGGTCTCCAATCGATCTTGCGGAGACATAAACACGCCATGAACTTATCTGCAGCGGCAGATAAAAGCTTTATGGTCATCAAACACTTTAATATATTGTGTAGAAGTTCATGCTATAAAACTGATAAAACTTATAAACAACCAGTTTTTATGATGCATAGTTGTCGAATTGAGTGAACACACAAAACACGGTCAGAAGTTAGACACCTTTCGGCGGAGCGACACTTACGATATTTCACAGATTTTTACCGGCAAAATATGTACTACGAGGTATCTACTTTTTGGACATGAAAATAATCTATTAAAATAACAAATAAAACAAAAATTTTTAAGTATCGTAAAACTTGCTAATATCAACAATATCTTTAAGATATCGTGACGACAAATCCTAAGGTTTATGGCAAACTGCAGTAATATTTCTTAAAATAAATACACTATTACAGGGTCTATTTATAGGCAGGGCACACAACTCACAGACTGCCGTCCACTAACTAAAAAGCAGCTAAGTGCAAAAAGTAGTTTTCGAGATAACGTAAAAATAAGTGGGAATTGATGTCTCTTGAAAAGTATGCTACCTAGGAACAAGGCTGCAAGTTATATACGTAGGCATAGTCTTTTTGCACAATATGTGATATATTTCATTCATAAATATTAATTACATTTTATTTAAATTCATTTCCTAACTTTTAGCTAAGCAATTTTTTCAATTTTTACATAATATACTGCGCTATAAGGCCGCTAACCATACCTTAACTGCTTTATAGTAAAGCAATTTCTTGTAGCTGCCACGTCTTGTACTTATAGTAAAAGTTATCAAAATATACTTAGTTATAGAGCAGTTAAAGGATTTTAATAGACTTATAGTCTAGTAACTAATACTGGGAAGACTAACTTTGCTTACTTAGAAAGCAGTTATGGGATTTTAACCACTTTTAAGCTCGGTATTGTAAAACATATTTTTATACTGCTTCTCCTATTGCTTAACTAGAAGGCAGTTAAAGATATCTCACTCGCAATTAACTGCCTTTTAAATAAGCACTTGCGGGTAAAAATTTGAGAAGTTAAAAACTATTCTATGAAAACCAGCACTTTATTTATTAATAAAAAAGAATAGACAATCAGTACGTCTAATTATATTTTGTGTAGGAACTTAACAAATAGTTTAATTTTAATTAAACATCATCTCGAGCCTTTTCCCAACTATATTGGGATCGGCTTCCAGTCTAACCGGATTCAGCTGAGTACCAGCGCTTTACAAGGAACGACTGCCTATCTAACCTCCTCAACCCAGTTTCCCGGGCAACCCAATACCCCTTGGTTAGACTGGTGTCAGACTTTCTGGCTTCTGACTACCCGTAACAGCCGGGACCTACAGTTTAACGTGCCATCCGAAACACAGTCATACTTAGAAAGTACATACAAACTTAGAAAAATTGCATTGGTACTTGCCTGATTTGGAATCGAACCCACGCCCTCATACTTGAGAGGTTGGTTCTTTACCCACTAGGCTACCACGACTTCCACTAGGCCACCACGATTTCCACTACGCCACCACGACTTTAATTTTACATCTATATATATAAAAATGAAACCCACTTTCCGTTGTCACGACATAACATGAAAACGGCTTGACCGATTTGGCTGAAAATTAGAAGGGAGGTAACTTAGACCCGTGAGAAGGTTTTAGGATAGTTTTGTCACCATCCGGCTACGGGACGCGGGTGAAACCCCGGGTGAAAGCTAGTTATAATATAAAAATACTAAGTTTAATCAAACTTTTACACATCTTATTCAGTAATGAGATCACAATTACATCTTTAATCAGTATTCGCGAAACCATAGGAAAAAATATATTATAATTATATTATAAAAATACCCAAAACATGAAAGTATCGTTTTTGAAAGCTTCATGGCACATGATACATTGGTTTCAAATTCTTATGCACAGAAATAAACATATCACAATCAAAGATTAATAATTGCAAAGTTGAAAAGGTATAATTGTGTGTACTTGTGACTTTATATAAAAAAATATAAATTCAGCCATTTTTTTATGCTTAAATACTAATTAAACTTTAACAAAATTAGTAAATCAGATTAGGTAAATAAGCAATTATACGTAGTAACACTCGTGTAGTAATATCAAAATTAAGTAATGTAAGCAAAAATATTTAATAAAACTCTTTTGCAAAAAAACCGGACACCTATGCGAAATCTTGGTTTTAAGGACTTTGCCAGTATTTCAAAGGGTTCAATGACTGTGTTACTAACATCAAAAGAGTTAGCCAAGCATGCGTGAGAGTATATTCTAAATTTGAATTTTGTAGTATTGCTAAGAAACTGGTTGAACCTCGTATTGGACTAATTCCTGGTAGAAAGTTCGTCTTCGTTTTGAAAAAGTTTTGACGTGATTTTTAGAAAACTGATAATGCAGTTTTAATTAATAATTAATGTACCTTTCTGTAAAATCAAACATTTTTGAAAAAACTATGAGTATTTGATAAAATGTTCACCTGCTCTATTCACCTGCTCTAAATGGTCTATACTGATGATTGATGGCAATGTTAAGAGTTTCGTATTTTCATTTAAAGCGTTCTATTGCTTAGATATTATACCATGCGTTTTAAAATATCCCTTTCTCTTAAAACACCCAATTTAGAGGAGTATGAGTACTTTGGGCTGCGACAAAACAAATTTAAGTTAGCAGTGCCGATCACAAATCGTCACAAAAAGTCAGTATCGATGAGGTTGATTAGCATATAAAACAATAACCAGTTTTTATTTTGAGATGTACAATTATCAAGCCACGAATTGATTGATTGGATATCTCAAAATATAAGTAAAAAGCTGTAATAAGAACTCATTTAATTTTGCGCCATTCTCGTAATTGTGGCGCCAAAAATCAAGAGACGCGCCGCAAGGCCGTCCGCTACGAGCATCCGAAGTGAAAAGAAAGGAATTATAGCCTGAGCTGGTCAAACGCAAACGCAAATCACGAGCGTTTAACTGCTTTTTAGTCTAGTATAGTCGTTTAGCTGCTCTCTAGCGATTGATATTTAGCTAACACCAATTTCAATACATAACTTAAAAGCCGCTATTGGTGTATAACTGCTTTCTAGTGTAGTTTTTCTTTATAGTTATTTGTATGACACAATACATTTAGGTAGTTAAAGACGCTTAGCTGCTTTTTAGTCAAGCATGACTACATAACGTACTTTTAGTTAAGTAAATTTAGAAAAAAAATATACATCAATTTGCCGTTAAAGTATGTTAACGTCTTTCTAGGGAAGTATTGTGGCTTAGCCGCTTTTTAATTAAGGAAGTAACGAAATTTATGTGGTTTAACTGCTCAGCAATGTTCTGTATCTCTAAAACTATAAATCATAGAAAAAATATTCTTACAGCAAAAGATAGAGCATCGAAAGTTGTATAAGACTACATTAAAAAGTGAAAAACGACCAACTGTGGCTTAACGGCCTTTTAGTTAGTGGACGGCAGCAGATAGTATAAAGATAGCCTTTACTGCTTACCCTTATCCCTAGTTGGGAATAACTACACTACAACATAATATTTACTTGAGAAACAAACGTGTTTGTTACACTCAATCCTAAAGGCTATATAATATAAGGCATAAGTATTTGTAATGTGAAATGGTTAACATGACATTTTTTTACCGTCGTTCAATTTTCCCTTAAAAGTGTTGGTAGCCCTATCTTTCTTTTTTTCTATCGTCATCATCATTTCAACCATGGGATGTGATCATTGATTTCCAAAAGGGATTTTCTGTACAGAAAATAATAAGAAATTTTCTATATCTTCACAATTTATATGTGTTAAAATATTAGATTACTTAACCCATATATGGCAAGATCCTCAGTAGGTACCTCCGCAAACAAGCGCCTAAGTCCCGCAACTCATAAAACTGACAAATTCATAATGTCAATAATGATGATATATTTTCACGCCATTCCCCCTTTCAGAGTAAGTACAGCTCGACGTTGAAAGACACCAATCTGCCTAGGGAAACTTAAGAACTTTTTATGAGCATAAATCATTATTTCATCCAACACGTCTCGTTCCCAAAAGTTTGTCTCGAGGCCGGAGAGCAATCTGAGTAAAATTCAAAATAAGCTCACGTGCTGGGGACATGTAAATCTACTTACACTCGTGAGGAGAATTCTAACCGCTGATAGTAGCTAGAGCTACACTTTCTAAGTAGGACTGTAAATATTTTTTTGTCGGCTAATGTAGTTTTGAATGAGACTGTGTACATTTAAATATGAGAATGAAATTTAATTTGTAGGTACGTGACAGTCGTGTATTTTAGCGTGACAGGTGTAAATAAAAGTATGCCCTAACAACGATATAACAAGTGCGATTAGAAAAAAAAAACTTACAAAACTGAACTTACAGCACCTCGTCAGTAGCCCAGAAATACGAAAAAAATATTTATTTATTTACAGATAGCCGTAGGTTCGTCAGTTGATCAAAAACTTATAGATCACTTTCAATCTATACATCCCTCACCTACTTTCCTTCACTGTTAGACCCATGTCCAGATTGAAATTATACACTATAATATTTGATCCCCGATGCGTGAAGGACACGCGTGAGATGACAAACAGTTGGCGACATCAGTCGTCACCCAAATGAGCAGCACTTTGACGGTCCGACCGAAACAATTAACCTAGTACTCGCATCAATGATCTTCGTCTGATGTAACTGTAGGTTATTGCAGGTTACATCTTTCTAAATTAATGAAACTATTTAGAACTTTTAAGAAGTGGTGTATTCTTAAAGTCCATAGGAAGTGAATACCAACTTATTAGGATTTTTTATACCAGTGGGTGCTCTTAAAGACCTTCATATTGCAGCTGGAAGCTACTATAATACTATTAAATTACGAGGCTTTGTTTATAACTTTGTAAGCAGTTCCATATTCATCCATGTCTCCATCGTTTTGTTCTACACCAAATCAAACAGTCATAATTCAGTAGTTTATTAATAAATGTATCCGCAAAAGTAAGCCCTTCCATTTTTTATCTTCGCATAAATAATCTTCAAGCCAAACAAACCGCACAATACACCAACAAGTGAAATTCCACAAATATCTCCCGAGGCATACAAGAATTTAATAAAGTTCACGTCTTATCACAAGTCGTCAAGTATGAAAACACGGCAAACAATACAGGCTAGAGGTTAATTCCCATCAATACGTTATACAGTACACACAGCTTCGCAAAATATTGTACGTGGCCTATACGACCCGTGCCGACAATGTTTTACTTCGGGCCGTTTTCACTTAAGGGTTAAACGGGAGAGATGATTTGGAATTTAGAGAATAAAGTGGGTTAGTGAAAATGTTCATCACCTCGTTATCATTATCTGAAGTGATAAACGGTAGGCTATTACAGCAAAAAATACAAAAAATCAAGCTGACCCCATTTTCCATATAAATATGCATCCGCCTCAAAACTAAAGTCTCACATACCTCTACATAAGGAAATGAGTTTATCAAAAAAAAGTTAGCGACGGAAGTTAACAAACAGTACTTCAAAGACGATCAAAGTGCGATATCATATAAATGATTTGCTTTATTTATTTTCATTACTATAATAACCATCACATAAATACAACTATTAATCATTTGAGGCAACGCAAGCATTGATTCCATTTTCTTAATAAATCGTTACATATAAACCGACTGTTTGTACGTTTGTCCGTAAACCACTATTAGTATCATATTCCACATACTTGAAGACGGTAAAAATGTCGACAACTACTAAGAAGAATGTTAATTACTCAATGTAAAAATTCAAAGAATTAAAGAGATTTATTGACACAAACAGGCGTTATTGACAGCTCACATAATTCCTTATAAAACACAAGACCATAGCCAGTCTGAGAATAATTAAAAAATGTTGTCAAACGACATGTTAATCTGTCGATTTCTAGAAAAAAGTTCTTGTAAATAGTAGTAAACAGTAACGTGAGTTATCTAATCGGACTAATACATCACACGAGTGAGACAGGCGACGTCAGGCGAAGAGCTAGTGAACGTAATGTATAGCATGGTTTATTAATATTCATAGGGACCCATTTGTTAATATACACACGGCTGACAGCTCAATTTCAGCCGCAATACGAACCAAACACTTCCCATAGAAACGTTCCCGACCAATTATATCTGATATTGGTACTACGTGGCGCATTAGGATTACTAATTGCGTGTATTTATTTTTAAATATGGAATCGACTAATTATCTTATGATGCATCGTTTATGACAGTTTTAACAGCCATGTTTGAATTTTGTTTTTGGAATCATGCTTTCACTTTTTAAAAACATAAAAAATAATTTTGAATTAAGAACATGTTTTCTCATTTCATAGATCCGCCCACTGAAAAGTTGTACGGACAATTGAAACTCGACGTCTTTTTCATTGAACGAAGTGTCACAAATTCCAACAACTAGAGTTGTGTAGTGAGCAAAGACACTCAATGGAGTGTCCTCATTGTGAGTGCACTTCATGTCTCCGGGTTGCCCAACGTCATAAGTGGCGCTATATATTTGTGACACTCACTGCACTCTTTACAATTTGGTTACCGTTTTGTTTCCCTTCCTATTCCATTCGCCTATTCTATTCTAGGTATTGAACTCATAGCAATATAACCTTAAGTTCTCTGAATGCAGAATGAGATGAATTAATCTTTTATTTTAAATCAATGAGCTTGGCCGATCCTAACATTCAACTAGCTATAAACATAAGCTCTTTAAATCAAGAATAACAGTAAAAACCATTTCAATTCATTCATTCAGATCGCTCTTTTTACAATCACTTTCACCAACCAGAGAAGATCAGTCGAACAAATTGAAAACAGCAATTCTTCAATCTGACAACCAGCAAATAGTTATTAAAATCCAACTTCACAGTGAATAAAACTTGACGATCGTAACGTCTTCAAAGCTGTCCTAATCCAATCTTATACCAGAAAGTCCAACTATATTATATCGCATTTGAATTTTTTGGCATAGCACGTAATAGATTTTTTCGCGTTACGAATCGCATCCATAGAATACAGTTTCAATTTCCCACCACGTTTACATTGTACCCATTTTGTTTGAATGTCATTTACAAATCATAAGAAACGTGGCCTATAAAAAGTAGGGCTTATCAGAATAGGGAATTAAACAAGAAAAGTTATTCCTTTCACAATCCAATGTAATTTCTTACTGGTTCATTTTTTAATTGCTTTTTTTGGGTATAACAATCGGTGAAGTTGGCGCGGACAGCGGGTGGCCGCCGGCCCCTTTGCCTCTCATATAATTATAATTATTCCATTAACTTGTACCACTGCAATTATTACGTAAAATTCCATCTCATACTGTCATGCAGACGCTTATTCGTGGTCTTCATACGTCGCTCGATGCAAACAACATTTATTTCGCAATTTTTGCATTGAAGTAACAATGTCGGTCGTAAAAAACATTACCTAATTAAATTACTGGCCATATGCATTTCTGACATCGTCATTTCGAAGACGTGTAAATTCGAAAAGTTAAAAAAGGAAGATCTTGTATAAAAATTGCAAAACACGACACTAAGGAACCCAAATCATTGTCGCGTCGTTAAATAAATTACTGTCAATAAAGTTAAAGTTAACAAAGCAAAAAATCAAGTTAATTTTTAACAATCTTATAAACAAAGATAAATTGGTGCCGCCACAGCCGCAGTATGACGTCGCATCACCACCCGCCCTTTGCAAGATTTATATCACCGATAAAAAACATTAACACAATCCATTGCGGGTTATCACACACATTAGAGGGAAGAGAACGGTTCAAATGCAGCAGTGTAACACATTACCAAAAACATTTCTTTATTGACAGTTGCGCCATACGGCGAAGATCTGCAACATTTAACTTTTGTTATTTTTCTAATACCCTGTGGCGTGGGATCAGGGATCATGAACTATTTTATTGGCCCGATTTTAAAACCCGTTGTAATTAAAAACAATTTACGAATAATAGCAGCTATGAATAATTTAGAGATCGTTCACTGTCATTAGAGTACAGATTGGGGTTTTATTGACCTTATTATTTATTTATTTAGGCCTTCGTTACTATATTCGGGTCTAGTCAATTACTTCATAATGTTTGAGTATTGCTTGACCGTGGAAATATGTAGGCTTTATACGAGTTTTTAAATATGTGGAGATTCAAGATAGAGTGCAATGTTCTATTTAATTACGTCGCAGTCGGCATACTTCTCATTTTTGAAATGTAATGGTAAGTCAACAGAAAAGTTTATTTATTTACCCAATTTTGTTATTAATAATAACTTGGGTCAATTTCTAAATTCAAATGTTGAGCACCCCTGCTATGCCCAAATTTAAATTAAAACCGCTATAAAAACAATGTTTGCGGTGAGCATTATTTATTTTTTCTAAAAAGAGAATTCCGAAAATCCGCACTTGTGTGCAGGTAGCGATCGAATTTTAAAACTGTTCGTATTTCCGAAAAAAAAAAACTTGCAACAATAGCCGATGTGTATACCTGACGCCGATTATAATAAGGCACAAGAAATATGACGACATCCATATGTTGTTTTATGTTGTCTATGAGTAGAAAAAAGGTTTGGTAGTCTGTAGTGTTTGGCGAATGAATTATTCGTTATTAGTTGTTTAGTCGGGTCGTTAGAAATACGTTTACAATTTCGTGGATGCGCCCGTTTTTTGAAGTGCCCTCGGGCGGAAAAGGAGTTTCTGCGTCGGTTGGCTACTTGAATCGGATTTACTACTATTAGTATAGTATAAGTATTAAGCATGTTGCATGTGAAACCCAATGAACTGGAAGATACGGGCATTTTTTATGAACCAGAATTCTTATAGTTCCGTTTCTTGTTTGTAGCTTTTGTTGAAGCTTTTGAGATTTAGTTTGTAAAAACCGCGATTTTTATTATTATTCTTTTACAACAATTCAAACTTGTTATCCTGTTGCTTATAATATTACGTTATGTTTCTGAAGGACCAGGCAATACTGTGAACAATGTTCGTACCTACGAATATATAATTCCGAACAAAGCTGTGGTTTCCAACATTCCAAGTATTGTTAATAATAACTGGACACAGCTTCCCAATATAATGTCATCGATATTAAATAAACAACAACGAACAAGTGGAACATGTCCACACTATGACCAAACACAGTGCTCATTAGTCCGCCCGACTGGACACCGGCCTCGCCACAGTAAATGATAATAATGAGCAGTTATTATTTCCCTACACTACTACATAATTACAAACTTTTTTCCTACATTTCCGACGAAATTACATACACTGTTCAACCGGTCACATCTAGTTCTGTCCGGTTATTACGGACAACGTTACACGCGTAATAACCAAATAAGATGTTTATTAATGTTTAAGGAACGAGATTTAAATTAATCAAGAGAATAATAACTTTATTTTGATTGGCTATCGCTTTCGCGGAACGGTTGAGGCTTTTTTTTCTTTTTATCATTGGCTAGATATCTTGATTAATGATTTTTAATCGTTGCGACTTTTTGCGGTCATTGTGTGACCTTGACTGGTCAATGAAGATAGGACTACTCCGTTGATGGTATTATCAAATTGACTAATATTGATTCGTCGTATTCATTAGCTTTGATTTTTGTTAATAAGAAACATCCGCTCTAGTGGCTCCCGGATATCTCATCTCACGATTTCTTTTTTTTTATAATGACATTAAATCTAATTATCTTAGTCGATCCTAGAGGTGACCTTGATATCGGAAAACAAAACAGTTCAGATACTTCTATTACGTGCCATACTTTTCCGAAGAAATTCAGAAAAAAAAACAATACCAAAGGCTATAAAATAAAAAAGGTTTTATACGAATCTGTTATTGGATATCATGTGCAAGATAAAGATAACATAGGTACCTACTCATAAAACCGATGAACGCTCAATTAGAAGCTGGCACCGCTTTAAATAATTTTTCGCGTAATCATAAAGTTGAATTTAACAATCCACGTTTATAGGAACGCGTATTTTATGTCATAACCAATAAGTATAAATACAGGCCTTCATTAAAAGAAGTTATGTAACTATGTTTATTAAGATACCTACCTTATATCAATGTATTAATGTTCGTCTGTGTCAACTTTGATTGTTTTCATGATTCTCAGACTTATATTAATAATAACTATCCATAAGTTCTTTGTTATGGAATTTGGTATGTATCATACAAGGTAAATGTTATGCTAATAATAAATAGACTTTTAATGAACAAGTAATTTTTGGAACTAAATAAATAATAACTTATTTTATTTACTCTCTATGATATGATACATACTTCATACTGCGTTCAGTGTGTAATATCATCATTTTAATCATAGTAGCATAATAATACGACTATTTCAATAATAGAACACAGTTCAGCAAGGAAACAAATGACTTCCAAAAAAACGAACAAAGCGCGACAATGCCATATAAAAACTTAGAAAAAAAAACTTCGAATTCTGACACGTCAGATGACATTGGCAATTTCGAAACGAAATTCAAACGTCATTTGTCACATCGATCAACTGAGTGTACAGTCTACACAGAAGCCAATATGCCCCCGGAACGAGTATCGTGCAAAAAGTATCTATAATAAGATTTCTTGTAAGTTACCTACGCTATAATCCGAGATATTATGCAAAGGCCCAGTGATCACGTATAATGAGGAATGGCTTAAACGATATTCTTTGTGTATAGTTAAATGTAAAAATATCACCACAAGATTCGGTAACGTCATCAACATTTAGGATATGGGATATAAAGGGGCATTTTTAAAAGACATTTTAAATTATAATTAATCCTACCATTGTCAGTTTAATTTAAAGTCAGGATTTTTATGTTTACTACGTCTTTGAAGTCATGTTGTCAGTCGAACACTGCAGGCAACTTGAACCGTGTCAACCCCTCGAATTCTCAAGTCCTTGAAACAGAAATACTCATTACAACAACAAAAGAATTTAAAGATATGAATGTTACGGTCAAAAGTTAATAAATCCTGTCTGTAGAACAACATTATTAACGACACGGTTGACTGACCACTCGAAATGTTTTTGCAACATATTGTATTTTGTGAAACACCACCACATAAAGCACTTTCAGATAATCAAATTTGATTCGCGTCCATTAATCAGTTTAACACATTTACTGTGCGGCCATTGCGATTACATGCGATTAATAAACGCAGACAGAACGGATGAAACCGTATGATTAATTATATCAAATGTGAGCACCAATCAAAATAATTACGAACATCGCGACTCGTATTGTTTATCATATGGTGTACATATTACGTTAATGTATTGTGTATTAGTTACACAACGTGTCTGTTATTCTTTGGACTACACTTGACAGAAAACACATTCTTATGATACTATCCATACAATAATTCATCCTCCGAGCCTTTTTCCCAACTATGTTGGGGTCGGCTTCCAGTCTAACCGGATTCAGCTGAGTACCAGTGCTTTACAAGAAGCGACTGCCTATCTGACCTCCTCAACCCAGTTACCCGGGCAACCCGATACCCCTTGGTTAGACTGGTGTCAGACTTACTGGCTTCTGACTACCCGTAACGACTGCCAAGGATGTTCAATGACAGCCGGGACCTACAGTTTAACGTGCCATCCGAAACACAGTCAATGGTGTCTAAGATATACTTAGAAAGTACATACAAACTTAGAAAAGTTGCATTGGTACTTGCCTGACCTGGGATCGAACCCGCGCCCTCATACTTGAGAGGCTGGTCCTTTACCCACTAGGCCACCACGACTATCCATACAATAATTATTTCCCGTAAATTAGTTGAGAATAAAAGAGGCAGCAATAATGCAACACTATGCTAGATAGGTACTAAATCTGCGTCTTCTATACTCTCTACAAAATAAATGTAAACAGGTCTCAAATCATTAACACCCTGAACAACAAATAGTCAACAACAAATTTGTTACATTCGAAGTTTCTATTTATAGACAGTACCTAGTCAGATATTGATTGAAATAGAAGCTCGTCTAACTCAAAGCGCTGATTACTGAGTTACTTCATAGTAACTGCGCTCTCATTATTCATTCCGACAATAGTGCCAATACAGCTGCGTCTAAGATCCGTTTGCTCTGAAACAATTATTGAGAAACCTATTTAAATTTATCTTTGTTGAAACAGCTGAAGAACGCTTTCTATGAAGGATATTAAATTCAATAGATGAAGACGAATTTGATACTTTATTATTATGTTTAAGTTTTGTTTTGGATGAAACATACAAAGGCTAAACTTAGTTGTTACATCATTTGAGGAAGATTAGTGAGGAAATCGTCATGTTACAGGGAATGGTAGACATTAATTTGTGTTGTTCACAAACTTCCTGTTTACATCCTACCGTATCTAGAAAGCGAAACATAAATAAGTCCATTTATTTTCATCACCTCAACCAAGATATCCGAACAACCCGATGCCCCATAGAAGTAGTTGTTAAACTTTCTGGCTTATGATCGATCGACCCGTTACTTGGCCAAGAAGACCCTTAAAAAATGCGAAAGAGAAACTTTTTTCACAGATGAGGACACACTCTATATCCGTATAACATTTGTATATTTATAACACAGCTGATGTTGCTATCTTTGGAAACACGAGCCAATTATCCTGACCTTTACCAGGAAACTTGGGAATGATGACTAGAGTTCACGTTCAGTGTGTCATACCCACGTCAATTAGGGTAACACGTTGATTGATTATTATCAATACAAAGGGTGTGTGTGGAAAGTTACACCTTTTGACGAAGGGCTAATGTTGAGGTAAGAAGTTTGAGAGAAAAGTTTACTTTTGTCGTTGTTTGTGGCCACAACCCTAGCTATGATGGTAGAGATAAAATAAGCCGCAAAAAAGTCGTCATCATCACGATCTCAATTTTTTTTTAATTTGTGATAGTACAAATGATGATTTTGCAGAACTGAAAAGCCTGGAAGTGTTTGCGAACCACTTTATTACTCGAAATACTTCAGAATAAAATGCATCAAGATACCAATCAACAAGGATGACAAACCAAGGTAAGGTATTGACACACTAACATACTTTACAGCATTTCCTGAAAAAGCCCATTCTTAGCTCATAACAAACGAATCCGCTGCCAGATAACAAAAGATAAATTCTAAAAGAAATATAGTTCCAAACTATCACTGATAAAAACAAAGTGAAGGTGAAATAATATTTATTTGCATGCGAACCACGTAACCACGGTATCAACTTGAATGGGATTTACAACATAACATCTCGTATGTATAATATCATAGATAATTGAAATATATTCGTCGGTAAACAAACAAAAATCCTATTATTCGTGTATATAGCTATTTTTTATACTTTATCTAAATGGTAATTTATAGATTTGCCTATTATTTTAGGCTTCAGACATTTGAATTGATGTAGTAAAGTAAGTTGCAGTGACATGATCGTACACACTGTGCGAATATCAATGTGAGAATATTGAAAGCAAAACGACTTTCGCATTTATAACATGTATTATGAATTTATGATATAAGAAAGGGTTCTCAAGCTCTCTCACAACACTAAAGGTCGGTCATCACTTGACGGGATTGAGTAACATTTCGATCAGCTTTCATGTTAGAAGCGTGAATTTCGTGCATTCGTACATTGTGTAATGTCAAAACCAAATGCGAGACGACCTTTGACATCATCAATGGACACACTACCAAACTGAGAAAAGGACAGAAGGTCTGTTTTTCAGATTTTCAGTTTACAGTGATTGCTATACCATTTCTTAAAAAATCACTTGCATAATTGATAAACCACAATTTGAAATCATTGAAAGAAATGAATCTCCAAATATATCTATGCTTTCTACTTAAGAAACACTTATATTTAAAAACAATGTAAAGTTTTCGATAATTATTCAAAACAAAATCGGAACTTCTTCATCGCGATTTTTCTTTACCCGACGTCGAATTGCACGGTCCCGAATGCAAGTCGAGAAAGTTCAAAAAACTTTAAACCTTCTCTCTTACCTGTATAGTGTCATGTACCATGCGATCATTAAATATTGCATCCATGATCCATGTATCAATGATGTGTCAACAAACCTTTTTATGTAAGTATATATAATGTGCTATTAATTCGACGTGTCACCTCTCGTTATTGCCTATTTTAGTATTCAATATTTTTTACACATAGATTATGAAGATACCTGCTTCGTGACTCATGTTGGGCTATAAAATAAATGACATATACTGATGTGTCGTGCAAAAATACCTGAGTGCTTATGGAAATATTTTATAATTAATAATTACAATAAAATTGAATTGATGATTTCCCGACAAAATTTTAATGCTCTCCACTATTTAGAACTTCCTTCATATTTAAGATACTGTCAACGGATAGTGAAAAAAAAATGACAGTCGACAATTCCCCCATTTTTAACTTTGACATTTTAGCGTCATAGATAATTACGTTTTCAACAAAACAGGGTGGCTTTGTGTTTTGTATTTCAATAATGTTAATCAATTACAAATAACATTATACAATAATTATTTGATCGTTAACTTACAAATGGTCTACAAAATCGTGGGAAAAATAGATTTATTTCCACAAAGTGACTTGATATACTTAATAAAACAATATACTTAATATGACGTGATACCTGATTCACGCGTATGAGTTCACAATTGATTTCATAGAGGAAGTTAGATATTCTATTACATAGAGTCACGACTTCGGCTACTGTTATATACCTATTAATAATATGATATTATTTTACAATAAGCTAATTCCAGTTACACAATTAACAAATATCGGAATTTTGCTTTATTGCACTTTGGCACTTGGTAGGTACGAAAAAATAAAATACCTAATTAAATTAAAAAGTATGTGGAACTTCACGTATGTTGATTATACAAAGTTTGTCGTACCCAATCACATTAAATTAAATATGTTACTTCACTGGTTAATATATGACGATTAACACGAAGAAAAAATAAAAAACCGGCCAAGTGCGAGTCGGACTCGCGCACGAAGGGTTCCGTACCATTATTTAAAAAACGGATAAAAAATTACGTTTATTGTATGGGAGCCCCCCAAAATATTTAATTCTAGTTTTCAGTATTTGTTGTTATAGCGGCAACAAAAATACATCATCTGTGAAAATTTCAGGTCTCTAACTATCACGGTTCATGAGATACAGGCTGGTGACAGACGGACGGACGGACGGACGGACAGAGGAGCGAAAACAATAGGGTCCCGTCTTACCCTTTGGGTACGGAACCCTAAAAAATACCAAAAAAAAGTATTTTTCGAACAACGTAAATAGAATAAAACTGTGCGAGAATTAAAATATCACTGTAATTAGTACATTGCATAATTCACTGACCTGTGTTTTAGGAGCGGCAACGTCGCATCGCAACAATACTTACGTCGGCAAATCAAACGCGGCAAACTTAAGATCTCAATCGTCTTACAATCACGTCACATCACTTTTATTTTGATTATTCATTATGATTATTATGAATTACTAGATCAATATTCACTTTAATTGCACTGTTCTTACAAAGATTCGGGAATCTGTAACACAAACGCGACTGGTTCCATATCGCTCACTATATGTCCGCAAAGCTAGAGCAGCGTTTAATGGCATTCGCCGTAAATAAGCACGGTGTAATTTCCTCGAGACATTGCTTATTTACACTGATAACAAATCTCAAACAAAAACAAATCACTAAAATGGCGTCCACTTGCGCAACACAAACGCAGTGACATCAAGGAAACCGGCGGGCACGGCAGCCATGCACTAAACGTAAACAGTTCACACACGTTCCCGAACACGGAAATTAGCAAAAAGAAAATCTTAGTCAAATGAAAAACAAATGACGGCTAAAAAGATTAAATAAAAATGTAAGAATTACGCATTATTCGACTCTGTAAAATAAAATATTTATTAGGTACAGTATTATAGAACAATTATTCATAAGTAGAAAACAGTATTTAAAACATAAATAGTGCCTTTGATATTTAAAGAGTTTGGTTGGCAGCCATGATCCCGGTGACACAATAAACTACTTATTTCTTTTCTTTTCGCTCATGACGTGAACGTATGACTATGGACCTTATTACTATTAAAATAAGTTTCATTTCAAAAATATCCTTGCTTAAATTAAAGGTTTTGCTAAAAATGGCAACCTTTATTATGATCGCTAGCTGGGGTCATTGACACTTACACGAACTTTATCTCTACATTACTCATGATGTTCTAAATTCAAAAAGAATAAAAAATCGGTAAAAAAACTTTTAAGTTAAACGGTTTTATCTTATGTGCACTGAAAACTAGAAAATAAAAAAATAGTTACTTACCTGTCAACCTACGTAGGTGGTCCCGGTCATATTAGACTAAAATAAAAACGTGGGGCCCATTAACTATTGCTGTAGTACTTTCTTCTAGAGGTATGGTGTGGATTGCATCGACTTACTATAATCGTAACTGGAGATTTTGACAATCAATAATCAGCCGTAGCGGCTTCACCAGCGAACGCCGAGCTCATGATCTACCAAAGTATAAAGATATGCTTTGCCATAGGTAGGATTTCACAGGGGCCCCACGTTTTTATTTTAGTCTAATATGACCGGGACCACCTACGTAGGTTGACAGGTAAGTAACTATTTTTTTATTTTCTAGTTTTCAGTGCACATAAGATAAAACCGTTTAACTTAAAAGTTTTTTTACCGATTTTTTATTTTCTAGTTTTTAGTATTTAATGAAAATGCCTACCGAATATTCCTCATTCTATCTAATTCATTTAGTGCATCATTATTACACGGTCTCTTACCTGACAATTTATGACAATTTATTACAATCTAATTCCTCAATACATAGCCCTTCCAGATACTTTTTTTTAACGACCCCAAAAATCATCACATGACCTCTCCTGCTGTGGGTCAGCAGCGGTGAGGGAGTGCCAGACTCTTGACTAAAAACCGTTTTGTTCCGTCGTAGGCCTTTTATGTACCAGGGCCGCGGTAACTCTTTCGAACAATCTCGCAGCCCAGGCAGGCCTTGGCCCTGTTGGGCCCCGCTGGAGATACTGACAGTTTTCTACTTGTGAAGTCCTTTCATTTGATACCCATATTGGTGGGATTGATAAAAAATTGTTATCAGCCATTTGGTAGCGGCGGCCATCTTAGATTTAAATTTTGCATAGTAAATTGTATTCTACTTGTTGAGACCTTTCATTTGATACCCATGTTGATGGGATTTATAAAACCTAAGTTATCCGCCATTTTGTAGAGGCCGCCATCTTGGATTTTAATTTTATATAGTACATTGTATTCTACTGGTTGAGAATTTTCATTTGATACCCATATTGATGGGATTGATAAAACCTATGTTATCCGCCATTTTGTAGCGGCCGCCATCTTGGATTTAAATTTTTTATAGTATATTGTATTCTGCTTGTTGAGCCCTTTCATTTGATACCCATATTGATGGGATTGATAAAACCTACGTTATCCACCATCTTAGATTTCAATTTTGCATAGTAAATTGTATTCTACTTGTTGAGACCTTTCATTTGATACCCATGTTGATGGGATTTATAAAACCTAAGTTATCCGCCATTTTGTAGAGGCCGCCATCTTGGATTTTAATTTTATATAGTACATTGTATTCTACTGGTTGAGAACTTTCATTTCATACCCATATTGATGGGATTGATAAAACCTACGTTATCCGCCATTTTGTGGCGGCCGCCATCTTGGATTTCAATTTTTTATAGTATATTGTATTCTGCTTGTTGAGCCCTTTCATTTGATACCCATATTGATGGGATTGATAAAATCTACGTTATTCGCCATTTTGTGCCGGCGGCCATATTGGATTTACAATGTTATTGATATTACTATATTGTATTGTCATCGGAATTAAAGGTGTATACAAAATTTCAGATTAATCGGTTGACAGGAAGAGGGTGAAATTTGAATTACTAAATTTGACCCAAGAATGAATAAATAAAACAAACGGGGTGAGCTAAATAAAACCGTTTAATAAAAATTATTCCTGTGGCTAAACCACTGAATGAATTTGGTTTAAATTGAAATTCGTTATAGAATACCTACCTTAATGCATATATGATATGTGATAGGATTTAATGTGATTAGGTATGACGCACCCGATATATCGAGGTAAAGTTCAATTTCCTTACAAAATAATTTCCCACACCGTGCAACCTGTGAATCAATCATCAAGTATGAGGGTCTACTTTTAATTAACAGCTATCCTTGCAAGAATAATACCCACGTATGACGAACTGTTAAACTATTTTCATTAAGTACATAAATAAAGTAACACCATAGTATTAGCTTCACAGTCTAGTTGCAATGTTCAAAAGTAGTTTAAACACAAGGATGCACTCATTAACCGCTGAAATTGGCGTAACTAGATGTTTCGATGAGTTATGCCACCCTAATAGATGGGGATATTCAAAACCACATGTCTAGCCATTTTAAGTATAGGTATTATATTCCACTTTCGGGACCAAAATGTTTATACCAAATCGTTATAGAACATATTTATTACAATTTCAATCAAATGCCGATCAGTATGGTATTTACTCCGTATTTATATTTAAAATTGTTTCAAGCAATGTTTATTGATCTGATACCTACCTAAGTAATTGTTATGTTTTTGTTTGGTTTGTTTTTTAAACGTAGGTGATCTACGTAGATGACACAAACCTCAACTTCCACATACATATTTCGTAGATTTAAAAATGTAAGTTTTGAAAGAGTTTAAACGGTGATACATTTTCTATGAAACTGTTGTATCTATAAATATGTGCAGGTTATTAGTTGCCATAAAAAGACAGCAAAGTTTTAACACGCTTAAACATTAATACGTGCTATGACATAAACTAAAAATTATCATCAGTGCTTCCTGTCCATAGTCAATAAATAACAATCGTTCAACTTTATTATCTGCCACCTTATTAAACATCAATATTAATTAGTTCACATTAATGCTAATCCTGTTACTACTCTGTTACTATAACACTGAAATATAATACTAATAAATTATACTTAGCACCAGACATTGCCCGCCATAATACCTTCATGCAGTGTGGGTGTCGGACAAGTTTAGCCAAGATTTAGATGTAACTCCACTTTGAAATGTCAAAACATGCCAACTTGATACACTATTCACAGCCATTAACATATCACTTAATACTAAGAACTTTAAATATTAAGTGATATGACTTCTTCACAATCGCAATTAAGTTACTTACCTATATAATTATTTGTAAAAATAAAACTTGTCTCTGTCAGTATAATCGAATTTTTCGTGGGAGGCACAAAGTTCCCGAAGCAATAATTCATCTAAAACTCTCATTCTATAAAACGATTTCAAAAATAGAATAAAAGTTTTTGCCCCGATCGGCCACCAGTCGACGAAAAACAACAATTAATAAGTATAAATAAAAAATCCAGCCAGTGTTTCAATTCATTCGAGGGGCGGGGTCATTTTACATTCAAGGGGAGGGTATCTCTCGAAATCATTAGTCGTGGAATGCCTCGGAAAGTGAACACGGTCCATAATAATTTTTGGTGCCATTCGTCCGGCATCGTGGGCGGATATTGCCTTTGTCTTTAGTTTACAAAAGGCAGAAAAAAATCGTATCCAAACGTCAGTTCAAAATATTTATTTGCGCCGGTCAATATGAGCCGCATGTAATTTCGCTCGCATTGTACGAGTCCCGTGTTATTGTCCAACAGAGTGATGTATTAACGACACGCGTTTCATTATTCAAAATTATGTTTCAACAGACGTAAGGGCTGTGTTTCATTAAAGGAAACCAAAAAAGACTTTAATCGTCGAGCGCTAACAAATTTCGCCCGATGTGAGCGAACGCTATGTGGCCCTAATACGAAGAATCTGATACAAGACCATCTTCCTTTATTAATGCGGTTATTCATATTAATTTAATGATGTCCGGTACAAAGTTATAACTCATGTCCTTTTTTAAACAGCACATATAAACGTCATTATTGAAATCGTAAATAAGAATACTTATTTTCGAATTAATGAATCATTTTATTGTGCCTCACAAATTAATGAGCAGCGGTTCAGTTGTCCGAAGCAAGTTTTCTGTTTGCCTTCAACTCAACAAGTTTCCGCGTGCGTCCGTCTTTCGTAATATACAACAATACAAGCGGCTTTTATCACTAAAACCGCCAATTAAAGCCCGGTTTGTAAGGTAGGCTCCCATTCATTGGGGTTATTACTCGAAATATCTTGTTTGTATAACAACACCATAATATCATTATCATTGCTGCTTTACAACTATATTCATAAGATCACGTGTTCATACTTTAAGTGCATCGTTATAACCCTTGTTTTGGATTAGATAAAACTAAATTTACGGTAAAATATTTTCCCAAACGGCTTTCCCTTTAATTGACTATGGATACTTAAAAACCTATTTAGAATTTTAACACGAATCGTTATCCTGATCGTAAACTAAATGGGCCGAATTTTGTATGAACGGAATGACTTTACGATGGAACATGCCTCACATTTAAGTAAAAAATACATTAAATCAATGTGACTAGTATGGTTCTTTACCTGTGTTTACGTGATTATTTATAAGCCCTTTCCACTTTGGTGAGTGTATTTTGTTTGAGAGAAATAAAGAAACAATAACATTTAAAAGAAATGGAGAACAAGATAAAATCAAATCTCATTTATATTAATGCAACTTCACATTAAAATATAAAGTGTGAATGTAAATTCATAACGACTTTTTTCTTGGGTGTATCTCGGTTTCCAAATTCAAATGTGAATCAAGATGGCCGAAATTCTACACTAATCAAATAAGGCTTATGTTTAACTGACCACCAGATATAGTAACAAATAGCGGACAAAAATAGTAAATGATCACCAAAATGAGACTCGCATTTTAATGTAAAATTATCACCAAAGTTTTAACACTTTGCTATCCTATTTAAGTGAAATTACTCCAAAATAAATCATGCGTAAGCCAAAAATAGTAAATGATCACCAACATTTGACCACCATTTTAAAGTAAAATTATAACCAAAGTTTCAACACTTTGCTATCCTATTTAAGTAAAATTACTCCAAGTAAATCATAAGTAAGCCAAAAATAGTAAATGATCACCAAAATTAAATTCTGCTATCCTATTTTAGCAAAATGAGTCCAAATAAATCATTTTTATCCCAAACTTGATATACATAGATGTTAGCAGGCATGCAGCATGGAAGCAAACATGCAACATGCAGCAAGCATGGCTTCTGTCACGGCTCCGGCGCTGCGGGGCTCCGGCGGTCCCATGCGAGCTTATCGTCGCAGATGGTTTTCACGCTCACCACCGCAGCTTCGGCTTGCTGGCCGGCTCCGCCGGCCAGCCTCAGCCGCGGCGGCGAGCCTTAAAACTACCTGCGCCTCAGCTCGCAGGCCGCCTCGCCCCTCCGCGCCTACGCGGTTTTGAATTGCACTCTAGGGGTAGGGCAAACAAGACTACCTACGTGGAGTCTATATACACATAACTTAATATGGCATCATAATACTTTATTTGGTAATAAGCCTACATTTTATGGCAATCACAGTGACTTATTTAGGCAAAAATAATACATTAATTTGGTCGTCAAGAGTTGGTGATCATTTACTAAATTTGGTGGTCGAATACAATTTAAAGTGAAGTCGTGACTAAAATAGCTGGTACTATTACATTTTTAGACTTTATTTTTCTGGTGTTCAGTAGATATTTCTGGTTACAAAACTAAGGGTATCAAAGCATTTTATGGTGGTCAAAATATTTATTCCCATCAAATAATACGAGTGTGAATGAAACGCGTACGTATACAACAAATTATTTAGTCGGTGCTTCTGTGTAAGCAAATAGAGTTGAGACAGCTAATGAGAACTATTTACATGAATACACTATTATCACATGAATGATGATCGTCTTATGTAAACGGCATTTTTAGCTGGCTACATGAATGCAAGTTGTTTTTTTTATTGCCTATTATAGCAACCGGCTTTGTATTTCACGTTCCGCCTACAGTTACTGCATTTTAATAAGGTGTAGTTTAACTATTTGTTGTTTGTTATAAATTCATTTTTATATGAAAATATAGGTAAACAAATAATTAATTAATTCTGTGCTATGAGATTTTGAAAAATATTCTTGAAGTTTCCTTTTCAAATTCTACTTCCCTTGCTAGCGTGTTGCCTGAAAGGAAACCATTGGGTTTAGTACCATTTAAGGCAACGTTAGACGCAAAACCACAATCCCACGCTAAGAAACAGCGACAAAATTCAGCGACGCTCCAACAGCTTACTTCGCATGCATTTTTCTTGAAAATATTAGACGTGTCGTAAGGATCTTAATACAATACACACCTACACGCGAGGAAGACAAGCGACAAGTTTCACTTAAATCTAAAATCGTTGCGACAAAATCTTTTTGCTACAGTCCGCGCGTTTAATTAGAGTGCGCAAACTCCGCAGCTTCGTCGTCGTCGCAAAGAAGTTTGTCGTATTATTTAATCGCAGACAATATTGTAGTTTAGTTTGTATACAGACTTAACTTTATAAAGCCCTGTTTGTAAAGGTCTTTAAGCTTTTGAGCTTTTAAGGAAAACGTCCCGTAACTTCTTTAATGACGACTGACCTAGCTTTAGGTCCCTTAAATTCAAATTGTACCTATTGCTTCAAACGATTTGAAGATTATTTCTTTAATATTACCGTTACATTTTTTGTTTTCTTTTAAAAATTTTTCATCCATAGATCCGGTAAGTATTGGCACGCCCTTCACCCAGATGGGCTAACGACCAAAAAATTAAGACAGCTGTAGAAGCACAAGCAAAATGATCCAAATTAAATGATATGGTCTATTTCTAACTGACTTTACAAGAAAATGAGAAGGTTCTCAATTCGGATATTTTTATATATTGTTTAGGTTTTTACTATGCAATAAGCTAAGAAAAAAGTTATTCGAGGTCCATGTGACTTTTTTTTAATGATGTATGGACCACGCGATTTCACAGAAAATATGCAGGATAGTCTCTTATGGTTGTATGGGTTGGTATCTTATAGATAGAGAGAAGTGGAGGAGTAAGCAGAGAACTAACATGTGGGACATGTGGGAGCAGGAAAAGAAGTCTAGATCTAACAACACATCTTATCTTTGCCAAAAGCCATCGTTTATCTCTCGCAGCCTATCCAATCGTACGTGATATAATGAAGGCAACCTTTCTTGGAGCAAGCGGCCACGGGGACAGATCGGCCAGTATTTATACCCACATAAAACTGTTCGCGATCCGAACAAGCGATCACACAACAGATGTGACTGCCAGACAACGACAACGTGATTTTCAGCTTTGTTTATTGAAAGGAAACATCTCATATAAACTATGTGGACAAAGTGCCTCAATAAAGTTATGTTCAGTTTAAATGTTGCATTTTTTATAAGTGCAAAACTTAACACTGTCGATAGAATTTTAAAATTTTATATTAACAGTAAACTACAAGTGAAATCCCGTTAAGTATCAAAGTCACATTATGCTTAAATAAAATAAATTAATAGCAATTTTCTTCTGCTCTCATTAAGCAACTTCCTACACGTGTGGGTGAAATCCAGATACTTACTTAGATAAAAATCTTAATAACATGAAAGAATTCAATAAAGAATTAAATTAGCTAACCACAGAGCAATGTTGGGAATACAGACACACGTCTGGACGTATTATTGATTTATTTTAGAACAACAATCGAAAGAATCCCAAAGCAGACACAAAAACTTTCACTGATTATAGGGTTCCAAGCCAGACCGCCGTCATTGTCGAACCCGAGGCGGTAACAAACAAATCTATGGAAAAGATATACCTACTCATTGAATTTTAACATAAAGACATAAATATTAAAACGAAATGTTTTGTTTTTAACAACATTGCACCAATGTGTGTCATAACTTCCTATTACCATAATATAGGTATAATACGTTAAAACGCATAAAAATCCGACAGCTAAAATAACGGGAGCTAAAATATTAAGAGCATTCTGGACCGTTTTATAGCCGTAATATTTACTGCCACTAAATATTACTGCGCTGTACAAAATTAACAAATGAATGAGCGTTCATTGAATATCGTACAATTTTAGCGGTTCCGTTCATATATTGACGCTGCAATCACTCTGAGCTTGTTGTAAATCAATTTTACAACGTTTTTGATGATCAAACATAAAATATGAGCATACTCTCGCAGACTAGTATTGTGAATACGGCCATTCCATCCGTGGTGTACGCCGACATATTTATGAAATTAAACAATGTTTACTGTTTCCACTGAACGTTGGCCGTTAGTCGTTTACGAGTCCACCACAATAAACGTACGCATTATACTGTTTACTAACTCGAAATAATTAAACAATACCCAAAGCTCCTTCGCAACAATCAATATTTGCTCCATTACGCGTGCCGAGTATATCATTTTATGAGATCCAAATAAAAGCGAAAGGAAAGGGTTTGGTTGCTAAAGTGCTTCTTATCAACATCCCAAAACAAACAGGCGTTAATATTCAACACAGATATGAGAACATGTGTTACGATTCAACAATCCTCTTTTTAAGTTGAGCAAACAATTTGTTCGGAGTAGTGACAAGTGATAACTGCATTAAAATCGCATTACAAATTCTTATCGCACAATTTTATCTCGCACTTAACGCTTTTAGTGCCTGGGTGATTCAATGTAATTTAACTTCGTTTCAAATCTGGAATCCCAATCATAATCCCACACTCAGGCACTTATGTCGTTTTGGAAGCGAGCTCGATATTAAATCAGATACACAAGTAATACTTGTTCCATGCCCATACTCGTCAAATTGCCTATAGAATCAATACCTCCCACATAAAAAGCTCACGACCGTACAAGCGCCGTGACCAATAAAAAACGATTAGTTCACTGCTTCAACATGCGAAGAATTAATATTTGTATAGACGCGATCAAAGGTCGTCATGTAGCGGTGGTCTATCTCGTTAAAAAAAACTGTCATTTTTTGCTGCCAACGAAGACTGCACAATAAAAGTGCCAGTGTGTTCTTACAAACGAGAATTTATGTTCGCTGTATGTAAATGAAGTCCGGTGACGGTCGTTCTCTCTGCTTTTTTGCTGAACAAAACACTGCTTGTTGCGTGCCCGTAATCAAACTGTAATGGAACAGTTTACGCAATGTATGTTAACGTTTTTTACTAGATTCATGAACTATTTTGCAGGCTTTTTAGAGATTTTCAGCTATGGGCATTTTCTCATAGAGATTTGCTGAATAACTGATTTAGTTAGCTAAGAAGTAAGAATTATAATAGGTATACATAAACACCTTGTAATCAATTTTAATATTCCTGACTCTCGGTCTTACAGCCGCGCAGTGAAGGGATTTGCCTAATGTGGACAACTCGGGGAAACGCGGTTGTAAGCACACATATCTTTGGCTTAGCACGTTCATAAACACTACGCTTTATCAGCTCGTATGCGTCGGCGCAGACTCTAACATCGTCATTAAATACAATTAAAGTGACAAAGCATTCCAACTGTGCTGTTTACTTAAAGTCTCCAGGCACCAGAATGAAGGCTTCTTATTTCTACATCCGAATAATGAAAGACTCATCTGTATTCATAAATATAATTTAACTACTGGCGTGACATAGAACCGTGAGCAGTAATAACTATTTTAGCGTGTTATACGTCTTAGGACGCTACTAAATTATCGAGACGTTTCTTGCGAAATAAAAGCCCGTGCTGTGACTAAGTTCCCATAACATTTTTCATCGATAATAAATTTCATTATGATAGTACAGAGTGTAGGGTCAAAAAGGCTGGCTGTAAAATAGTACTAAAAAATTACTGCCATCATCTTTACAAGACATTGTCGGAAATATCTGAGATTTATGTGGAAGGCATTGAATGTTCCGTTGTTAGAACATACACAAAAGGACACCTCCAGCAACATAAAATTGTCATTTCTTCTTAAACAATGCTAAAATTAAAAGCATTATTTTCCTTCTAAGAATAAATAATGTTGATGGCATTAAAAATATGAATTCTGGGAGTGAAATAAGTGCTATCACGTGAAATTAAAAATTACGAGACATAAAACCATTACATACCTATTTACACCTATATTTTGATAAAAAAATATCAATAAATCGCCGCAATATAACTCGGCAAACATTCCCACAATAATCAACTTGAGTGAATTAAGTATAATTCAGCACTCAAATTAATTTCGCAATACAATAAAAAAGATCCAAAAAAGGATTCACATTTCCATGCTATGCAATTTAGTGCCTGTAAATTGGCTGGATGCAATTCAAAAATGCATTCTAGTCTTTGTACTTGTTCAATCACTAAAAGGAGCTTGTTTAATGGATTTCTACCATTACTGAGCAAATAATCGTACTGGACTCCTAAGGGTGCTCGCTTATTGCACTGTCTATTAACACAATTTATGTGCGCGTTATAAATTATTTTACACTTTTTGAATTATAAGGACGTATTTCTAACAAGCCATGTTTTATATCGCCGTTGCTATCTCATTATTTGTTCCTACTATTTTTACTTTATTCAAATCATCACGCATACATAAAGTTTCAAAATGCATATTTTGCGCCACGCATTTTTCACAGCTAACGAACTTCAAATGCATTTTATGAGAATGGTGCTTAGTTATACCATTATTTTTGCACTCGTTAACAACGTTTCATATTCCCGGAATTTACATTCAGTAGTCGTTAGTTTTCCCAGGATTACATAACGGAAATGTGAAGTGCTGCTGTGTAAAAAAAAATATTTTATGAATTTGGTGATATTATTATCTTATTGCTTTTTGATTTTCATTATCGATTTGAAATCGTACAATCTGGTTCAAACTGTAAACTGAGGATTATAAAGTGTCGATCTACTACACTCTTCAATTTACTACTAATTCTAGCAATCGATTCATAGGCTACCTTCTTATCTATATTTTTGTTCCAGGATTGGTTCCCGCTGCCCGCTCCATCACCCGCTCCGCTCATGCACTGTGGTCGGCAAGTGGATGCGCCCGCGGCGCGGCGGCGCGGTCACGACGTGCCCGTCTCGCTGAACCGCCAATTTGTGGCCGCCCCGTGTTGGTTTTGTTGAAGCCAGCGTCTTCATACCTACATGCGAGGCTTTTTACACTTTTTGCCACCTCAATACACCTAGAGTGGACGTGAAAAAATGTTTACAAGCCCTTCTTACCGATGTATGCGATATGATTCGAATACAATAGAATATTTGAATTACCATCAAACCTGTATACCCGGCATGAGTTTCCATTTACTTCTTCGTATTGGTTTTGGAAGATGCATATTGTTCTACAATGTACGGCTGAAGTTATTCGCGCACCTATTCATACACAACCTTTGAATAAATTTTGGAATTGAATATTACTTTGTTGTAGGTTTTCCATACGTAGGTTAGGTCTACTATCGCATAATAATATATATTCAACGCGCACACGATTTTATTATTAAATACTTATTAACGTGTAACCGCAGTTAACGTTACATGAACCAATAATAATTAATAATTAAGTGCGTAATAACATTTACCGCATACTCCGTCAACTACAAAATTTCCAAAACATACAACCTGCACCAGTGCAGTTTGACCTTTGACTGCACGTCGAAACCGCCGGGGGCCACAATTTTATGTATGCAAAAGGGGGCTCAGCGGGTCAAGATACAGTGGACGCTGTTCATAATGACGGGCCCGTCAGTTCACCCGTCAATCAGCGAGTCCAAAGAATGAGTTCATTTCCTTCGAACACGCGAGATACGATTTTTAATTAAGTTTTTGTTAAAAATTCATTAAAGAGCAGCGACGATGGCGCGGGTGGGTCTTCAAGCCCAACTCTACATGCATAAATGAGTATGTAATTAATGAGAGTAGAACGCGGCCACTTTACTCGTTATAATGTCGAATTTTAAAGGTTATGTAACCATTATTTTTACCCGTCAACTTTTTAAATTAAACTTCGACATGGAAAATGTTTTCTAGATAATATAAGCGATGCATGGCAGCGAGGGCTACATTTAAAATTTAAAACACGAGAAACAACGGAGGGACGTATGAGCCGATGAAATGTAAATTCCTACTTATTATACCAGCTCCCGAATGTCAACGGGAACGGTCAAGTCACTTTTTATTCATGGAAATAATAGTCAATGTGTCAGCACTAAACGAGAGGCAGTCGCGTAACGAATATCGGTTTAGACGCGATTCGACAGGTAACACACCCGCCCCGTGAGCTACCAACTATTGCCATAAATAGAAATAGTTTTTCTTTATAAAAATAAAACTAAATAGCTGCGTCGTTTCCCTTACATGCGGTTTCCTTTACCTACATGTCCTCTATGTTAAGTGAAACTTAAAATAAATATTTTGATTGAAGTTCCATTTATATTTTGATTTGTCGAAAATAGATTTAGGTGAAACGTAAAGAAACTTTCTAGAATTAATGAATGTAAATATCATAAGGATGACCATGAAGAATCAGATTATGTCGGATCTCAGATATTTATTTAGCCACATTGTTCAAATGCTCTGACCAAACCGCGAAATGACAGGAGGAGAGACTACACCTCATTTAAAGATCTAGTCAGAACTGCGGACTCGTCGACAAGTATGAGCAAGTATTTGAGAGAACGTAAAACATTTTTGAATAACCAAATGCAGAATAATATGTACACTATTATTTGATGGGGTGACATCACATACTGCTTTTTGAATAACATGTAATAATAGAAATCATATTATGTAAAACCTATGTAAATATAAGAGAAATCAAAACACGAACATTCAGTAACAGCAATGAAACAATAGTTGCTAACTCTAGCAGTTCAGTCTTTGAAGTGATGTTGTGTAACATTGAAATCAAAGGAGCATCGCAAAGACTGATAGATGAACCTGCCCCAAACATCTATGAAATAGTTTGATGTAAGCCGTATTACATTAAGTCGCTAACAACCCAACCGCAGCTGCGACAATGCGTCGGCGCAACGCATGCGTGCTGTCACCACGCGGCGCCAATGCCGTTTGTAAATTTATCTTCAAAGTGAGCTCCGGCCCTAACATATTACTCGACGGATCGAATCGAGCGTCGCAGAATCGTTTATTTGTATCTTAACTAAAATAAGAACGTTTTTAAACGAATGTCTAATGTTCAGTTTTAAATAGGCCTCTATTGTTCACCGGTAGCAACTTTCATCTTAATTAATTTGAAGTTAAATTGAAAAGAAAATGTAGGATGCATGAGGAAACACTAGCTCGTGTTCAAATAATTTTGCACCCTTGCCTTCAGTGGCGGATCTACGGTTTTGGGATTTGTGGGCATGCCCTCAACCCTATTTACTTGTGATGTCACATTTCTATCTGCGTTTTATGTACTTCCTTATGTACTCTCCCCATTAACTTCTTCATTTGAACTTGTCCTGTTAACTAACCTCATATAGGAGCTCCTCTTATACATCTTCTTCTTTATATACCTACTCCCTTTAAATACTTTCTTATGAACTCCCTTATCTACTCTCCCTATATTATTCCTTACGTGGTACCCCTATGTTGAAACTATCTACTACTGATACTGAAACAAATGCGTAGGAAGGTTAAACAACTTATCAGCTATCATCTATTCTCAAAAATTCAAACTCGGATTCTCACTGCCGAGACTATATTATTTTAGCCAGTATATATTCAAATATAGTTTATAAATAATACAATCAAAAAAGCTATCAAATCTCATTCAATGAGGTGTGAAGGTCAAAGTGTAGGTACATAAAAATTTATAAACAGCGAAAGAAGTTTAACGGGCCTAGGTGATCATATAACACGCATGTAATGCGACAATATCCCATAGACAAGTCCATCTCTAACTGACATTTACGCTAAACAAAAAATATTTACCATGTATTCTTATTTACAACTTTATTCAAACATTTAATAATGTGTTTCCTTTAACAACGTCCAAACGCGTACATTTGGTGTTTTATGAGTCTTATCAACTTCATATCAGTAAAAATCACTAAATTAATTTAATTTAAAACGCTCCTTTTAATATATGTATGCAAATAAAATTAATAAATTATACAGAAAAAAATATGTGATACTGTTTAAAGCGGGTCTTTAGCACCTTATGAAATTTGATCCGAATTGGAGATTTCTGCGTTCTCGTTTCATGGTACTGTGCGCGAGCGATAAAAAACTTTTGAATTAATAATTTAGACTACACGACTCATACTGTTTGTGTAACGGAAATCCTAATTATAGACAGGATGATAGCTTTGTCTAACACTAACAGTTTTGTGTCTGTAGCAAAAACTGATAACGAACCCACGATGAGTTTGAAAAAGAACTCATATTTTGAAACGGAAAGTCCATCATTTAGCATTGGCATAAGTAATTTGTACACATAGTTAGCGGATATGAACTGTCTGATCTTTTAAATCATTTTGATTACTCATCAACTTCTGAATCTCTCAAAACTTGGCGGATGCTAATATCATCAAAACTTGCTTTGAACTCCATAATATTTATACAAAAATATTTTAATCGATTATTCATCTTTCTGACTTCGTTGATCTTATGGGATTACTGAACACATGAAAGTTTTGATTTCAGGTTGATTTAGACCTAGTTGGCCATTAAGCTCACTTGCTGTAAAATGTAATCTTGTCAAAAGCTTTAAACACAAGCTTAAAATGTAATTTAAAATTTTCTTTCATATGAATGACCAAAATATATCTTCGGTAACAAACACAGATTCTAAACCAGAGCTACATTACTCGGCTACCATTATAACATTTTACAAGAATGACGTAGGCAGAACAATGTCTTCACACAACTCCTAATGTCATATCATTGGTGGCGGACGATAAATATTTTAGGATACCAGTGTGAATGGACATTGTCGCTTTATATTGTGGAGGTGACCGGGTTTATGGCACTATATAGCTGGTGCACTTCTTGTTTTTGTAGGAACACCATTCTATAAGGATATTCTTGTATTATTGGCTTTATTCGCTACTGTATTGAGACTTTTGTTTGCCGTGCTTCTTTTGTTTAATGGTAACCACCCTGTGGCTTTTTGGGTGTCGTTTACTGTGGCCAGTATTGTCTTTTTTTATAATCGGCAGTAGCGTGAAAATGGGTTCTAATAAAAATATGGTCAATGTTTTCAACAGTGGTGGTGTCATATATCTTCTTAAACTTTGTACGGTCTATTAGGAATCGTTACGGTATAATTTCAAGTCCATCAGCGGAACGATGAACGCTACAGTCACAAGTCTTCTATCTTATTTAATATCCACAAAGATATTTTGTCTCAATAGTTTAGTCTCTAATAGAACTAAGCAAAACAGTTATATACACAATAACGTAAAATATTTTAATTCCCATACTACTTTTAGTCATGTCCGACAATCCTTACCGGTACATGGTAACCCACCTGTAGGAAACAATTCAACCATTTAGCATACATACGCAAAGGCCGAACATAACAATGTTAGCAGCCCCCAAAGATGCCCACTCCAGGCCATTGTGGACACAATGGTGGACTTGCACCACGTTTATAGACCAGCCATTGTAAACCGCATAACGGGGAAAAATGACGATTAGCGGGACAGTGAGGAATACCTCGATAACCGTCAACTGAAACGTATTTTTTTAATCGATTCATCACAAAAGAATCGATATCAGCCTATGGAAGCAAAGTACTATTTCGTCTTTAAAAATAGAATTCGTTCGTTTAACTGGTTCTTGGTGAATTATGTGTTAAAATATAATCACAGATGAGATCTTTTTTCTCTGAACGAAACATGAACCAATTTATTGCGAATAGCGATTAATCTAGAATTTATGTCTCGTATCTTACATCAAATTGCCTTTTTTAGCACTGCTGTTATATAAGACTGAGTCATTAAACAAACAACTGGTATGTACTAGATAAGGAATGCTTGTATGATAATGCACCCTTTTCGAGTCTAACCCAAAACCATTAAGAGCAACTTCGCGACTACCGTTCAAAACAAACATAAAGCATCTTTTATTACTCCGATAATTAATGCTCGATCAGCTTGTATCGACCGCCAACGCATAGATGTCGGCATCTATCAAAAACCAAATTTAAACAGGAACATAATAGGCGGCAACAATAGCTGTGGGCATCGGCCAGCACCTCAACCTAATACCAATAACTAAAACAGTACACAGCGGCTCGCCTGTTGTCTAAACGCATTTTTCCCCGAAGTAAAGGGTCAATATTTACCCTTTCCATGAGCAGCACAAAGCTTAATGTTTGTCTCGACGTTGCACTTCGGGTCCTGTGTAAACTCGCCCTAACAAATTGTACGTAGTACTGTAGATCAACGACTACTGAATTCAAACTCTATTCCAACTAGATTAAGATTGGATTTTGGAAGATTGAAACCTCGCATAGTAAAGACACAAAAAGCATTATATTTTATGTCTATAGTAGCATTTAGTAGCTTAAGGCGATTCTGCGGTTACATTGTAAAGAACTTTATAAGAAAATGGATACATCGCCTCCAGTGCTTTCAAGATAAACTATAACGCAAACTCTGAAGATATAATTATATTGATATAAGACCTAACTCAGGGGACGTTTTTATGAATTACTTATTCCTTTAGACTAGAACTGGTTATTTGATTACAGCACGGCGATGGATACACTAATGGATTTCTGAGAGTGTATCTGCCTACTAATGCTAGGGTTTATAAGTACGTAATAAACAAAAATAGAGCTTACTGCGCTAGGTCTTGTTTATATGAATATGTAAATCATGTCTGCTTTGATATAATTTATGTTGAATACTGTGATTTCATGCCAAGAATTAGTGTGAGGCACTCACGCAACCAGAAAGAATTTGCTGAGATATGAGCTGCATTATGAATCCATTACATTAATAAATTAGTGAAACACTTTATAGCAATCGTATCTGCTTTTAATATACTTTATAAAAAATATGATTTATAAGACTTCAAGGGTTTTAAAAATCTTCCATCACAATTTGTATGAAGGGAATAAGATCACAATGCTACGAATTCAATTTGTTCTCATGCTAATTTAGAAATAAAAGTAAAACAGAGTCGTATCGGTCGGTTATCATACCCCCCAAGTTGTAGGAGCGTTGGGGGAAACAGGTTATTTGGTGCTTCTAAGCGGGTTAGTCAACTACAACACGATTATGATTCCCGAAGGGATAAGTAGGCTACGATTTGTGGCCGTAACTGTGCCGCTCAGTTTATGAAGAATTCTCTGTTGAATCACAGATTATATAAGTTTTAACACAGGCAGCTTAGCAGAATGCGTGATCAATTTATGTGTATTTTTAATACTGGCCTAATTATAAAGTAGGTACACATAGTATTATTTACATAGGGTCTTAAGTTGGACTAAGAGCCCTAGGCTTCTATGAATCCAAGCCGAATCTCATTAACGTGTTTAATTAATTATTTTAAAGGATGAAAGGAAATAGGATTAGAAAGTTCATGCACATAAGGTACGAACGAATCATAATAATCGTAGACAAATCTATTTAATTGGTACTACTGTAAGTGCTACAAATGGTTGTGATAGAAAAAGCCACTTCACCGCATTATAAACAAGCCAATATTTATATTACAAACAAATAACATTACAAAATGTTCTATCCGCATTTGGGTGCTCCATCCGTCTATCCCGCAACAGGCCGGCTTGAATATTTATTTGACATGTTTTGATTAAAGCCTTAGATAGCTGAGACAGCCATATTGCCGATATCGCGAGATGTTCACATCGCATTCGAATAATGTTCCAACTGATAAACAATCAAATGCTATGAAGAATAAAAATCTTAGATAACGTTCGGTTATGTTGTGTTATTGAACAAACATGTTATAGATAAATAATTTTATAACAATAAACGTTTAACCGTGCTTGAAGATACAAAATTCTGTAGATATCTCATTGAGAAAAGTTGAGTTTGAAAATTACCATAACCACTTAATTCAATTCGTGCCTATTTAATTTAGAAGAGACCATAAAAATAATAGTAACAATATTTAATGGCCAGATTATTTAAAAAAACAACGTTAGTATTAAATGTCCTCTTAATTAAATGCACAAAGTGTAATTAATTTGTTGATAGCACATAAATCTGCAAAATTTTAACACATCGTCAAATTACAAAGCGGAACATTTTAAGCAGTATCTGATTACTTTTTATACGAAATCTTCCATTTATAGGTGTATAAACTGCCCATACTTTTTACACGTTAAACGACGCCAATAAAAAGCCCATAATATTCACATTTCGGTAACTGGATCATAAATCACGTTGTAACATAAAACTAACGGGACCACTCTATTATTCGACAATACTTTTGGATGGAGACAAACCCATTCGAGACAGCAATTCGCAATCCAGCAGCAATAAACATTTACCAGTTAAAACTTCATTGTTCTACATAACAAAACAAAGGGTTGTCGCGAACCTCGTAAACAATAACATAAATACTTGCAGATCTTTCACAAACTGGTACAAAGACTGAGTCGCAAACCCTTTGGGAGCTTTCGCAATGACAGATGACTCAGTAACCTATTAACTGTGGAACATTTGGAGAGATATCTAAATATTGACTGTACTGCTCCAGCTACTGGTCAATTACGTATCTAACACGTGTACATATATTTACATGTATCTGAATAAGTAAAGCCTTTGACATTCATCGAATTCTCTATGTTGGTAAAGGTTTGAGTCGTTTTCTTTAAGCGCTCAAAGCATGCTTATGGCCATTAATTCAGTTTCGGCTTTCCACATAAAGCTATAAAACATTCGTTCAAAGCCTAAATTGCCTACAAACGATACAATCTGGAATTGCTACGTTCCCAATTTACGAGTATAGTTGGCTCAAAGCATTCTCCGTGCGCAGGAACGGTTGGCATTTTTGTCGAGCACAATATTCTTATGAGTTTCTAAACATGACCATTCCATTTAAATCCGAGCTTCGTCTGTGAATATACTTAAGATTTTATTGCGCTATTATTCTTTATAGATGGAATTTAGAATAATTTTGAATGTTTAAAATAGTCTGCCATAAAATCTAGATAACTATCAACAGATTTACTAAATTAGGCATTATTGCTGTTAGGTAAAGATATTTTGATTAACTTAATTGTTTTTGAGTTCATAAAGTTTCATTTAATGAGGTGATTCGCTGTTTTTAATGAAATAATGGAAGATGGGGTTTCTGTAAGCGCCGATAGTCAATGACATCGGCAAAAGACAAAAGATTGAAAAATAAATAAAACGATAATAATACCCAACATTTTAGAGCGGTTGAAAAACAAAAAGACTCAAGTTTATATAAAATTAAAAACACAAAATAAAAATGTACATATATCTAAATAAAAAAAATAGAATTGATAAAGATGAAAATGAAACCAAAAACTTAAAAGGATCTCTAGGACGTTGGTATAATCCGACATGGTCGATAGTCGTAGTCTCCTAATGGATACTCAAAAATACCGACAATAAACGCATTAACCGTTCTGTCGGATCACGTGTCACCGTCAAAATAATGCGTCAAATATCCAAATCCCCGAAAATAAGCCGCTCCTACGAGCTTTTTCAATAAAACCTCTAAAAGTAGTATCACTGACTTACAGAAGACAAATCGTAATTTACGTTGGATTGGTGTATAAGGATTGCAGTACTAGCGATCAGGCTATAGGTGGACTGATATGTTTGTAATCTTTACTCAATAATGGGTTTATTATCATAATAAAACACTTAACCTTAATCTTTCGTGTCGTAACGAGAAACCCGTCAATGAATGAAGCGTCACACAAAGAGTCCACGTGACAATTATTCACATTTTATTTACCATAATTCAATCGACCGTCGCTTAAATAACATTATCTAAAGGCAGTAAATATCGGCCATTATCGAAAGCCCTTCAAAATTCCACGCGGCGTTTTTGAACGAACGCGAGAGAATGACGCGTCAACTCCATCCACCAAGAAAAATATTGAGACAACAGGCTCGTCGAGTGCCCTCCGCGGCGACATAATGGCTTTTCATTGAATTCCTCTTGCTTTCTTTTGTTTATATCCCATAATGTTTCGATTGGAGCATGATGGAGGGCGGCCGTGATTACTTTAATAACAATGACGACCGGGTACAAAGGACGAGACCACTAAAATTATGTGCGGGGTCGGTCTGTATGGTTCTCATGCCCCTCACGTAAGCACGGCGAACCGGAGCATGCTCGGTGACGTTTACCTGCCCCCACGTCACATATAAATATTATCAACACAAAAATAATGAGCCTTTCATAGAAACCCATTAGCTTTATGAGCTGATACCAAAATGATAAAGAATTTTACAGAACTAATAATATGTGACCATACTACGGAAATTATTAAGATTAGATTATCGCATTGATAACTGCAATTCTGCGAGATTTGTTTCCAAACAAAACATACATCGAGCAAGTGAATGCCGGAGGTGTCCCAATTATAAAGACATAGGTAAGGGTGAAGTCATACCCAACCTCAGCCGTGTCTATTTGAGAACGTGTCAGGTATACAGAGACCGTGTTCTGTTAAGCATTAGGTATGGAAGCCTTGCCCCAACGGAAACAAAACGCATTTCTTTACTTATTATAATATAGAATAAAGGCGTCGCGTAGCTCGTACCCGACGATATGTATGCAACACGGCAAAGGGACACGCTGTTTGATATGGTTATTACGTCCTTTGTGGAAAGGATAAAGAAGCCGGTGTGAGCGGGCTCTAGGCTCCGAACCGAGATTTGTCTTCGTGATACGCTAAAATTTAGAAAAAAGGCACTTGACAAGAAGCTACACAGTCGGTCTCCTTGGAAATGGTAATGCTTCATAAAAATCGGAACCTGTTTGGGAGATGGCCTTAAGAATAACTAAATTTGGTGTGACTAGACTGGATGCCATTCATCTCTGTGGATGTCATTCATGACATGATTCATTTCTTGCTAACGCTACGAGAAACAATAGACAGCAACCGCCATTCAGTGAATAAACTAAAGTGGGAATAATTTTCGAATCATGTCAGATTCACAAAAAGCTTTTATTCAATCCGGTTCCTGGGCTCACAAAACTTGTTCACTTAAATCTTGCCATTTGACGTGTGGTGCTCAATATGATATTCACTTACGTTTACCATTACCACCGCGAAGAATCTGCTACCTAAGACGCTTCCAAAGATACATGAAACATAATGGCTGTTTACTGTCTTCTCCCGGTAGCGAAGCATATTTTATGGGCTTATGTATGAGCGTCCCGGTCCGACGAGCATAGCTCCAAGCGATTCCGACACGATAATCGCAACACAAGAGGATGTCTTGACATTTCTTTTCTTCGAGGCGATGTGTAGCAGTAAATAAGCTGGCATGGACATCAGTACTGGGCTGACACCGTGCTATTATATTGTTTGCGTAATTGCACCCCGCGACCTGGAACACTTAACGTATCCAGCTTGAGATGCTAATGCATGCGAAGCGGACGCAAATTAGTCATGTGAGAAATTATTATACGTAACATTAATAAAATCTACAAACATTGCATAACTGGTTAAAATCAATGAACACTACGCATTATGTGATTACGCTGTTGTTTAACATGCAAATATGAAAGCACTCTTATACCGATATACGGAATCTGAATGTATGCAGAAGCATTGTCGTTCTCATACACAAACAAAGGTTTGGAATAAACTTAATGAAGCGTCGAAAGTCAACAGGCAAAGTAAACCGCGGTAATATTTGGAAAACATCTTTATGATAATACGACTTAGGCTCTCTTTTTATTTTTCTTACGAACCATACTGTTTGACTACGTGCTGAAAGCGTAGGGACTTAAAAATAGGATCAAGTAAGGCTAACTGTAAGATATGTGTTCTCGGAAACAGTCACGCACTCGGATAAATATCCACGTTTGTCGTTGAGACTTGTATGTGACCCCAGAAGTAAGGCTAATTTAAAGGCAGTTTGCGATGGTACAGCATTTCCTTTATAACACAATAACATTATTAAAACATCATATTTTTCACAATTTGGGAAAATAATTAAGTGCTACATAAATAAAATAGGTGAAACATAAAGACAGTTTTATCATAATAGTTCCTGAAATAAACATCACCTTTATTACAAATATGTTGTAGCAAGCATACATCACAACGAACTCTGCGTCTCACCTGATCCTGTTCTAAACAGGAATTGTAGCGTTCTGTATCTAATCTTCGCATCTGCACATGTTTCCTCCAGCGTAAGTTACGTACTTACGTTAGCACCTCTGTTCCTTGCGTTGTCAATTCGCAATGAATCTCCTCGAGTCGAACTCCATCGCACTTTATCAGCTAGATCTGAAACGCCGCATACCTGATCGCTAGCGATACGAACCTGCGGTTGAGAGACCGCAATTTGAATATAACGTCCTATATTATCTTTCAGATTTAAATGTTATTGTTATTCTCGTTCCGTGTTATTAAGCGGTTGGAGATTTTAAAGACTTATTCACAGGACCGAGCGACGTCTCATGGAATGTTCTCGTTGAAAGTTAAATGCTAGACTCCGTTGCATTCATTACGATTCATTCTGAGTTTCTTCTGGGAAGATGTGTTTAAATCGATGCTTTGTAAATCAAAGTCAATTGACCAGCGAACGGTTATATGCACATGACAGAACACCAAACTGTCGTTTTACCTTGAAACAACAGTTGTATCATTGTTGACATTATATAAAAACAGTTATCGATCGTTCGCGCTAGCCGTAATGCAGGATGACAATGTTTGACAACATCTAAAGTGTCAATTTAGACAAATTGCATGGATGTCGCAACTTTGAAACAAAGTAGGTACCGTTACTGTAATCTCGTGGGTCTAATGTACTTTCTACACCATGGTCGGCAATTCAAAAAGGTGATTCATACAGGCGGTAAAACATCCCATTTGCTAATATTTGTTTTTTAGATTTCCCACTTTTTATTACTTTCTTTGCACAATGCAATTCCTGTGCGTTTTAAAGGCGCCGACTTTTATTGGTGTCCGTTAGCCATTACACTAGTAATCAACGGTACTGAAGGGTTCGCAAAAAGAGTTGCAAATAAAACAATAAACACACAAAATACTTTCGAAACTGCAAACCCCACATTTGTTTTTGTGTTTGTGACTCGGGGAACCGTTAGTCCGGTAAAGGGCTTATTTATTGCTACAAATAAATTGTTTGCAAAGTCCTTCTAAAAATTTTAGATTTCGCCAATTAAGAACAAAAGGGTGTAACGGGCTGTCGGTAAATGTTGTGAAACATTAAGAAATGTTTATTGCTTTAAAGGATTAGAGTTTTGTTACAGGCATACGGGAGCCAAAAAGTTAAATCTTTTTATATTGTTATTGACGCCGTTCATAACAAGCCGACAAACAACAAAACAAAAAGACAAAACAGGACAAAGTCTGACGGAAAAACCATAACTTAAAAATATGAGCATATCAATTTGATTCGTTCTTAATTGTACGTACCGACCCATTATCAAAATACATCGTGTCCTAAAAAACGTATCTATATTAAATTGCAGCAAGCTATTAATTAAATCTTCCGAAAGGATCGCCAAATGAATGGCAGCGTTTATTTGATAATTATCTTCAATCGTCATAAAGTCAATAATCACACCACAGCTCAGATTTTACGACATCTCTTTTATCATCAAGTTTATTTGCCTTTGCCATGATGATCCAAATATATATTTTATAAGGGTCCACGAACCGTTGTGGCGTTAGCAAAAGTAATTGTAAATACTTAACTGATGTCGAATTTAGTAATCATTTAATATTAATTGCATACGCCCCATTTCATGAAGCCATGACTTCTGCAGGCTCCCCAACACTCAAGCAGTTATGTTTTGATTTATGTATGAAAATTTTACTTGTATGCATTAGGAGCAAGCCTTTGCCAAGAAAAATGTGCTTAATGAAACCCAAAATACTTGATGGTCAGTATCCACAATTACTATCACTGAACTTTCAAGGCTGCGTCTAAATTACGATTTATCCGTCTAAAAATAAAATCAAACCTGTCTAAAAATAACTTCTTACAAAGCCAAATATGTGTACTTTATACAAACGAATCCATACAACGCCAGGAGATAGGTAATTGCTTCACGCACCGAGAACGAAATATTTGAAACATAATAAACTCTCTTACAGTGCTCCATATAAACACATGGTTTTATGCATGACAACGAAATTTACTGTTGTAAAGGTCGCTAAAGCCTCTGACAATGAAGTATATTGTCATGCGCTTAAAGCACGTCCGAGTGAGGCGCTTTGAGTGACAGGCAAATAAAAGTAGACAAAGGGACCATCGCACGCCGCCGACGTGGACCGTGGACGTCGCTCTTGACTCACAGTGGAAAGATCCTCCGAGCGATTCTCACACTTTCCTTGATCCAAGGAACAAAGTAAAAATGATATCAGGTCTACATGCGAGTTTCATTAAATCACACTCGAAACAAGTCTAGCGTGTAACAATGAACAATACTTCACAGTTTCCAAGTCGAAAGCCAATACTAATACCATACTAAATGTCCGGCCGTGAGTTCCCAGATGTAGTGAGCTTTTCTATAGCATGGCGCGGCATGGGAGGGGGGGCCGGACCACCAGCGCTGCGCCCGCGCCGCCGATCCGCCGCATAATTACTGTGTACAGACGCACACACACACCCATGCCACCGGCCGCACACCTATCGATAAAACATTAAATAAAATTTTATCTGCCTTGTAAATTTCATGGGCACTGATTGAGTTTTCGGCGTAGTGACTTAAACTGGTCAGGAAACAGAACCAAGAAAATATAGGCGAAGCGTTCTCCGGTAGCCATACTTCAATCGGATGCGGTCGCACTGGCCGCTTTTACGAGCGTCTCGCATTGCGTATATTGTTATTGATGATAGTAATCGATCCGCAACAATGTTGGTCCATCAACAAATAGGCAATATAAAGTCAAAGTATTCACCTCAATCTCTATAAAAATCTCCATAAGTATGCGACCTTTTAACTTCACACACATATGGGGCTATTGTCAAATCGGAGAGCCTCACGTTACGTGTAGGAGCGATATATTCGCATTCTTTGCGTGTTTGTCGTTCCAATCAAAAATGGCTTCTATATTTGTTCAGTGAAATGTCAAAATATGTCGTGAGAATGTTACGAGGCGTATGATGGCGCAGGCGCATCGTGTCGGACCGGTCACGCGAACGCTACACTTGTACCAGTACACTCCTGCTACTCTGCACTGTTTGCGTAGTAAGAATTTCTCCCTAAGGGAGATTAATGGTTCTGGGATTTCAGATTTGTAAAGCACCCGTCATAAATGTTGCTGATATTAAAACTGGATTACATATAATAAAATGAAGTTTTTCACCTAAGGAAAATTATAACCTGCTTGGCAGTCATGTCATTAAATGAATTTTAAAAAATACCTTAAAATATCAGCCGTTTTCAAGAAATTGTTTCCAGTTAAATGTTCGCTCAAACTCGGCAGTTAATCAAGACCCCCACTAGCGCTAAAGTAAATAGAAGCCTGGCCTCATTTACTACAGCCTGGTAAGTTTTATAGATGACCTACGACCCGCGACAAACATGGCAGAGCTCTGATAAAACACAACATTAAGCAATCAATGAACAGCACGAACGCTTATTGCAAAGGTCTGTACACAAAACATTAATAAAACACAAAGTTATAGACCAACCATACTGATGCGGGGTTAATAAACTCTCGGGACCAAGGAAAACGATGATGATAGAGGACCGTCGCACATAACTCTCGATTTGAACGATAATCGATGATTCATAATTGAGACTTCGAACAGTTCTAAATCAATAGATAACTATGAAACATGATCTCATAATTACTGGCGAGCTAACGTCGGTACAAAACCAACAAAGCAAACGGGAAGACAGTAATTCAACCACCCATCTGTGGAGGCGACCCAGTAATGGCCATCTAAATCACTGGACGTAATCGCAACAGTGATTTTAAACAGAGGTCACGAAGCACTCCTATTGGCCAATATTTATGAAGACAAAAAAGGTAGGCACCTCCGAATGCCATTTATTACAGAGCACTTTTTGTCAATTATACTGTCACGTCACACACGAAATTCTGTACAGCATCTCCTTTTGTTTTTGTCCCCATCGATCGATATATGAAGGCTTTATCCTAATATGGCTCGCTCGAATAAAAGGATCAACCAAAAAAACTTCGGCATCCTTTTACACGTGGAAGTTTTGGTATCTACGCGACGTGTCTTAAAACACATTAAGTAGATAATACTGACAGTGCTTTACACATAAATTGTGTAGTGAGCCGAGTCTCGGGCTAGCGTCTCGTTCTGGATCACGAGGCTACTACAAATGACTGCGTATCCTTATCAGGTAGCGCCGATGCCTGCGGTGAAATATTTTTATAGCGTTTAGATGCAGGCGGCTTCCGCGTCTTTCAAGCTATCCCGCCGGATCTAGTTACATTTTCCTATTACGACGTTTTATAGCTCATATCTCATAGGAACATTACATCAACGACATTTCACAACATCTCGACGACGTATCGCGATGGCTCGAGCCGCTTTACCGCAGTTTAAGGATCCATAAATATTTGTTTTAAATTGAAAGATGTCGAATATAAATTCCGTTACGGATTTATTTTTAATTGGAGTAGAGTAAGCGCTCCTTTTATACTCTGCGTGTCTCGTTTCAATAAAATTGATCGTAATCGCGCTCGTAATGTTTTATCTACAAAGTCAGTTTTTGAGCGGCATACCGTGGCCACAATAAATCGATGTTCATTACAGAAATCGCCGCACATACGTAGATTTGACCAATTTAGGCGGCCAAAAATATTTTGCAATGTATTTCGTTTTTTCTGTCTTTATTTTATCATTATTTTATTATTTATTTTATTTAAGCATTGTATTTTGATAATAAGCATGTTTTATTGAACAAAACCGTAAATAAATTAAAAAAAAAATGTAGAGTATTATATATTTTCATTATAAAAGTAGTTATGCATTTTCTTATTATATGTATTTCAAAATAATATGTAATGTAGTAAAAAAAAATTTATATTTTTTTTATTCCTCACTTTCTGCCTCTGATATATCAGACTCAGTGTTTGATTCAGCTAGTAGTAGCATATTTTATTGTTTCTGGGCAAAATAATCTTGCTTTGATGCTTTTGTTTGTTTCTCACATTTCTTCAGTTTCGTATTTCTTTAGTTTTCCTTCGTTTAGTCCTCTCACTACAATCTTCAAGTGATTTAGATGGCCGCCCCGGTCGATTTCCAACACTTGTCGGGCGTTCAAATGTTCTGGTTAACCAATTCTCATTAGTTTTAAGGGTTTTTTTACAGTTTCAGTTTCTTACTTTCATAGCTGTTTTAAAATATGCAAATCTTTGTTTAAAACTGCTTATATTATCAGGCGTGTCACCCTAATGGGTCAAAAGTTAGTTTCCTACGTAATTTAGTTTTTCTTCCAAATTAGTCAGATCTTGCTATTGTATTTTATTGTAAATATAACGTAGGGTCACTATTTTTACGCCAGAGGTACCCAAAGCAAAAAAAAATGCACTTTGTTACATTTTAAAGAAAAAAGTATTTTATTTTTGTATGAGCTTCAAATCTTAAAAAGCCTGTAAGTCGGACATCCGCAGCTATCCGCAGCCAAAAAATATGTCGTAAGCTAGTTTAATATGTCAAATATCTAAAACTAAAAAAATTGTTACGCGGTCGAACGCGATAATATAACAAAATTGTGTTTAAACAAGAAAATTACTAAAAAAGTATTTTGCTTACACACCCTCTTTTAAAATTGAAATAATACTATAAAAAATTAAGTGATCACACTTAAAATACATTAAAATATAATAACTGTTACCTGCACAACTCGAATCCATCACAATAGTTGCTTAATATCAATTAGATAGCACAAAAATAATTTTTCTTTAATACCGTCTACTGAGATCTCTAAAAACGTATAACGTAAAATTTGCACTAAGGTCAAGTTCTAACTACTGGTGCAAGCGCATATCGCATGTTTGGTGGGTAGATGTGGTAAATTCTTGTTGCTGGGGTACTCCTCTTTCCATTTTACCCACAATTTGATGATAACCTTTATTTAAAAAAAAAAGACTTTTGGCCAGCTAAATTGGTCAAATCTACGTTAGTGCGCCGTAAAATATCTGAGCGATTCGACATCGATGCGAGGGATGCGCGGGCGGCGCGAGCGAGCCAGTGTGCGTGCATGCGCGCTCCACACCTCGGCGTACGCCGGTGTCGGGAACAGGTAGTGTTGTGTATAAACAAATAACAAAATCGACTTGTCTTACAGAGCGCGCCAAGGTCGGCCTGGCCTGCCCGCGCCCGACCTGCCGCGCCGTCCATCCACAGTCCACTTTTGTACTTTTTTTTTCTTCAAAAGCCCTTATTTATTGTGATGGCTGAGTATTTGGGCGCACAGTTTGTATAAGCAATCAATTTTATTCATTTTGACTGAGCAAGTTCTCTTCTACAAATAAATAAGTGAATATAAAAATATTGTTACTGCCGACCGGGTTCTTGAGTCATCGAATGTAAGCAATTACATAACCGGACCGAAAAATATTTGTATTGGCCAGATCCAGTATAATCGAATACCGTAAAAAACATACATCCGCTAAACAAAACTAAACTTAATGGTGATAACCTAACAAATGCTGGGGAACGTGTCCGTGAAATCGATATCTCAAACGTTTGATTCTTCGATCGATTTCGTGATGAATGGTGGGTGATATTTGATACTGGATCGATTAGTGAATGGCGGCGGAAGTGCGAGCGTGGTTGGAGTAGAGCGTAAGCCACGGGGCCCCACGAACTAGCTCTGTGACAAATCGCTGCGTGCCATCACTCCTTCTAATCGTTCTGCTTTGCGTTCACAATAATATCGGTTTAATTCAATTAACGCTTCAATGCATTCTGGCCATGTGAACGGTTTTACCAGAACAAAAAACTTATAATTATTTTCATCCGTGCTATAATTAATCTGATTGATGTGCATCCAGTCGAGGTTCATTTTGATTGATATTTGCTATCTCATGAAAACCTATGTAACCTTACATGCATCGAAGCCATATAGTGTCTTATATGTAAAAAAAAAATGACAAATGAAGTCGTAGAAGAATGTCAAGCTACAAACAAATGAATCTATATGTGGCAATTATGCTGACCATACAATTAGATATTAATTTCATTCTAAGCTCGTGGGCACTGGGTGACAAAGACAGAATTAAATTACACTGGTCTACTAACAATGATTGTAGCGCTATTTTCCCATACACTTCACGTTATAAATTCTTAGAACAATGTTCCATATTGTAGGTAGACAACTAAAGCCCGCAGTTTAGTTTGCGTATCATCAGTAGCTTGGTTTTTGCGATGGATTTGAATATTTTTTTGGATATCAATTATTTACAAGTCTGTAAATTTTACTTTAAGACTTTGAAATAGCTGGGTCCTTGATTACAATAATAGATCCCCCCATTGTTCACCCGTCCTTCTCCCTTCTTCTCCAGACTGAAAATAATATAGTCCAAACTTAATAGTAGCACGATAAGTAGAAACAAAAACGTATCAACTACAAAGTGGTTTACTTGTAATAAGCAGCGACAGGAAGAAAGCTAACCAACAATTTTCCACAATTATCATATTCTTGAAATTGCTTCTAATGTCAAGAATTTCATCACGAGCCTCCTTGTTAGCGACAAAAAAAGTCACGAGTAACAAGACAGTAGCTTGTATTAGAAGCTGTCAAAAAAAGCTTGTAAATCGATCCGAGACACGCAACCGCTCGCATGTCTCTGCCAAGTGTAACTGTATCATTTCATGGGGTTTTTATAGAAATTTGTATTCCGGTGGCGTTCGGAATAATTATATGACGGAAATTCTCGAATTCCATTGTATTTTGCTGGCTTAAAGTAGTTTACTTGAACTCGATCCTTTAGGAAAATTCTTGTTACGCTTACTGTAGGAGATTTAGAACAAAATAATGGTTCTTAACCACTTACAGAAACATATATCGTACGTACGTACATATGTATACATTTTTTTAAGTAAATAAGGCCACTCGAAACAAAGCAAAACTTTTATCTAGGATTTCATTAGACGCAAAGAATGATGTTACTTGATAAAACTCAACGAAAATGAGGAAATAAATACAACGGAATGGTATGAAGTTTACAGACAATCACAAGAAACTGGTGATTACCCCGTGAATGCCAGCGATTGTTCCAAGACATCATACATAACGCACCCACTCAAAAAGGAATGCAAGCATTTTACATAATTGCAACTTAAAAAGACATAACACATTATATTTTCCTTTTATAGAATTCCTAACATTATTTTGCTTAAGCTATGTGCAGCTAGAAGCTGAGATCACCGCCTCCGTTCCCAAGCCAAGCCTTGACACATATCATCCGACAACAATGAGCAAGAACATAGTAAACGTCAATTACAGCATTACTCGTGTATCGCTGACTCAATCGTAGGCACATGCGGAATCGAACAAGCGACATGGTGCGCCGCTTATGAGAACACAATTACAATCCATTATATTCGCCTGAGACCTTTTAGGGCCGAGCTAACCAGCTAACCGGCTCGCAGGAGCAATGCGTAGCAGTCGGCAGACGAGGAACACAGGAGTCCGTGTCGAGGCAGAGCCGGGGCACAACATTATGTCCCCCATCCCGTATTGTTTGTCACTCAGACGGATTTCACGGCGACAAATGGCCTCGGAGATCCAGGATAAACACGCCACAGCACAATGCCTCTCGTATAAAATTAAAACAACTCCAACTTAATAAGAGTTTAGTGAGCTAGTTATATAGGCAATTTTCTAAACGACTGCCTGTACGACTTCATTCTATACGTTTCTTCGTCTCTGAACGGCAGCAGAATAGTTCATTGTGGATACCTTAATGAACGTCGCTCATAAAAAAACGTAGGTGGAAACTTTCGTTCTTACAATCAACATGTGTATTGCTAATGATCATTATTCCGACAACTTTGTTTATGTATTCGAAAGTGAACAAAACTCGTTCGCATATCAAAATTAAACCGCGAACGTAAAAGTGTATCGAATTGCAAAGAGCTCATCATTATAATGTTTGGAAAATATTGCGGTGTTCGAGTGAAGTCATGTGGGTTGGCAATTGCTGCCGTAGCTATTAATGTCTATGCTAAACATTTATGTATTCTGAATGGCCTTTTCCGTGTCACCCTACACTCATTATGCAATAAACAGTGACGATTTGCAACCTAAAGGGCAAACGAGTGCGTACGAAATTGCGTCCAATTTTCCTCTCTCACACAATTGTAGGATTAGAGTAAAATTTATATGTCTGGCTTTTTCAAATTAGAGCGCTGGGCTTAATAGCGTCTGAGGACAGCAGCCATTTCATTTGTCGCCTAACCCAAGGCTATCGTAACAATACGACTTTACCTTAACCTAGGTGGGCTTAAGTAGGCTCAGGCAAACTTTAAACACCATATTCGCAGAAATATTTGTTGTTGCCTTTTTGCGTAGACCGTGTGACTGCTTTTGAATGGTAGGCACTCATTCTTCATGTCACTGAAAAATATCTCAACATTCTAAATGTCAACCTATTTTTCTTATTTGTTTGAAGTTAAAGTTTGATAGCAAACTTTTATTTGGTACTTATTTCACGCCACATTAATCATTTAATTTATTTTTCCACATTTCAATTACATAATAATTTAAGTGTTTTGTCACTAGGTATTCCAAATTTTTGGGTACTAATTTCTCACTTACGTAACTTGCACCTTAGTAAAATCAACAAAACCATAATAAATTAGTGCAGATCTTGGCAGATAAAGAACATATACATGACATTAAGAGGCTGATAACCTTTATTCAAACCGTATAATTATTGGAGATACCATTTGCCGAGACTACTAATGTTTAAGTACACGAGTTTGACGATTATAGAAATATGAACTTTACTGCTTGGAGATAAGAGCTATGAGTATGTTGTTCAGGTCCACGGTCCGTCAAGACTCGGCTGGCACGTAGCCTGCGTCTCCGCCACGAATTGGTCTATAATTAAGAAATAAGTTGAGATACGGTTTTTAGCTGACTTTTTACAAAGCATCTTACGGGCCAACGCAATTAACCCGCCTTGTAAATTGAATGTTTGCTTTATAGTGATTAGTAATTAACTTTTAAGTTTTTATAAAAAGTATAAGAACCCGTGCACGACCACATTGATCTTATTGATGCTGATTTTGTTTTGTTTATAGCGCGCAACTCAATTTTGTACACGGGGTATTAATTTAACCCGTGCTTCGTTTGTTTTTCTTGTAATTATAGTACGGTCTCTTACTCAAGTATTAAAATTACATAGAGTTCGTAGTTTGAAAGGTGATCAGTACATTCAGCGGGACACTAAACAGTATTTAGAAATTTTGTTGTAGTTATTTCCTCATGTTGCGTCACACATGTAGTAAAATAACAAGTTTTGGTGGAAACTTGATATATCCAGTGAACTTATTTATTTTCCTCTCAATCATGTCGGCACGTTACCAATTTTTTGATAAAGAGTCTTCAAAAACTTTAGGCAAGCACTTGCCGGATAACAAGTGTTAAAGAAAATATTATGACACAAAATGAAACAAAACAGGCACATTATGTAGGTACCATTATTCATCAACACAGATAACATGGTTTAAGTACGTACTCCAGATCAGATAACCTAATCACATCCTGAGCTAAACGGTGGATGAGTAATTTTGGTATCAGATACAAAATCCTTTGTTGCCGCAAATGTTGCACTAAGTGATGAATACGTAGTAATGTATGGATTTTGCTGAAAGCGGTCAGGTCTAAATGGACACTTTGACAAAAACTGACGTATCTGAAGAGACATACATACATAGGCACGAAAGAAGGAGGATATTCTTAAATCTAATATTTTCCTGCTCTCCTAAATAAAGAGATTTGGAACTGTGACGCAGTTCTCAGAAGGTGTTATTTCATTAGTGCTCATGAGAGGTAAGCAAATCACTTTATTTCATAAGCCTTGTTTTTGCCCTAACCGTCTCCGTCAACTTGCTCTACGACATCCTCGATAAACAACTTTCTTAAGCAAAAACAGCCACTACATATTCTGCAAGTCGTGATAGATCGACAGGAAATCAAAACATTGTAAAAGAAGCGATACCCGCACATAACCATGCATATTTCATAGTCAACAATATCACGGAACACATAACATATCCCAGTCTCAATATTCGATCAATTAGCAATAAACCATTTCGTCGTAGGGCGGTCGCAATCCTGCATAAATTCAATTAGAGCAACCTCGGTGCCGGTCCACAATTCCCACTGCCTTTCGAGACATAACTATATGGAATAATTGATCGGTCGACGATGAAACCCGGGAAACCCTTTAGGAATTGATATCGGAAATTATTGTCTCTTGCGCGTGATATGAGTATATTTATTTGCAGTAAATTATTGGGTTTATGAGCTATCGCTAGTTTCTGTGACATGGTTGCGTTATTGGTTGTTGATATGCTTTATTGAAATCGAATGGTCAATGGTGGCCTATTTTACATAAAGGAAGTGTATGCAGTAAACTGACGGGTTAAACGATCATCACATTAGATCGTAAATATCTATTATTGAAATCGGTCGCCCTACAAACCGGTGTAAGGGTCCGTTCAGTATCTACGTGGGATATTTCTGATATCATCTTCCTCCTGCCGATTTGCTATTTCAAACCCACAACGACTACGCCGGTCTTATAAATGAATAAACTTCAATAATAGCAAAGCTTCAAAAATGTCTCAGGTCTTGAGCTCAGTGAAACTATGAGTTTTGAAGTAAAGACTACATACAAAAAACGCAATTGAAATTGCTGATCCATTTTGGGTAAATCCCTTAATTTCAAGGAACACTGCATAGTTGTGACGATGATTGTGTTGCCTATCTGTAGATCTTTATCGACCGATAGATCAAGATAACGATAAGTAAGTTTTGACTGCCCTACCATAATATTTACCGCAATTTTATAACTGAAAGAATACGTTTAGGGAAGGGCGATGATAAATTGTTTCTTGAACTAAAACCTGAGAACTGAGAAAACCCAATAGTGATTTAAGATCCATACTTAAAGGAAGTCTACCATAAAACAATTCAGAGCACGTATAGCATTTTTTTTTTTTTTTTTTTTTTTTTTTTTTTTGTGGTGGCGTGGTGGCCTAGTGGGTAAAGAACCAACCTCTCGAGTATGAGGGTGTGGGTTCGATTCCAGGTCAGGCAAGTACCAATGCAACTTTTCTAAGTTTGTATGTACTTTCTAAGTAATCTTAGACACCAATGGCTGATAAAAAGGTGAAGGAAAACATCTTGAGGAAACCTGGACTATATAGTCTGAAATCACCAACCCGCATTGAGCAAGCGTGGTGATTAATGCTCAATCCTTCTCCGTGTGAGAGGAGGCCTGTGCCCAGCAGTGAGACGATAAAAAGGCTGTAACAGTAACAGTATAGCATTTTATCGAAGTTATAAAATACAGCAGAAGTAAAGACCACTGTATTGCCCAAGTCGTGTGCTGAGCAATACTGGATCGCACGCGCCGTAAGCACATGCATTGCATTAATCAGATTCGCTGATAACACATGTTAATATCGTATTCATTTGACGTATTGCATTGCACTTAGGCTTCCTTCAGTTCCTGATCAGATGGAGTGACAACATCGATAGCAATTGGCTCGATAGTGGGTCTCAGTATAGGTTACGACTAATGCTGTCTAACGTATAACTAACATTCACGTTATGACGTAGTCACCTCATAAATACACAACGGTAACATCTTGATGTTCAACATTCAGAGAACTACCGTTCATGATATAGACAGATTTGTTAGCAAGGATGTCCCCGAAATGACATATCAAAAGTAGAATTTAAAGAGTACCGACACTGATTTTACATGTGATCTTAAAACGGTCGCATCAATACTTTATAAGAACAAAGCCATCTCTTATCTCATTCAAAATGTATTCCATTGATCAAAGTGATTCCGCACAACTATATACAGATTCTGAAATAGGTACTCTGGTTGCAATAATGTGGCCTTAAAAATAAATTGGTATACCGGCATAAACTGCTTTGAAATATTCCGACAAAGATATTTCCGCGGAAGAAAATCCTAAGGCGATGAATTTTATGACTGATCTATCGAAGGTTGAACGAGAGAAATAATATCATTTCCGGCTTTTTAGGATTTGCCATAAAAATGTTTTACCGTAACATATTTTGCTTGAAGAAATTTTATAGTCATCTTGAATGGGCAAAACATTCTCTGATGAATAAATGAACATAATGTATCAGAAATGACCTTTCATCATACCCTTATTTTAGTTAGTAGACTAGAAGTCATGTACATTGTCCATCAATAAAGGATGGCCTATCACGTTTACTTTGACTTTCCGCTATTATGTACGGCAAGGCTGTTGAATTCATGTCGTCCTTTTTGTTAAAACCTATGGAAAATGCTCTGTAGGCGAAGCAAATAAAACAAAGCAGCATATAGTAGCGTCACGGAAGAGGGAAGCCTCTTGAGAGTACAACACAACATAATCTCCCGCCGCTGAGCCGACCGCTCCATTTATTTATTTATGGTGATTATTATCGTGCGTAATAATTCACTAAGTTTCAATTGCATAATGACGGCGGACAGGGCTACTAGGCCTGCTAGCTAGCGCTTAGGGCGGACGCACCGACTAGCGACCACAGATAATCTTCCACGCGAGGACTATTATTAAATAGGGGGCTGTCAGTGAAACGGCAGGCCGCCTCCTAGCGCGATCCCGCGATGTTATGTCCGACTTGTAAGACTGGCAACATCGAACAGCACAACATTCGTATTTTAAACACTTGATTAACGTTCCAATGCGTGCAAAATGTATTACTACATCGAAAATCGGTGAACATTAGTCAACACTGGGATCTAGATTTTGAGATTTACGAGCTGGAAGTTGTTCCACTTATATAAACAAGATAAGAGATATCGGCAGTCTTGTTAAGATATGCGTAAATCATTGAGAATTCGATCGAGGTAATCATATTATCACCTATCTCAATGTTATCTATGCAGAGTGGCTTCTACTCACAGGAATTCAATTGCAAAAATAAGAAACAGAACAGTTGCACAGTTACCTCGAAGACTTTAAATAATGATGGGAGCTAGAATCAACTTTAAAACGGACACTCATCGACGTGATAAAGCGTGACTCCATCAACACTGAATGCCGGTAACCCATTACAAATCTGTTTTATTGCTGTACAAAAAGCAGGAATTTCATGGAACAAAGAAATTGCGAGAACGTGTGAATGATAGAAAGTATTATTACGGATATCAACAACTAAGTAACCGCTCGTTCGACCATCAACTAGGTGACGCCCTTTACATTTTTCGAATTCAATAGAAATTACTGCACGCCACTACTCAGTAGACAATGAATGAGCTTGTGAAACGTTGGGTAGAGCTGCGAAGTTAGCGGTCACCACAAGGTTCCACGTGAAAAACCAACAAGCGCTTCACACAGGAAAACTTCGTCATTCACAAACTAACACCAAGCCACCAACGAAGAGGGAAGTAAGTCTGTATTTGGAAAACTCCTGTACCGTTATCCGACATTGTTGTACCAGTACGCTTGTTTAGAAGCCAAACGGCGGAGCTCCCAGCCCCACATTCCCATCACTACGGCATCTCGCGCCGAACACCGTTACCTAAACAGATATTAATCATAATTTTCACTGACGCCTGCTCAACTATTTTAGATGATAGTTATTAGCTCATTTTGATTGTGACCCGATGCGTGTGGGCAAATTCGAAAGAGCAGCTACTGGAAAATTGCCGTGTGACATCTAAAGGGTAATGGATTTAAAACTGCTCTCTGAGACACCTTTAAATAGCAAAATAATCACTTCCTGCGCAATTACCTTCACTGACATTACGACAACTTGTCTTGGTAGTTTACAACCGTTTGTCTTTAAACTTTTAACATACTTGTAAGTTCTCTTGATAAGTATCGGACGTTTAACATTCGCTAGTACAAATAGTACAATACGAACATTTTATTGGCCTTAACTTCGTTTGATTCATTTAATGCGAGGAATCCTTTACGGGAATGCGGACTTCAAGAGAACAAACGAAGCTAGTGAGAACGCGAAGGAATCCGACGTAAAATCTACACGTTTTTATAGTTCTTAATTGTTTAGAGACATACGCATGTAAATTAACAGAATACATTAATACGGGTGTGGGAAGAACGGAGTATGTGACAGTATTCATACAAGATGAATACCATGGCTTTTGTTACCGTCAAACACCAAAAATATGATTCATTTGAGTAGAAGATCGTTAGGAAGATTGCAAAGTCATAATATGTATTCTGTAAATCAATTTTATGACTCATCTAATCGACAATTTATGCAACGAATTATCAAATATTTAGTATTAATTTGCTAATAGCCACTAAGCGACTAGTGATTGAGAAATACCAAACGTTTTTGTATGATGCCCGAGGCTAAAAAACATTTTAAATCAAATTAATTTAGATGTCTTGACCATACGAGAGACGAATCGACGTATATCAAACGAATTGACGGGTATAACGTCTTAAATGGATTTTAATTCAATTGGTGACGAGGCCTAGTTGTCTCCGGGATTTATTCGGGTTCAATCAGATCAATTAGAAGACGGCAATTGTCATTCTCGAGGGCTGTTTGAACGGACTTGCTCGTCCACTATCTTACTTAGGAATATTTATGTCCGTACTGGGATAAATCTTAGATGTTCCCCATTAAACCGGAATGAATGAAGACCTAGAAACGTGGATAGTTTCAAATTGCTTAATGGTTAAGGACTTATTACGGCAACTTATCTTAGGATTTCGATTTGGAAGTACGAAAAGTTGGCATTACTCTAAAATTGTTTTATTAGAATAAATTTGGAAACTATTTTCTATAAAACTTGGTCAATTTGTTTTCATAGACCAAGGAATTCCAGACACAATACCATCAAAGCTTGCGACAAAACCTGTTTAATCATCAAGTGAGGTGCGTCACCAATTATCAAATATCTATCACCGCTTATTGCGCTCAGAAACCCGTGGAAAAGAATTAACAAAAATCGCATATCGAATCTGAGATGACTGCAGTATACTCTTGTGTGAACAAAACTGAGTCATCAAAAACATATCTTACCTAATTGTTGTGATATTTTGTCATTATTTAGCATCAGTACGAGTTTAATGTGTTTTTTTTGTTTTACTAGGATAGTTTTTATATGTATCTACCTATACTAATATTATAAAGCTACAGAGTTTGTTTGCTTGAACGCGCTAATCTCAGGAACTACTGGTCCGATTTGAAAATTTATTTCAGTGTTAGATAGCCCATTTATCGAGGAAGGCTATAGGCTACTTTCCCGGTACGGGAAGTAAGTAGTTCACACGGGATGCGGGTGAAACCGCTGGCAGAAGCTAGTTGTAGATATGTAAATACATATTTTGACATACTGTACAATTTTTTTTTTAATTAGTGTACAAAGGGAAGGGGAAAATGAAGCACTGAATTGGAAGTGGAAATAAAGAGTGAGAGAAAGACTAAACAAAGATACTAAAAATATACTTCTGTCTAGCAAAAATAGAGTTATGTAGCACTCCCAATAACATTTTATCTTCAAATAACCAATTGGATAGGTCACGGCTTGCTCATATTTAAACATCTTATCCAATGTTACTATTTGCATTGTATTTCATTCATGCAAGCTGTAAACATGGTAGCACTGACAACACTAGCAAGTCGGGACAGGCAACGTCATCCGATGTGGCCACTTGATTTAATTGAATTAAATTGAAACAATCGATGGCAGTTACCATCGGTTAGTTGACTGCTCTCCGATTTATAGCTACACAGTATAAGCACAATGTGGTAGAAATATTTGTCCGTTGAATTTATTAATTGAAATCTTGAAATGCTTTGAAAAATGTAGACAGGTATGTATGTTTTCTTTGAAGATAAAAAAATAAGCATATTCATTAGGCATATTTTTATCCTTATTAAGCAGAAATAGATTAAACGCGACTGCATTCCGACAATCTAATCTAGATACAGATACCCACTTTCATGTTAACGACCCTTCATTATAACCCAGACGACAACAACACAAATATGCAACTAATTATGCGATTGTGTCATCACAACGTTATTCATGCGTATGTGTAGCCAAAAATAACGCACACACACAAACAGGCGCGCGCGCACACTTGAATGACGCAAGAAAAACAAAAGAGAACTTTTATCAACGCATCCGAATGACTAACAGCTGAAGAGATATTTTTAAAAGTCAACGTCAGTGTTCAAAAAACGCTAGCATTTATTTTCATTATAGCAAACATTTCACGAAAGTAACAACTTATTCACTGGCACTGGCTCTTGTTGCTTTTTAATACCCCCGAGGCACTAATCGTCGTACACTGTGGCTACAGCTGCTATGCGCCGTAATTGCTCACATATCAATCCACGAACAGTAAGTGCCAACTTAACATCCGTTTAAGATAAACAACCTGCTCCCTTTAATACAATTATTAATCATCACACTTTTGTTCAGATGACGTTATTACAAATTTTATTTAGGCATCGTTATCTGCGTTTATGTTTATTTGTGGATGAGTCAAACGATGGACAAATATATAAATGTCGCAGCGAAGTAACGATATCTGTAACGTTTAAATAACAAAAGGACATCGATACTAACGCATATCCGGGCGAATCGCCACGTTCAGGGCCTTTAAACGCAACCGATAAAAACATTACTCGACGCTCTCAATAAATACACATTAATGTCCTGGAGCATTCTGGTTTACATTCCGTGCGGTTTCCAACGAGTTTTATAAAAGCTCCGTTCGGCCGCACACGCAATTACAAGCGCCTCTTTGCGGTACAATCAATATTTATTCCCTTACGAGACAATACAGGACACACTACTACATTACTGCGCGAGCTCCAGACCACGAACACGCCATGTTTGTGAAGCCGGCAATCAATTCCCGACTCTAAATTTCGTTCACGTTACAAGCGTAGCGATTTATGTAAGGGTGGGCGCACACTAGCCGTTCCCGCAGAGTTCGTGTCCGTGCATAAATAACCCACCGTGCAATCTTCCAAGTTAATGATATTGCGATGCATTATCATTTCAGTCATTTGAAATCGTTCGTTTCGTTTTTCACGTCAAATCGAACCTTCGAAGGCGCGAACAAATGACCTTTCAGCGAAAAATAAAGTGAGAGATGTAATTTAATCAAATTCATAGCATGATTGTTTTTGCTTTCAATTTATAACTTGGATTCATGGATGTTCAAAGAATAAAAATAAAAAGGAAATTAATTGTACCGACAAGACAGAATACGGGCAATCATAAAATAAACGGATAAATTTTATGGCGCGGAAAACAATGCTCGATTCGAACAATCGAAATCGCCGATGCAATGCGAAGGGATGTTGAAGTGAAAGCGCATACGCTGATACAAGAAAAAGCCTCGCGAGCCAACCAGTTATTACACTAATCGCAGCGATATAATTCCCGAGTCAACTTAAACACAGGTTCCTTGCGGATCGAAATGCAAACATGGCGGGCGCTTTGAGCTCGATAGCGCGGGAACTGGCGTGTGCTGCCTCTCTCTGACGAATATCATGTTACTGAAAACTATCAATCAATTAACCCAACGAAACTTCCACACCATTAGGAAATACTCTCTCTGACCAAACACAAATTTCTGAAACACGTCATTAATCTAACATTTGAGATTTTTTTCAAATGCTTATTTATTGATTAGAAGTAGTTTTCTTGAAAAAAATATACAGATTTTGACTTATGATTATGAATATCTGATTTCCGTGATAGCTCCTGAAACAAAAAATACGGTACAATAGGTACATTTCAATCCTATTGACTACCTCGATCATAAAATTCTCGAATTCGTCATAAGTAAGCCGCACTTACGGTCGCACCCGGCCCGTTTCGGTCCATCAAAACCCAGCGCGAAAGTCGCGAGCTTCGTTTTATCGCGTTCGCGCCAGAGTTATCTGGCCAATGCGCTCGCGCAGCGCCCCGGTACAAAACGGTTGCTCGATACAACTCTTTATATCCCCATAAACGTTTTACATGTTATTTATCACGATCTTAGTGGTGACCCGCTTTATTTATGATGCTAAATAATATAATCGTCTTACTGTAACCTGATATTCAATTGAGTGTCCATATTTTAGATTATACTATTGAACTTTACAGGATTCTTGAATAATTTCTATGGTTCTGCCTTAGTTGTAACGGCACATTTATAGCAGAACACTAGCGGTTTTATTAATATTGTTGTTTTACTAAATTATGCCCATATAATTAAACAAAGAACAGAATTGGGCAATTTGGTTATTTATGGTTACGCATATAAATTAAAATGCGAATGTATTCGTAACACCTAGGCGGTAAAGGTGACTTTTACGAGCGATATGGTAACTTAATATTTATAGGCTTAGAACAAATTGAAAGTATAAATTTAAATTTTGAGGAACTAAAAGGTCCGAAAAGCATAATCATGCTGTCACTTGACTACCAAATCCTGTTTATTATTGTTGTACCCACTTGTTTCAGTCACCCGGAGTGAATTTTAATGGAATACACCTTTACAACTCGTATAATTCCTTCCATGTCTATTCAGTAACAGTTTATAATGCCACCATAATAAAATAATCCTGTTCTTTTTTTATACAGACTTTTATTAATTACATGCCACATTATTTTATTGGATAAAACCTCTACACTGCCATAAAATTTGAATAAATTCGGATTATGAAATTGAATAAATTAAGTAAGTATTAAAAATAAAAGTGTTAAATATTAATTCATAGGCCTGGAGAATGGTAAAAGCTAAGAATGACCTATGAATCTTTGCGCAGATTCGTATATAGAAACGGAATATATCTTTAATTACTAGCAATATATCATTGATAGACCTCCTAGCAGTTGGATTAAGATTAGGCAATTAAAAAGATGCTCTTTTAAGGGTAGCAATTCAGGCGTAATATATTACCGCGGAGGCCGGCCACACAATTATTCGCTTAACCCCCCACGGTCGGCTGCACAGAGCACAGAACACCGGACTATATTTAAAATTTATCACTTCGTTATTAAATGTCGTCCCACATATAAATTACTGTCTGTAAACCGCGGCATTGGCACGATTACTGCACAAGTGATTTTGTATAGAGTTAAATGGAGTTATTAATTTCTAATTGCCTTCTTCGGTACTTAATCGACTTCATCTAGTTGATAGTGAGTTTCGTATATAGGCTTGAGAATAATCGGTAGCATTAGTTACTAAAGTGCGGCCCATCCTACCAATTTTCTGCTCAATGGCCGATAGAACCCTCGCAATTTTTTTATTCAATATAATAAATTATATCAATTAATGATAATTTCACTTACTTCAAAAACTTTTAAACATTTAACTTCAAAAGCACTCGAACTAGCTTGCTATTTCACTAAGTCAAGATTCTCCAATACAAAAACATATTCAACTCACTTGAAACTGTATCTTTGCATCAATAAGTAATATAAATAAGTCTGTACGAGCTACAAGAAGGCAAAAAGTTACTGAAGCATATGACGTAGCGCCCTCTCTCGTTCCCTCCTCGCACAAAATGGTCAACTGAAAACTGAAAAGGTCGTATTTAAAGTCGTACAGTCGGACTGTTTTCAGTAGCGCTACGCACATTGCTGTTGGAGTTGACAATCCGCGAATGTATTACAACTACTTACGCGCCAAAAGTTTGTTTCGTTCATTTAACTTCAGTTCTAGTTATCAGCACGGATATTGAGCTCTCGGCGGAAGAGTGGGGATCACTTTGCGCACTGTACACATAAGGCAATAAACTAATAAATCGCTTCTGCGCAGGTGAAGGTCAGGGCTCAATATCCCTGCCAATGATTATATTAATTACTTACTTATGCATACCATTTATCTTTCCGATTTTAGATTGAATGACTACCATAAAATAAATAGTGAGTAAACATTACTTAAGCTACACCATAAATCATCAGTAGATAATAATCACAGCTCCACACCTTCAAAACATTTGAATTCCATTCAAATTAATTACTTAAATGTCACCTATTTTTCACTCCATAGCATCGTGACTGCAAACACGGTCTAGATCATTAACGTCATTACCTGCCTAGCTATTTTATAAATCTTAACCTGTTTCAGTAATTAGATAGACGCCTCCTACTGTGTCCTAAACACACCGCGACAAATTATTCAACCCCGCTGAGTTTTGAACTTGTCGTCCGCTCCCCAAAATAGTACGTCTACAAGGCCAGTGGAACAGGTTTAGTCAAACGTAAAATTATAACTTCGAATGCAATCTGTGCAAGTTCGCTTTCATTGCGAACTACTAAGGACAGCTCGGTACAGGTGGCTTCTACCTCGCACGGCATCGTATTTCGTTCGATTGTGTATCGCGAATTGCGATCGAACCTTTCCGGTCGGAACTGGGTTGCACGCCCATCGTAAGCCATTGTGAGATCCACATTAATTGGCCTCAGCCGCAGTCATTTAATATCTCGTAATGCGCTCGAAAAAACACAAAAAGGCACCCCGAAATCTCCCAAACCTTCAACATCCGCGCATTCAATGCGCTCGGTGTATAAACTGTAATGCGATATTTTCTTAAGCGATTTGTTGGCAATAGCAGATGGGTGTGTCTCGAAACAGGAAATAATTTCGAACTTGTTGCCACTGACTGATCTGTCTGCGTTGTGTTCGTTTTGTGAACAAACCACGTGTATTTATCTTGGAGTTTTTTCCATTGAAACATGACTACTTGTATACGTAGTTATTATATTCATGCTCGCTGTAGTAGGGGAGTATTGAATTTCAAACATAAACACCATCTGCTGCTGCGTTTGCGTTTTGTAAATTTTAAAGCTAAACTACCGAATACTATGTTGCACAACGGCAACTAACTTCGCAATTTATGCTAACTAAAGTCGGACTAATTTATAGGTTTCTTTAGTGTAATTACCAGAAGAACCGCTTTCCTTTAATCTTGAGAGGACAATCCCAAGCTGTTTAGGATTATCCAAACACGACAACGACAAAGAAGCGACGGTAAATTATTCAAGTAAAGCCTAGTAGAAGTTTATTCCTGTCAAATCTTTAAAAAAACACTTCGTCTATTCGTGGGCACACATTTGTTTAACGGGACCTATCGCTAACTAACTTACCGTTCAGGTAAAGATAATATTTTTTTCGACGCACGATCTCCTCGCTTTCGTGTCGAAACGCCACGACGAGGGATTATTATTTCAGTAACATCTGTACGAGTAACTCTAACTAGATACTAATAGATAACCACTGATGTTTTTTATGCGATCCCGCTTTTTAATCTTTTGTATCGGGTCGTACACCAAATGTGCATTTTTATTTATAGGGGTCCGTTACAATGGTATATATATTGGGGTACTACAGTCGAATATACAATAAAATGAATGATAGAGGTCGCACTTGTGACCACTTGTCGCTAATTGAATTTTTTATTAACAATAACAAACAAGTGTGTGGAATTACTCTGACATTTGCGTTGGTGGTCCATGATAGGCTTGCCAACAAATACAAGTTTTAATTAAATTAACTTAATTTGTGGCAGGTACGTAATTATTCAGCGTAGTACTTAATCACAATTGTAAGCGACAGGCCGTCCGAAAAGTTCCAATAAGCTACTGCTAATTACGTAATTCAAGCACCGTGACCGAAATAAAAAAGCTAGAATAAGTGGAGCATTGTGGCGGCAAAACGTAAAGGGAATGTGGATCCGGGGAGTCGGGGAGACGGGACGAGCGTCACATTCTGTGGAACTGAGTAGTTGCGTTCTTGTTCCTTTTGTTACAGTCTAGGATGGAGGAACAGTGAATTTGCTGCAACGAATCTCTTGGCTGTTGGCCTTGAATACCGTTTCAAGCAGTCTTATACAGACTACGGAGGTAACTAAGTATTACTAACAAAAAATACATAAAAAATATTCACATTTTCCAAAAAAAAAAATCTTTTAACATAAAACTATCATAATTGGCAGTAAAAAACCAATGAAAAATCTTTAAAATAATACTTAATGTTTCACAAAAGCGCTTAGATATCCCTTTCAACCCCGGACTTGTAAGTCAGGGTAGTTTTTAACGAACACATATTGCGATTGAGGCATGACATTCTGTCTCCTAATCAATATATTCAATTTCATCCACTTATTATGTTTTGTGACGCACCCCTACAATTTATTCGCATATGCCAGATTTTGCTAACCACATGCATGGTGTAGTTTTAGTTTAATTTTCAATGGCTTTAAAATCTTTTTATCTTTATGGGATTTTAATTAAGTGTGCTCAATATTCAAGCCGCAAGTTTAGATAAAAGCAACTGTATTTTGATTGAACTAATTTTATAGAGGTACACATATGTATTTAGATGAATTATTGAATCTGAAAATACGTACAACGGTACAATATTTTTTTTCAAACTATACAATGTATTGTGGGAAAAAAAGTTCTAAAAACGCACTTGTACAAAAAATCTTAAACAAAATAAGAACCACTCCATAGAGTTATAAAAGAAATAGATAACATAAAAGAAAATCCATCAGGAAACACGTTCTGCTGTGGTACTTGAGCATATTTGCTAAGATTATGCAAATAGATGCTTATGGTCAGTAATTATTTTCTTGCTACACAGTGAGTCATGTACGACCCAGAAGCATTTATTATGTCTGTGTTTACTTAGATAAATGCACGTTATCTCGGAGCATCCGTCTATAGCACGTCCGGGGAATTATCCGCACAGATCTTAGTCCCATACTATTTTACCCTCATCCTTAAAATCAAGCATTCTTTAACTACCGCTAAGTAAAAACTTTCAACTTAATACCGTAGCTTCATATGACTAATGGCCTACAGATGTTTCCGAACTAAAACGTAGACGTATATCAAAAATAGAAATTAGGGGTTACGCGCTCGCCCTCGATCAATGATAATAATTAAAATTAAATTTTTATCTGCTACAAATCTTGCAAGCCACCCAAGTAACGCTACGGTGTTTTACATAAATAAATAACTTTATATGGAGCGTTAGTTTTATTAACACATTTGGCGTTTTATATCATTTTATGACAAAAAGCTTTTTGCCGACGTTATCAGCAATTATCACTACAGCTAGTTTTATTACTATCTTTTAGTTTGCAGATTTTAATTAAAAGAATACCACACAAAGTTATAAACGTGAAATTTGGGCTCTATTAAGTTAAATCTGCCGATTAAAATTAGCTTTTTATCTAAGTTGTTAAGTCATAAATGATTCAATCCATCGATGTTTTAGCGTTCTATAAAATCTGGTTTTATTATCTATAGAAGAATCGATTAGCTTAGATAAACAGAATATTATTAAATGTTTATTTTCCACCTTTGTTCGAAAAGTTAATTTCGAACAACAGCATATGCGTTACATTCCCCGCTTTCAACACTGTCACGGGCTATTCCCTGGCGAATTTAAATTTGTAATTCCTTCCTTCGCTCCTACCAATAACAGCGAAACATTTATTAAAAAAAACCTGTGACTCCTCCTACCGACGGAAGCAGCTGCAACCCTAATTATTACAAACACGGACTCTTGAGCATTGGGCAACGCTATACACTACCACTAACTAGTGTTATTGTTAATCATCTATAGAAAACTGTAATTAATTTACCAGCTGGATGAAACATACAAGTTAACATACAAGTTGTTTATAATGTGGTAACTACTGGTTTTAGTAATCACTAGACTCAGTAATTACCTTCGCCAGCCTGCGATTCAGTGTCAATCGAATTTAAACATAATGTTACCATAGAAGAACATTATCGATCATCGCCAATAAATCAATAAATAATTTCATTATAAATTTTAATTCAACCGTCATGAATTTTATTTGTTTTTATAAAGCTATAAGAGAACTATTTTATTATGACATCGGAACATCCTACGCGAATCTCACGAGTTGGAACATTTCTTTAAACATTTCATTAGTTGGCCCTGGGATATTTACGATTTTGGATAGCTATGGGCGGTCACGTTTACGGTTATGGAAGTATCAGTTAATGAGGATTCGATACATTTACCTCGTGGCTAATAAGAGACAGCCTTCGTTTACCCACCCACGGGTATTGAAATTGAGAAGTTAAAATTCAGACAAATATGTACAACCACTTAAAGAGAAAAATAAATGGAATAAAACAATCCTGGAGCACACTCAAATGTTGTAGATACTGGAGATGATTTACATATTCTAAGTGGAGTTTGCAAATGGCCTAAAAATGCCAACCGATTTATTGCAGCATTTTCATAAGAAGTGCCATTAATACTTTTGTAATAAACCTGTCTGAATACCGATAACATCACAATCTCAACTTCACCAAAAGCTAAAAGGTCGTTTATAGGGACATAAACGTTTATAGAATCATAAAGTAGAGCTATTGTTTCCAGTCGGCCTACGCTCGCCGGCGACATAACTAATCGGACGATTCCACTTTTTGTCTCTACAAGGGACATAATCAATTGTCACTTCGAGTTTAGATATTTCCCACCTAAGTTTAAGATGTCTAAGATCCATTCGGAACGGGTTTACAATCGTCCGTGGACAATAAACGATAGGATATCGTATTCCACGAAGTAAAAAGGTGATGAGTGGCCGTTGTCGAAGTCTTGGCGCTTAAATGAATGGCCTGTATGTCATAGACATGGGACCTCTTGATGACGATCATTTAAATCTTTAACGACATTCGAAGTTTGAAATCTTACCCGTATAATATTACATGAACGATTCGATTAAGACATTTGCTGTTTTTCCTTCGTATCTAATAATAGTGAAAACACATCAGCAGAAGCGTGTTTTCACTAACGCACCTTCAAGTGTTAATTGGGTATATTAATTTTCAAATTGAAATAGTCTTAACTGCTTCTTACCGATAAACTATACATTATGAGTTACCTACGGAATAAAAACACAGAAACAACATGATACGTATTGAATGAAACCTGACACATGCGTGCGCGCACTCAACTCGTAATCGATTGATACACTTGATCACACCACTACTTAACAATAAAGAGACATCATCGTAATCAAAAGTCAATTAAAATGCTGTTTATTCATCATCGGCCCGGTCGGCAGATGATTTATAATTTCGCAGCGGGCCAGCGGCGCGCGCGCACTGTCGCGGTCGCTTTTTAAATTAAAATCGTACGGACTCGGGCGTGATCTTATCCGACTCGATCAATTTAGATAAAATAAATATTTATACATTTGACTCTAGATGGGCGAACAAAGCGTTCGGTAAATTGATTATGTCAATGAAAAACTTATTTGACGTTTGCCCCTATTCTATCACCTGTTCCGATGGAAGATATGCATTTGTGAAATGTTACGACTTGATAAGTTAAAGTTACATTCTGTTTTCTAACGTTATCTGTCACTGAGGAATGTTAACTTGTCGTTAAAAGTTCATAGTAAAGCTAAGAAAAAGTTTGTGTTTGGTAATCTCGGAAGCTACTGTAGCGACTTCAGAAATTCTTTCACTTAGGAAAACTTACATTACCTCAAAGTTTCTAGGCTTTAATATTTATTATAGCAGTGAGCAAAAATACTGGTTCTGTAACGAGACTGATCTTTTAGATAATGTGTATGAGTTAGGTAAACTGTTCGATATATTTCTGAAGTTTTGACTGTCTCATCTGTCTACAAACTTTTGGAGTGTAGCTCCATATTTATATGGGCAACTCGTTAAATATATGGTTTGAACTATTCATTGACGTCTTTGACAGATGGTCGCCTTTGGACTTGACTTCAGCTTTTTCTCTATTGTATGAAAGAGTCAATGTAAAAGTGGTCTCTTTGCATTTGATGATATGAGCTATATTTGTGTGTATGTGTCAAGTGTGGTTTAAGGTTGTGTAAAACATAAAGACAAAAATAGTAGATAAAAATATTATTTTATTCATACTCTGCGTTTGGAAGCGTAATAAATACGAAAAAATTTCATATCCTAGCTAAAAATTACATCACAAAATTATTTACTTACGTATACTTCTTATAATTAAGCTATTTACAATTGACTAGGGTACATTTCAGTTCTGCAATACCTTTTACTTATATAGTTATATTTACAGTACATATTTTCACACAGTTCTCACTTCACATGATATATTCAATATAAGTACCTAACATTATCACAAATACTCATGTCAGGCCTTAAAATTAATCAGGAACCTTAAAGTACCAGTGTGTGTAAGATACATTATAACTCGTTTACATTACAACCTATGCAAAAAGGAATGTATTGATTTTATTTCATTTATTTAAAAAGAACTCATAAACACAAGTGGACAGTGAATGCTATTCAAACAGGTACAAAAGATACTACAAATATGTTCAGAATTCATTACAGTCATCAATACTCAATAGTACTTACAGTACAATAAAAAAAGTTTTCAAGTCTGGCATAAAAGACCGATTACTGTTACATAATACAATTTTAATATTACAGCACCAACAAAGATAAGCTTACAAACACAATTTGCGTCCAATACATATGCCAGTTAATTTATAACATGTTTATACAATTTTATTCTATTTACAGATACATTTTAAATCACAATGATCGTTCTATACAAAGTAAGTCTTTCTAGGATGCGTTGTGCTCGACATGGGAATTTGTTGTGCTGGCCTTAGAGGTCGTTCCTCGCATTGATGATTATCGATGGAGACGTAACTGTGATGGTGCGGTAACCGATCGTCCGGCCGACCTTCGCTACTTGCAACCGAACACGTTTCGTCCTCCGTACTGCGCGCGGACACCTCTGCGCTCGCGCTTGTCGAGTGCATCGGACTCGACATCATCAAACCAGGCGGATTCATACCATACTTATACCAAGGATCGTGAGAAGTTGGCGGCGCAGTATACCTCAAGTTCCCATGACGACCAAACGCTTCCCTGTTACCACTTTTCATATTATTCGCATTATGAAGCGTCCGATTTGGAAGAGTCACGTCCACATCCGGTAAACGAAAATTTAGCTTTTCCCAACAATTTCTCTCTCCCCACACGATCACTGTACACGTTTTGAGTAACACTTTTAAGTCTGGGTCAATGTTTATAGCACTCAAGTCCGTCGTCACCAGGAATATTATCTTTTGACGTCTATGTCTAACGTTCACTGAATTGATTGCACTTTGAATAGCCGCGTTCGATTCCGCCGCGTACCATTCTTGCTGCAAGAATGTTATTGATAGCACTATAACGAGTCTTTTTGAACTTTCTGAGGCACTCACTAAACTGTCACCTGAACGTCTTTCAACCAACGGCAAGTCTCTGTGTTGTAAACACAACGTATGTCCCATATTTTCGAGTTCGGAACTCACGGCGCGAGTCACGAAGTCTTCATCTCGTGGATTGTACACAAAAAAAGCATCAAATCGTTTGTTTTTGTTATCGTTCATATCTTTCGGAGTCGAAGTGAATACTCTTACACCGTATCTTGAATGCATCCATAATTTAAAATCTTCCCGGAACATGAAGAGCAAAGCACACATTAGTAGGAGAATAATTGCTATTATCAGCACCGCAGCGATATATGGAATGTAATTTTCGACACCGTCATGCGATTCAATGAATAATCGTTTCAATGTTTCGGTACCAGTCTCTTCGGTAGTCGTTTCTGTTTTACATTCCTTTGCTACCGTTGCAATGGTTTTATTCATAGCTTGACCATGAGCAAAGTAGCACATCATACTCTCTGTGTCTTTTGACTTTTTTAGTAGCCACTGATTCAGCTGGTTGACGTCTTTACAATCGCAAATCCAGTTATTCCCATCTACTGAGACACGGGTGCGGGGATCGCTGTCTGTAATGACTCTCCACGGCATGTAATCAACGTACCCGTTATTGTCTAGGCCTAAGTATTCCAGTGAAGGCAGGTAATTAAACGTATCATTTTCTATAACCTTGATCTTGTTGTCACTGAGATAAAGCTCGTTCAAATTTGGTAACCTCGTGAATTGTGTATTTCTCAATACCTCCAATTTATTGTTCTCCAAATGAAGAATTCTCAATGATTCAATACCGTTAAATGTTCTATTTTGTATTGTATTTATATTGCTGTTATTGAGATACAAGACTTGCAACTTTTTCTTGCCAATGAAAACGTGATTTCCTAACTCTTTCAAGTCATTTCCATCTAAGTATATTTCGGTCGCGTCCATCGGTATTCTGTCCGGCACGTGATCGTAGCCAGCGTTCGAACAATCGACTACGTTAGTAGTAGTCCAAGTTTGATCATGATAACACGAGCATTTATCTGGACAAGTCATCTTACAATCACAGGCGTCAAAGTCACAACAATGGCACACCGCGAAACAATGTGACTCGTACTCGCACAGAAATTCTGAAGATTTTACTTCAAGCAATAGCATATCCGATCTGGTTCGTGAATGGGTTAAAGAGCACCTTACACTTTCTAAATCCATTACTCTGGGGCGCTGCCTGAGGTCACTTAATTGGTTAATTGTCTGCAGCCATTCCATTGTGCAGTCGCACTCAAATGGATTTTCGCTAATATAAAACTCTGGTAAATCTTTGTCATCTGGAACAGATGATATCGCAAAGGCACCGAGCTCCAATGTTCTTATTTTGTTTGCGTACAACATAACTTTATTTAGATTGTACTTTTGTAAAAATGTTCCAGGGCTTATTTTGTCAATGTTATTGTTGTTTAAAACAACTGTCTCTATACTGCTTGGGAAAGAGAACTCATCGATGCTTCGTAGCTTATTGTAACTAATATCCAGCATTTTCACTGAACATGATTCTTTGAGCCCGTATGTATCTTCAAGCTTTTCAATTTTATTCTCGTGCATATCCAGCCATTCCAGATTAGTAGGAATATGGCTGTAATCAAACCAAAGTAACTCGTTGTTAGACACGTTCAACCAAACAAGCGGTTGGGTGTTAGTAAATATGCCTTTCAAGTCCACTAGTTTGTTACCGTCCAGTCCGATTGCTTTTAACTGTTGGTTTGAAGCAAAAGCTCCGTCGTCTATTTGATCTATGTTGTTTGAAGCTAAGTTCAATATTTGCATTGAAGGTAATGCAGCAAATGTATCCTTTGATATTTTTTCTATCTTATTTCCAACAAGTCGTAAGCCATACAAATCATCTAATCCTTCGAACTGTGACGTTGAAACTTTTGTTATCCTGTTCATGCCCAAGTCCAAGGAAGTCAGAAATCTCAATGTTTTTATAGCCTCCGGTACTTCTGATAACTGGTTTCCACTCAGTCCCAAGTCGTGAAGTTTCGTTATATTCTCAAAAGACCGTAAATCGACCTTTGTTATTCTGTTACCGTCAAGGAACAGCTGATTCAGAACATAAAGGTTTGAAAAATGTCCACTGTCAACTTCTAATATGTTATTATGAGCCAGAGAAAGCGAGTGAAGGTTCTTCAAATTAGAAAATGCACCATCCGCTACACGTGCGATGTTGTTATGCTCTAAGCTTAAAAATTGAAGATTGTTTAGATCTTGAAACAGCAGTGCATCTATTTTTGTGATTCTGTTATGTGACAAGTTCAGAACAATCAAACGGACTAGTCCCGAAAATGTGTCTCTATTTACCCATTCACTTGTTAATTCATTCACCGACAAATCCAATATTTGTAGTTGGTCCAATCCTTCTAACAATCCGGGAGCAAGTACGCTTAATGAGTTATTATTCAAATATATTTGTTTGATATCTCTTGACGACTGGAACATTTCAGGTGGTAAGGCAGTCAAAGCATTTGTTGACAAATTAAGAATTTGCAGATCACTCAAGCCTACAAAAGCTCTGTCCGCTACAGCAGATATTCTATTGTTTTGTAAGAATAACTTTTGGAGAGCGCGTAAACTTGATAATCCGTTGTCAGGTAAAGCCCTTATTTCATTATAGGACATATCCAGTGTCTCCAACACGGTGTTGCACGATTTGCCAGGAGCAGTTGGTCCATTGCCCCAGTCGGAAAATCCTAGATTTGATATGTCTTGTAATCTATTTTGTGTTATATTCAACTCTTTCAAATTGTACAAAAGACAGAATATCTCAGGTGGTAGGTTCCAAATATTGTTATCTCCTAAATCCAAACTTCGCAAATCAGTGAGACCCCGGAATGTGTCTCTATGAAATTCCATAGACATCGCTGACCAATCTGTGTTGTGAGTTCTAATAGACAAGCTTCTTAATCCACTAAGCGGTGATAGCACTGCAGAGGGAACATATCGAATCTTACAAGACTCTATCCTCAGTTCTTTAAGGTTATGAAACCGGGATAAGAGTTGTGTTCCTTCTTCTTTTCTTCTTCCAAAATCTAGAGAGCTCTCAAAAAAGAGAACATCTGTGCAATGTAGGTCTAGGACAGTGATGCGCTGAGCCTGCGACGAGCTTAGACCGGCCAGTAGGTCTGTTGCGCCGGCTGCCGTACGAAGCGAGCACGCCAGCTGGACGCGAGTGGATTCACTAGCATCACCCGACACTCGCTGCCATTCACACTCCTGTGGCGCCTCCGCGACGCGGCTCGTGAGTGACGCTGCATCGGCACCCAAGTATACCCAACTCCAAGCGGCATACCACACAGCCAATAATCCCATCGATAACATCTCGAATAACTCACTTTAAACTGTCACTTTATTTAAATTGTCACCGTTTGAGTTGATATTATCGCGCACATCGCTACGTTAGTCCGGACGCGCTCGGAAAACTTCACGAATTTCCCGTCAAACTTGTTTCGAAGTACGACACATAACGGCACGAGTTGGCGAGCTGAGGTGCAGCAAGCGCCTCTCTCGAAGACTCGTGAGAAGCAACTGAGTGTAGCGCAGGCAAGTTGAGCGACCGGCCGGCGGCGGCACGCTCCCCGCGCACTGTTGCTCCTCCCCCGACAGAGACGTCCGATACGTGCGTCTCCGTCTGTTAAAAAGTTCACAACGGCAACAAGTTGCTCGCCGCAAGATTGGCATGAACAGAAGCGCGCTTTGCGAGCTTTTATAAACATGGCGGTGCTTACTTTGTTTGTTTTGTCTAATCATAAAATTTCAATAGAGTTCCAATTGAAAAGCGTGCGGAATCAAAAATATATATTTTTGCTTTTATTACCTACACGATACATAAGTAGGTATATTAAAAGTTTGTGCCTACGCCTGAAAAATATCTTTTTTCTTACAGTTTATTTCAAAACTACATAGGTACATATCCAATATCTGCAACTAAAGCAAGTAATGTGATAAATATGTTTTATGCTTGCTCAATATAAATAACGTTTAATTGCTTGTTACCTACTTTTTAATCCAAATGATAACCTACAATAAACAGTACAATTGTATCTAATCTCAGAGATATTCCAATACATAAGATATGCAAGATACCTTCGACATTTATCACTCCTTATCACCTGAGAAATACGTGCATACTTTCACATGATCGCTGATAATGCAATACAATTCCATTATCACTTCTTACAATTTGCTTTTGTTCTACAAATCGGGACCTACCTGGGTTATGACGCATTTGCAACAACACTTTTTATCTAGCTCAGCTGTCACGATGACGTCACTAGTAACGAGTTCGATCCTTCCTTAAAACCTCTTTGGAAACCTTCACATAACCGATAATCAGGTACTAAAGGAGTAAAGCGTAAAGTAGGTGATTAGTAATTTCCTTACTTTATCAGTCATTCTTTATTTTTATTAATGCTAATGCATTTTTCTATTCAATTCCTTTTTCCTCATGTTGAGCACGTTATCAAAACAATAAAAGTTTTAATTACACCCTGTATTAAAAACTAAAGCTACTTACCGCATTAATTTCACAAAAGTTATTTGAAGCATTCTAACTGTACTGAACATTAATTAAAAAATACCGCATAAAAATAACATTAAGTTGAAAATGTCTGGACTACTGTACGGACGTGTTCAATACTTCGGTTTCTTTGGTATTTTATCAGAGAATCAAATGTAAAAGCGAACACGCAATTCAGTTGGACAAACAAAAGGCGTCGGGGACATGAAAAGGGCTTTATTGGCATTCTCGGCGGCGTACACACAAAAATTGTACCGCAAAGAGTTAACTGATCTAAACGAGAGCACTTCGCACTGACGTCTGATGGCGACGATTTATGAATTTATTGAAGGTTTTATTGAAATTTTATTATGATTTGGTTTTGAAGTTTGGACCTATATATTTTATAGCCGTACCTATTAAATGAAATCGAGTAGTGTTTAACTGCTTACTCTAAGTAGGTACTAAGTAAATAGCCGATTTTTTAAACGCGAACTTTGGTAAATATAATTTTTAGGGTTCCGTACCCAAAGGGTAAAACGGGACCTTATTGTTTTCGCTCCTCTGTCCGTCCGTCCATCCGTCCGTCCGTCCGTCCGTCTGTCACCAAGCTGTAGGTATCTCATAAACCGTGACAGTTAGAGAGCTGAAATTTTCACAGATGATGTATTTTTTATTATTCATAGCTATTTAATGGGGTCCTCATTCAATAAAACAAAAAGGTGAAGTCATCATTTATAATTTAAATATTTATCCAGCCCACGTCTAAACTGGTTTTGATAAAATATTGCGATCTTTATCGAAAGTGATCATCGATAACGACCATCGATTGCCATCATCGATCTTCAACTTTTTTGAAGACCAACTCGTAAGACAACTTAATTACTAATGTGCTTATAAAATAGACCTACTCAATAAACTTAGTCGTCTGTCGCATCAACGTTGTGCTAACGTGTGGCCCTTTTACTCAGGAAGTTATAAATCTCAACTGCTCTTCTTAAACACTTCCACCAGTACAATTTGACCTTCCTTCCCTCCAAATTTCGTACGAAACAGACAAATGTCCCGCTCCCTATAAAGTAATCACGCGATAAACACACATCTGAAAATTTAAAATACACAATTGTTCCCTTACCTCACCGTCGACTTTTAGAAAACGAAAACCAGTAACATTCTTTAGGTTGTCATAGTTTATCCCCTTAATGAAACACACCTATCAAGTCCCCGATATGATAAATTGACATCATTATTCAAAGAACCCTGATATGATGAAAAATTGTTTATAATAACTCTTTTTGAGACTTGGAGAATTAACGGCGACAACTCTTTAGAGCGTAATTCCTAACGTTCCTTACAAAAGCGACGCCAAATATTTCTCATTTTGTATCTATGGTCACAGGTGTTGATGTGCGGCAAGATAATATATTCGTTTGGCTACAAGATATACCACATTAACCTAATGATGTCGAATGAAATCAACATGTGATTTTGATCACCATATCTAACCACATTACAAGTTGCATTCGATGCTCGCCAACTGTTCCCTATGGTTTCTGGATTCTATTATCTGTCAATAAATAGGGAGCATTGTGGGATTTTGCAAAAAACGCATAAATCGAATCGATCTTCCTAGCTGTCTGCCATTCACTTTGTTCCCGTGTTTCCAGGGATCTAATGGCCGATCCCCAAAGAGCCATACATATTTGGTGGTAGTAAATGTCAAAATATTTTGTATCAGTTGTGCTAATGGTTTGTAAAGTCGGCATTAAGGTCTTATTGTTATTTTATCCGGGCATGCTGTGGCCAAATGTGCGTATTTTTATCAAATTGTCAAATCATATTATTTTCATATCAAAAAGTTTTGCTAATGGGGTACGGCATGCTTAATGATTCTACATAGTTAATTCAGTCTATTATTTTGTAGTCTTCAAATACCGAAGTCATTCCTGAAGACAAAATGTTTCGTATTCTTTTATAGAAAACCATATCGAGCAGTAACTTCATTAACTTCCAAAAGGCGTCTTCCATTTAGCGATTTAACACAATTAGCAAATCGCATTTTTGATTAGCCACCACAATCGCAGCCGCCGCTTACATTAACGTTTTATAATGAGAAAAGCACAAGGAGACGTTAAAAAAGATGAGAATTCGAGACCTATCTCGGGATACTTGACAAAATCCAACGAATGAATGTAATGCCATTATGATTAGCGTTATTTTGTAGGGAGGGTCGCGGATTCCGGTTTACGGGATAAAGCGAAATTCGTCGTCACAAAGAGGTTTTTTTGACATGCTTTTTAATTCCCCCTTAACATCTGTGGTGGTTGGGACTCTATAGCGGCTTTAATCGCATTTGTTGCGCCACACGTTATTGATAGTTGAATGGTTTGTTTAAATATTTTGGTCATAGGATGCGCAGAAGGTATGGCTGAGAGTTTAGTGGAACTGGTTCTGTAGACTCGGAATTAAGATGAAAAGTATTTGTGTAACAATAAGTATCTAACCCTTACGTGTCCAATTTGATACGTCTTTAGACTACAGACTATAAAGTCATCAGTTACAAGTTGAGTGGTAAGCAAATGTACCACGAAGAGTACGAAGACACAGGTCTAGGTTATAATCTCAAACATTTTCATCAGCTTTACGGAACTCTAAAAACGTTTTTTACACGGTAACACGAAAACATTTAATTTATGTGGGGGATTTTAATAAATAATTATAGACGTGATCTGTAAACAGTAAGCTAAAAGTTTTATTTTTTAACATATTTTATAGTTCTGGCTAATCCGGTTACGTTTGTCACGGAGCCTTTTAGTACGAGCTCGACTGCACTAAATATGAATCTTTATGTTTAACAGTGACATTAATCACAAAAACCCCATGATTTATGTAACTATGCAACAGCACGGATCCGTTTACAGTTCTAACTAGAGTTTAGTAACATGCTTCACATTCAACAATAACAAAAGCATCGTTATGTATTTTATTAGTTTTACAAGTACTCGACGCGTGGCTTTAAATAAAATGTGGCTTTATGGGAACAAAGACTTAGTTTTGAGGAAGTATTTATTGACCTACTGCGGTGATTTCGAATTATGTAAGAAGAAAAACGTAATCATTATCCATAGTCCACGCAAGGTTTCAATATCAGAACGACTCCTCATGATCGCTTTGTCGGTCGCATCGTCGTATAAAATAGTATAATTAAAACTCAAATGGAAATATCCACGTAGCTCGCGAGTGCTCATCCCATCGTGTGTCAGTGACCGCTCCTGAATGGGCCCTAATTTTTTTCAGGCCTTCGATTTGTGGGTTCTTGCTTTGTGATACAAAATTAATGATTTTTGGTCTGTGCTTCGCAGCGTCAGCGGGTACAATGGAACCAGTGACAATGGTGTCCCGCTGTCCACGATATTGACGGAAGGCCGCGATGCCGAAGCTACCTACGCTCCTGGCTGCCCTACCGGCCCCCGGCCCTTTGTCCACAAGAATTTTAGACACGTCATGAACCAAATGGAAGCTCGTGAGAATAACCGCGATATTATTAAAAAATGTATATTTTAATTTTTAATTATAACCTGCCAGCTATTTAGATTTTTTGTAGTATGAGTCAACACACTGCGTTACCCTTTTAAGATCGTGTCCTTTTCAGGAAGCTTAGAATGTTGAAGTCAAAACATTTCAGTAACTTGAACAAATATACGTGTTTTAGTATTTTAATAAATAATTCACACAGCTTACATTGTTCACAATGGTATTGTATTGGCCGTAACCTTAACGTCATCTTGCTTATTGACCAACTGCCCCAATAAATTACATCATTCATTCCTCGTAGCGGTCCAAACATTTTACACCCAATAGTATTGTGACTACGAGCCACAACGCACCCAAACATTAAGGGTGGTCTTACTTTTGTGACCAGTATTTAACCCAAATGTAAATAGCCATCAGTGTGGTCACCCCAGCTGCACATTGTCGCCTCTAATTTATAGCAATTCAATGTAATTTCATTAGCACCAAACTGTTTATAAATCTGTATGACCACAATATCAATTCGATTGACGACAGTCTGTTGTTATGGCCAATAAATTTTAGGATTATCTTGTCCGTGGGCCGTGATTAGGTGCCATCAATGTTTTGAGGGAAAGTCGAAAATTAAATCGTTTAAGCCCAGTTAACGGTGGGTCTACAATGACATCAATACGTAATGATAAATGACGGCAATGAAATAAAACCACGATATATCATAAATAATGTTTAGAACACCCACATATTATGTGTTTAATGTTTTGAATGCTGTTTACCAAAGACTTTCTTTTGGAGACCTAGGTTTTATACGACATTTTGGAGAAATAAATATTGCAATACTCTGGAACAAATTGTTTTGCAAGTTTATGAAGTTTAATTCCGAAGTGTGTGATAAAAAATACATGTTTACAAGGCGTTCGACAATGCTTTACGCATTTTTAAGCGATTCTCGTTCGAGTGCTGATCCGAGTATTTGCTACTTAAACAGCAGCAGGCGCGCGCCTAATTCTACGGCGTTTTTATCGAAAATCTTGTCCAAATTGGCATGTATCGTTGTAAACAATTCCCGTAATTCATTCGAGATTCCCTTTGCGTCTAACAGAGATATACTGAAATGACCAATCACGGACGTGCGCAGACTATCGAACTGTGATGTTAGCTTCACCCTTACCATTGTTGTCACACCGACATGCTGGTGTATTAGCAATATTTATGAAGCCAATTTATAGGTCTTACCTTCGTACAACTTGCCTTAGAAGGCTTTGGATTCCTAAACATGTTGTTTTATCAATGGACCCTAATTGTATGAACAACTACACTATCGAAAATTGTTGACATAGTTACGCTTGCTTTTATTATTTGATCATTAGCTAATTGATGCTTAAGAATTAAAAATATCACTAAACAAAATAGTTTTTAGATACAAAAAATACACTAATGAGGTCGATGGGTGGTCATTTTTTTCACAAATTCGAGCTATTGGCTATGATAATGGTGTTACCTCCCTAAGTAAGCAGGAGTACCTCAAAATGATACTATACCTGTGCGCCAAGAATGTTAATGGTCATTAGGCATTCTCACACCAAAATATTTCTTTAAAACATGGCGTGTACCAAAGAGAGTACTGCTCGCAAAAGAATTTCAGTGAAAGAATTCACGAACGCCGTGGTTCGAAACGAATCGATAGTACCTAACATTTGCTCCAAAATCGACTATTTTTATGTCCATTAGTTTAATGTGATTTCTTTTAGATGTTGGAAAACCATGTTGGTACTTATCTAATGGTATTATCCCTTTGGTAAAAGGTTCAATAGTATGTAGGTTGAACCTTAAATATACGAGTGTAGATTCAGGAATTTTAGGTACCTACATTATCTTATCCGTTGGCTTACTCTATGGTGAAAGTTTAATTTAATGAAAACCTTTTAATATCGAGAAACAAGAAATGCTTTGATCTCATCTTGTATTTTTATATCAATGTATAATTCCTTAAATTTTGATTATTATAGCTTTTTCTCCAAGCGTCTAGTGCTGAAGGCAAACTTTGATTTTACCCCTCTAAGTCTTCATTGTGCTAGACTGGTTAAAAGCATTTCAGGTTCAAATCGCCCCGAGGTCCCTCAAATTCCTCTTCAAATTGTTTAAAAACATCACAGTTTAACGACCTGTTACATCCAAAACGATGAATAGCGGAAATTATACTGTCAACTATAAATTCAAACATAATTAGAGGATTCCTGTAATTACCTCTCGTTCTTGAAATTAACGTTAATTGGCTCATTAACATATAACATTTACTTTATTTATTTGTGTCGAGATTCTTAATGCAGGACAACAATGACATGACACGACATGACATTCATAGCGTAACATAACAAGACTTGTGTTTTTTTTTTTGGGATTAATTATAACTATGGCCGTATTCTCCTGTAGTTTTATCTTCGCCTAAGTTATTACACGATTTAATATAAACTGGCACAGAATATGTTTAAAATATGTACTTCTCTACTTTCAACTTCAGAGCTACTTACTTATGCCTAGTTTTTATGTTGCGTACATTCTTGACAGGCTCCCTATTTGTACCAATTTTGAACCGCAATTACTTTAGAACTAAAATAAAGAAAGGACAAAAGAAAAGAACAAATTAAAATGTGTGAAGTACGTGTACCTACGTAACAATATATCAATTCGAAAACAGGCTGGTGACATAAGCACTGCGCTTAGAACATACCTACATGTGTACACAGATACAGTCTAACAAGAGTATGAAACGGCTCCATTAGGTTTACTACTTCCATAGAACAATCTTTCGATTGTGACTAGGTACCTATATTTTCTAAAGAAGAAAGGTCGAGTGCCAATCTCTCGATAATCGCTTAGGACTGATTTTGTTGTTGATCTACATGCACGTATGACCTGAGAGTTGTAATTGCATGCAATAAAGCAACACCTTGTTGTGTCCTCAAATAATTTTAGTAGAATTATCTATACTAATATTATAAAGCTGTAGAGTTTGTTTGTTTGTTTGAACGCGCTAATCTCAGGAACTACTGGTCCGATTTGAAAATTTCTTTCAGTGTTAGATAGCCCATTTATCGAGGAAGGCTATAGGTATTTTTTATCCCGGTACGGGAAGTAGTTCCCACGGGATGCGGGTGAAACCGCTGGCAGAAGCTAGTCGTAATATATTTACGAAGGGCGCTATTATACTGTTTTTCGTCTTACTAATAATTATTTTCATATTTATTTTTAGCTTCAATGTCACAAGTCACAATGAAGAGAAAAATACTCAAAAAATGTGATTGCCATGTCAAAAACATAATTTAAAAGCATTCAATCTTAATCAGTGCAAAAACTAACTAGAGCTAACACCAAATACTTTATTCGTCAATAATTATCGTGAGTCAGTCTATTTTATTTTATGTGCCATTAAATTTAACAACAATTGCCTTTTAGTGACGTGAAAGTAGACATCTTTATGTTTATATGTCGTTAAGATTAAGTGTTCCTACGTTTCGAATGCAGGGTCCGGCTTGTAGGGACCTCTGAAGGTATCTGTGGACCCATTACCATAACTCAGGTGAGTTTCAACGCTATCGTTGTTATGGAGCATTTGTGAGTTGTTATAGCGAGCCATAAGTTTTAAACTCGACCAAAATGAAGCTTCTCAGATAGAGTTAGGACTGTGGACTGCACTAGTTCCTTTTTTGTACTTTCTTCACAAATAATGTTTTAAGTACAATTTTTCTAAAGGATTTTAAATCTTATCCTATCATTTCATATATCCGGGACAAAAAGTGATTTATCCTTGATCAACAATCTTCTAGCCGGGTAAAATACTTCCCAAGATAAACAGTGAAGCAAACCATTTTCAAACATAAAATAAAACCCGTAAAAACGTTACTAAGATCATCCAATGCAAATACCGGAGAAAACGTTACTTAATTTCACTTTTTTTCTATGCCAGGTGTAAACTTAGTTTTGACTTTGCTTGAACCTCATACAATAAACTTCGAGACCACACAAAGATGTCCATTTACCGCCAAGAATCACACTATTGTGATTGTCAAAACAAGATCGGTTACAATAAATCTTATTATAAGTAAGGCCCGCCACATCGCCATTCATAGCCGGCCTTGATCCGACCTCAAAAGAATGGTAATGTTTACAGATATTGCTAAAAGGCTTTGTCGCGGCGCGCATCTGCTCTACCTACCTGAAAGCACGTGACGCGGGGTGAGAAATTGTTGCGGAATTTGCAAGTAAGTTTTAACCGACTTCACATAAAAGCAGAGTGCTGATTCCGAGTTTTTACAGCATTCGCAACTCGATACGTAATTATAAGTCTATTGAAATAAAGAGTCGTATGCTACGTCACATGATTTAGGTATTACTTCTTCTTTCATTTTGCCGGTTAATAATGATTACACTCGCAAAAGTGAGCTCAAGTGTAATACGACCAAGTACTGATGACAGTTTTCATTAAATACACAATTCCAAGATAAGTGCTACGTGATTCAATGGTATGATATAATCTTCGCATCGAAAAAATTAACTTGCAAAACTCGCACTAGGCACTCAGTTCTGAATTCGAACGCGATTTTATTTTATGCCTGGGGCCCGATTCTCCTAAGTTAATAATGTCAAAATCGAATAGAAATCGAATCGCAATATGATCGTAATAGCAGTTTTAACCATATCAGGCATTCTGCTACTAATAAAAGACCAATCGTATTCGATTGACATTTGATTGGTGTGCGATTGGTCTGCTATTTTGGTGATTTTGGTCTATACGGTAGTTTGCTGTACAATCATTTTGCAATCGTAAATCATTTGCAGACAAAATGATTCATTATTGAATGATAGAAAAGGATAAAAACGTTTATTTCAAAGAAGAAATAGCGGAATGCCACATACGCTTCAATCGTAATCGAGTCGGGATTGGATCGCAGTCGAACGTGAATCGAATGGCGCTTAAGTAAAATTAGGAGAATCAGGCCCCTGGTCGCCGATGACATCGTCGTTTATGAACGGATTTTAAGAACTATTTTTTTATATGAAAGAGAATGCTAGCAAATAGTAGCAAGATGGTCCCACTGCTAAATCAGAATCTGATGGTGGAAATCGAGGACTAGGTACTCTCGAAAATTGTAGGCACGTATCGGGTAAAATTTAAATTTGTAAGTTTCAATCTGACTTGATGATGGGATAGAGAGTCAAGGGAACACCGCATTGGTTTGTAGCAATTAGCGTGTGTGGTGTTATTTCTTTCATACGAATTAATAACGAGACCTTTACCTAGGTACCTACCTGCGCCGAAATGTGTTCGTAAGTAATTACCTACTCGTGTGCCTGTACAGCTCGTCTAAGATGAAATTATGCTCTTGAATACCCTAAACATAATTTTAAATAGGTACCTACTTTATAAAAAAACAGCTTGATACCTTCTTTTGTTTTTGGAAATGGCCGTGCTCTTGTTCTTATTATTTTACCTTTACATACACATGGGTATTATTTGAACGTAGTCAAAAAGAAAAAGAAAGAGTAGCTCTTTGGCCGTCGCATGGGATGGCATTCCTGAGGGTCGAATTGAATCTATCGTATTGTAAATTCTGTAGTGAGTGTAGCATACAGTGAACAACCGGTGCGGCAACATGTTGCAACTCAGAGCTACTATGATGAGATAGCAGTTAGTTATAATATCGACAGATGGCGCCACTAGTAGAGTGTTAAGAATTTCAGTAATGATTTGTAATGTAATTTTAAGCACAATTATTTTTAACCTGAAGAAAATGATAATAAGAGGAGACATATCTAATTTAATAGAAAAACGCAGTTTAGTATAATATTTTACCGGGATTTGACAATGTTTGTTTTCAAATCACAATGGTGTTGTAATTTTTTTTATGAATTAAATATGATTTTATGAATGTATTATTTCATTTAACATCTGAATGACATATTGGAAAACTGGAGCATTTTATTTATTTATTTATCCAATAACTGTGATTATTTGATGTTCTACTTAATTTATTTTTCTGGGCTGGTAACTCTAAAAAATGCATTCTGCTGTCAAATGGCATTACTGCCACTAGCATAGACCTACATCTTTAGCATTACTTTGTTGGTCTATAACGCAGTTCAGCATTGACCGAAACTTTCATATGCTTGAAATGTTTAGTTATGCAGCAAAGAATCCCTGTATCTACTAGAAATACATTTTGAGTTTGACAGCCTCATAGATCGTGAGCCATTGCAGTTGCATTCACTTTGTTTGCTTTGTTTTGAACGTATTGCTCAACAAGTTTTTGACTGTGCCCGTGAAAATAACATCCTAACATAGTATTTATGAGAAATTAAACCTGCACCGAAATATGGATACACGTTTACATCGAAAGGAGTAAGTACAAAGCTTTTGTTTAAACTTTTAGAACGGTTATTTTGTATTAAAAATTTTAGATTAGTATTTTATGGCTGAGTTTAAAAACAAAATTTCTAAAAAAATCAATGAAACATTATGTTTATGTTGACGAAAATGGTTTATAAAGCTTTGATAACTTGTAAATGGTTATAAAAGCAGCAAGTGCTAGCAAAGTCGTATTATTGAGCTAAAAGCTTTGCAATTGACAAAAACAACACTATTTATGGTAAATAAAACATCAGTGCAACATTTCCTGGTGTCTAGGACAAATAAAATATGTATTTCCATTGTGTTGAGAGTGAAATACACTACAGTGAATTATAAATTTTACTTTTATTTGAACTGGTATTGTTTGAATAACTGTGTGCTATCGAATTACATGATTTCTTGCATCACCAAACATTTTAGTAAGAAACACAGTTGATTGACCACAAACATGACTGATTGTTTCATATTCTTTATTGCATCACAAAAAAAATACACAATAATAGTTTCAGTGTCTGGTTATCCAAGAAATCTTGAAGTTTTCAACCTCTTTGACTCTACTTACACACAATGTTAAATTACTTTGTTTTGTTTTCGACTGGCTAGATTCCTTATCTAGCTAGGTTTTCAATTAAACAGCTTTCTCCATTCATTTACAAACTGGAATAATTGTAGACAAAACAATAATAATTTTATTAACTTCAGCTACTCTTAGCTAACTTTCCATTTTTAAACTTTCCATAATTTTGGTAATTCCCTATGTGTCATACATTTTTGAACATTCACTCGATAGAAATTATTTAACAATAATTTTCCATGTACATTAAGTAGATAGTATTCTAAAAACTCAGATTTGAATCAACTACACAAAATAATGTGACTTTGAGTTTTTCCCCATTTTTGAATTGCTTCAAAAATATTGTGGACCCATTCTTACTCACACTTGGAAGTTGTAACAAGATTCAGTGGTAATTTTTATCTGCCTGAAAGTGAACTTTGGACTTAAGGTCAGGCAGTAGTTCTAAAGTAAAACTGCAAGAAATAATTTAGACAATTTTAATGCTACTTAATTTACAGTGTATAAAAATAATACTTCTGGATTGTTGTCTGGCAGACAGAAATGTTTTAGTCTATTTTTATGCACAGTCAATGATATTAACCTTGACTCAAGAGTTAGAGCTAGTAAACAAGTTTAAACAGTTTTAGAATAAAGGTATAATATTTATATAAAAACATGATTATAATGTACTTCTGCGGAACTGGTTAATCAATGTGATCACTAGAACACTTTTATTAAAATTATAAACTACAAATATAATAAACATCAAACATTTTTGTTTATTTATACACATAGGCTCCAAAACCACTGAACCGATTAAACAAATATTTCACTGTTTAAAGGGTAGAACATCCTCGAGTAACATAAACTATATTTTGTCCGGGCACAGTTAGAAGTTTTCCCAGCGCACCGGTGAAACAACTAGTAAACTATAAATGAAGCTTGGCTTTAAGCAAAACTATAATATGTATTAAAAATGCTATCACCCCTACATAACATAGAAAAGAACAATGACTTTATGAGTCAGCAATATCCCTAGAATCAATTTTTAAAAATGCATTGTAGCAGATATACATATATATTGTATACCATGATACTATCCAATTATGTAGGTACACTGCTACTTTCATTAGGTATCATCAAGGGGAAATTGAACCTAATTTTGTAGAGGCAAGACTATATGGGCTAACCATTATTAATGGCCAAGAGAAGCTTCTTCTGTGTGAGTGTTAAGGTAGATCGAGTTATGGAAGACCTTGTATTATCAATTTCTTTGAACCAATGACTCAATTCCAACCTGTCCCTGGTAGTTATTAACAATAACACAAGTAACTTAAAACCTCCAATAAATATATGTAGAAGTAGCACACATTATAGAAAGGCCCATTTATTTATAATTTTCATACATAACTGCATGCAAAAATATATTCTGTTCCGATGAATCAGAGTTCATATCATATTTTAATCTAAATAACTTTGATTCACGATTTATCTATCTGCAAAATCTTAGTACAACTATTGCATTACATTTCTTGTATTTACAAAAAGTTTCTTTAAAATTGCATAACAATAAAATGCTATCTTCTACCAGTCTTGCCTAACCACGGTCAGTTCACAGTCAGTGCTGTGTGCGAGACCATTGTATTAGGTTGAATTAAATTTAAGTAAGTACCTCCTGACATCATTTCATTAATTATTGCAATATTTCTCTACATATACCTTACCTACCGCAATGATATTTTTATTGTTTTAAAAATTTATGTACAAATGCACATATTTAATTAATGGGTGCCTGCTTATCAATTGCAAACAACATAAAACTGTTCATTAGTAAAATAGGTACTTAGCTTTTATCGTTATTAAATTAATTAAGGCCCATCCTGTGTTCCCTTCAAATCTCTCTTCGATGGACAGTGGACAATAATTAAATGATAGTAGACAAAAATATTTTTTCTGCTTTTAAGGTTTGATGTCCCAAATAAGCAAATGTGAATAATGTTCATTTCTGGAAATGAATTCGTAACCAGTTACTGTACAGAGGTTTAGTAGGCATAAATTAAGTAGGTAGTTATCTGTTTTAGTCAGGACCACAACAATGAATCACTCATAGTGAACAAATCAATAGAGTCTATAATAAGTGCTCCTTATCAGTCTACTTAACCAATTTCCGTTCAAATGACACTAATTTAACGTTGCCTAGTTCAAGATAACGTAACATTGACACAGTAGCATAATTTTGTTTTGTCCATTATGCCAAATGATATTTCAAGGTGGTGCTCATTAAAAATGCAGACACGTGACGCATCATGGCGTGATTTTATGTACGATTTGTGATCTTCGTTTGTCTTTCTTTCTCACCACTTGTGTACAGTACAGATTGATTAGGAACCAATTTGTTTAAGGCATACCTATCATGTTCCTACTTAGGTACCCATGTGACGTTGCACATGAAAGCTCTGAAATTATAACGATTGACTCAGGCTTCAGTAGCCGCCTTATTTGGCCATAAAATAAACTTCTAGTTAGCAAATCATTCTTATCAGTCAGATTTTTTACAAGAAACTGGACAGGATAATTCTTTGAGTTGGACTAGTGAAGAGAGAACGAAAGAAGAACGTTTCGCACCCTAATTTCCTAACAAAAGACAACTTGCACTGCCAAAATGTAATCCATTCACGAAACGCTTAAGTTATTGAGTTATTTAATACGCAAATTGAGATAATGTTTGCCACAGACGTAAGACAACTTGATGTAAAGCTTAACCTTGATTAAGGAAAAGCCCTTCCGAAATTGACATTCCTTGCACAATTGTTTTTAGAATCCGGTCGTTAATAAAGAGCAATGGTGCACTCGGTCCCGTTGGTTAAAGCGTATGACTAAAGCGTTGTTTACGAATACGAGGAATTGTAGAAAAAACTAGTCAATTCACTGCATTTTATTTTTATGCATATTATATGCATAGCCATTCATAACTGGCCAAACGATCGATAATTTGGTCATTTAGATTTTTTATGTCTTGATCTACATATGATAACTACTTTATGAAATATTTATAAAGTTGTCTGATGCGTATTTTGTTAACCGCTTATCATTGGTCAATGACATTTGCGCTCCAATGGTTCATCATTGTTATTAGATGAATGTTAAGGGTTACTGAACTTACTAGGTCCTTTATTTAAAAACAGGTACTAAGCCAGCTACTCTTGTCTAAAGTGAAAACGACATTAAACCAAAAGTTTTGAAGTTGTGAAGGAAGCACAACAAATTTCCGCGAAATAATTTGGCAAACAAACCGTAAAGGAGACGCGTATGTTTTGACTTCTGAGAAACATCAGGTTATTTCGCCTAATTACTGACTTCTAGTCAGATGCAATTTCCCAAGCAAAATAAAACAAATATCAAAGTGATTCTAATTGACAATTTCAATCCTAAACATAAATTAATATGTAATGATGCTCTAGCTAGATAATCCAAATGAGTCATCGTTGAATGAAATACAACACCCAACATAATTAGATGATTATGAATTAAATAAAAAATCGTTTAATAACAATACCGCTGAAACTGGGCTGAAAATTGACACTTTTAGGGGACCAGTTACAAAATCATTATAGAGGAAACAGTTCGGGAGGACAAAACTTCCTTAGCAACGTACGAGTCCGTTGCGTTTTAAAAACAGTCAACTGCAACTGTCTTCAGGCCTAGCTAGGACTTTAATTGCAGATATTTCCGCAACATTGCCATATAATGCCGACTCTCAGAGTTTTGCGGTTCAGTTGCTGATCGGCCTTGGCAATCGACGAGCGGTCAACGACTTTATATGTTCTCGAATTTTTAAATAATGTTGTTTACTTACCTAGTTATGTAGGTGTCTTCTACCGACAAGGTCGGTGTTAAGTCATTGGTTATTCTCAGTGTGAAACTTAATTTGCATGCGTGTACTAGTGCCTTGGATTACATAAAGATATCCTCTACACTGTTTTACGTTTAAATGTTTAATTGTGACTTTTGTTAAGGTAAATGCGTTTAGTGACAATTTAGGTTTTTTTGTGTGGGAATATTCTGATTTCAAGTGTGTTTACAGATGAAAAGTGAACCGGGAAAATGGACCTTAATAAGCGGCTGCTGCTGCAAAAGCACCAGCAGGACATTATCGATGATCTAGATGTGGTATATATTTATGATGAGCTGTTCACAAAAAACGTCATTTCAGCCGAAGAGTTCCAACATATTCTCAATGTTGTAAGTAAACTTTGTTCCTTAGGCATTCCATTAAACAGAAAAATCTAACGCGTTCAAAGCGTAATCTTGAAGGACATAGAGCAGCAAGAGAATCAAACAGAAATTCATCGCAACAACTTGGCCCTAAAATGACAGTCCCTGTCTTAAAATTGCAGCTTTCAGTCATATTTACATAAACTCCCGTCCTACAATGTGCTGTTTACAGGAAAACACCGTGATAATTGGTCGCGATATGGTTACAATATATGGATACTGCTAAGTATATGGATGAACTGAAACATATTTAATCGTCGAAATGTTGTGTAGGTACAAGCGAATGGGTTCATTTCTGTTCCCTTAATTTCTTAAAATTACGGGTCTCGTTTGTAGAAACTAAGTTCGTTCGATTTTAACGTATTTTCCCGATAACACACCTGCTAGTTTATCAAAATTATTCTGTGGTTTGTGAATTGACGCTAATAATAGTATTATGTTGACATTTGAATAGGTTTTATTATCATTTTTATACGAACTACAACTATTAGACTACAGGTTCTGTTGAAGGAACACGTTCTGTTGCTTTCTAGCAAAATAATAAACGGGACTTTGTTAATTGACCTGTCTACACGTACCTATTATCTAATTTGAGGCAACGTTTTGCAGAACTCTCGCGTCGAAAAAACTCGGTTCTTATTGGAATCGTTGATCCGTAGTGGCAGTAACAAGTCCTACGAGGCCTTTGTAGACAGCCTTCATAAAGACTACAAGTGGCTTTGGGAGAAACTGGCCATAGAGAACAACAATCCGATGCCGAATGATAGTTTTGAGGACAGCCTTAGCAAAGGCGATGTGCCGAGGCTGCCCGACCATCATGTGAGAAGAGCAAAAGTGGTAAGCAGAAACTGTATTATTTCGTAATTTGGCGTGCCTTATGTCTGAGTCACTGAGGAACTTGTGTACGAACTTACGACTAACGCTGAAGTTGGCATGTTAGTAACAGCGAAATAGCTTGTAAATTGGTATCATTTTTCGTCAATTTAAATTGTCCTTATGGATCGGATACAAATTAAAAGAAATGATCAGATCGTAATGAAAGTACTTCAGTGTTTAGTTCTCCTTTTATAAAAAAAAATGTTTGTATTCCAATAAAATCAAAAATGACAAGCTGTATAAAAAAATATTTAGCAAAACAATAAATCAAGATTTTTATACAAGATAAAGTCTTACTCTGATGCACATGCAGCAAAGTTTCCTCCCTCCGTCACCCATATGCACAAAAGAGACAGTTGCCATGCAAACGAACCTGTACTCGTATTTCGTGCATCCACGGGGCATTTAATATCATTTATTACCGCAAAGTAACGCCTGATTCCTTATTTATCAAGCTTTATATTTATAGTGTACAGCTTCATACACCAAGACCAATAATGAGCCTACAATACAAACAAAAATCAATGAAAGGCCTTACAAAGATTGAAATACCACGATTGATAAATGTTTAGCATGAGTAATCAAATGAAGAAACTAGCACATCAATCCAACTGTGTTAAATTGATGCGTCAATATGGATAGTAAGGCGATTCAATCAATGACTTTGACTGTGTGAAGGGCACCGTATTTGGTGCACATACACTTGTTTTGATATGCACTTTATGTACCGTACATCCATAATAAAAACAATACCATTAATGATCTTTCCAGCATTTACTACCATATAGATAGGTTTCATTTTTTTTTTCTTTATTTAACGTTTTTTTTTAACCACCGCGCAGAAAAATAACCCAATTATAGGCACCTACAACACATCAGTCACGTAAACACAGGCTGCAAGTTTATTCACCGCGATTAGATCACTACACTCAAGCACGCTGCCTGAAACATACCTACCACTATTCACTGAAATGTCTGACCTATACCCAGTATTTGGCATTTCCCGGCTGCAACCATTATTTTTCATATTCCCGAGTCGATTCGTCACGATTTTCCTTTTGCATAGCTGACAAATCCCTCACATTTTTGAGAATCTTCAAAAACCATTCGGGACTTCCCCCATACATTCACCTCGAAAGTGTGGAATGACGAATGATATTGTTGCACTGCGTACTTTTTGACGTGTATTCCCAACAAAAAAATGTGTTATTGAATAGTTTTGTTGTCTTTTAGGAACAAATTGTAGCAGATAGCCTTAAAGCGTTGACGCGACATAAGGTCTTGGCAATTCATGGCATGCCTGGCTCGGGGAAGACTTGTGTCGTACTTAGTGCTTTACGAGACAACCCTGATCTGGTTACCAACAACTTCAACGGCGTGGTGTTCTGGGTGAACTTTGGCAACTGTAAGACTGACGATGACATTATTTTTCAGCAAAGCAAGTGAGTAAATAATCCTGATTTCCAGTTTTGTTTAAAAGTAGGGCCCGTATATGCGTAAACTTTGTCTGAACTATTTCAAAAGTGTATCCTTGAGTTAGCTGTAATCAATGGACACTTAATTGAACATATAACTTCTGCTTCAACTATGGAGTTAACAATAATTATTTCACTATCTTTTTTGCGGACTTACGAGTTAAGATTCAATCACTCAATCCAGTGAAAACCCTCAATAAATACATAGTTTTTGACACTTATTTTACTTTCTTCTCATTCTCATTACAGACTATTAAGAAAAGCGTCCTCAATTTACACGCAAAATTCGTACATGAACTCAACAATTTCTATGTCGAGTATTGGTTCTAATGGCGATAGTCACTCCTCATCAAATTACGAGTGGACCATGATCGATCTCAAAGACAAACTGAAGGCTCAGTTCTCTGAAACGCCTTTGAAAGAGTCCCTTCTTATCTTAGACGAGGTGAATGATAAGAAAGGCTTGGAAGCTTTCGATATTGGATGCAAGATTCTGGTGACTACAAGGGACACGAGTGTGGTTGCTAACTATCATCCGCAGATCATCAAAGTAAGTGGTAACTTGTATTCTAATACCTAAATAATTAAACAACTTTAGGTATCAAAAAAGCTCTATTCGATGTAGGTTTCATGCCCTGAGTAGGTAATAAAACAATTTTCAATATTTATTCTCATAGTTACACAATGTTATCGTTAAACCGCGTGGGACATACCTATTCAATCATTAAATGTACGATTAGTGAGCGATTTTTTTTTTTTTTTCAATTTTCCTTCTTATCCGTATTGTAAGTGGTGTATTTGGCTCTAATCCGTATTGTATTTGGCTCTAAAGCATTAAATATGATTGTTTTCCCATAATTTGCTGAATGCTATTGTGATAACCGTGCAAGGACACATTATTGCTAATAGCTACCTATTAAAAAATACTTTAAACTACATAATAGCGATGGAAACGTGCCTACTTAAAATTTGTTTCTAAGCAATACCAAATGTCGTATTTAAGCATGACTAACGGCCAGTTTCTTCATCAAAAGTTAAAGTTAAAGTAATGTCTAAAGTAAAAGTAACGGTCAAATTCGTTTTTTCAAGGCTAAACTGACAGCAAAATTCATAGAAAAATTTAATTTAACCGTTACTTTTATTTTAGACATTACTTTAGCCATAACTTTAACTTTAACTTTTGATGAAGAAACTGGCCGTTAGTCATGTTTCAATGGCATAAGCTTGAGCTAGTTAAGAATTGTCAAAAAATATTTTTTTTTCCGTTAAACAGGGATTATTTCAATCAAAATTTATTTTTTAAATAATCGAGGCAATTTCTGCGTACAAGTTCGAAAAGTAAAAAAACTACGGATGATCACAAATATTTTGGATGAAAACTATTTATAGTTAATTAAAAGTCAAAAGTACATTAGGCAATGTTTAGATGGGAAACGAATAATTGATGATTATTTTTAAATCAATCAAATTGACGCATTACATCATCACGTTCGTTCATCGCCCCCACAGTTAACGCAAAAACATTGTAGAATATGTTTTTACTATTAATATAATCTCGCAACACATTTTGTCAGCAAAGAGGTAGGCAGAAGTGTACTTAGGACGCCCACAACTACTAGATAGTCTCTCGTGGGCACAAAAAAGCTTGATCACTTTGCAAAAACCAGCGTGAGCTAAAGTCAAATTACTTTGTCCCTCAGAATTTGTCTACTACTGCGGAACAGTCAAAATGTTCAAATAAAATGCCACAGCGCAAGCGGGAAATGTTCATATCAAAATAGCCATTTGACTCCCGCATTAGTTCGAACGGATCTTGTCAAGAAGATTTGCGTGACCGAATTCGCTACAATTGACTTCCCAATATGTAGTAAAAAAGACATAAAATATTGTCAATATTGATACATATGTAGTAGCATGAGGCTTCAAATCGTCTTCAGAAAGCTATAACATTTGTCTTGACTTGGATATTCACGGTAACGATGCATTTGTAGTTATATTTAAATTATAATCCACAGATAGAAAACAGCTTAGAAGAAAAGGAGTCTTTGGAAATCTTCGCTTTATCTCTTGAAGTACCTGTGTCTAAGTTACCGTGGCAGGCTAAGAAAATACATGAGATTTGCAAAGGAAGTCCGTTTAACATCGGCCTTATTGGAGCCCAGTTGGCCGAAAATAGGGAGCGATTGATCGATGACCCAAAACGATGGAATTACTATGTCAAGGAGTTGAAGAAAAAGAACCATTTTTCATTGTAAGTATAAATTGTTTGACTGTAGGTATAATGGTCAGATTATTTTATGGACTGTTTTAATCCTGATGATACCGTTTGGGTGCCAATATGAGCAAGAAATTAAAATAAAACTGTTCCTAAAAGAACAGGTTCATGGGCATGCAATGATGATGATTAATAACTATAATTGCACAATATTGCTTCACAAAGATAAAGCCGATGCCAGGTCGATGTGCAAGATTTATATTAATGTAAAAAAAAATTCTCGACATAAATCATTCTAGAAATGACTAAAGACAAGGGTTTGCAATATAATGACTTTTAATTTTATATTTCAGCATCCCAACAAGTCAATCTTACAATCCAATGAAAACAATTGAAGTGTGCATCAACTCTTTAAACGACACAGTTCTTCCATTATTTAAGAAGCTCAAAATTCTCCCAGATAATGTCAAAGTATCTGCAAAAGTTTTAAGCAAACTATGGAATATTGACGCTACGAAAGTAGAATCGATTATGAAGGAGTTGCGAAGTAAATCGTTAATAATCGAGTTCTACGATCGAGAGCAGAGAAACTATATGTACGAAATACATGATCTTATAATGAAGTACTTGAAGAGTACTAATGAGGATGATTGCAAGAAGTTGCACTCAGAATTCCTTAATAGTTACAACTATAATATCACAAACCCGCCTTTAGATATTGTGGATGACGGTTACATAGCTTTTTACATCGGCTATCATATCAAACACACAGAAAATGTACACGATAAGTGGAGCCTTTTCAACAAATTGTTCTTGAATCTCAAGTTTTTGGGAAACAAAGTCAGGGCGACGGGTACAGCTGATGTGGTTTCAGATCTACAGAACTATGAAAGTTATATTATAAAACATGTAAGTATTGTTATTCCATTTCAGTGTAATAATTGTTTTGAATGCACGCAAACCTGTTCTGTCATCAAGAAAACACGTAAATTAATGGTGACGTACATAAGAAAATACAATGACGTCAATATCTAGATAACGTGTAACCGATCACTATCTTATTAAACACTTTGTGGTTACATAATGTAATTGAGCACAGTTTACGAATATAATTTACATAAAAACCTATTTTCCTCCATATTTAAATAAAGTTTAAACTATTAGCGTAGTATTACAATTAACAAAGGAGTTACTTACGTGGTTAGCTTCAATTTTCCTTTATGACGAAGACTTGTTATGCTACCCAATTTCCTCTAAAGAACTGACGTGTCAATCAAAACTTAAATATCCTACAGGGAAACACGGTATTAATATGTTTACGTAATTTTAAAGTATCCTTACAAAACAATGTCTATTTTTGTTTCCAATATATGATTTAAATCACATCGTAATTTACGCAACTGTGTTCGAAATTTAAAAAGCTGTCCACCATTTTGGCCATAGATAAAAAGTACAGACCTCTTCATTGAAAAAAAATTGCGTAAAAGACACTGCTATTTTTAAATTTTCATTTGTTTTTCCATACTTTTGTGTGTAACCATGCTTTATTTCCTTAGGAATTAGACAGGGAACTGCTAAACAGCATCAAAGCGTTCCTAATCACGCACGGAACTGATCTATTCCATTACCCTTGCACTGACATTATTCAGAGCATTCTGCAAAACGAATCGAAAGGCATACTCTATTCGAAAGCATCGCAGATTGCTCAGGAAAATTGCAATAACAATGAGCTGTATTTTGATTTTCTGTAAGTATTTTTTGGTTATTTAATTTGTTACATATTTCCTTCTGATTGTGTTGCCTTTTTTTCTATTTCTTACTTTTTCGCATTTTCTCATTTCCTGTTACTTTTATGTCTCATGTAGCGCTTACTTTCTCATTTTGCTTAAATAAACCGTTTTTAACTGTACTTATGAGCCCGCAAAAACGACTTCTGTCGAAACGATTGGTGCAAAAAATTGCCTAACAATTGCATAATAAGTCACGTATCAATACACTAGCTTCTGCCAGTGGTTTCACCCGCATCCCGTGGGAACTACTTCCCGTACCGGGATAAAAAGTAGCTATAGCCTTCCTCGATAAATGGGCTATCTAACACTGAAAGAAGAGATTAGCGCGTTCAAACAAACAAACAAACTCTTCAGCTTTATAATATTAGTATAGATTTTCGGTTGAAATCTGTATGGGTATGATGGCAATCTAATGGCTAATTGTATCAGATGTAAACATTTGTACTTTACTGTATTGCATTGTAGTTGTCTAGGCAAATAAATAAGTATGTCATTGTAACGTCAACAACATAAATTTTCTGTACAAATGATGTACCTATAACCTCTCAGAATAAACGTTGCATTTTTGAAACAATAATTATCACCAAAATTATTATATACCTAGCAGTCAAATCAAGTTTTAAAAAAATAGCTGAATTCTATGTCCTAAGATTCTACCTTAGGCAGCCCCTAAACCCACAATACCACTGTGTGATAAATATTGTGCAATAAAAATGTTAGTCGTTAAAAAATTGTCACTAAATAATACACAATACGTATTATTACGCAATTTAATTGATCGTTTAGGGAGCGCTGTAGACATTCTATTTACACTGTTCTAATTCAAATTATTTATTTTTTTATTCCGTAGCCATGAACAAAACGTGGATGAGATCAAACACTCTACAATCGACGTGAAGGACACCATCACGGCTGTATGCTTTCTAAAGGATTATGTACTTGTCGGTACTAACTCTGGTCTCATTAAGGTATGTCACTGCTCATAGAAATCAACATCAATTCAACTAGATAATCAGTTCCATGGTTTCTAATTGGGTTCGTAAAGCCTTCTGTGCTGTTATTCTGATTCACTCTATGCTCCTGACTCCTCCATACCCAAGTTCGCTGCGATGCGTTTCTTATCACAGTTCTTTTAATTGATTTTCGATTCTATTTCAATGGGCACAATTTCTATAATCATTTGTTCAGCAATTTGATATTGTGCGTAAATAATAATATATCTACCAAATTCCCCAGTTCTTCCACATCTTCACAAACAAACTTCGCAAAGAGCTCCGCGGTACGGGTTCGCCTATCAAATGGATCGGTGTATCATGTGCTTCCTTCCCGCCAATTGTAGCCGCCTTAGCTTATGATGGAGTTATCAAACTGTGGTACGTTGACGACATCGATTGCGAAGAGACTGATGATGTTATTGAAGAAGGTTTGTTTACTTTAATTTTCATTATTTTTGAGAACATTTAATATTAAAAAAATCTTGTTTTGTTTTTTTCCAATTAAAAAAAAATTGGTACAGTGTCATTCTTCCAAAAAGTCTTAAGAAATTGTTGCCCCAATTAATATGTGTGGAATGTATGAGGATTATCTGTAATCGTTAAACTTTCTTTTTATTTGATTGAATGTTTTTGTATTTATTTTTTATTTGTATGGCAATTGCTACATAACTACAATCTCCAGTGAATAAGTCGTGGTGGCCTAGTGGGTAAAGGCCCAACCTCTCAAGTATGAGGGCGCGGGTTCGATCCCAGGTCAGGCAAGTACCAATGCAACTTTTCTAAGTTTGTATGTACTTTCTAAGTATATCTTAGACACCGTTGGCTGTGTTTCGGATGGCACGTTAAACTGTAGGTCCCGGCTGTCATTTAACATCCTTGGCAGTCGTTACGGGTAGTCAGAAGCCAGTAAGTCTGACACCAGTCTAACCAAGGGGTATCGGGTTGCCCGGGTAACTGGGTTGAGGAGGTCAGATAGGCAGTCGCTTCTTGTAAAGCACTGGTACTCAGCTGAATCCGGTTCGACTGGAAGCCGACCCCAACATGATTGGGAAAAAGGCTCGGAGGATGATGATGGCAATTGCTACATAACTACAATCTCCAGTGAATTTCGTAATGTAAACTTCTCCATACCGATACGTCTACTTCCAAAAAGGTAAAATGTAAAGTAATCATACCAATGCATTATCTCTTTTACAGAACCAGAAGAAAATTACAAATACAATAACAGCTACGCGGACACAGAAACTATTCAAGGCTCATACCTAAACTGCAGATGGGCGAACAACGAAAAGTACCTAATCCTACACACCAACAAGAAGATTATCTTCTACGATCCATACAGAAATGAACGGAATAAGGTTTTCAAGACTATACAAGATTTCGACCGAGATAGAGAGATTTTATGCTGTGTCCCTTACAATTATGACAAGCATATCATCGTGGCCACAGACGGTAATACGAAGCTGGTTGAAGTTATCGACTTGAAGACTAATGGCAGAGTCATTACTTTCGAAGAGACTGATATAGTTTTAGATCTGGTTACAGTTCCTCGTAAGTATATACTTTTTTATGTATTTTTATTCATATAATAGTGTTGTCACTATCCATCGATATCGATATTTTATGAAGGTTTATAAAATTAGAATGTATACGGTTCGTCTTTTGAAGTCAAATTTCGATTTGTGTAAACTAAGCCTCAACAATTTATTAAAAGGCAAACGTGATTTTATTCATAAATTAACTTTTACGCGTCATTACAACTTGCTGGGAAACCTTTAGCCTACGTAAATGTTTTGTCATCAAATTATGCTTTTATTCAAAATTAATAAGAAATATTATACACACATTCTACAATTTTTCCTTCTGCGTAATGCTAGTGACGTATAATATGTAATTTGTATGACAGTTAAATCTAAACTACGCATATTATGCATGTTCAAAATATAAGGAAAGGTTAACCGACATTACTGGTGCTGTTGATTCAACTATGCATGTCAACAGTAAAACAAACAATTAAAAATGTCCGGCATTACATTATGCAGCTTCCTTTTAAAACACTGGTAGTCATGTGAATCCGGTTAGACTGGAAGCCGACCCCAACATAGTTGGGAAAAGGCTCGGGAGATGCTAATGATGTTAAAATATACTTAATTCTATGTACTTTTCAGGTAGCAACAAAATCATTACACTAAAACCCAACGAAATTATGGAGCATGAAATTAGACTGAACTCCAGTACTTTAAAATCAAGTACTTGTCGATGTCGAAGAGTTATCCTAAGTGATGATATTAAAGAGAATATGTTGTTCTTAACTGTTGCTGTGAATAAAACTGGGACGCTGTTGTTCGTGTCTACTGATGATAGCCGAGTCGTGTGTATTGACTTGAAGACTTATACTTGGAGCTTTGATTTGGAGAATCGGCGGGGGTGAGTGTTTTGTTTGTACTTCTAAAGAGTCGATCAGAGAAATGTTGTAATACGCACTGTATTTAAAATTATTCTCTATCTATTAGTGACTACATAAATAACTTCACTTTTTGAAAGTTTGACACCTTTCGTTTCGTTAAAACTTTTGATAACTTTCGTTAAAAAGATTCAGCTTGATTTTTTGTCTACCATCTTAAAGTAACAGAAATCTTGCCAATGAAACTCAGTTTATTTACATTTTTCAGCCCAAATCACTATATTTTGGCTAAATATATAGACAATTTTAACATTATATTCATAACATTTCAGTAACGTAGTAGCAATGGCAGTGAGTGAGATGATGTGGGATGAGTTCGAGCCCGGTTCTGATGTACTACTTACTGGGACTGGATGTATTGAAGATTCTGCCAAAGTCTGGTACTTGGACGCTTCGTATATTTCACAAACAGCGCAGAAAAATGGGTAAGTAGTATTTTATAGTAGTTAAATATATGAACCAATATTCTTGGCCTTATACTGTTGTATAGATTTCCAATATCCACTAATAAATTAAATGAGGGCAAAGTAGACATGTAAATAAAGAATATCGATTAATAAAATTTGATTTACACAGTAAATAACGAAACGATGTAAATAATAAATCATTAAACGTTTACCTTAACATTAATAATGTGATTAAATCCATGTAAAATAAGAATAGGATGTATTCCTCTGTTTAAACCATTGACCATTGTATAATACAATTCAACACAATGTCACATTTAAAAAATGTTCTAACACCACACCATTAACAAACAACCCTATAAATTCTAGGAGAGTACGTCTAACAACAAAATTCGACGTGAGTTTCGTCAACCCTCTTTCGCCGCACACACCCAACTCAAATTCACCTAACAGTGGTACTGAAAGCGTTAACCCTTCACCGCGGAGGCACCAGTCATTTGCCAACCATCATCAAAGAGAGGTCACCAAAACACTACTTAAAAACTCCATGAGCTTAGACAGAAGCTCATTAAAACCGTTGAATTTGAAAGGAATTTGTAACAACAACGAAAATATTCTCCAACCCTTATTGGCTGTGGTCGATGATAAGAATAATATTCAGGTATGTATTACTGATTAGTATGCCTGTCGTAACCTTAGCCTTGTGGTTGAATAACATTCAGTAAAATATTTTTCCTAATATTTTTTTTAAGTGTTTCTTTAACGAAAATAAATTGTAACACTGTTGTCTATGGCACCTTCAATTATCATCCTCCGAGCCTTTTTCCCAACTATGTTGGGGTCGGCTTCCAGTCTAACCGGATGTAGCTGAGTACCAGTGCTTTACAAGAAGCGACTGCCCTGCCTGACCTCCTCAACCCAATTACCCGGGCGACCCAATACCCCTTAGTTAGACTGGTGTCAGACTTACTGGCTTCTGACTACCCGTAACGACTGCCAAGGATGTTCAATGACAGCCGGGACCTACAGTTTAACGTGCCATCCGAAACACATGGCACCTTCAATTAACGCAAAATAAAATGAAAAATTTTGGAATTGCTATGCAAACATTTGGTACCTGTGTATGTATCCATATAATCACTTAATAAAAACGACATCTTTTCAGGTAATGCGCGGCAGAAAAGTATTAACAGAAATCATTGAAGAATCAGACAAATATATTACCAGAGTAAAAATCTCTCCGTGCAATCAGTACATTATTTACGGACTAAAATCCGGTACTGTGAAAAGATATACGTTACGTACGAAAGCAAATAAGGAAATATTAGATATTTACTGCCCAGTGCAATATTTGAACTTTGTCAATCCTAATTTGTTGATCGTTGCGGGTAAGAATACGTGTTTGATGGCTTATCGACTGACTGTGAACGGTGTCTGGGAACCTGAAATGATGCAGAGGGGTAACAATAATCTTGGATCGCAGGAGATACTGAATGACCTTCAAGGTGAGTAGATCCCAAACCTGGTATATCTAAATTATTAAGCTTTTTTGAGTATTGCGACACAAACTCATAATGAGTTTCTTTGTTAGATGGCAATTCTGACTAATGTGATCTGTTTGAACATGAAACTATAAATGTAAAATTACACTGGTCAACAAAATTTTAACTTAGTCGTGGCATATGGACTTTTTTTTTAAATTCATCATTAAATTATGGTTAATTTTTCTTCAAATCTTGAATATTCTACTAACTTTTTCTTGTAATTTATACCTTTTATGTAATTGAGACAAAAATAGCAATCTCGAAAGTGATCTCGCTGTTCAGTCCAAATCATGAGTTCCAATTAGTTTAATTTTTACACACGTTACATGAGATGATGCAACAGACATGAGGGACCCAGGATTTGTCTCAACGGGAGATAGAGAAACCAAACCATTGGCGATAAGACTCCAACACAAGATTCATAAAATTTCATCGTTGTTTTTTGGATGTAAGTCCTCCGCAAACATCACAAAGAGTTAGGATTACTATTAGAGTTACTCGACATGTTCACTGGGTTAATAAATAAAAAAAAGTGTACAAATATTTTTATGACGATTTACTTGTTAACGTTTCTGTTGATTTCCTGCAGAAGTACTACTTATAAGTGAGCTGATTGAAACATTAAAAATGCGATTTAATAATGAGGGTAGATTGATAAAATAAAATGAGATATCAAAGTTCATGAGGCAAAACCAGTGTTGACCAATGTTACATTTCTGACTAATATTTATCCTAACTAATATTATAAATGTGAAAGTTACTCTGTCTGTCTGTCTTTTCTTCACGCCTAAGCTACTAAACCGATTTGTGTGAAATTTAGTACAGACATAATTTGGAACTTGAGAAAGGTCATAGAATAGTTGTTATTACAAAAAAACATAAAAATAAAAAAATATTCCGGACATATAGCGCCATCTATTGGTCAAACCAAAAATCTGCCGAAAGTCACTATACCACGCGAACGAAGTCGCAGGCAAAATCTAGTTGTTATATATTTATTATTCGCTATCTTTTCGTTCATCAAAAATACAATACACATTATTTCTTAAAATTGAATTATTTTGGTAGCTATAACAGAACAAAAACTTTACAGGTGTCAAAAAAAAGAACGGCCACTCCGAAAGACTGCCAAGTTCAGGAAGCGACAACAGTATCTCTTCAAGAGATCGATTATTCCCTAACGGAGAAAACAAAAGTCTTTGCAAAGGCAGTGGTCTTGTCGAGTGCTTTTACGTTAAAGACTTAGGTATTATCACAATTGAGTACAACGCTACTATCAAACTGTGGGATGATAGTTTGAAATTACGCACAATACTGAATGGAAGACAGTCCGATGTGTGCATCACTTCGGCCGCTTTGCAGAATAATGTGCTCGTTATTTGTGAGAAGAATAATAACGCGTTTCAGGTATGTTGTTATGTAATTTTGTATTGGGATCATGGATTGACGTTTGTGACAAAATCTAAGATAAAACTAAATAAAATAAGAAAAGTTATATTTTAACTTGATTTTACCGTTTTAAGTTTTCAATTTGTCCCCTTAGTGTTGTGGGCTGTCATTTAAATTTTTTGGCAGTCGTTACAGGTAGTCAGAAGCCAGTAAGTCTGCCAACCAATCTTACTAAGGGGTATTGGGTTGCCCAGGTTACTGGGTTAAGGAGGTCAGATAGGCAGTCGCTCCTTTTAAAACACTGGTACTCAGCTGCATCTAGTTAGACTGGAAGCCGACCCCAACATAGTTCAAAAAAAGGCTCGGGAGATGAGTGTTGTTGTATTTTCACTCACCTCAACTAGACCCAAGTAACAACCATTCACATACAAGAAGTTATCCGTCCTAAAATAGATATTTCTTTCAGACATTTCAACTAAAAGTAGGCGATGATGTGGAGCTACAAACTATCCAGGAATATAGACTGAACAACGCCATTATCTCATGTGATCTGACAGCCGACGGGAATATACTCGCTTTGGGACTCGATTCCGGAATGGTTGTGGTAAGTTGTTTAATAATGTTCACAACAAATGAATGCATATGTAAAAAAATGTCATATGGAAGGATTCATTTTGTAAAATATTTTAATACATGTTTATGAGAGATTTTGGCCTGGCTAGCTACATTTTCTCGAATGTTGCTCTTCACTTCTTTTCAACCCTGAAAACCGCATCGAAATCAGTTCAGCTAAACATGAGATAATCTCGTACAAACATACACACAGGTCAAACAGAGGACCTCCTTTTTTGAAGTCGGTTAAAAAACAAAATATGTATAACTTTTTTTTATTTCCAGGTATGGAACGTGCGAAGTCAACGTCAACTAAGCCTACTAAAGCATCACAAGTCGAAAGTCCATTGGTGTTCATTTTCTCCTGTCCCCGAGCGATCCAACCGCAACTCTATGACGTCATCACCCCATCCCGTGCAGTCGCCGTACCACTTCCCTTCCACGCAAGACGATGACGATAGTGAACAGCCGCCATTAGTACTCGTTACCATGGCAACGGAGATTGTTTGGTGGAATATTACGCAGGTTATGAAGGCGCAGAAGTTTAAGATGGGGAAGAGGTTAGTGTTATTCTGTGTTGGATTTAATCTAGAGGTAGAATTGGTTGTTAAATCACCACTTGTTATTTAGTAGCCACTTTTTGTAACTGTTTAAGTTTTTCATTCGATGTGAAAGTATTTCAGTATTGTCCTTTCCACGTCATTCTAAAAAATAATAATTCATGTGGGACATTAAAACTTAATTACATTATGTATTTGGGTATACCTTTAAAATGACAAGGCCCTTATGCTTACTTACTCCATTTGAACAGGCATTTAATTAACTAATTCTAATAGGACTTCTTATACAAACACTTATTAAACAAATACTCCTGCTTCATGCAATGATTTATTAAATGAGAACCATCTTTTCAGAACGTACAATGTTATGTCACCGATTGGCAGCCCGCTAGAGAACAGAGGTGACACTCCCAATGCTAACAACAGTTCTAATACGAGCGCCGCCGCACATTGCAATTTCTTCTTCGGAGACGGGTATGATATGCCGCAACAATGCTGGAAAGCTATCTGGAAGAAGAAAACGTGAGTACACTGTTTATAAGGAAAAAAAAAACAATTTAATTTTATTTTAACTACATAAGGAAACATTGTTGACAGACAGACATTTGTTGCTAGGGAGTTTGTTGCGCCACTTCTTCCCAGCTAAAATAAATAGGAAAAGTGCAATTTAGCATATTGGAGCTTCAATTAAAGTTTCATCAACTTTAATAATCTCTCGAGGATCGATTCATTATTAGAACCTCATGAAATAGTTAATGTCCGTGTCTAAAGCAAACACATAACTCATAATTCAATTTTTACAGGTGCAAACAGGGTTCAAAAAGGAAAGAAATCTTAGCCTGCATCAAACTATCAGGTATGAATGCGAAGAGGCTGAGCCACGACGATAAATTCTCCTGTTTTGTCACAGTCGACAATCCCGGCCATATTCACATCATGAACGTAATGCGGACGAATAATACATAGCATACGATCACTGCCATATTGTGCGCTATGTGAAGCAATATTCATGTCACTTACATCCTTTTACCGCTAAGAACCAAGTAAATAGGTTTTATTCAAAAGGTTGTGCCAAGCGTTCCATTTCTGAACGGATAATGTTGTGTCACTTCTCGCAGGGTTGTGATTGGTCGATGTTATTTGTGGCCAGTTGTATGCTATAGAGTGTGGATTTATAGAGAATTTAAAATGCCAAATAAATTAATGAGATTATCTTATGTATAGGTACAGTCAAAACACAATCAATGCAAATAAAATGGTGCTAGATTCTATACAATTCATAATTTTGTTAAAAGAGACCGAACTGACAGTTATTAGTGCCAAATGATTTACTCAATTAAACCTAAAATAGAATTATTGTATCTAGGGATGGGTACGTGAAGGGTCGTTTTAGCGGTAAAAGGATAATAAACTATTACATATCAATTAATAAAGACGACTATATTAACTATCTGCTCAATGAAATACTTAAGGACTAAACACTGCCTTCAATGCATTTATTTTTAAATAGTGAAATAATACTCGTAACATTATTGTTTAGAAAGTGCCCGCGGTTATATTACTTACAATATTAGGTGCTATTATTATTGTCACAAATTGTAATCAATACGTAAAGTGAATACTTTTTACTGGAAACTTACAAACATTTTATTGTTTTATAATACTTTAAATGAGTAATTTGATTATTACTCCACATTACTCGGGAGCGTAAATGACAAGTATATACTAAGCTAGAATATTTTTTGAGATTCTCATTTCTCTGTGCTAGTCCTTTGCATTTTTTCTTAACCACACATCAATGAATATTGCTTTACATAGCTATGTACTTATTTTATAGAATAGTACACTTTAGTATGAGTTTATTGTAAAGTCAATCCCACCAGTAGTGGTATGCTCTATTTGATTTGGGTAGACTATCACCACATTAGTTCAAATTAAATTATTTTTTAATCCTTTGACTAAGTAGATGCAATTAAATAAACACTGCATGTGGGTCCCAGATCAAAACTTACTTTAATTTGAATGGTTTTTTTCGATAGTTATTAATTAAAATCAATTATTTCTTATGATTATGTACGAGTATGTAAGGGGTTTTGTGTATTTAACCCTGAAGATATTCTAAAAATACATGCAATAAACTTATGAATTTTTGAATGCAGGTGACTATTGCTTTGTTAAAAAATTCGGCTATCTCTAAAAAATATCTGTTTTTTTGGGGCTCAAAGGTTACGAACGAGTTATGTGCCATTTTTCGGCTTTTTAGAAATAATTAATAAATCTTTAGGTTAAAGGAGGAAAAATGAAATATGTTTATTCTTTTGAACAATTAAGAGTACATACGTAAATAGAGCTCACTTTGTTTGCTCACCGTACTTTAGATGCCCAGAACAATTCCAATATACTCTATACGTAGGGCAATTCTTATATGTAATTATGTTAAGTCCATGATAGATCTCCCTGTTAAACATAATTTTGTAATTTTTATGAACTAAATAATGTAATGGTGCTTAATAATAAGACGTAGTATATAAACGTTCATATTTACCGACAACTATAAATTCAAATAAATTTACGACTGCTTTCAGCTAAAACATAATGGGAATCGAAATGAAATTTTATCAAAATCCATAATGTCACAAATCTAGAGCATTTATACTGGAAACAGCATAGTACCATCGCTCTAGAAATCTTTTTCACATTATAATCACGCACAAAGTTACCTACTATTAATACTTATTTTGACAAGACGTTTCAGGCTGTATCCCTATTAAATGCTCTAGGTTTAAGAACTCTTTGAACATCAATGTATCATGAAAAGCTGACGAAAAAAAAATACTTTGTGGTCAAGCATCAAATCCTAGGGTGCTAGATGTAAGAAGATAATTTTTAACAGGATTTATTTAAAAGAGGAAAAGATAGAACAAAAATGAACAACAATATAACCATAAAATGTACATAAACTAATTACTTATTTAAAGTTGTCGGAATTTTATACATACAGTAAAATATTCTGTGTACAGATAAGAATATGAAAATGAGACTTTAGCCTTTATTGCAGTGGTTAGATTCGAAATTTTGTGATTATTGTAGAAAATTATAGCTTTATCTTAGTTTTATGCCACTGCACAGTAAGGTTAATCAAAAATTCCCGCCCAAAAATGTGGTCGTACATATTATAATAAATATAATAAAAGAGTTCCGTAGTTATTAATGTTATAAGAAATATCTCGCATTGTGTATCCAAGATCCGCCTAGTAGGCAAAATCAACGAATAAATACTACAGAGGATTGTTGAACAATTTGTATTTAAAAGTGGCTCGAACAATAAATATACTGATAATTTGATGCCATTAATGGCATATTGATTTCGCTTTGTTTTTCAGGAGTATTTATGTCCATTTTCTCCAAAACAATTGAACTGAGCAGTAATCTCTTGTCTGCGGAACTTTTCCACTAGAATTTATGCTCAATTCGTGTTTTACAATATGTACGTATTTTTTACAATATATTTAAAAATTATATTCAATTCAGCATAATTAATCAATAACAATGCAATTTAAAAATTTTACCGTCTCAAATTTTCAGCTAACATCGAAATTATTTTTTATTGAAGTGATTGATGATTGGTTTTGTAATAAGGAAAATATTTTAAATATATTTTTTGATAATACGTTATTTTATTTTTAATACATATATTAAAAAATCTGTAGTTTTATTACTTATACGTTACCCTACGGTGAACTTCTTTTTTCATCTTCACTATCGTACGAGGTCAAGTCTGACGAATACTACGCTGAAAACCGCATTAGAATCTGTTCAATCAAATGTGGGATAATGGCACACAAAGACGGGCTAAACTGAAAACCTCCTTTTTTAAAGTCTGTTATAAATTAATTGGGGGACTTTACCATAGAAAATGCGGATGGATCCCAGCCTTCAAAAGATGGAAGATACGGTAGGACTTAGGAGTGCATAAGAATGTACATAATTATAGCGAGAGTACATAGGGATAGTATGAAACCAAGTACATACATAGGGAGAGAACAAATGGAAGCATATTGGGAAGTACTTAAAATGTGTGTAAAGAGTGTGACGACAAGAATAATAGGATTACGGGAATGCCACTTTTTTTTCGCTCCGATCATTTGCGCTGTAGGGGGTTACTTTATTTATTCCGTAGACACGAGTCTTTCAGTCGAATAAATAAATGTTTTTTTTATATTGCAACACAGTTTGTGTGACCCACCGCTAAATGAAATTACCGGTGATTGTTTTTTTTTTTTAATATAATAAAACCAACAAAATGATTCTGGTATCTTCAGTCTTCTTAGAAATAAATTAAACATATCATTATTTAATCATCATACTCTTTACTTTATCATACATTAAACACAAATGCTAAATCCTTTTCCCTGTGAGACGAGACCTGTGCCAAGCAGTGAGACGATAAAAAGGCTGTAACATGACATGAAATTGCATTTAATCATTCAGTTTCGGTCGTGGTCGAAAATCGTATGTCATTGATGTAAAAGCAAAGCAATCAAAACATTTCACAGAATTTATTACTTACCCAATTTTGGACATTACAAGGTTTATTCTAATAAGCTGGCAACATTATTTCTTTGCTCGTTTGCTTGTCAAACATTTTAAACTAACGTATTTTTGGAATCGGCTGTCGGTGAATTTTGATTTTATTCTTTTGATGAGTAAATAGATTTATCTCTATTGAGTGTTTCTCGTGTTTATATTAATGAGAAAACTTATGTTTTTACTGATAGCTTTTGATTTCTAAGAATTGCGTAGCTAGTCGGTAGTGATTTAGTGAAAGTATGGCCCAGTTCAACTATTTGAATGAAATAAATAGTTTGGCGACAATGGATGGGCCGATTACTCGAGGCCCTCTTCAGCGTTGGGCAAAGAAGTCCAATAGTGAGAACATAAATCCATTGAGTACTTCTTTCAAGAACCATTCGAACGTGAACTTGAGTACTTGCAACCAGTCGATGCAAAAGTTGTCTCTATCTGCGAATCAAAGTTGCAACAATAGCGTGCTCTCTAGTAACAAGACTCCAACGCGTAATGACAACAAGAAGGGCAAGAAAACACCATCCAAGAACAAATCTCCAGGTAAAGTTGTTAATAAACAATGAATTGATAGGAATTGTTTGAAAAGTGGCATGCCGTAGTTTGAAAGCTGTTTAGGCCCAGCGTGTGTGTTTGCTTCCTTTGTTAAAGTTAATATAGGGGACAGTGAGGCTTATATTGGTGGGCTCCATTGTAGTTAGTTTGCTTTGCGGCTAGGCTGCGAAATTAGAGGGTAAATATCCATAATTTGTTGTAATTAACTGGCTGCCTCATTACATTAATAAGTAAGCATCAAGTCTTGAAGGAAAAGTTATCCGTCTATACCTTGCAGGTCGTTCTACCACGCCGACTCCAAACAAAGCATCCAAGACTCCGAACAAAGCTGACAGATTTATACCATCAAGGAGTAATTCTAACTATGACTTGTGCCATTATATGGTAAGTTTTAATGAGTTAAAATGACCTAAGGCTGTTACAGCTTTCTTAAATAGGTATAAGAAAGAACAAAATATCTTAAAAACTACATTTTTTTTATAGAAAGGTCAAGCTTGTTAGTTTGGACTTGAAATAATAATCATGTCTGTTCTGTATCTATAAAACCTTGACCTATTTTACTTACAACATTTCAAAAACACCAGAACTAAAACTTTTGATATAACTTTCAATTACAACATTAAAATCTTTGTAAATTAAATTTCAGTTCTTATTGTTACATTACATTTACAGCAATTTATAATTAAATAACACATTCAACTCTTTTAGCTGAGCCGTGATGAAGATAAGAATGAGGAAGTGGTTCCCCAGACTGCAACGGGTGAGGCTATCGGTCGAGCTCTCACTGACACGGAGCCTGGTAGACTGCTGCAGTACACCTGCAAGGCTCCCGCTGCTCCCGAGGGCTACCAGAACAGACTTAGAGTTGTGTATTCACAGGTATATCCGCTTGCTTTTACTTACATTATGCTTTTTACTAACATTTTTGTCTGATGGTATAACAATTTGCCTCATCATCAAAACCACTTTATATCGTTCTTATAGTTCATCTTTTTTACATTATTGTTGCATTAAATTGGTCCTTTGGAAACTTAAATATAATAATTGCTGGTGGTGTCTTCTTGTTTGAGATCTTCCATATGCATATGTATAATGTTATCCACATACTAATCTTTAATCTTTGTACAAACATGCAACTTACTACAGCGACTGTATACTACCTATGAAGCAGATTTTGTGAAGTACTAATAATAAAATGTATATTTCAGGCCAAAGTTCCATCATCAGTAAAGAATACAACAAGATACATTCCTCAGGCTCCTGACAGGATCTTGGATGCACCTGATATTTTGGATGATTACTGTAAGTACAAAGAAGGCACCAAACAGTAATTTTGGAACTGTTTTTTTTTTTCTCTGTTGGGAAGCTAGACTATCCTCGTAGTAGTATTTTTGATCAGATGCTGGAGGTAGTGTTCACACGACGCGAGTAAACCGCAGGCAACAGCTAGTTCCAATATACAATGATGAAAAAGCCATTTTCAAGCTGGTTGGCATTACATATACTCAAAATGTTGCCATACTCACATTCTGTTTTCTAAATAACAATCTACAATAAATAACATTTATTTTCTTTTCTCACAGACCTCAACCTCGTTGACTGGAGCTTATCAAACATTCTGGCCGTGGCACTAGGAAACTCTGTTTACTTATGGAATGCAGCCACCGGCCAAATAGAGCAGCTTTTGACTCTAGAAGGTTCCGAGACTGTTTGCTCCGTACAATGGGTGCAGGGCGGTGGTTCCCATCTGGCTGTGGGAACTTCTGCAGCCACTGTGGAACTGTGGGATTGTGAGAAGATTAAGAGGTTGAGGGTATGTAGATAATCACTGTATATTACTATCCATATTATGTCAATTTCTCTATATAAAATACTGCACAGTTTTTGTGTCACTAATGCCCGTTTTCACCGACAATCTCTTAACGTTTCCCTAACTAAATGTCACTTAGAACAAGGGTTTCCCCAATACTTATAGGTTAAAAGGGACACTTAAGCTTTGGTGAAAACGAAATTCGTATAAAGTGTTCCCTTAATGCTCTTAGGGGATCCTTAAGTTTAGGTATTTGTTGGTGAAAATGGGCATAAGTTCACAGTTCCCGAAATTACTGTAATAAAAAAAATCAAATTCTTGCAAAGTATGTGCCTGAAATTTTATATCCTTTTTTAACCGTCATCTCTTGATCCTTTTTCAACAATGTTGCGGTCGGTGGGCGTCTACTCCCTTTTACCCTCTTTTTGGAGCCAATTTTTTTTACCCAGGTAATGGACGGTCACACTGGGCGAGTGGGTTCCCTGGCGTGGAACATGTACATCGTGAGCAGCGGCGCCCGCGACGGCAACATCGTGCACCACGACGTGCGGCAGCGGGACCATGCTGTCGCCACCATACATGCGCATACACAGGAGGTATCACATCACACGTTCCTTTACAACCATTGCCAATATTCTATTTATCTTTTCAAACTCAAAGCATTTTTTTTATGTTTCAAATTGGCGTATAAGGGCCAATCTTTCGAAACGTCAATTTAGTTACACGGTAAAACTCCATGGACACTTTTTTTTTCAGGATGTTTATGGCTCTAAAACAATTGTTATCTGCGAAACATTAAATGTTGTATTGTTTTCAGATTTGCGGGTTGAAATGGTCCCCTGACGGTAAATGTCTTGCTTCGGGCGGCAACGACAATTTACTCAATATCTGGCCAATTGCACAAGGACAGCACTACTCGCAAACACAGCACCTGTATTCATTCAAGTAAGTTGTTAATATTTACTTTCTTGTCATTCTATTATACACTTTATTGGCCGTTGCATAAGTACACTCAACTTGTATTTCGAGTATTAGTAGTAACATAAATGTTTGGCGTAGATCAGCGTCATAAATAGGCGTTCGGATGTATCGTATAGAGCGACTCCGACTCGCACTTGGCCGATTTTTGGGCCATTGCAAAGATGAACTATACACTGTACATCTCGTATTTCTAATATATAAGACAAATCTTTCGCAAATTAATGTATTTTATTTTAAATAATTTCAGTCAGCATTTGGCAGCAGTGAAAGGTCTCGCGTGGTGTCCGTGGAGCGCGGGCATCCTGGCGAGCGGCGGCGGCACGGCCGACAGAACTATACGTATCTGGAACATCAAAACTGGGGCCAATCTTAACACTGTCGATACTAAGTCACAGGTATCATGTAGCTTTATGATGTAAATTGTGTTTTATCATGAAATCTAGAGTCTGAAGCAATGAATGGCAATGGGACTTATTTCAAACACTTTGTGAGGTTCGCTAAATTGGATTTACAGCCAATAAGAAAAACATTGATTTTGAACTCTCCACATATTACCGCATTTCTTGTCTTTATATTTCTCACACTTGAACAATAACTTTTTTATCGCAAGCTGTTTCGAAGTCATTCTGTTTAATGATGTTATAAGATACATGATCTATTAGTATTGTACTCTAAATTCCACCTTTTCAAACCACCATCCGCCATTTATACATAAACAATAACTATATCTGTACACCACAGGTATGCTCAATAGTATGGAGCACGCACTACAAGGAGCTGATCTCAGGTCACGGCTACGCGAACAACCAGCTGGTGATCTGGAAGTACCCCGTGATGTCCCGCGTGGCGGAGCTGAGCGGACACATGGCGCGGGTGCTGCATCTCGCGCTGTCGCCCGACGGCACCACCGTGCTGTCCGCCGGCGCTGATGAGACTCTGAGGTATGTAAACCCATATGATTAAGTGGCATCTTTCTTCTTTCTAATCCACTTGCATAAAAAACACTATTGAATTTTTAGATTGTACTAGCTTCCGCCCGCGGCTTCGCCTGCGTGGTATGTTGATAACAAGTCCTATGTTCATTTTAGTACCACCAAGAATATGTGTACAAAGATTCATGATGATCGGTTAAGGCGACGAATTGGTCAACAATAATTCCATAACCGGCACGCGCATCTAAGGCGCCAAAAGGGGTCGGAGCGTCTGAGCGGGGCGAGGATAACAATACGCGCGCTAGCTTATAACTAAAAGTCGTAAGCGACAAAATGGTTTTGTAATTTTATTATTTAGAAATGATAATTTGATAAAAATTCCTTCTACAATTTTAAAGAGTATGTATATACTCAACTACTAAAAAAGTTAAGAGGCTTAAATCGGTCCCGTTTGCCCATAATATGTGAATCTCTTTTTAAAAAGAGGTATGTTTGATATATTTTTCTCTGTTATAAAAGTTACCTAATCATGTTTCTACGTCTAACAAAATAAGGTTTATATCATGAACTTTCAGGTAACCAAGTTGTATTTTGATCCGTTTTGTATTTACTGAGAAAAATTGAGATCCTTGGCGCCAAAAATTCCAATTCGTCCTCTTAAGCAGTTTTTTCGTGAAAGCGTAGCAAACAAACGGACTCTTGCATTTACAATATTAGTAGGGATCGATAGTATTGATTGAAGAAATGGGTTGTAGAGATTATAAACATTTTCAACAATCGCTACAATGCAGTTGTATTTTTTGGCGATACCACAACCGACTATGAAAAAGACTGCAGCATTTTGTAAACTAATTTTATACTTTCAGGCTGTGGAAATGTTTCATGCAGGACCCCTCAAAGAAGAAAGAACCAACTGATTCGAAAGCAGCTAAATCACTACTCAATCTTAACTCTTTAATTAGGTAACTCGACGTTACGAGTACACTCTATTTAATTAAATTGACTGACATTGTGATCTTACAATTAGTTTAATTACAACTGTGTTGTACCGCAAGTATTTATGTTGACAATGTTATTATATGAAAATTTCGTATCTTTGTGATTTTTTGACTTACACTTGCATTATATTACAATGCATTGCATGCTTATTAACTAAAAATATTGAATTGTATTTTATAATGAACTTATTCTCGAACGAATAACACTTTTGATGTTGTTGGAAAACGTACTTTGTTACTCGTTTTTGGTTTTTGACAAATCAAGCGAAGTTGAGGTCGTAAAATGAGGTCGCGACTATAAACATTTTAAATTCCATTTCATTTTTCTTACCCTACTGTAATTTCTTTTATTCTTGCCTAATCTTTAATTCTAATTTACCATTTCATTACCTCGGCTTCCTTGTTTTAAGGACTGTACAACTAACTTGTTTAGCTATCTGTACCGTTTGTAAGACTTTAAAGTATGTGTTAAGATGTTTTTAAATATGTAATTTTTACAATAAGATAATAAAGATTTACATTCCCATGTTATTTTTTACTTTGATAGTATTATATAGTATAGGTTTCTAGGTTGTAAGCTATTTCCATGATACATGCCATCAAATTACAAACATATATCTATCAGTTTGAGAAGTGATGCATTTATAATATGGTCGGGAGTCAAGTACCTACCTTACATTTGTGGCCATTGTTTGCACTATGAAAAATGAGTTCCCCTGGCTACAAAGATAAGTCTAAAGTAGCTTTTGTATGTCTATCTTGCAGCGGGATCTCGCAATGATTAAATACGAATAATACAATAAAACAAGTTCATTCATGGTAGTGTAAAAATGTTTTATTATCTAATTCATAAACATTTCAACAATGTGGAATGTAAAAGACCGCGCAAAATAAAAAGGGTAAAAAATATAATAGAAGTGCAATAAAAATGTGCTTAAAATAATAAAAATATAATGCTTTAGTAAAATGTGATGTTATACGAAAATGTTTACAACTTATAAGGTGGAAGCATTGGTGACTAGAACTAAACAATAAATTTTGAAGAACACAAATGCACTGAGCCAGCTACGCACTATATTACAAGCGCAAACAAATTAATACTGATTTAATAAGAAGCTAATCTTACTTAAAATTATTTTGTGATTTTTTCGATTGTAATTTCGCAATAAGTACAGATAAATTGATCGACAGGGCTCAACAGTTCACAATGTTTGACAATTTACCGATAGACATTCTATCTCATTTTGTATGTCATGTTTGGAGCCTTGATCTTTGTTAAGATTATACAGTGCCTTAATCAGATAAATGATAATTTTCAAATAGTGAGTAGCCGGTTTTACATAAATGCAAGAAAGGAACTAAACAAGCAGACATTATTGTCACCTATATCTATCGAACAACCGGTTCGCTTACTGAACTAAATTCATTGTACTTGACACATTCAACTAATCATTGATTCACTATATTGCTTCGATTCGATTTGTTCCTATCGATTATCGATATCTAGCTATTCATATCGATTTTAAATATGACTCGATTATACAAGGGATTGCTGCCATTTATAGTTACCATCGAACACTGATTTTGTATTATATCTAGTACTTTTTCGTAAAATTTATTACGTAACGCTTATTATTTCCATAAAATGGACATAAAAAAATTGCAACCTTTATCGAGTTTAAAATATACGTTCTATTCTATAATAAAATGGGGTTTTCACACATCTAAACATTACATTAGGGGAGAGGCATCGCTCTTTACAAAGTTATCTCACAAACGAATTTAACATCAAACTGCATTCATTGCCAACATCGAACATTTCATTCTAATAATTTAGAAAAACACGCTCATAATAATTTAACGAGAACACATTTCTAGTCTGATTGAGTCACGTTTTCATTACAAAATAACTGTCAACAATCGTCTTCACATTTTCCAAATGTTAAACACATTTCTTTCTAAGCTCTGAGGTTATTATCAATTTAAGTATACAATGTAAGTACACTTTATTCTATACTTATAAACCTAGCTAAATGGCTCATTTATTGTGCTTACACAAAATAAAGGATTAACAATGTTTAAAAAAATATTGGAGTAACTGAGATTCCTCTTCATTATGACTACTTATTATGTTAGCATTGATTAAGTACTAACAATTAAAAATTACGAATCTTAAGGCCTAGCGTCTAAAACACAAATTAATATTATAACAATCGTCGACGTACAGTCGCGACAAGAAACAAACTAAAACGTTTCCAATATACAGATACATTTATTATTCGGGATTGAACATGTACGTATACGCCTACATTAATTGGTTATACCTTTAACATTAAAAGTATTACAACATTCCCATTAATGGATACTTCTATACATTTAAGTACTATAGCTACGCTTAAAAATACATTGTAACGGTTTAAGGCGAATAATACAAAATATTTTTGAAAGGGATGATATGAAATGCGGATAGTACCCGCACACTGCTAACTTGTCGGCCGACAGTTTGCAATTTTTTTTTTAAAGAAAATCATGAGTCCCATCAAAGTATTAAATCGGTCTGATACCGGCTAAATATCTGATCTTTGTGATGTGAGATGTACTACCATTAATTTTCATACTGATTTATGAGCCCATAAAAACTATCGGTCGACTTAGTTTGCATGTACGAGAGCTCTAAGAGGAATTTATATGACAGATGCGCGGCTATGAGAATCGTGAACAGTACTTACTGCTGACATCGCGACGGTACTCGACATTGGTTCGGCGCCGCGCACCAACTGTTCGTGACTACTGGTTAAGGCACCGCCATACTTGAAACTCCTTCGCAAACTAGAGCGGATACTTTTTGCTGAGTCACTTTTGCGTACAAATGATCTTCGAAGGTAGTCTCTGGTTAAGGATAAGGAGTTTCGTGATGTTGACGATCTTGGTCGTGAAGTCCTGGAGTCCGTTTCGTCGGTGATGGTTATAGAGGGTGTTGCGAAAACGCCGCTGTAGTCTGGCGGTTGGGATTCGAGGGATACTAAGGCATCTCGCTCGACGGTCTCGCTGACGGTTATTGGAAGTTGTGTCGTGTCTTCTGCAGGCGATAACTCTGAGCGGGCTGTTGTGATTCTGTGAATTGAATTATAGGTTCAAAAATTTTGTTATTTTATTTTCCTACTCGTTACAAACATATTTCTCAAAACTGCAGAAGGCAAGCTTACCAAAAGCGGCAAAACCTTTCAGGTCCCGTACTGATAGCTTCTTTAGGAAAACCCAAAAATGACTCTTGAGAATGTGGATACCTAAACTTTATCTGAAGTGGCCCTAAACAAATAAAGGATCAAAAAGATATCAATTTGAAAAGATAAAGATACTATCTTTTGACAACGACGTGATTGAAGTAAAAATAACACGGTAATATGTTCGCAGATAGTATGCGGCGATTGAAACTATAGTGTAATTCGAATTTTACCATTGAGACCCTTGAGTAAATTAGCCCTTGATTGTATTGGAGTGTCATCAAGTCACAAAGAAGTCTGTTGGCTTAATACAGACTAAATTGGAGATAATTTTTTTATTTAAACTATAATAACTATCTGAATCTTCATTCGTATAGGACTCGCAGGGTGACTTATTCGTTAATTCGCCCACAACAATTTTGTTTTCTTACATTTTATTTAATTTCCCGTTTAGCACTCGTGGACAAAATGGGCTGAACGAGTTGATAAATAGGTCGATCTCGCATCGATCATAGGTCGATCTGATTTTCGTCTACATAACAGAGAGTATATAATCACTACGTTTTATACATAATGCAAACCGCATTAGGCCCTTTTTTACTGACAACAGAAACGTCAGTTTTTCAGATGGTTTTTAACATCGGTTTTTAAAGACAGCCAGAGCTGATTTTTACTACTTATCTTCACCTTACCTTACCCAAACTTTATAAAGAGGTTACATACCTTCGTAAAGTCCTGAAGCTCCGTCGTATAGTATTAAGCAGCCTCGCCCCCGTGGCAGTAGAATACGAAGGCGGTGGGGTGTACTTGGGCGGCGGATCTGGGGGCGCAGGTGCAGGAGGTGGGGCAGCCCTTCCAGGGGGAAGGGGCGAGTTCGAACCGCCCATCCGAGGACGGTAGAGGTTTTGTATGCGCTGTTTTTGAGAAGTAAAAGTAAATTGTTTAGAGAAATAGTAAACTTGTACATTTTACAAAATACCTAGGTACTTTGTGTACAAAGTAACTTAAGAAGAATTGCTATGACTGCGCAATCCCATTTGATAATTGAGAAAAAAGCTAGTAGCCAGTTGCTGCAACGGTTCTTCATGTACAAAAAGCATTACAACTATTTTAATTATAATTGAAAAAAAAATTGCTTGGACACTAGACTGAGTTAAGAACTGCTATTTCCCCACCACCCAAAGGTAGACTGGGAGAAAACGCCTAAGGCGTTAAGTCCGCCGTTATACTGTTTGTGCAAAAAGTATTATAAATAAATAAATAAGAACACCCTTTTCTTCGGGGGTTCGTAATTTACGATTCAGAAATTAGGGAACTTCTAAGTTCCTTTTTCCTGAGATATCTGAAGTGTTATCTGTAGTCATATCACGTTCAACAAAACCCAAATCATTGCATAGGTAAAGGTACATTAATTATATTAACGTTAACGCGTTGCATAACAAATTACAGTATAATTTAAATAAAAAAAAACAGGTTGTCACGCATTTGAAAACCATTCGTCATCATCCCCCAAATGTTTATCATGAACTATTATCTTAAGGAGTAGGCAATAGGTAGGTACAGGGAGATTGCACAATCTAAAACCCAAATGTCAGTAATGTTTAAATATGGAATATTTCAGAAGGCTTGTTTACCCTCTTGCAGCTGACGATTGTGGTGGCCATCGAAATAACTCGTGACTTCACGCTAGGCACCGAATCCTATATAAGATAAGATTCACTAAGTAGGTATGTTCCAAACTGTCTCCAAAATATCGAGTAGGCACATCTATATTTAGCACACCACTTATCAATATTACTGACGTCAATAAAATCAAGACAAAACAAGTATTATTTTAAACACCGCAATATTTAATTTTAGAACGCTATCACACTTCCGAACAATGACGAGCAAGAATTAATTTATGTAAACATAAAAAAAAAAAGTTTCCATATATATTTAGTTAGCACTGGATTTTCTATTATCACTTATCTATCAGTTAAACCAAATATATTTAAATCCGTGATAAGGTCGTGGGTTCACATTTCGTAATAAAATGTTTTTTGTGTGAAATACTATGACGTGATTCGGGATGAGACTATGAAATCACATGCAACTTGTTAGGTACCTAATCACTACTTTAATATCGAATGTTATGCCTTTATTGTTTTTAACTTATCATTAGGTAGCTGAAGTGATTTTATCTAACGAGTGGGACTTCACGCCATGATCAGATGTCTCTTTATGCAATGAGTAGGTACTCATAGGTACCTATATTAATATATGTGTAAAAGTGGTCGTACTTCAAAGTAATCGGATAAAAGATGGACAATAAATGACAATTTAAAAGAGACATAGATATTGGCAGGACATACAAAAAAGCTTAATGAGCTTAGGTGAAATAATCTGATCCTGACTTTCCCTTATTGTACTTCAATGGAGCGAGTATTTATACGGTGTTCAGAATTATTACCGTACATTTTTTTATGCTGGATCTTTAATATAACACACAAACACATATACATATCTATATATCTATATATATAAAAGAAAGTCGTGTTAGTTACTCCACTTATAACTCAAGAACGGCTGAACCGATTTAGCTGAAAATTGGCAGGGAGGTAGTTTAGAGCCAGGAGAAGGACATAGGATAGATTTTTGTCACCATCCGGGACGCGGGTGAAACCGCGGGCAGAAGCTAGTTATAAATAAATATACAAATCTTACCAGTTCTTCGATACAATCGTTAGTCCCAAAATCCTTGTAGCATTAACAATTAAAATATTTAATACTATCATGCAAACTGTATTATCCTTATTTACACTAATTAATAGCTCTGTTTAAACAAACTTGCGAATTATTCTATTCATATATACTGTCTAATTATTTACACTCATTATTATGTTAGTGAGGTATTTTAGATTCAATGTCGAGGTAAACTGAGGTATTATCTAATAACGGTTAGAAAAAAAGGTAAAAAGGTTAGAAATGTGATATTTCTTATGGCTTATGACAAAATCTCTAAAAAGCAAAATCAATAGATAGATCGAATATTAGAATACGGCGGTGACACATTTAGGTATATGTTTTAACTTACATCGAGTATATCAGGAGGTCCCTTGTTCATATAGCGCCACGTTTGTATGAAGGCAGCGACGGGCACTAGGAGTAACGCTCCTTGTTGCATAAACACTGCCACTTGTCGACTCCATACTGGCCAGTAGCTAGAAAGAAAAAGCTTATTAAGATGTGCGTGGGTTTACTTTTTAGCCACATTGATTCTTGTAGTTATCTTTATAACTGTCTACAGCTCCTTCAAATGTGAAGAAATGCAGAACTTATCAAAAGCAGATTTATCTTTAAATCAGTAATGGTCTGGCTAACTCGTGCTTCGAAACCACTACATCTCATGTATGAACTCTTCAAACATAAAATAACTGTTTTCCCCGTTTTCCGGCCAAAGCTACTGAACCGATTTAATTTGAAATTTGATACACAATTAAAAGCCAAAGAATGGACGTAAGCCACATTTTATCTGAGTGCGGGAAGTTCCCACAAAATATAGACAGTAATTCTAGGATGTAGAAGGTATAGATTTTCCTTTCTACGTTTAACTCACCCAACAGGTTTCCTCCAACTATACATCTGTTTCTGCTGGCCCACTCGGAAATCCATTACGCAAATTGCCTGGAACAAGAAATATATTTTACTCCAAAATCCTTAGGGGAAACATCTTCAAATGAACCTACTTATGTTTTATCTATACTAATATTATAAAGCTGAAGAGTTTGTTTGTTTGTTTGTTTGAACGCGCTAATCTCAGGAACTACTGGTCCGATTTGAAAAATTCTTTCAGTGTTAGATAGCCCATTTATCGAGGAAGGCTATAGGCTACTTTTTATCCCGGTACGGGAAGTAGTTCCCACGGGATGCGGGTGAAACCGCTGGCAGAAGCTAATATTTAATAATAAAAAATGAGGTCAAAACCACAATTGCGGTTAGCAAAGTAGTCATTACTGTTTGATATTAATAATGTCAGGACACCCTCAGGACACCCTTTCACACACGGTCGGTTAGCCCCATGCTAAGTTATTAATTAACTTGTGTTATGGGCGCTAACACAACTGATAAACTACATATAGCTACACATATACATATTTATAAATACATATTGTAACACCCAGACCATGGCCAACAAGCATGCTCATCACACAAATGTCGACCGAACCGGGATTCGAACCCGGGACCTCAGGTTCGGCAGTCCGGCATGGTGATCATTGCGCCATCGAGGTCGTCAAAATTAATATTTATAGTTATTATTTATAGTTAACAATTAACCAGCTTAAATGAAGGTTGTTATGCATTCAGTCTCAATAGCTCTGATATCTGACATTGGACAATGGACATAAATACAGATTACGGGCAACAGGCCCAGCATAGATGGTGTCCAAATGTGTTATCCCGACTTCACCTTTACACATATCACTTAACACATCCCTATAGGAACACTTACACACAAGAGCACCGGCAGCACCACGGTCCAAGTGAAGCTGAGCAGCGCGGCTAGCGTAGCGGACAGCCTGGTACGCGAGGAGTACAGCGCTGCCACCACCACGTCGGGCGAGTAGGGCCGCCCGCGTACCACGAAGACACCGGTCGCCAGCGCCACTTGAACCACACACTGCCACCACGACCCCACCCAAACGTAGTCCATGAAGTGCACTATGCGGATACCAGCCTGTTAAGGAAAAAAGTATGACAAATGATGGAGAAATCGTTGAACTTGCGTAAAATTAGGAGTTAAAAAAATATTTATTTTATCTCCACAAATTACATATCAGCACATACAAAAGATCAGCTGAAAGCAATTTGGTCCAGTTCATAACTTGTAATTTGTAGAATTTATAACAGTCGGGTATAGAACCTCTTTTTTTGGAAGTCGATTAGTCGATAGAAAAGTAGAGCAACCTAAAAACGTGCAATTGTAAGAACGCGACGGTGTCATCGGGAGCATGCTGAAGTACTTTTCCATATTCGGAATGTTGACGCATTGAATCAGTTCCGCGCGTCAGACTTGCGGCTTGGAAATATCCCTTAACCTAACATAGTTACTTCTATGAACATATAATGATAAACAGCCTAGGATCCCAAATAGGTCTTTGGAAACTTTAGGATGACCGGTTGTGACCTATTTGGAGATGCATGATGTTCCAATGTGTAATTATTCTCCCTAGTGTAGAGTTTTCCACACCTACGCTTGGTCAATGAATTAGATTAAAGAGCGTTTTAATCCTAGCACACATGAGCATGTAACGCAACAAATCAAATAATATTATACAATAAATAAGTAATACATGCAAGTATCTAGGTTAAATACAAAACATATTAGGGCCATTAATTAAAGTTTACACAACCAGTTCAATGAAATCTGGAGTAACCAGTTTGACTAAAGCTTGTTCATTAAGAATTCGAGGTACTTGTAAACTAAATCACTATCACTTTAACACATTAAAAGTATGATCTTACTGTTTTATTTTCAATTTTACACCGATTTACACGAGACCTTGACATCACACCTTACCTTGTATATTCGATCGATATGGGAAAAATAACACATGCCCTTATAAAACTAAAAGCATCATCATATTCAATTACATAATTAATGAGCTCAGTCAATATCTAGCCTTGTATTATTTCCCAGACTGACAAAAACTATTTTATAAAAAAAAACGTTTAGAAAAATGAAATTGTAGATCGTTAAGTTACATTCAAAATTAACATAAGTTTTCTGCATGCCACCCAAGAAGTATTGTATTTAGCACGTTTTAGTTCTCTCATCCTATGCCTTATAATCAAACTCGCATATTCTTTAATTTCACCCGCATCCCGTGGGAACTACTTCCCGTACCGGAATAAAAAGTAGCCTATATCCTTCCTTGATAAATGGGCTATCTAACACTGAAAGAAATTTTCAAATCGGACCAGTAGTTCCTGAGATTAGCGCGTTCAAACAAACAAACTCTTCAGCTTTATAATATTAGTATAGATTAGTCTCTAAATACCTAGTTATAGTTATCGGCACGGATATTGAGCCCTGACCTTCACCTGCGCAGAAGCGATTTATTGGTTTATTGCCTTATGTGTACAGTGCGCAAAGCGATCCCCACTCTTCCGCCGAGAGCTCAATATCCGTGCCGATAACTATAAATAGGAATCTAAGTAGATTGGAAAATATATTGCACGGACTTCTAAAGGTTATCAAGATGCGGTTATCCCACGGTAAAATCAAGAACAAAGAATTTAAACACAAAATTAAATAGTTATAATAAGTTTGACTTACATCAGTACTGAGCAGCAGTCCCATAGCCAGTCCAAAAACGCAGCTTAAAAATGTGATGGTAGTCTCCCAGACTTTAAGGGCTTCGGCATTAATCGCCATAATACCGGTGATTACGCAGTGCCATATCGCCAGCTGTTGAGCTATGCCGAACATTATTATGATGAAGTAGAATATCACCGCCCATGCTGGAGACAGCTAGAAAGAAACGGTTTTGGTTAGAATAGTAGAACAAGAACTTTGTTTGGTGGGAAACCAAATGAGCCTTTTGCTGCGGGTGCAGCGTGAGGGAGTGTCATACTGCACCATGTGTCTTCTCTAACCCTCTGTGTATGTACCAGGGCCACGGTAACTTTTTCAAACAATCTCTTTTAGCTTAGGGTTATTTAAAACGGGATTTTAAATTCATGATTAAATGTAGTGACTTTATGATGTAATGAATGGAGAGTTTGTTAAGAATACTTGAGTTCTTTAATAATAATTACATCGACGTCCTTCATCTATTGGAGATTTTATACTTTGTTTACTGAGCATACCGACAAAGAGCATGTTTATTTCGTTTTTGTATAAACTCACGATACCCTACGATTACCGATTACCCTCGCGTTACTAAGTTACAGATGACCAAATTTAATGCAGACCTCATTCCGATTCGTAACTAAACAAAACACACTTAGTGCAAATTCCTCAATATTACGATAATCCCAAACAAGGCTATTCCAACAAACAATTACACTAGTTTCATACAATCGTAAAACATTCTAGGCTAAACAGAATCAAGGTCGTAATCCATATTTCAAAGAGTTGGCCATAAAAAGATATAAGAATCGAGGTGTGCAAACTTCAATAAAAGTTTACAAGGAAATAATTGGAACACATTGTATAATATTTATTAGTATCATAGCACGCGAGTATGAAGAATCAATACAATACCTCTATATTATGAAAATCTTATGTAATTTTTGTCATTGAGTAATTTGGATTGCATTGCATTTTTTTTGTAACATTGCAAAGTATTAAATTATGGATTATGTGTGTCGGATTTACATTTTATGTCTATGATTAGACCGAACATAGCTATAAAACCTTGTTTTTATAAACAAAATACGTAATTGAAAGTCTGAAAGGTACCGACGAGACAAGATCAACACTGCATTTCTAATACAAGCTTGATCGAAATTTTGATCGAAGTTACCGCGGCCCTGGTACTTAAAGGGCTCTTAAGGGTACTTTAAGGCATATGGTGGGTTTTAGTCAGTAAGATTTTGACACTCCCCCACATTGTATTCACAGTGGGAGGGGTTATCTGATGATCTAATACCACAGAATAGAGGAGCAAACATGACTTCACGAGAGTACAGTTGCAGACATTATTAAACGTTTTTTTAACTTTTGTCAAAAGTTTATATTCATAGCTTGCTATGATTGGGTTGCACAAATGCTTAATGCAATCATAGAGTGATAACAATTCTGATATGTTATTAATAGTTTATGATAATGCTTTTGATCGCTTACCAAATTAGCGGGTAGAACAGCAAGAGTAGCGGGCACGATCTGTGTTGCCAGCTGCAAAGGTTGCCACCCGCTGAGTGTTCGTGCGGTGTTACCAGTCTTCCATACTGTAACTCCCACTAAACTGCCGTAATGGCCCATGTAGCGAACGGGAGTTGAAACCACGTTACCAGGCATGGGTTCCGTAATTGGCCACAAGAATTGAGTTGATTTAACCGTTTCTGTAATAAAAAATAACAATTTAAATTTTTATTTACCTACTTTCTGTTTACTTTACATACATCTTAATTCCTATCAGAGTATGTGATTAATCTACAGAATAAAGCAATAGTTTTCCATTAATATTAGTTGAAGTTTTTCCTGTATTGTATTTATAATTACGACGTTTAGGTACATAAATCATGGAAGTTATGACTTGAGGTGTATAAAATAGAAATAAAATATTGCAGTTGCTTTTGGATCCTTGACGCTAAATAGGTAAACTCATTAAAACTCGTGCATGGTAAATATAAATATGGTGGTAATTCTTAATTTTAGTTTCGATGATGTTGATAATTATCGAGAACAATGCATTACAATGTCATACAAATTATCGTACGTCATCGTCACGCCGATTAGTACCTGCGGTTACCACATAGTAAATAAATACGTAGAATGCAATTAGATGCATATCAGACGACTGCAACACCTACATTTTACAATTATTTAAGTGTGGACCGAGGTTTAAACTTGCATCCTATTTCATATCAATACACGTGTTGTTACATTATTTAATGTTCTTGTGTAAAATACGGCTCAAAACTTAGTATAGGTATCGCGAAAACAGATTCCTAGATGTTTTCTTTTACTTTAATGTTTAATAGTTCTGGATGGAGAAATAAGCGTCAAAATAAGGTCGAATGAGTGACTGACCCCATTTCAAAAGTAATGGTATAATTTGAATATTACACAGTACATAGAATACACCAGTGGCGAGGCGTCCTTATAAGCCGATTCCCATCAGCTTCCCTTTCGAATTTCAAGAAAGAAGCATAGGTATAAGTTATAATATAGGTATAGGTATAATTAATATAATCATTTAAACCACACAATTTAAATATGTAGGTATAACAAAACGCCTACCACCGTAAAAAAATTGTCTATAAATTACTTGAAACATTTTGCTCCTACTAAACAAGCCGCGGCTTCCTCCTCCATACAAAACTACGCTTGCGTGACGTCATCCACGCCGCGCCGCGCGATGTTCGCGGCATATGGGCGAGCGGTAAGCCGGCTCACGAAGCGGCTTCCGCCAATCAAAACTCGCGAGTGAACGAGAAAGAACGCGTCAAGAGTAGAGTAGCTATATCTGTCTACGCGCGAGTGACAGCGCTTAGAGCTCTCAAATATGTAAACAAACAAATCAGACAAATATTCACTCTCATTGTTCTTATTTTGTTTTAGATAATACCATTAACAATTTGTTCTTTGTATTACTTAATTTAATTTATTAGTGTGTGTATCATTTGGAAATAACATAGTTCGTGTGTGTACAATATTTTATGTTAAAGTGTTTTAATTACATGATGTCAACATAGATGGCGTTGTGCATTTTTATTAAAATCCTGAATCGCGGTGTTAAGATTCTCCGCGATTTAATGACCCTAGTTGTGAATTAATAGTTTTTTAAAAAGTAGTTGTCAGTATCATTACTCCCTACTAATCCCCGCGATCGCACTGTGTGACCTGGTACTCAGTACAAGTACAGTACTGCAGCGTGTGTAGGTACCTAGTGAAAAAATAGAGGTATCTACGTTAAAATGAGTTACTTTGATACGTAGACAGTTGGCATCAGGTTTCTTTTTAGTGTACCTACTTTTAAAACTTAACTAGGATAGCATTTATCGCATTAGACTGTTTTCCGACGACAGATTATTTACTTTAGGAAGGAACTTATTTTTCAAGGTTAAGTTTTGAGAATAAAAACATGTTATAAAACTCGGGCACGCGGCTCGTTTGAATTACCTACCAATATTACGTCTATATTAAAATTACTAACGTCCTGACGGATAAATACCTACCTACGATAAATATCAATGGCTAACAGGCCGTTGTAAATTAAATACTTAAAATGTATTGTTTCTAGTGCCAAGTTTTCTCAGATTCTAGTAGTTAATATACCTAATTAAAGATAATAAAGTTTTATAGATATTAATAATCTGCCGAATTCCTCGAGAAAACATGTTCAAACTATCAGTCTCTCAGTCAGTGCTAAAAGGTGGACTGAGAAATTACCTCTCCCCCCCCAGTTTTTTTTTTTGCTGCGGCTTCCCTATTTCATTAAACCACCCTTCGCCACTGGAATACACCATTACTGCAATTTACATTAAACATACTAAACGAGCATTCTTTAATATTAGTACGACAGACGAAGCGTAGAGAATTGGCCGCGAAATTAATATTGCACACCGCACATTTGAATTTCGCGATAAATGCAGTAAACCTTAAATATGTAGATTTCACAAAACATTGTTACAGCTGCGTACTTGTGAACTCTGAACCTATAAAATTATTGGGTAGATAGAAATAATGCGATTTATTCATCTATACTAATATTATAAAGAGGAAAACTTTGTTTGTTTATTTTGGTTGTAATGGATAAACTCAAAAACTACTGGACCGATTTGAATATTGTTTCACCATTAGAAAGCTATATTATCTGCGAGTAACATAGGCTATATTTTATCCCGGTGCGGGCAGTAGCTCCCACGGGACGCGGGTGAAACCGCGGGAAAACGGCTAGTGACTATATAATTGCATTGCATTTTAATTTGTTTTTAGAAAGAAGCTTAGCTATAAGTCCAGATTATGAAAAAATATTGGATGTCTCTTGTAGTTCTTAAACAGTGTTTTTTTTTGGTGTTAAGAAATTAAGTTAATAAAATCTAGGTTAACAGGTAAAACTCACCGAAACTACCCGGTATATAAACGTAGCCATAATTCTTCAATATTTGCACGCAAGTGTTGGCCAAAAACGATCCCAGTAACAACACGGCGAATGTAAATGCCACTATACACGCACTTTCCTTCTGGAGTATTACATTAGTCTTATTTTTGGCGTTTTTGTGTGAAGTAAGCTGCATTATACAGGCACCAAGGAGACCCCAAGTTAGAAAAGTTTCTTGGGCAGCCGCTGCCCAACTCTGAAAAAAAAAAGAAAAATTGTCTATGACCATGACTTGAATACAATTATCCTCAGTTATTGTTCAGCTATTCTTTTGTTTGCGTAATTAGAGGTTGCAAGCAAGTACGAAATAGATAAAATCTTTAGACGGAAAAAAACACTCATACATTACTATTTATGAAGAATTCGCTCCATTCAGTCTCAGAAAATATATTGACGACGGTGTCGTACGGTATTAGAGTCAGTAATTTGGTACAGAGCACTAACGTACCGCAGATCGGCAGAAATATCAGCATGTATACAGCCTGTAACAAACATTGCATGTTACAATTTCGTGGGAAATCATCGTTATATTACAATGAAGAGTTAATGTCTCACCTTGCCGTAAGACCTCAATCCTTTGCTCAGCGCGACGAACACTATCATCCACACTACAGCTAAATTGAAAGCTACTTGAAACTTTATTGTGCCGAAATACGAACTATTGGACCCCAAATTCCTTTGTAAAACTTCTCCATGAAAATATTGAGGCAGAGTTTCCTGTATTCTATAAGTACCATTCTTTGCAACAGCATCTGTAATAAAAAAAAATAACTTTCTTAGTGTGACCCCATTTCCTTGTACCACTAACGGAAAAGCAATTGTGAACATTGACAACCTTCATTCAGACTTCCTGCTTTACTTATTTGATTGATATCACCGAATTTTGTTGACATTGCTCAAACAATAAACTATTTAATTATGTAATGGTTGACTAACCTTCAAAATTGAATTCGTGCGGTAGTGCCCATTTGTATCTGTCGTTGGACGTTATAAAAGAGTCTCTAAAAAAAACAAATATCCAAGACAGTCCGATTATGCTGTACATGCCAATCACGGCTTGAGTAATGAGCAACGATACGCCTACGCCTTGGAATATCGGCGATATACGCCACATGTCCACTGGCCCAGACTCCAACACTTGGCCCAAACATAAATGCAACGTGAACAACGGTATTCCAATTAAAAAAGACAGTATAAAAAACTGTATTATGAAGCTTGCTGTAACAATAAAAGATTAGTTGTAAAGATACCAGGAAATTGGGTGAATCCAGTTTATTACGTAAAAGGTCGGTCGTTACCTCCGAAATGAACACTGAATATGGCAAATCTAGATATATTAAATATTCCCACGGTACAACTGAGGCACGCCAGCATGGCACTCATACGATGTGGCCACACTCCAAAAGGAGGTTCTTCAGTCTCTTCGTTTCTGCAAAAAATCATAACACTCCTTTTTACAAATTTTAATAGATAAAATGTATGTTATGGTCATATTCTGAATCATTAGATCGAATCCTATGACCTCATTTTCGGATATGAAATGAGTAATATATTACCGAAATCGCAGAGGTTGCGCAATGCGTGTGTTAACGGTAGATGTTGAGCATGTAGCATAATTCTTAAAACATTGACTTTGCATTAAATTAGAATTTATAATTACCTCTCCTCAGTGGCACTTGAAGCATTTTGAATGATAGGAGCAACGTTTAAGGATTCTGTAGAAGAACTGGACGCACTAGTGCTCCTTGCTGTACTCCTGGCAGTATTTCGTCCGGTCCAGTCCCCAGCTGTGACGTCACTCTCCCCGGGCGACGGGAGCGAGAGCGTCCGGTTCATCAGTAAGGCACGGCGCCCCACTATCAGAGGCCCTGAAGCACCATCACTACTCAGATTCGCTGCCGTCACTTGCAACTGTATCGGAGCACTCGTCGGCCGCATGTTAATATTATGCTCCAAAAAAAGTATCACCGGCAACGTTAGAGGCTCGCAAGACGACTCTGCAGTTATCGCTGGTAGAACAATTGGATCTAATCTCCTCATCGAGTTTCGTAATGCTTCGTTTGTCGTACTTGCTCTCTCTAATGATGAAACTAAAGCTTGCCTATCATTGTCAGTGAGTTCTGAAAAACTCTTCGACCGACCTAGGCTTGTGAGATTTGACCTCTCGGAAATACTTGGTGTGATGTCATAGGCGGTTTCCATAGGCGGTGCTGACGCACGTACATTGGAACATGTGATTACTTGAGTATTGTCGTCAACAGAACTCTGTGCTTCCGAACGATCTGATTCTCCTTGAGCCTCCCCAATGCATTCCTTAATTTTACAAATGAGATCCTCTTCGTCGCTGTCGAAATTTTTCGTTCCATCGTCAAGACACGCCAGTAAAGACTTATCTAAAACTTCGTCCAAATCATTCAATATATCCATGAACTGGCATAGCGCCGTCGCCTGAAACTCTTCGTCGTTTGTGATGCTTGTTGTATGTGATGAGAAGTTCGAGTCTGATTTGTAACATTCTGGTATTGTCTTTTGTAGATCCTCTTTCAGATCACCATCTTCTGACGTCTTGTCCAAGTCTTCGCTAAAGTGGTCGCTGTCGTTGCTTTCAAAGGCGCTGCTGGAGGCGTCACTGTCGATACTACTTCCTGGGACATTTTCACTTTGTTCGTACCGACCTTCGCCTATATTAACTACTTCCATTTTTATCGCATGGCCTAAGTCATAGCCAGAGCGCTTTGTTGACCCTGTAACAAACACTTCACTAATTAACATGGTCTAAAAGACCAAAATAGATGAAATTAACATGATAAAAAGGCACATTTTGTAGTGATGATTTTCCACAGCTTGTACATGTTTAGCTTTAGTTTACAGAATGTTTTTCGTATTTACATATGAATTAACTCGCTAATAAGCTTAATTATTGTTTGTAGCAGTGCGTCAAATGTGACTTAGTGTTAACACTGTAATGCCAAGATTGTCAGGTTGGTAGTTACAAAACCACATACAAGTATGAATCACTTGGGATTACTTTGTTACACATAGATAAAAGTTTTAGCTCAATGTGCAGTTTTAATTTTTATTTAGGACATGAATTTTCTTGTTGTGTCTACACCTTTCACACATCCTTAAACAGACATTTTCATTTTTGATTAAGTTTCTGTCTGGGAGTTTGGATAAACTCACCTTATCATGAACTAGCTTCTGCCAGCGGTTTCACCCGCATCCCGTGGGAACCTCGGCACGGACCCGGATAAAAAGTAGCCTATAGCCTTCCTCGATAAATGGGATATCTAACACTGAAAGAATTTTTAAAATCGGACCAGTAGTTCCTGAGATTAGCGCGTTCAAACAAACAAACAATCAAACAAACAAACAAACAAACTCTTTAGCTTTATAATATTAGTATAGATGTACCGATGTAGTTATGTGAGTGGATCCATACTGAAGACTGTATCTCAGATCATGAGCATATTAATTTATTAAATACCTTTTATGATTTGTTTTAATTCCCAGCAAATAATTTACCTTTATAGCAAATGAAACATGAAGAAGAAATCATTTATTTGCCATTCAACATTGATGAAGCAATCAACCACAAACTATCAATTAACAGTAATCACCTAAATACTTAAGACTCTCTGCAAAATGTAACAATTAAGTGAAATATAATGCAACAAAGACTTATCTAAGATACTAAGATAGCATGAAAAACAACTGCTTTGTAAACTACAGTTACACAATACAGTGATAAAGTAATGATAAATGAAAAATAAATTATACAGTTGCATTATGTTTCTCAACTGAATAACAGATAAGGATTGACAATACCTGATCTCATACTTGTTGCACTTTTCCATTCATGATGTCATAACAATTTGATAGGGTCATCTATCTATAGGTACTAACATTAATAGAGGAAAGATTTGTATTTTTATTTGTTTATAATGTATAAGCTCAAAAGGTACTGGGCCGATTTAAAAAAAATATTTAAAAATTATTTCACCATCATAAAGCTACATTATCTGCAAGTAACATAGGTTACATTTTATGTCAGTACGGGCAGTCTTTCCAACAGGACAAAAGAGTATGCAATAAATTGTATCAAGTACTAGCCGTTTTCCCACGGTTTCACCCGCATCCCGTGGGAGCTACTGCCCGCACCGGGATAAAATATAGCCTATGTTACTCGCAGATAATATAGCTTTCTAATGGTAAAAGAATATTTAAAATTGGTCCAGTCGTTTTCAGCAGCATTACAACCAAACAAACAAAGTTTTCCTCTTTATAATATTAGTATAGATAATAAAACATAAATATTTGGTTTACAACTTCATTTTTGTGTGTGAATGTTCATCATCATCATCAGCCTATCGCAGTCCACTGCTGGACATAGGCCTCTCCAAGTGCACGCCACTGAGATCGATTTTCGGCTTCTCGCATCCAGCTCCTGCCAGCCGTCTTGCGCAAGTCATCACTCCACCGTGCCTGAGGACGTCCTACACTACGCTTGCCGAGGCGCGGTCTCCACTCTAGAACTCGTTTACCCCAACGGTTATCGGTTCTTCGGCTAATATGGCCAGCCCACTGCCACTTCAGCTTGCTGATTCGGTGGGCTATGTCGATGACCTTGGTTCTCTGACGGATTACCTCATTTCTGATGCGATCCCTCAGAGAAACGCCGAGCATAGCCCTTTCCATAGCCCGCTGAGCGACTTTAAACTTGTGAACCAGCCGTACCGACAGTGTCCACGTTTCGGCTCCGTAAGTCATGACAGGTAGGACGCACTGATTGAAGACTTTTGTCTTTGGCACTGTGGGATCGACGATGTTAGGACTCGACGTAGCTTCCCAAATGCAGCCCAACCCAACTGAATTCTCCTATTCACCTCGTCCTCAAAGTTGTTTCTACCTAACTGCAATGTCTGCCCGAGGTATACATATTTCCGAACAACTTCGAGAACGGCGCCGTGTATCGCAATGAATCGCGTGTGAATGTTATTTCTAGCTTATTTGGTTCGTAAAACTTGGGATGAGAACACAAGAATGTGATTCCTTGATCTTACAAGTTCTCTTGGATTAATTATTACAATAAAGGACAAATCATGAGCATCAATAACCATGAACACTATTGAAATGGTACAATCACCTTTCCCTAATGGTGCATAAAGAATACATGTACCTGTGGAATTGAATGAATCTTTTTGGTAGGCTAACATTTAGTATACACATCTTATTTGATTTTTAAGAGTGTAGCTAATCATGGGAATAAACGAATATACTATCTATCGTAATTAGTTCTATTAGATAAGTATTAGAAAATTAAAAAGTAATACTGATAAGTTTTAATTTACAACATACAAAAACTTCTTTAAAAATAAATTTCTTTAAAAATAATGATTTACAATCGCAGATAATATACAGTTCCCTGAATTTGATTAAGTGTTTAGACATAGGATATTGAGAAATGCTAAACCTAAAGCAAGCTGTCCAAGGTAGCAACTAGCAAGCAACACAGCTATGAATAGTCAATTAATTTGTTTCTCTTCATAACTGTTTGTCGTAGTTAAGTTACTCTACAAAACTGTTTGATTCTAAATTCAAACAAAACAAAAGCTTGATCAATACATGAACAACATTTAAAACAAAACACTAACCTGATTTCCTATTTTTTTACACCTTTCGACCCACTCATCAGCTGTCCACAAAAGTAATATTATCCAATAACTCTCATTTGTTTTAGTAACTTCCTACTTCAATCAAGTGATAATTTTAAAATCAAATAATTTAAACCTTGTGATTTTTTTTTAATTAATAGAAAAATGCATTACATGCACCCTGATGTACTACCAGCAGCAGGTACGCACTAGAGTTGTACTAAAGTCATTCCATTCATAAATAACCTTAGTAACTACCAAAATAAAGTCGATTATTAGTAAATCGATTTCTTTACACAAATTAATTTTTCATCGCAAAAATTGTTTAAATACTGAAAAATTAAAAAATTTTCTGTAACTTAAAATTTTTCGTCAATATAATTAGGTGAAACCAAAATGTGCATTACGGAATAAAAAGTCTGAACCGAATGGAACCGAAGCAAATGTAATGATAGCATAGCATAGCAATAGATTTAGAAGTGCGCTTTGTCATTTGGTAAAACATTTATTTAACAATACAGGTAATATCGCTGTGCTAGACTATTTACTTATTCGCTTCGTTAAAAAAGGTTTTTGTTATAAACTACAATTCAATATGCTATCGAAGAGTTATTTATAATACTAGATAGTTTTTTTATATCACATCGTATTCCTTAAAAACCGGCAAAAAGAAAAAAGGAGGATTAGGTGGCATATTATGGGTCTTAATTTTTGCCGAGCATCGCGCAACATTTTGTTCATGGATATCCTTACATCAAAATTGATTGTATATTCCTGGTAAAAAATAAGACTGCCTCGTTGGTCTAGTGGTCGCAAGCGCGGCTGCTGTGCTCGAGGTCTCGGGTTCGATTCCCAGGTCAGGCCGAAATCGCTTTGTGGGTTTTCTTAACCCTTAAATTGGCAAATCAATTTACTACAAAAATTTAATAATTTTTTGTTATTTCCTGGTTTATTACGATGCCAGATGACTGTAAAAAATTGTGAAAAAAATCTACCTATTACAGTTTTCGCGAAAATCTATGTACTCTGGGGAGTACGTTGCCAACTCCAGTAGCTCTTCTGTTCGTACTACGTGGAGTACGTTGCCAGAATATGAATAAAACACATTTTAGTTAAATCTTCACTTTATTAATCATAATTCTTATCAAACTGCATAATATGCATTTATTGCGGGTGAAATTAGCGGAAGCAATTTCTTTTATTACTTTCTCCTACCATAAAATACAGAAGCACATTGCATTTCACGCAAAAAACTTTAGTTCTTCCATCTTTGCAAAACCTACAGCGTGATTGCTTATTTGCTATTTCTGGAAAATATCCGACAGCATTATCTGACATTGTCCACCGGCCGTTCAGCTATAGGTCTCTGAATTATTTTCTCCTTCACCTACCCAAATACCACCATGTACCGGACACCTTTCAAGAGCCGATTTCTTGAAAGAGGGGTCCGGTACAAAGATATAAGGATATCTGCTAAATCAGGTCGTGTCAGGTTCAAGACTGCAGAAAAGAAAAAGAACATTCTGTATGACATACAATTCACGACACAACTGAAGTCATTTTACATAAAAACCAACAAAAAAAGGCTAGTTTGCATTTCTAAGTAACGAGCAATGTACTCCGTGTATACCAAAGTTTATGTTGTGAACTTCACTACGTACTTAGCAACGGTATTCAGGGAGTACATACAGAGTTATGAACTTATAAAATTGCGATTACATTATTTACACACAAAATTACGAATGATTGATATCATTTATAATGTTCCTATGCCATTTAAAGCCAAATAACCACAAGTCCCATCCGAAAAAATGTAGAAAAACACAAAAAACTTACCCGTGATCCAGATACTCCAGACCACTCTGAAGATATTTTGAATTTGACAGCTATTTTTCAATGGAATCACATTCAAATATTTTTTCTACCAAAATATACAATTATTGCAAGCTAAAAATAATAATAAATTGTATTTTTTTTAAGATTAGTACTACAATCGATTTAAAAAAAGTTAATGTCTTTGGTGGAGTACACTGCCAATTTAAGGGTTAAACATTCACAAAGCAGTCCGTAGTCTGGAAGTTGGTGATTGATTCACCCGTGCATCGGAGAGCACGTAAATGTCGGTCCTGCGCTTGATCTTTTCCGGTAGTGTCGGATTGCCGTCCCATCGGGTTATGAGAGTGAAGGAATAGGGAGTGCACCTGTGTCTGCGCAAATGCTTGTGCACTATAATATGTCCTGCGCAGCTGGCTGATCTCCTTAAATGAGAACAGCTGCCGTGGCCGAAATCGGCCGTGGACGCCATTATTTAATTTTTATATCAATTGATTTATAAGATTAGTTGTGGGTACCACTCTATTAACTAGATTCATTCACTTTCTAGCTCATAGATAATACACACCTTTCCCCAGACAACGCAACAACGCTAGCGCCAGCCAGCGCATAGCTAGCGCAAGCTAGTGTCATGTTTGTGTCAACGTCATTTCACTCCTACAGAATGCGCGTATTCGGTTTAGGGTGGCAGTAGTCAAAAAAATAATTATTGTATGTCCATATCATAATTTCCTTAAAATAAATAATAACTTGAAGTCCCCATAATATTATTAAGTAGGCATTCATTATTGAAGTTTATAAATTGTATCAGCTTTGGCAGTCATCATTTATAATTAATGGAAATGTTGTAACTTTTGTATAGTTGATACAATAAAGCGAACAATCTGTGGGTCAAAGTATCTTTCTTACAAATTCTTGGTCTGCAGTTTTACTACGAAAATCAACCTTATTTTCGGAGTGTTAAGCATTTAAATGAAACTTTGAACAGTACGTGGGGTATCTTGAATAATAATTTGTTTTTTACTTTCGTGAATGATAAGCGTTATCATTTTCTATAACTTTAATCAGTTTGGTAGTGGTCTTTTGAATACGTATAATAGTTATTTTTAGAATAAATCATGTTTTTTTTGAAAGGCAATAGAATTATTACCATCAAAATGCGGCCAGCATATAATAAGGTTCGTCTTCCTCCTACCAGTGTTATTATTCGTCAGTCAGTCGTAGATCGCGTACCCCGCTAGCAGCTACTACTTACTAACCATCGAAAATAATAATAACTTAACTTTCTTCGGACTGTTACCAGTGAAATACATAAATTTTATTAATTTGGAAATTGTTCGACAGCTTTATAAAGCGATGGCTGCGTATTCTTCAAAACTTTCCCTGAACGATGTGGTGATCGTGTCTGCTGTGAGGACTCCAATTGGCTCCTTTAAGGGTAGCCTGTCGAGCCTTTCAGCCACGGAACTTGGAGGTGTCGCCGTTAAAGCAGCAGTTGAAAGAGCCGGCATTCCTAAGGAAGAAGTTAAAGAGGTTAATATATTCACCCTACTTTCTCTTGTTTTCCATTGATTTACAGTTATCATTAAACCATGATCAGTTTAACATTTTGGCAATTTTGTGAAAATAATGTGTAGTCATTTGTCATGGTTCTGACAAGATTATAGCTGGTTATTGATTAATTTGCTCATATCTTCATTAGTACTTCTTAGATAACAAAGATTTAAATCAAATTAATAAACATTTAATTTAATTTCTATTCTAATGGAAAGGTAAAAAATCCATAGATAAATGATTATTTTGAGATTTGTTTACTCACTTTCTGGACTCAAAATATTTTTTACATTACAATAAAAAATATTTTTAAAGTATAAAGTATATTCAATAAAATAACTAGGTGTACTGTAGCATAAATAAAAAAAAATACATATATATTTTTTTCTTTTGCAGGTATACATGGGAAATGTCTGTTCTGCCGCATTGGGCCAGGCTCCTGCGAGGCAAGCTACCATTTTCGGAGGTCTCCCTAAAAGCACAATCTGCACAACTGTTAATAAAGTTTGTTCATCTGGCATGAAGGCCATTGTATTGGCCACGCAAGGATTGCAAACTGGAACTCAAGATGTGATATTAGCTGGAGGAATGGAATCTATGTCAAACGTGCCTTACTATTTGAAGAGGGGTGATACACCATATGGAGGTGTTCAGTTGAATGATGGCATTTTGTATGATGGCTTGACTGATGTTTATAACAAAATCCATATGGGTAACTGTGCTGAGAATACAGCAAAAAAACTTAACATCTCAAGGAAGGAACAAGATGACTATGCTATTTCAAGTTACAAGAGAAGCGCTACAGCATATGAAAATAAGACTTTTGCTGATGAGCTGGTACCAGTACCAGTGCCCCAGAAGAGAGGTGCTGCCCCAGTTATATTTGCAGAAGATGAGGAGTACAAAAAGATCAACTTTGATAAATTCACCTCACTGGCAACTGTTTTCCAAAAGGAGAATGGAACGGTGACAGCTGGTAATGCCTCAACATTGAATGATGGTGCTGCAGCCATGGTCCTGATGACTGCTGATGCTGCTCAAAGATTGAATGTTAAGCCCCTGGCTCGTGTTATTGGATATGCTGATGGGGAATGTGACCCTATTGACTTCCCAATTGCTCCAGCAGTCGCTATTCCAAAATTGCTAGCTAAGACTGGTGTCAAGAAAGAGGATGTAGCTATGTGGGAAATTAATGAAGCCTTCAGTGTTGTAGCCTTGTCGAATATGAAAATGCTAGAACTTGACTCTAACAAGATTAACATTCATGGAGGAGCTGTTAGTCTTGGCCATCCCATTGGTATGTCTGGTGCCAGAATTGTTGTTCACTTGTGCCATGCTCTCAAGAAGGGCGAAAAGGGTGTAGCTGCTATCTGTAATGGTGGTGGTGGTGCCACATCTATCATGATTGAAAAATTGTAAGTCAACAACTTCTGGACCCTTTGTTTAAATGTCTATGTGCCTTTTAGGAATAATTTGCTGTTATTGAATGTTTTTTTTTCTGTTTACTAGCTACCTCTAAGAGTAAAAGATTTTTATGATACTGTTGAAATATGTAATTTTTATATCTATATCTACTGTAAATAAACTTTAAGATGGAAAAGTTGTATACTCTCATTCTTTTCAATAAAATGTTTAAATATATGTACAAATGATTTTCATTAATCTATGCTTTGGTATTCCAGAGCACACTCTACAGATGGACCTCCAGTTTTGACTTTTTACACTAAAGACCCATGTGGGCTATGTGACATAGTCATGGAAGAATTAGAGCCCTATAAAGATAGAATAGTAATCCAAAAAGTATATATTACTGAGAAGGAAAATGTGAGGTGGTTGAGGTTGTACAGACATGATATACCAGTATTGTTTCTAAATGGACAGTTTTTGTGTATGCACAAACTGAACAAAGATTTACTTGAATTGAGATTGCAAAAGATAGAAAATGAAAAACTTCATGAGTGAGAAAAAAATCCGAGGTCAGTTTTCAAAATCAAGTTTTTCTCGTTCTGTATGAGTGGTGTGTAGGTAGTAGGTAATGTGCATACATAAAAAGGATTATATAAAATGTAATGGACTGTATAATGTATCAGCGAACCATGAAGGCCATGTTGAATATTATTGCATGAATGTGGTATGTACAGTAATTAAATTGCGTGATATTGGAAATTAGCATTTCAATCATACCTACTTAACATAACGCTTACCGTAACTGAGGGTGAGCAGAACACTTACATTATTTTCGCCACTAACCTTATTGCATGTGGAAATAATGAAGATTAACTGGTATAATATATAGACTCTACCCGACCTTAGTCCATTAGTACCTACCTAGTGTAGTAGGTATAGGTACATCGGAGCCCAGTACTCACACTCGGCAAGTCGGCAGTCCCGCTTCTAATAATCTACCCTACGTACGGTAGACCACACATCATCATCATCATCACATGTGGTAACTGTCGTGCACCTTAACTCAATAGTAATAAGTACAATTTTCCTATAAAACTGTTACCACTGACCTGAAGTTGACTGTACGTCTAGGTACGCAAGCATTTTGTAATCACTACAATATATTCCGAACCCTAAGGTGCTTACGACTGCGCCTTAATAAGGGTCTGTTACAGTTGATACCTTCATTTTGGTAAATTCATATATCTAGCATATGTCGAAGCTACATCATAGATTTGTTCACTTTATGACAATAGCGCCCCTACAGTCTAAAATGACGAAAGGTATCCCACGTTGGATCTACTGTAGTAGTAACAATCCTAATTTAGGTACCTAGGTATGCTTCAACATGACTGAAATGTTTCACATTACCCTTTATATTTAGTCATCTTCATACGAATAGACAGATCATCCACCAGATAGATAGATAGATAAAACATTTATTCAGACAAACAAAAAGACGCCACAAAGATACACAATAAGAAAGATAAAAAAAAACAAGAAGTGGGTAGAAAGAAAAACATGAAATACAAACAGACACCAGGGCCTATGCACACCGCGTTTTTTAAACGCGCCGTCGGTCGACGCGCGTTTGTAGCGATTCAGACGCGATGCGCATGCAAGTCAGGGGCCGATTCTCCTAATTTTACTGAAGCGACATACGATTCACATTCGACTGCGATCCAATCACACGATTACGATTGAAACAATTTTTGAAACAAAATTTTTTCTTTGATAAACGTTTTTATCATTTTCTGTTATTCAATAATGAATCATTTTGTCTGCAAATGATTTACGATTGCAATATGATTGTAGAGCAAACTACCGTATAGACCAAAATCACCAAAATAGCAGACCAATCACACACCAATCAAATGTCATTCGAATACGATTGGTCTTTGATTAGTAACAGAATGCCCGATATGGTTAAAACTGCTATTGCGATCATATTGCGATTCGATTTCTATTCGATTTTGACATTATTAGAATCGGGCCCCAGTAGTGCTCTGCAGGATAAAAGCGCGGTGTGCATAGGCCCTTATTATGACGACATGACGTCACAAGTACCTACATGGCTGCGGCAACCGAGCAGAAGGGATTGGGTATAACGGCTATTTCTCCTTAACATACACAAGGATGTGAATTTGGCTATCGCAGAAGTCGTTTAGATGATTCGCGAAAAGCTTACCTAAGCTTTTATTTATAATTTCAGGTAAAAAATGATCTGGCATTAAAACCTAAAAAAAATCTCCTACATACCTACTCACTAACCTATTCCCCCAATATACAGCCTTGTATGCTACCCCTATGTGATTGATTGATGTCCTCCTAGCCAGCGGCGGCCCTAGCCATTGCGAGGCTACGTGCGGCAGGTCTATGCGAGGCCCTTTGTCCTACGTGAAAAGTATGTGTTGCGAGAGTAAGCTGGTGTTTTGATTTAGCTAAACATGTTTGAGGAGAAATGCTCAAGTTAAACAAATTAATAAAATTTTATTTTTAGTACAGTTTATATTTGAAGAATCACAAAATTAACAAATATTAAAATGATCTGATGCTTGCGACTTTCTTAAGACTAAAATCTTTAATTAAAGCAGAATAATCGAATGAATGAGCAACGTCATTTTCGATCGAAAGAATAGCAAGGGCTGAAAGTCGATCTTGTGTCATCGAATTCCTTAAACATGTTTTAATAATTTTAAGCCTCGAAAAACTGCTTTTTCGATATTATTTATTTTATTATTAACCGACTTCCCAAAAAGGAGGAGGTTCTCAATTCGGCCGGTATATTTTTTTTTTTTTCTATGTATGTACATCGATTACGCCGAGGTTTATAGACCGATTTACGTGATTCTTTTTTTGTTCGACGCGGAATAGTTGCCAGTTGGTCCCATATTCATCAGGTCAAGATCTGATGATGGAAACCTTGAGAAATCGAGGGCAACTTTCGAAAGTTGTAGACATAGATAGGGTTAAACCTTGACACTCATATGTATGCCTGATAGCACTGTTCAACAGTGAAGGTTTGGAGCTGACCTGATGATGGAGACCAAAGAAGATCGAGGGAACTCGACAGCTGAATATGTAAACTACCCCGTGTTTGGGTTTATATTATTCGTATTAACGAGACCTTTGCAACAGTGAAGGTTTGTAGCTGACCTGATGATGGAGACCAGAGAAGGTCGAGGGAGCTCTACAACTGAATATGTAAGCTACCTCGTGTTTGGGCTTATATTATTCGTGTTGACGAGACCTTTGCAACAGTGAAGGTTTGTAGCTGACCTGATGATGGAGACCAGAGAAGGTCGAGGGAGCTCGACAACTGAAAATGAAAACTACTGTTTGGGCTGGTATTATATGTATTAATGAGAACTTTCCAGTTATGTGGATAGTGACCTATTCGTATCACTAAAAAGCTGAAAATAAAAAAACTTTTTCGGTCGGTGGCAAAATTAACTTAGGGACATCCATTAGACACCGACTTCTAGGCCGATGCTCCTAAAATTAGTTTTTTTTTGCTTTTTAGTGTTTTTGGAAGTCGGTTTTATTTTTTTGTAAAAAAGTTTTTTTTTTCTCAAGACTATTTCGGTAGTGGGATAAATTTCAGTCAAATTATTTTCTAATATATATTTCAGCACCGAGATAATATTCAGCACTTCGTATAATTGATTCAGGGCCGTCTCTAACTCATGTAGCGCCCGGGTGCTCATGACCCAAGCGCCTCCTATGTATTGAAAGATTGTGACTTGAGTAGTTCAAACGTCGTAAATAAGAAAGTTCATACGGAAACCAGGAGTTATTTTCTTGTTAATAAAAGGACTTAAAAGCGGCGCTACCTTCTAGGTTCGGCTAAAAAAGGACGAAAAAAATAAATCAAGTTAAGCACCAGCGAGCGCAAAAAATTTTGAGCTTTGGGTCACTAAAGCACCTAAACTTGTATAATAAATAAGAGCGCAAGGTGAAGTCGCGAGCGTAGCGAGCGCGAAAATTTTTGAGTTTTGGGACATAAAAATACTGTAATCAAGTTAGATGGAAAGGTACTGCCAAGTGAACAGCCGCGAGCGTAGCGAGCGCGAATTTTTTTTAAATTGTTTGTTTAAGGACTCTCAAATTAAACTCGGAATAAAGCACAAATAAAAAGAATCCGTGACTGGATCGAGAGCCAGTTGTATTTGTTACTTTGGTGTTCCAACTTTTTGTTGCAGCGCGAGGCCCCCACAAGCGCGAGGCCCTGTGCGATGGCACAGTTCGCACACCCCTAGGGCCGCCACTGCTCCTAGCCGATTATAGGCTACGGCGGCTGTTCCCATAAGGAGACGAGCCAACTGGGGCCCGATTCTCCTAAGTTAATAATGTCAAAATCGAATAGAAATTGAATTGCAATATGATCGCAATAGCAGTTTTAACTATATCGGGCATTCTGCTACTAATAAAAGACCAATCGTATTCGATTGACATTTGATTGGTGTGCGATTGGTCTGCTATTTTGGTGATTTTGGTCTGTACGGTAGTTTGCTGTATAATCGTTTTGCAATCGTAAATCATTTGCAGACAAAATGATTCATTATTGAATGATAGAAAAGGATAAAAACGTCTATTTCAAAGAAAAAATAGCGGAATGCCACATACGCTTCAATCGTAATCGAGTCGGGATCGGATCTCAGTCGAATCGAGTCGAACGTGAATCGTATGTCGCTTAAGTAAAATTAGGAGAATCGGGCCCCTGCGCGGGACATATTAGTGCACAAGCATTTGCGCAGGCACAGGTGCACTCACTATTCCTTCACTTTCATAGCCCGATGGGACGGCAATCGGACACGACCGGAGAGAGATCATCCGCAGGACCGACATTTACGTGCTCTCCGATGCACGGGTGAATCAATCACCAACATCCAGGCTCCGGGCTGCTTTGAGAAAGTTTCGAAAACCCACAAAGCGATTTCGGCCCCACCCGGGGATCGAACCCGAGACCTTTCGACAACCAGACCAATGAGGCAGTTCGAAGTACGTAATGATGTACCTAGAAGGGCTCCTCTATATGCATCCTTACGTACTTCTTCTGTATAGTCCCTTATGTCCCTACCCTTTTATACTAACTCTTATGTACTGGAAACCGCCGGAAACAGCTGGTAAATTACAATCTCGAATTGATGACGGATTAGGTAGACTGTTAAAGGTTACGAATTGTGATAGGCCAGTCAGATAGTGCAGAACGCGTCACAAACTTAAAAAAATATTTCATGATAAAAATTGTCCAATAAAAAATAATGATGACGAACTTACGTCACCGAAAAGTTGTTTAATTAAATTAATTAAATCTTAATATTGTCGTTTTATCTTAGGTCCGTTTGCGATATTTCTTACAATTTTTGTAATACATACTTAGTGGATCTGCATAGGAAGGTACCTACTCTATTCACTACGGAGGTCTCAAAGCGGCAAAAAGTTGAACCAATTTTGATGAAGCTCAACTAGGAAGTATACGTACGGTACAGTCAGCAAAAGAAGTCTGTTTACAAAATCAAACAAGTTTAAAAAACTGAATACTAAAAAAAATAAGTAACTGCCTGGACATTAGGCAATGACTATGGTGGTCATTTATGGATGTTTGTGGTGTTAGTTAATAGGCAGGCTCCTCATTACCCCATCGATAATGTTTTCAGGAGCTTTAGGTATGTCATGTCATGGTGAAGGTAGCCTAAAGATCTTATCAGACGAGTCGGAAGATATTCTAAATATAGGCATTGCAGACTACTCGAAACATATTGAATTAGGTAAGTACAAGAAGATAGTGAGCGATAATGATCTCAAGTTGAAGAGGTGTTACGATTTTTGGGATGGATTATGTCACACTCAGACTGCCTAGGTACCTACTTATGTGGTAAAGATAAGCCATTACCACTATTAGGTAATCCGTGCCATTACTAAGCTGTTTACAGAGTAAGGTGATTGCACCGTTAGGGACATACATCATCATCATAGGGGCAAACGATGACGATCCAGTGATAAATCAATTTATCTCGATCCAACTCCTATGAAAATGAAATTTGCAAGTATGCACCACTTTTGTAGGTAAGTACTTATGTATATATGTTTTAAGCGTACAAAGAGACATAGTTACAGAAAAAGCGACTTTGTTTTATACTATGTAGGTAGTGATGATATACTTAAAAGTGCCTTTTTTGTGATATTGCCCTAAAAGCACTATTTTGCCAAAGACTATAACGAAAATGCTTTCTTTTAGAGTTAGCGCAAGGAGATGTTTATCTAACGCTTGTGCTATATGTCCCATCGATCGATGCTCGTAGGTACTCGAAAATGCACGGGGTGAAGGCCAAGGACAGTGCAAAACTGTATTGATATTGAAGTATTGAACTGAAGCCGCAGCGACCGCAGCCACCTAGGGGCGAGCGGTTGCATATATGACCCTGCCTACCTAGTATCGTATAACTATTCGTGTTTTGGTAGGTTTTCAAAATCTGAAGAACACTGAAACATAACTGGGGCCCGATTCTTCTAAGTTAATAATGTCAAAATTGAATAGAAATCGAACCAAATCGAATCGCAATAGCACTTTTAACCATATCGGGCATTCTGCTACTAATATACGACCAATCGTACCTATTCCAACGAAATGGGGGCTACCGTTTTTTGTTTCACCAGATGGCGCAACTGTAGCGTGAGGTCTAAAACTATGGCAATCAAAGTTCGTATTATGAGCGCTAAAACTTATATCTACATTAGATGATTATATTAAATCACATTTAATACAAAAGAACTATAGTGTGAACGTATTGGCGATGCCACAGTGTTGCGCAGTGCCGTTTTGTTCGAAAAAGAAATGCGAACATAAGTTTCCGAAAGATTAAAGAGTGTCAAAGCAGTGACATTTAGAGAACCCTGATCTGTATTTGCCATAATTAATCTAAAGTATTGTTAAATATTCACAATATTAATTTAATTAGAAATATAAACCCTCGCGCGTAAACAAACAGTGGCATTTGACGTTTCGAAGACCTCACGCTACACTAGCGCCTCTAGCGGCGATTTCATACGCGGTAGCCCTCATTCGATTTGGTTTGCGATTGGTCTGCCATTTTGGTGATTTTGGTTTATACGGTAGTTTGCTCTACAATCATATTGCAATCGTCAATCAATTGCAGACAAAATGATTCATTATTAAATGTCAGAAAAGACGTTTATTTCCAAGAAAAAATAGCGGAATGCCACATACGCTTCAATCGTAATCGAGTCGTGATTGGATCTCAGTCGAATCGAATCGTATGTCGCTTAAGTAAAATTAGGAGAATCGGGCCCCTGGTTTCTAGTTGTGTTATGTGTTATGTATGTCAGATATTTACACCTTCATATTAGTAACGACATAGGTACGCGAAAGCATAACTCATCATCAGGGACATAGGCTTCTTCCATAATGTTAAGTAGGTAGGTACTTCGAGCTTACTTGGTTGATACCACTTGAAATAATTTATTTATCTACATAAAAATCTTGCATATTCTTATAATAATGTCAGGTAACGAAGAGCTCAGAAGAGTTGGAGTTCATATGAATCAGTAAAAGTCTATCTATCTATCCTTCTACCTACATAAACAGCTGCATCATTTATACCGTTGGTGCATCTGACGATTTCCCATTTCCAACTCCAAAGAACTAACTGGCGATAGTCGAAACTACAAAAGTGTTAAACGATGTGGTGTCTTACTTCTTAAATTAGCAGGCTGCTAGTTGCTATTAGATGTGCATGCTATACTCAAAATTTGATCTCTGAGCGTAGTTAGGGCTTTTCCTACTTTTGCAATCAATCAATTTGAAAATTTTTGTTACCTAGGTCTAAAAATTATGCAATGTTCAAAAACATAGCAAAGAGACGGTGGCCATGAACCTGTCCGACAAACAAGTTAATAGGTATGAACCTACCTATGTGTTGGTCATAAAACCGGACCGACAAGGTGTGTGTTAGTTTAACTGACAGGGTGTCCAGAAATTGGAAAACAAGTTAGTGGATACAATGTGAAATTTCACATTCGTGTTGGCATAAATTGGTGCTTATCATCAATGCTATGCCATGGGTTGCACACAGAAATGTCGCGTGTCGTGCAGTCCAGCTAATTGAATAGCTTTTCAAATCAATTATTTTAGGTCTTACCTAGGTACAGTCAACTTCAGGTCATGGTAACAGTTTCATAGGAAAATCGTACTTATTACTATTGAGTTAAGGTGCATGACAGTTACCACTGATGTGCGGTCTACAGTACTTATAAGCAATGACCTGACAATGCGAATAAAAAATAAAAAATAACTCTCCAGCTAACTTTTTTGTTTGTCAGTCGTGGAATTGCAAGTACTGGCAAGTGCTTCATATGAATATAGTACCTACATATTTTAACGGAAAGTTTTTTTGTGAAACAATCATGAAGCAATCCCTCAATAATAACCAGTAATTTGTTAAAAGGTGTAGCGCGGGAACATGTTTCTACTTGTTCGCCGCCGCCGTCGTCAAAGTACCTATTTGAGCTACCTTATCGCACCACGCGGAACAAGTTCCAACATGACGGCTCCGTGTAGCTTATACCTATCTCGCTCTTGCTTTTGTTATGTTATTATAATCTTGTCGCACTCTTCCTCGCCCGCTCGGTCTGCGTTGCCGAAGCCGCGAGCGCAGTCAGTCTGAGTCTAGCTAGTAACTGAGAGAGTCGCGAACGGTACAGACGCTAGTCTGTTGTTTTTAACCGTTTTTGTTTAGTTTTGTTCCTTATATTTTAAACTATACTAAATGTTGTCACAGTTTTGTCATTAGTTTCCCTTTCAATACGAAATACAGTGATAACTATATTTACCGTCAACAATTTAGTTTCATTTATCTCGCTAAAAAGGTTTCATTTCATTAGAGGTCAAATTAATGAAACCTCCTATGTGTTCCGGCTACACAAAATCTACCAAATTGCTAGTGCCGAGTGGCATTCGCTCAGGGTGGATATCTAATCAAATGGAATACACGGTACATACATATCGATGGAAATACATGTGATGATGACGAAATCACACCTTATTAATTGTATTTTTTAATATAAAGATTAATAATTTATGGTTCATAATAAGTTGTTGGTCAAAACAAATCTTTTATTTTATTTTTAGCATGACAATAGCGATATGTGCTGAAACCTGAAATCATATAGTGACGTGATGAAGGTACCTACCTCCTCTTAGATAATGTCACGTAGGTACCTATATTTTTATTATCATCAGCCCAAAAGCTTATTATAATATTCCACTGTTAAGGGGCGGCGCGGCGGTATTCTTTTATATTAAAATCTCTCAAGTCAGCACAAGTGGTGGATTTACCCTAATGGCATTGTAAGCAATGGGCATGGCCACAACCCTAATTTACCTATTTCTGATGTCTCGTTTATTGCTTAGTTACTTCTATACAGATGTATATTCCCTCATGTAACAACTCTATGTACTCCCCTATGTAGGTAGGTACTGCCCTTATTCATATACTGGTTTATGTATGTCCTCTTCCTACAGACATCCTTATGTAATCCCTTAGATACTGCCCCTATAAACTCCACCTAAGTTCTCCCTTATGTACTTTTTATATACTCACGTACCTAAATTGATTACACACATGTATTAAGGAGAATGCTTCAACTGGCGTCGCGCGTCGCCAGCGTTGGAGCTTAGAACTTATCTACAATTTATTTTATGCTTTAATTAAAACTAACGTTGTTACTGTGCCAAGAAGACCAACGTTTAATGAACATTATTTGTTTGTGTGTAGGTACAGCCGTAGTAGGTGCAACCCGCAGTTACCCGGATAATTCCGGGTAACTGGGTTGAGGAGGTCAGACAGATAGGTAGCCGCTCCTTGAAAAAGGCTCGGGGGATGGATGAGGTACAGCCTCCGGGATGGTTTCTTCAAATTAGCGTAATAGTCCCTGCAAGAATTAGCGGTATAGTGTGAGTTTTCATGCAGTTTTAATTAGGTTTTTATTATAAACCGCATACAGAGAGTCTGAATGCATTTACCAATAAGGCAATCTTTGTTTTGATTAGATCATCAAACATCTGTTTATTGGTGTATCATCTATGCTGTTAATTATCTGTGGTTGTCATTGTAATGGTTGACAATTTGACATGTAATAAAATTTACGAAATAAATTCGTAATATTTCGACTGTTTATCTCAATAAATATGTGACTTTACGGTTATTTTAGTTAATAGTACGGTTAATAAGTGGTTTGGGTACTATATCTCATTCATCTTTCTTTATTCTGTCCGAGCGAATTAAAGTGTCACAATGGATAATTCAGCTATACAAACATTGGAGGCGGCTGCTCAGATGCTGATGGTGAGCACGTAATTCTTTACAGGAAATTAACATAAACAAAGACTTATGAAACAAAGAACAACTACAAATTTCTTTATCTCCACACAGCTAAAATGCTCTTCCTCTATAAACATGAACCTAACATATACCTGAAAAATTAACACGATTATTGTTGTTTCATAAATAACCCTCAGTGGAAAGTTAAATAATAATAAAATATAGGTTACTGTGTCTGCAACGAGCGACAGTTTTATTCAATACTCTGTGAAAACAGGTCAAATAGACCTGTTTTCTACTATTTGGGGTTGATTCAACATTGGTATTTCTTTCATTCATGCTTTCTACACGTCATCTAAGCATTCACTTTCTATCCTAATCTACATAAAGCTATATCTTCTTCCATTAGCTTGCTCTACAGCCTTAGACTTAACAACGTATCCGGTGCGATCAAGAAACAATTTATTATTTTCTGAAACAATTCCATTTCAAGAAACTAGGTACACTTATGTTTTAAATTAAAAAATAAGCAATTAAAAATAGGATGTAACAAAGAAATTAGGTACAATGCAGCTGGAAGAGAGAGGCTACTATAAAGATGGAATAATCTGTCACTAAAACTGTTCGAATATTAAAGCTGCGCGAAAGGAAAACTTAAATGACTAAAGCACATTGATATAATCTCAAAATTATTTAGAACTAAATTCCAGGGGAAATTATACTGCATCTAGTTAATTGTTCTCATGTATAAGCTATATTACTTCATGGTTTCAACAAAATACATTCAGCCTTTTACATGAGAAGAAATTACAAACACAGTCACAAGCTTTTGCTTTCGTAATATTAGTGTTTACAATATTTTTTTTAATTTTAAAAAGGCATTATTATGTAATATCTTATGGAATTAAAGTATTAGAGGTCTTACGGAAAAGAATCAACAAGATATTGTTTGTTGTTGATGTTTGTTGAGTTTTTGACTTCATAGTCAAAAAACTCATACAAACTATCTATAACTATCATTAGGTTTAAATGGTATATGTAGTGTTTGAATCATGCACTAGAAATATAACTTGCTTCTGTTAGATAATTCAGCATGTAGAGTATGCTGGGCTAGGAGCACAGTTTACTTTGATAGAATAGTATGTCTTTTTGTGTCATAGTACCAAACGCTCAAGCTGATATCAGAAGCTTCATTAGAGTGTACTATTGAAAGTACTAACTAATGAATTTTTACTTGTCGTTCACTCTATGTTCACACAACTAGGCTCGAATGACATTAGAATGAACTGATCATTCCCAGGTTAACCAAGGAGGCTTACAATTACAAATGCTTTATTACTGGCCTTCCTTGTGGAATGCCTAAATTTTTTTTATTGTTGAACCAAGTCAACAGAAATTATCTGCTTGCACACTATGTTGGGGTCTGCTTCCAGTCTCACCGAATGCAGCTGAATTACACATTTTACAAGGAGCGACTGATCTGAATCCGAATTAACTACCGCTTTTGTGTTTAGACCATCCATTTCTTTCACCATTACTTTCTTTCACTCAGCGTTCACTAGTGTCGGAATTAAATCCACATGTTGATATCCAACATCATTGGATCTTATTTTATTAATGAATTCATTCCGCATTCTTGTTTCATTGTCCGTTTAGATATTTAGTTTGAGTGAAAGGTTTTTATAAATTAAGCGTCTAATATCAGCTTAACAGTTTCAATAAGAACGAGTTCCCAAAATGCATTATTTCCATTTAAAGGCACCGCCGCAAATAGTGACATCAGAGCAGCGTCACCAAGCAGAAAGCGTGTTCCTAGAATTTCGGAGCACCAAAAACCCTTATCAGTTGTGCAGAGAAATTCTAGAAAAATCGTCATCGGACTACGTACTTTTTGAAGCAGCTGGTTTACTTAAGGCTGCTCTCATCAGAGAATGGAGCTTATTATCTGATAATGATATATCGTCATTGCGAGAGTACTTACTGAATTACCTTCTGAGGAAGGAGGCTCCACCATTTTTGCGAGAAAAGCTTTTGCAGGTAATAATAATACACAACTTTTTTTTGAGGACATGTTTTTAATGCCTCATAGCCATTTGTAAAGCTTGGCCAATTAGTAGTAGTCTTTTGCTTTTTTATCATTTATTCAGTTGAGAACTCATTAACACTCCAATTATATTTCAGACTATTGCAATAATTATCAAAAGGGGCAGCATCGACGATGGAGGACGCGAAAGGAAAAACTTGATTGCTGAACTGGAGAAAATTATTCTTAGCTCACCGATAAGTCAACAAAAGTTAGCCTGTTCCCTAATCCTGGCTATTATGCAAGAATTCGCTATAACCGTCAAATCTGCTGATGTCGGTCTTATATGGGAAGTCCATTTCCGTCTGAAGAAGTCTTTCGAAGCTCTGGATTTGAAGAGAATATTTAGGTTTACTGTAGGCGTTCTAGAACAAATAGTTCGATCGGGGCATCGTCCGGAAGGCGATCAAGCTATATTGACGAAGCAGTTATTAACTATAGTGGAGACGGTGTTATGTTGGAGTCATGTGTCGCCATTACTGTCGAAGAGGTTGATTGGCGCGTTCGAGGCTATTTACGAAAGCGATACCGCGCCTGCTTTGCGCTTAAGCCTAAGTTGGCGGGATACTATCATGCAACCTGAACTGTTGTCGCTATTCTTCGAAATACACATGTATGTGAGATCCAACCCTGACTTAGCTAGTCCTTCCCTCACATGCTTGGTGCAACTGGCTTCTCTGAGTGGGGTATTTGTATCAGCCAGTAATCTGAAACAGCAGTATTTGGAGAATTACGTGAATAGCTTCTTGAATATGATGGCGTACATACAGCCGGTTGAGAGGGAAATGCTTGGTATCTCGGATATATACCGGCGGCTGATACAGTTTTTCCCGCCGGGGTTGATCGCCGCGACGCCGCTCGCGTTTCTGCAGAACCTAACTTCACTGACTTGTCATTGCATCAGAGGGTCAGTTGTTGAGGAAGGAGTGAGTATGAAACAATAAAACAAATAATTTTCAATTTGCTTTATTTCTATGGTTGTTTTTAACCTTTGCAATTTTTTTTCAGGTAAATGATGACACAGTATGGAGAGAGTCTCTGAACAAGTTTCTTCATAGCTGGAGTTCTCTAGTCCATGAAACTGACGGATATACAAATGAAACATTGATGAACCCATGCATCGAGATATTCAACACTTACCTACAATGCAGATTGGCACCTCCAGATGGAACAAGGTATAATATTAAACAAATATTAATTATAAATTAAATATTTGATACACTGCAGTATGCATACAGGAAGGACAAACAATATTTTGTTTGATGTTTTAAGTATAATAATGAGCAAGTATGCTTGGCCTTCATTAAAACTTAAATAATTATTGTTCTAAGTCATTAACACTTATCTAATATCTACAGTGGCAATAAACTACATGTGAACTTGTTTGCAAAATTTAATACTTGAAAAAATATTAGCTTGTGTAATATTTCTAAAATTGTTCATTCTAAAATATTTGCAGCTATGACTTCATCATTAATTATGAAGTTCAAACTCGTCAAATTTTAGGGCAGATAAGAGCTTCTGATCACATGATACCTACTGTCTTCTTCTAATTTCCATCAACACATATGGCCACAGATTTCTAAATAGTTACCTCTCCTGACTTCATACGGAATAGAAGATCGTTTATATAGAATAATCAACCTTTTCTGATTATTTACCCTAATACGAGTTAGGTACTCATAATACACAATTTCGTCATACAATAGCGCTTTTTATTTAAATTGTGACGTCAAAATGTAAATAACATACGCATAACATACGCCCCTTTAACAACAACTTTACCCAAATTACCAGGAGCTCAGACAACGCAGAGGATGACATAAAGGATGAATTGGAAGAGGATGAACGTAAACTGCACAGCAATGTTCTGCTGACTATCGGCGCGATCGCGAGGAAGGCGCCAGCACATTGCTGCCATGTACTGTTTACGTTGCTACAGGATAGGAGTAAACAGTGAGTGGGATTTATTAACTAGACTAGCTGTTTACCCTGGTTTCACCCGGTGTCCCATAGGAACTACTGTCCGTACCGGGGTGAATAAACCTACCTTATCTGCGAGTAACATAGGCCCCCATGTTACTCGCAGATAAGGTAGATTTCTAATGGTGAAAGAATTTTACAAAATCGGTCCAGTAGTTTTTGAGTTTATCCATAACAAACAAAAAAACGACCTTTTCCCCTTTATAAAATTAGTATAGACATCAAACTAGTAGTTTCCCACGGTTTCATCCGCGTTCAGTGAGAACTGCCCGTACCTGTCACTCGGGGGTAAGCGTAGCTTCCCAACAGTGAATTAATTTTTCAAATCGGTACATTCGAAGAGACAAGAAAATATTTCTTCTTTGTCGTATTAGTATAGATATACATAGAAGACTAGACAAATAATCGAGAATTTCGTGACTAAACTTGATCAATGGTACTTACAAAGTAACCTTTTTAGGGTTCCGTACCCAAAGGGTAAAACGGGACCCTATTGTTTTCGCTCCTCTGTCCGTCCTTCCGTCTGTCACCAGGCTGTATCTCATGAACCGTGATAGTTGAGAGCTGAAATTTTCACAGATGATGTATTTTTGTTGCCGCTATAAAACAAATAAGTACTGAAAACTAGAATTGAACAAATATTTTGGGGGGGGGGGGCTCCCATACAACAAACGTGATTTTTTTTGGCTGTTTTATAAATAATGGTACGGAAACCCTTCGTGCGCGAGTCCGACTCGCACTTGGCCGGTTTTTTATTCTGAAATACGGTATTAAATTCTATGGTTAGTATTTTGTAGAAGAAATAGGTACCTAAGTAAAAACAATTAACTCACTTTATAGGATTGTACTTTAAAATACTACTACCTGTTTTATGAGTGATCATTACATAAGTATGTAGGTACTGTTTGTTACACGTGTTCGTCTGAAGTGCATATTGTGTATTGTAATCTTGTTAGCGACGACTGCACTTAACACGTTTATTATTAGCATCTGTATGTAGATAAATCAATACAATGCATTTCCTTACTGTCCTTTACTAGTATTTAGTAATACGACTAAACCGATAGAGATGAAACTTTGGCATGTAGAGTGGTACTTCTGGAAACGGGAGACTCTTTTGTCTGCTTACAGGGAAATCCCATGTTGAGGAAAACAGCAAGAAGTAGCAACCAGCTATTTTAAACGCATTAACTCCAGATTTTTTAATTAAGCCATTTTTAAAGAACTCTTAAAAATGTATGATGCATTGCGAATTTAGTTAAGACCTTTCCTCCCAAACTAATTTCGTAAGCCAAATTAATCTTTCTATTATCTCTATAGGCTAGAAAGTCAACTGCAATTGATGCATATGGGAAAATTGCCCGTCAGTGGCGGAGGTCATCTAGTCACGTTGTTTGAAGATCTGCACTGGATTCTCATGATTACTGGTAAGATAACTGATATGGTACTAAAAAATTCCACACGAACAGACATAGTTACATACATACATTGCAAGTTAAATAAAAGCTTGTAAATACAAATTTTATAAGGCAAAAAGTTATTTATTTTAAGTAGGCTGAAGATCCAAAAGCACATTTTGAAAGTAAATTCCCTAAAAACACCCGCCCTTAACCACTTCCTATGTGGTTTTGCTGGGAGGAATAAATGTTGGACAAACTCTAAAGCAACTATTTAAGTACACTGTATTATACACCAAGGAAATAAAATATCCTTTGCTTCGCCCACTTTTAAAAGAAAATGGCTACTCTTGGTAATCGACCATAGATTTTTTAGCTAGGTAACTATTAGCTTCTTTTTGGATTCCTGGTTCGCATTGAATATTCAAAATTCATTTATTTAAATAAGGTGGTGCATTAGCATTTTCAAACTCAAAATACAGACAGTAAAGTGTCGACCTTTTAACTTGGATGATATCACACTTTAGTTTACGAGTGTTCAAGATGGAAATGTAAATGTCAATCGAATAAGTTGTTGCTATTTATTGATTTGAATCTTTCCAAAAACCAAATTTTATCCAAATCGGATTAGAAAACAACATGATCGGGTATTACGAAGTAGATTGCTATGATACCAAAACTTCTTGGCAATAAATGAAACGCTATAATATTATAATATTATCCATCCAGGTCACTTCCTAGCCGTGGACTGCACTGAAGGCGAGACAGTAATGATCCCTTCAGAAATCATCAGCTACAGTTTGATGGAAAACGCCAATATTGACGCATCTCTCAGATATTTGGTCGGCGAGAGTACTAATACTGAAAATGTTGATCCCATTCTTAAGTAAGTATGGACATGGATGGATATAGTTCGCGATACCTACATAAGTCGTTACTTTGCAATGTTTAAGTTAGCTATTTGACTCCTTACGCATTTATTCGTATTGATATTGTCAGAAGTAGGCTACTGTTGACTTCACAATGGTCAAAAAATACGATGAAACGCTGTGAGGCGCCAAATGGCTCACTTCAGAATTGCAATGTTACGTGGCGCGAACTACATACAATGTAACGTTATTATGTATATGGTACTTTTATTTAAGTCATAAATGAAAAGAAACTCCTAGGTAAAAAAGTAACTTGATGTCTATGTGGAATGTTTTGTCCGATTACCGTGCAAACATCTGGTTTATTTAATGGTTTATGGAAGCCCCTAGCTAGACGATCAAATTGTGCAAAATTAACCGAGTAGGGGTTTTCTAGGTTTAGGGGCCGCCTAAAAATAGTAGTTACTTGGTTTTATTTTCGTAGCCAGCCAGCCTTCTTTCAAACTTGATAGTTATCTCCGAATATGTTTTCCATATTGTAATGGTCGTAACAAACCTTTCACGTCAAACTATTATGCTCTATGATCTATTATGCATCCTGCATGTAAAGGAAGTTCAATGTTATCGCATTTCCTGTCAATTGTTAGTCTCGTGTTTGTTACACCTTTTCTATTCACAAGCAGAATATAAATATTTACAACTATAACAACAACGAAATCTATGAATGGGAATATCGGAAAAATTTTTGCATATTATTTACTTGTGAGCTATAGTTTGTTTTCTTTGACCTTTGACATTATATTTTTGACGAATGCTGCAGTTCCAGATAATATAATGTTCCTTTTCGTTAAATACGAACAAACCGATTGCGAACGTTTCTTACGATTTTTTATTGATGAGTCCTTATAATAAATGATTAGTGAAACAGGTAAACAGGTAGGTAAATAATATCAACTTCTGAACAAAATTATCTTTTATTTCATCCTGTCCAAGAAATAGGAGAAAATATGGACAAATCAAAACGGCATAAAACAATATTTTTTGCCTTCAAATATTGACCTACTTTTAATTTCTTTATTAACAGGTTGGTCGGTGAGATAATGCGTATAAACGCATGGGAATGTGCCGCATTGGAAGCGGGTCTCGGCAGTGTGTTCAGTCCCGAGCTATCGGCCACGATCTCCTGGCTGCTCAAGATATGGGCTAATTCCTACCTGATGCCACAACCCTCGGTTTATTCTGAGGTGAGAATATTAAAACGAATATTAAATGTTTTGTAGTTAGTGTATTGACATGTTATTTTGTAGTAAGTGTATGGACAAGTATTATTCTTGTAGTGAGTGTATTGACAAGTATTATTTTTTAGTTTGTGTTTTGACAAGTATTATTTTTGTAGTTACTGTATTGACAGTTGTTATTTAGGGCATTGTTGAGAAAAAATACATTTACGGTTTATGGCGTCAGATTTTGAGAATTTTTTTTGTGTTAAATTTAGCTTGCTACTTTATATCCAGGTGCGTAAAATATTCTGCGGAACGCGGCGGAAGCTAGTATTGTTTTTTTTCTGGTTACAAGATATAAGTAACAGCAACATTGTAGGTACATAGTTATCTATGCATCTTCAATTTGAACTCATTCTTCAATCAAAAGAGCCAGCGAGTTTCCTAGTCACAGACTATTAAGTAGTTGAGCAATAATTACAGGATACCAACTATTTTTATATTATTGTTGGTCTAGCTAGTCTATTCTGAGGTCTATAGATCTGTATATAACCTATTCCTCTCAATCATGGTAACCACGTGAGTTCAGATGTTTTGTCAGGAAAGTTTTATGCACTGGAATAGAATTGATTTTTGAATGAAATTGATATTGCGTGTCCTTGCGGTACATCATCTAGGTAGAGGAGTTTTTTATTCCAAATAAAATGGGGTAGTAGGTAGGGCAAGAGAATGATGACGATTTGGCTACATTCAACTTAGACGATTGTAGGCTACAAGAAAAACCTTGCGATTGCACTCTTGTCCTGTATTACTTCATGAACCCGATAAAAAATTATCGGATAAACAATAAGTGGTCCTATAGTTTTGAGTTTAGCGATTGTACCTATCCGTACTGTGTTCTTAGTTTTATTGCTTCTCCATTTTTAGCCCATTTACGAAAAAGAAAGCTGTAATTTTTGAGTTTTACTCGCAATTTCCTAGGTTTTATCAAAATTGATACTCTTATTATCATTTCTCGTCTAATTTTTTGACTTAATTCCACTATTGTCGTGGCGCAGATGTCGCCGATCCTGGCGTGCGCGTTCGGGCGCGGGTCGCGCGGCGTGGGCTGGGCCGTGTCGCGCCTGGCGGGCCGCGCCGCCGCCTGCCTGCGCCACCAGGCCGCGCAGCCCGCCGCCGCCACGCATGCCACCCAGCTGCTCACTACGCTGGCACACTCGCAGCACAAGTATGTATTTAAAAGTATTGTAACCCGGCACAGGGTTTTTACTCCCACCGTTCTACAGTAAAAATTAAATGGTATAGGAAACCAATGAAAGAACACAATTATATTTCACTTCCATGTATTTTACAGACAAAAGTTACGTTATCCTAATCCTAACTTCCTAACTAATATTATAAATGTGAAAGTAACTCTGTCTGTCTGTCTGTCTGTCTTTCTGTCTGTCTGTCTGTCTTTCTGTCTGTCTTTTCTTCACGCCTATACTACTGAACCGATTTGTGTGAAATTTGGTACAGACATAGTTTGGAACTTGAGAAAGGACATAGGATAGTTTTTATTACAAAAAAATATAAAAATAAAAATAAAATTTATTTCGGACATATAGCGCCATCTATTGGTCAAACCAAAAATCACTATTCCACGCGAACGAAGTCGCGGGCAAAAGCTAGTTATAATATAATGCTGTAATAGACACACAATAATAATTGCACACACAGTACAGGGCTGACCGCCCCAGACCACTATGTCTCGGGTTCCACAGTGGTCTGAAGTGGCAACCTCTGTCAAAATCCTATACCTTTGAACATGAATATATTGACTCTAAACAAGGCCTCAGGGCCGCTTTGCAAGTTCGAGAGGTGAACACTGGTGACTGGTAGCTCAATCGTTAAATGAAGTAATCACTATGCTGCACACACGCAGCCAGATAATAAAATTAATACAAAGCTCTTGTTAGACAAGGCTCACAAAGTACTCTCTCTGTGCATACCACTCCCTAGTCTGAAAGTCTCTCCCTCAGTCTCTCAAATAGCTCCCCTTGGCATCGGTGATATACGGGGTCCGTCTATCTCCACACGGAAATCGTGTCCTCCGGGGTATGTCGTACAGGACAGATAATCACACAGCACTCACGCACAACACAAGGTACCTGACGTCTTCATGTAACGAGGAGCGTGGAGGCGGTAGCCGCCACTGCGGGTTAGCCACGCTGTCACAGCTCACCCGTCGGACCGTTCCTGGCCGACGAACAGTCGCAAGACCACGGCGACACCAATCACCCACGCGGTGACCACGTGCACAAGAGTAGCCTGAGATTAAGGCCCTCCTAAAAAACCAGACCTGTAGACAACAACCCTGTATGAAACGCATGAATCTACACGAATTCCGAGAGGAACAGAAACACGTACAATATACTCACAGGAAACTCCAAAATATGCTCCGAAGAAATAATGGCCGACAAGCATCAGAAACAGTCGGGAACAAAGTCTGCTTCCATTGAAGACGGATCCGGGATAAGGCTGAGCAGGAAGCGATGCCTGACAAATATATGGCTCGACGGCACTCGTGGCATCCAAAACCCTCAGGGCTCCAAAACCCTGGCCCCTCCAGACACCAAGCTCAGACCCAAAATGGCTCCTCACGTCCAAACCCAAAAATCCTTTTCCATTGCAATGACAACGCACTCTCTCGAATGTTCGACCACAGAGCAAAATCCTTCCTGTCATAGACAATTTCCTGTCAAACTCGACTAATCGATCCTTACATACGAATGCATCAGACCGAAGAAATTAATCAAATGATTTCCAAACACCACACATAACATAGCTAAATAATTGCTACTAATTATTTAATATAAACAATTGATTAGAACCTTTAATCTGTTTACGATTTAGACTAAGAACACACAACGCCATCTAGTTGGATCTCCAATCCAACACAAATCGATTGTTAATCGATTAATAATCGAAATGTTGAAAGCCCTTCTATGTATAAAATGTTGAACCAAAATCTATCAGATGAGTCAAAAGAAAATATATAAACATAAGTCTTATATTACAGTCTTAAGGTACAGTGTCATAGACAAACTAGAGTTTTTAGTTGGCCTAAATTACGATAGGTGTCACAAGAGAAAAAGCTATTAGTCTCATCTTTTTCATGTCTTGTCGCTCCCTTGAAGGACGGTGTTATATTACAGAAAAATATGAGAATCTTATTTTACTACAGCCAGGCCAGCTTGTTAGTGAGCGGGGGTGATTACAGGTGCGCGCGAGACAATGACAGCAAACAGGACTCCAGCACGCACCAACCAGCACTTCTTATTCTTAAAATTGGCATTTGAATTTCATCGATTATTTTGACTAAAATGAATGCTCATTGTTCTATATTATTTTTTATGGAGCTTCTGTGATAAATATAGCTCGTGCCAAATTAAAGGCGATTCGACACATGCGCGTATTGAAGTTAATCGCGACCCGCCACACATTCTGACGAGAACTATAAAATTGTACCCAAATCACATAAAATATTTTCCACTTTATTTCAAAGGCAAAATCCACTAGCGAGTTGTGAAGAGTTCCTAGCGCTTTTGCAATGGGAGGCGGCTGGCTGCAATCTGCCGGGAGAATTGAGGAAGGAATTGCACCGGGCTTTCGCTATCGCCGCTACTTATGCTGAAGGTATGTATAGAGGGCGCTGTTGTCGCTTGGCCCTTTTTGTATAATGAAATTTAAATGGGCGTTTATTTCCATCAAAACTTGGTTGAATAAAAATAAACATGTCAAACTTCTCAGTTCTACTCAGTTTAGCCGACTTCGAAAAGTGGAGGAAGCTTTATTCCACTTTTCGAAGTCGGTTAAAAATTGAGGAAGTGTCATTTCAATTAACAAATATAATGTTATAATGTACATTTGATCTCTTGTTGACTTCATCAAAATATTAATGACATTAAAAAAAATATGTCAGAAATAAACATTTTGTCAACAATAAGTACAGTAAATAACAGTAAATAAGCTAATGATGACTTTGCATTTACTTCTAATAAACACTTTTTTACCAATATAGGTGATGTCCGAAACCGCCTACTTTCAAGTACAGTCTCACTACAGGAGAAACTAATGAATCTAATCAACATGGAATCTGATACGGAACCCGTACGCAACATGCTTGCTGACACGCTTGATTGTTTTATTGGCGTCACTGAAGGGGTTTTAGAGGTAAATAGATTATGAAACACTAGCTTCTGCCAGCGGTTTCACCCGCATCCCGTGGGAACTACTTCCCGTACCGGGATAAAAAGAAGCCTATAGCCTTCCGCGATAAATGGGCTATCTAACACTGAAAGAAATTTTCAAATCGGACCAGTAGTTCCTGAGATTAGCGCGTTCAAACAAACAAACAAACTCTTCAGCTTTATAATATTAGTATAGACTAGCTTCTGCCAGCGGTTTCACCCGCATCCCGTGGGAACTACTTCCCGTACCGAGATAAAAAGTAGCCTATAGCCTTCCTCGATAAATGGACTATCTAACACTGAAAGAAATTTTCAAATCGGACCAGTAGTTCCTGAGATTAGCGCGTTCAAACAAACAAACAATCAAACAAACAAACAAACAAACTCTTTAGCTTTATAATATTAGTATAGATAATGACTGGAATTAATTAAAATTGAAAAAAAATATGATCGCTTTTGTGCCAATAATTTAGGCTTTTTTTTTGCATGTATAAAAACTTTCTTATCATCGAAGAATTTTACTCAAAAGCATCTCAAGCCTTGAGGGGATCTTCACACTGCCCCGCATCACGCTGCATCTTGCGTGTCGACGCACCTACGCGCGTTCCTGCGGGAGTGCAGATCTGCATCATCGTGCGGGTTTTTCGCGCACTCACGCGCGTAGTTGCGTTTTGTTAATTCACGCACGGCGGCTCTCATCGAGTTCCATTTTCAAACATACACGTCACGCCCATTCAAAATCACGCGCGTCACTGCGGGATTCAGTGTGCCATACCTTGCGTCTCGCCCCGCACCTACGCGCAGGGGTGCGTTTTTCTCCGCATGTATGTGCGTGATCCGCATGAACGCGCGTGGATGCATTTTCAGTGTGTTGGACTATGCGTGTTTTCCATACAAACGGAGATATTTCCATACAACGGAAAAAAACGCATCCACGCACTACGCTGCATCATGCGGGGCAGTGTGATAATCGCCTTAGTCTCACTTTGTTTCTGTCGAACATAGGTTGAAAGATGACCATCGAATCAGCCCTGTTATACCTAACTACAGATTTAAATTTCAACCTATCTGTGATAGATTTATAGGTTACTAGCTTCCGCTCGCGGCTTCGCCCGCATGATGTGTTGATAAAAAGTAGCTTATGTGTCAATCCAGGGTATCACCTATCTACATACCAAATTTCAACCAAATCAGTGAAGCCGTTTTTGCGTGAAAGAATAACAAACATACATCCATACATTCTCACAAACTTTCACCTTTATAATATTAGTAGGATTAGTAGGATTGAAATTTCTATCGCTTTCTTAACAGGTGGGAACAATGGACGAGCAATTCATGATGCTGATCGGTGCCTTAGACAAGATACCCGGGATTATATTCAGATATCACAACTATCCCGGAGTGGTGTTGCCAGCCTTGAATTTACTCGCCAAGAGCGCTAAGCGAATGTTGCACTCTGTACAACCTCAAAATGTTAACAAGTATGCTGTATTTTTATATACCTATCACCCATTTTTATAATTTAAAAACAAAATCATTTTAATTTTTTTTTATTATATAAAAACGATACAATTGGAACAAACTCATTACTAAAATTTATAAGCAAACCTTATTGATGAGTATACTATAAAAAAAAATAGAAATATCCGAATTCAGAATTTCCTCCTTTTATAAAAGTTATGTTGTTAAAAATAGTATTATGTCAAAATTCACAGATTCCTGGAAATTTGCAATACTACATTTGAAGTGTACATGAGATGGAATTCCGGTAAAATCTCGAGTATCCCGCAAGACGCTGAAGAGGAAGTCTATGAGGTAAGTGTAGAATAATCCCTCCAAACTATAGGAAAAAATCGTATAATAACGCGAACACTGGCCGTTAGATATATGTATAGCTAATAAATAAACTGGCCGCAATTAAAATTTTGAATTTGATTGTTATATTGTAACGTTCCGCGCTGTCGAACGATACCTCAGCAGGGAAATCCGATTAAATCAATATGTATGTGTGTATGTATACCTACTCATGCCCATTTCAAACCACACCTTGTATATTTTTGCATTGTGTTCCGAAATAATTATAGCTTAGTTACTGAGCAGTCCTTATGACGTCATGAATACGGCGCTATGCTGTTGATTCCTTCCGTACATTAAAAAAAGAAAAGAAAGAAATGTTTCCTCATTTCCTTCATTAAGTATATTAGTACAGTACAGTCTAGCCGTTTACACGCGGAACTACTGCCCGTACCGGGATAGAATATCGCCTATGTTACTTGGGCAGAGTGTAGCCACGGTCGTCAGTGTACAAGCTGCCATAGTGATCCATACAACAGTGACGACCGTGGCCATACACGGCGAATAAACCTTTTTTTTTTTTTTTTTTTAGCGACGTAAAATCATCAAATGACCCCTCCCGCTGTGGGTTAGCAGCGGTGAGGGAGTGTCAGACTCTTACTGACTAAAATCGTCGTGTTCCGTCATAGGCCTTTTATGTACCAGGGCCGCGGTATCTCTTTCGAACAACCCGCAGCCCCGGCAGGCCTTGGCCCTGCTGGGCCCCGCTGGGGTTGCTGACATCTCTTTGAGGAGCGCGTGGAACAACGCGCGCCGTCGACACGGGTCTGTCGTCTAGAAAGACAGAGGGACGATGAGCCACCCGAACTCACCGCCCACAGACCCACGCCTACGGTGGCCGGGAGTCATCTCGCGACACCCGGCGCCCATGGTGTCTACCTGGTCCAGCGCGGCGGCCGGGATGAGAGGTGCGAACCCTCTGGCGTTCCGCCTCCTCCTTCTCGAGCATGACCGCTTCGCAGAAGGAGGCGACGGCATCCCATTCCCTCTCGCCCCGGACCAAGGCCTGAACCAAGGCCGGACGCGAGAGGTCGCCGCCGCCCAAAGCCTCGACGAGGACCCGGCGGTGCCCCTCCCATGCGGGGCACACCTGGACTGTGTGGTCCGCCGTGTCCTCGGGGCTGTCCGCACAATGGTGACACCCGGGCGCCTCCTCACGACCGATGCGGTGCAGGTACCTCCCGAAACAACCGTGTCCGGTGAGGACCTGCGTCATGCGGTACGTGAGGGCGCCATGACTCCTCCCGAGCCACTCCTCAAAGAGGGGACTTACCGCCACGATGGTGGCGTGCCCACGGCGAATAAACCTTGGATTTTCACGACGAAAAACCGTGTATGTATAAGAGGCCTAGGAACTCAATTAAGGCCACAGATTCGGATCGTTTTTGCTAGAACGTGCGTGCATGCGACAGGGGAGTCTAAGTACGCTGAACAATCGGAAGCCGGTACCCAAAGGCAAATGTCACACGTCAAGCAACGATGTTACGAACTAGAAAAATGTATATTTAGTACATTGACATATATTCTAGCGATAGACAAGAACATCCATACAAAAAATTTACCCACATACGTCGTCTTTTGACATCTTGTTGACGTATTGTGACATGTAGTCATCCTCATTGATGTTAATTGCAGAAGTGACATAATATTTTCGCTCGTATTTTGCCTACATTCTTCATTACTCAAAAAGTTTATATCTAAGTGAATTCAAAATCATGTAATATATCAAAAAGTTTATTTATAGGTATGTAAGTGAATGCAAAATCATGAAATATATTAAAACCAGGAACTTATTTTTAGGATTTTTTAAATATTATTTACAATGTTTTTCTTTTCTTAAAAATAATGAATCTTAGACTTGAAATGCACTTCCAGTATGATGCATGTTTGTTGGATGAAATGAATGGATATCGATGTTTATGAGAGGTATGGCTTATATTTCAGAAAAAAACATATGTAGAGTTTTTAAGAATATGGGGAAGCCCGCACCGGGATAAAATATAGCCTATGTGACTCGCAGATAATATAGCTTTCTAATGGTGAAAGAATTATAAAATGTCCCTGATGATGCACTGATACATCTTGTAGTGTTTTTACAGTAGCGAAATACTTGAAAGTAAGAACATACCATGACAAAGTGAAGTCGGTTTTCCTACCTACCAGTACCTACTGCCAGTTTTATGGCACATCTGTTTCTGCACGATTTTCTTAATCCATAATTTTAAGATGGCGGGAAACAAATTAATGCATATTTGTAAAATTGAATTATAAATGAAAAGAATGATATACAAGCGTTGTAATAGCATGAACAGCGTGTAATTTTACTAACTTGACTCTCGAATAGTTTATATGTGTAAGTTTATACCTTGATATGTATTTTCTATTTTATAATTGTCGTTTCATATCATTGACATATATTCTAGCGATAGACAAGAACATCCATACAAATAATTTACCCGCTTATGTCGTCTTTTGACATCTTGTTGACGTATTGTGACATCTAGTCATCCTCATTGATGTTAATTGCAGAAGTGACATAATATGTTCGCTCGTATTTTGCCTACATTTTTCATTACTCAAAAAGTTTATATCTAAGTGAATTCAAAATCATGTAATATATCAAAAAGTTTATTTATATCTAAGTGAATGCAAAATCATGTAATGTATTAAAACCAGGAACTTATTTTTAGGGTTTTTTAATATTAATTACGATGTTTTTTTTTCTTAAGAGGGCTTTCACAAATTTTCGCGAATTTAAACGCGCTGATATATGTTGTAGTGTTTTTACAGTAGCGAAATACATACGAGGTCATATTATTTTTTCTTGAAAGTAAGAACATACCATGACAAAGTGAAGTCTGTTTTCATTGATATTTTACCTACTGCCAGTTTTATGGCACATCTGTTTCTGCACGATTTTCTTAATCCATAATTTAAGATGGCGGGCGGGAACAATGTAATGCATATTTGTAAAATTGAATTATAAATGACAAGTATGATATACAAGCGTTGTAATAGCATGAACAGCGTGTAATTTTACTAACTTGACTCTCGAATAGTTTATATGTGTAAGTTTATACCTTGATATGTATTTTCTATTTTATAATTGTCGTTTCATAGACATCCGTCTGACGCAGGTGTCAAAATCGCTCTGATTTGCCATTTTGGGCAATGCAAAGTCTGCAGTGCACTTCAGTGTGGCAAGCTTTTTGTTCGGAACGTTCTATCTAGTACGTAGTACATATATATCGATGTTTCATATACATCCATCTGACGCAGGTGTCAAAATCGCTCTGATTTGCCATTTTGGGCAATGCAAAGTCTGCAGTGCAGTTCAGTGTGGCAAGCTTTTTGTTCGGAACGTTCTATCTAGTACGGTGTACATATATATCGATGATTTAGTAAGACTGGAGTCAGACACATTTGAAATCGATTTGATAATCTGACTACTACGATTAAAAAATTAAATCTATTCTTGTAAATCTCAAAACACTGATCGCCGCTCTACACGCTCAAAACGCGGCTACGAATACATCGACCTAAAGAAAAATGTTCAGTAGTGCTCGCGTACATGTCCAAAACAACGCCCCGCCATAGTGAATTTGTGGCCTTTTTTTGGTGGGAAATCATCAAATGAGTCTTCCCGTTGTGGTTTTCTCTTACTGACTAAACCACCATATTCTTTCTGAAGCTCTTTAAATACTAGGGCTTTGGCCCTGGTGGGCCACACTGGGGTTTGCTAACTCGCTTTGAGGAGTATAGAACAACACCCGCCACCTTGCTCGCCGGCCTGACTTTCACTTTGCGTGCAGGACATCTGCGCGCTGATGGAGGTGATCTGCAGCATCGCGCGGTCAGGCGCCGAGCGCGGCGTCGGCGACACCTGCGCCCGCGGCCTGCGCCTGCTGCTGCCGCTCGTCACGCCGCCGCTGCTCGCGCTGCCCACGCTGGCGCAGCACGCCTACCGCATGCTGCGGGACTTGGACAATGCTGACCAGGTGAGTGACGCGGCCTGCGCCTGCTGCTGCCGCTCGTCACGCCGCCGCTGCTCGCGCTGCCCACGCTGGCGCAGCACGCCTACCGCATGCTGCGGGACTTGGACAATGCTGACCAGGTGAGTGACGCGGCCTGCGCCTGCTGCTGCCGCTCGTCACGCCGCCGCTGCTCGCGCTGCCCACGCTGGCGCAGCACGCCTACCGCATGCTGCGGGACTTGGACAATGCTGACCAGGTGAGTGACGCGGCCTGCGCCTGCTGCTGCCGCTCGTCACGCCGCCGCTGCTCGCGCTGCCCACGCTGGCGCAGCACGCCTACCGCATGCTGCGGGACTTGGACAATGCTGACCAGGTGAGTGACGCGGCCTGCGCCTGCTGCTGCCGCTCGTCACGCCGCCGCTGCTCGCGCTGCCCACGCTGGCGCAGCACGCCTACCGCATGCTGCGGGACTTGGACAATGCTGACCAGGTGAGTGACGCGGCCTGCGCCTGCTGCTGCCGCTCGTCACGCCGCCGCTGCTCGCGCTGCCCACGCTGGCGCAGCACGCCTACCGCATGCTGCGGGACTTGGACAATGCTGACCAGGTGAGTGACGCGGCCTGCGCCTGCTGCTGCCGCTCGTCACGCCGCCGCTGCTCGCGCTGCCCACGCTGGCGCAGCACGCCTACCGCATGCTGCGGGACTTGGACAATGCTGACCAGGTGAGTGACGCGGCCTGCGCCTGCTGCTGCCGCTCGTCACGCCGCCGCTGCTCGCGCTGCCCACGCTGGCGCAGCACGCCTACCGCATGCTGCGGGACTTGGACAATGCTGACCAGGTGAGTGACGCGGCCTGCGCCTGCTGCTGCCGCTCGTCACGCCGCCGCTGCTCGCGCTGCCCACGCTGGCGCAGCACGCCTACCGCATGCTGCGGGACTTGGACAATGCTGACCAGGTGAGTGACGCGGCCTGCGCCTGCTGCTGCCGCTCGTCACGCCGCCGCTGCTCGCGCTGCCCACGCTGGCGCAGCACGCCTACCGCATGCTGCGGGACTTGGACAATGCTGACCAGGTGAGTGACGCGGCCTGCGCCTGCTGCTGCCGCTCGTCACGCCGCCGCTGCTCGCGCTGCCCACGCTGGCGCAGCACGCCTACCGCATGCTGCGGGACTTGGACAATGCTGACCAGGTGAGTGACGCGGCCTGCGCCTGCTGCTGCCGCTCGTCACGCCGCCGCTGCTCGCGCTGCCCACGCTGGCGCAGCACGCCTACCGCATGCTGCGGGACTTGGACAATGCTGACCAGGTGAGTGACGCGGCCTGCGCCTGCTGCTGCCGCTCGTCACGCCGCCGCTGCTCGCGCTGCCCACGCTGGCGCAGCACGCCTACCGCATGCTGCGGGACTTGGACAATGCTGACCAGGTGAGTGACGCGGCCTGCGCCTGCTGCTGCCGCTCGTCACGCCGCCGCTGCTCGCGCTGCCCACGCTGGCGCAGCACGCCTACCGCATGCTGCGGGACTTGGACAATGCTGACCAGGTGAGTGACGCGGCCTGCGCCTGCTGCTGCCGCTCGTCACGCCGCCGCTGCTCGCGCTGCCCACGCTGGCGCAGCACGCCTACCGCATGCTGCGGGACTTGGACAATGCTGACCAGGTGAGTGACGCGGCCTGCGCCTGCTGCTGCCGCTCGTCACGCCGCCGCTGCTCGCGCTGCCCACGCTGGCGCAGCACGCCTACCGCATGCTGCGGGACTTGGACAATGCTGACCAGGTTTGAAGAATCGAAGCAATCACTGACCAACATCCACTGATGACTGTGGCCGCTGACCCGCTTTGTGTTGAGCCTAATATAATTCCATCTTTTTGTTCCAGCTGACAAATCTACCAATGGACGACTTCAACATGGTAGTGACAGCGTTGCGCGTGGGACTTACCGCGGTATCGTGTGACGTGTCCACGTTATGCTGCGACACCATAGTGGGGCTGTCCAACAAAGTGCGGACACTAGGCGACGACAACCCGTACGCAATGACCTTGCTCACTCTCGCTGAACTACTCCTTATGCTCATCATTAAGATGGAAATACCACCCGATTCCATTCCCGCGGCTGGAGCGGCTATTTACTCCCTCACTTGCGTGAAACCAGCTCTACTGGAAGGCTTGGCAAGGCAACTGATCGAAGCGTTCGCAGTAAACGATCCCGCCAGCGTCCCGCGGTTAGAGGAAGCGTTCCGGCTCCTCACTAACGGAGTGCTGTTCGACGGCATGAGGACCCACAAGCTCCGCTTCCAAGACAACTTCGACAAGTTCCTAGCGAGTGTACATGGATTCCTAATCGTGAAATAACTACCGTACGTACTGGCCCGGTTAGCTCGCCGGGAATATATGGACGATGAAAGCTTTGGCTTTGACTTTGACTATGACGATGACAGCGATTAACGTTGTACGCAATTCCTGCCTGTTGGCGCAGAATTGCAGTTTTGACGATTCTCTCATATCGTTACGTACTGAACTTGAACCAAATTGGTGCAAATGTGGTCTTCGGTTTTGTTTTGCGCGGTTTGTGCGACTCGAATGTCTGATATATTGAATAGTTAAGTTTATTGTTTTAAGTCCTTCCCTGGGCTGTGTCAAATGTAATTGAATACACTATTGTGTCTAGTATAGTTTGTTACTTATTATGACATTTTTCTTAGGTGCCATTAGGAAAAATGCAATATTAATTTTATATTGTTTGGAAAACTAATATGGCCTATTATATAAATGAATATTTCACAGGGTGCTGTGACTTTGACTGTTTAGTCCTTATGCAACATTATGTTGATAGTTGACATAATTTACTTACATCATTTCGTTGCTTTATATTCTGCAATATTATGTTCACAACGAAGTTATTATGAATTCTATAAATGTGGTTGTGAATGTGTAAAATGCAGAAGTTTTACTGTGGTATTATATATTTCTTAGGAGTAAAATGAAGAGTACATTTTTAGTACTTATTGCTAGAGCGATTGTGATTTCTATCGTTGCAATTAATGTTATTGTAAGAGGAAAGTCCTTAGCACTTTTGCGTATTATATTGCAGGTTTTACTCCGTCTTAATAAATTAGTCTAAATATTGTCATCTTGTCAACTTATTCTTATAATGTGTAGATTATATTGAACTTGAATGCTTAAGATCTCAAATGCAATTTGTTATTTGAGAATAGATTTTGGTAAAAGTGTAAGAACATTGTTTTGATGTTCTGTAGTACATTCAACCGATTTTTTTGTGTACGAATTTACGTATTATTGTTTATATTTTTCTCTTTAATTAAGTAGACATAGCCGAAGTATCAAAGCCGTAGTTTAGTCGTTACTTCGAAACATACCGACAGTTTTGGCAGATACTTGAACTAGTATATTTAATACATACTTAGATTATTTCCCTGACGCAATAACTAAAGATGTTATTTCCTGTATATCTTATATTGTAATTGAATAATATCCACCTAGCTACTATTTATTTTTGTTGAATAGAATAAGATTTTACATTTCAGTAAATAACATAAAAATATGCTTTTAAGATGCTAGTATGTTTAAAGAAAACGTATTTAAATTACGATTTTTATTTTCAATTGATTATTATAATAAATTTGTAATGGAACATATTTGTTGTATATCAGAATACTTACAATTCTGACTTATCCTACAAATAGATATAAATAGAAAATATTATATGAAATACATATTTTCTTATTGTAGGTAATTACAGAAAAATCGTTAGTATAAAATTAAATGCTCTTACTCTTATAACTCTATAAGGAACAGACTTTTATGTTTGTTCAGTTGTTAAAATAAAAATGTTGAATTGTTTTTAAATCCGAAGGCTTGTTGTATTTTGAATTAGAACTTGACTTCTAAAGCATTAAATGTAAAATATTCTAGTGTTCTTAAAAATGTGACAAGTATGAGGCTTCAAGGAAACAAGATTTGTCTGATTAATGTAAGCAAGGCAGAAGACATTTTGTAAATACTCGGAATAAATATTTTAAACACCATGGAAAGTCTTCTTTAAATTTTTTGTCAGTATCTATTTAATTAAATTGTACAAATTTTATAAAATCATGGACTGTTTTATTTCAATAATCCTATCTGTTCTATCTACTAATCTCATCCTTTCCTTTTTATTCCCGTGCCCATTGCCGGTTTTAACTCTAGCAGCGCCTTCGGCGAAATTTTTACGGCGCCTCCTAACTGCAATTTAAACCCACAAGAAAAAATAAACCGGCCAAGACCATGTCGGGCCACGCTCAGTGTAGGTTTCCGTAGTTTCCCGAATATAGCCCATACCTAAAAACACAGATCAACTGACTTCTACCCGTGCCGTGGTTTCACCTACGTCCCGAGTAGGTAACTATTTCCCACATATGCATAAAAAGTAGCTAACTATGGTTGTCTGTTATAGAAGCTATATTACTGCCATTTTTTATCAAAATCCGTTCAGTAGTTTACGCATGAAATAATAAAAACTTAGATGCACATTCATTTCAGCTTGCGTGTATTTTATTACTTACTATCATGAATTATCAACATGAATTAAATTCAGTCTGCAATAACACCCCGTCGTTTTTGCGTCGGGGGTTAAAAAGGAACGTAATTTTTATTTTCTTTGACAATGTTAATGTCAAACAAGATTGACAAACAAAGTCAAGCAATTTCAAGCAAATCTTTAAAGGCTAGGCAAGTGAACAAGCCTTTGTTGTTTTCTATTTTATACAATTTATTTTAATCATTTATTTATAGCTAAAATGAGTGTTGTGCCGTCGAATTTATCATTTAATTCATCAGTAACGACATCCCAATACGACAGCCAGGATGACGCAGAACCGACCAAAGTTAAAAACTATCTCAAAGAAAGATTGAAGTCACGAATTTTTTTGGGACGTTACGTAGAAAGGAGACTTGCAGATAAACGTATCGGATACCGAGACATAGTCGTAGTAAGTCCAGCGGAGGTTAAACTAAAGAAAGACTTATTAGACGTACAACATAAACTGATAACAGTTTGTCCGAGTACACATTGGATAGGAATCACAGATACGGAAGCCTTAGGTTATACATCTGAGGTTTGCCTGTGGACAGAAATAGACAACCAGCCCTTCGGCCCCTTTTGGTTTCAAATTAAGAGTTTAAAATTCAGGGATGATGAAGTTATGGTACAGTTGAAATGTTTGAGACATATTTCAGATGCGTTTTTGGAGATAGAACCGATTTTGACTGGAGCTGTGAAGACAACAAAATCTACTGAAACAACAGAAAAGAAATTAGAAAGTAGTGTTGCATCTCTTAATGAGACATATACTGATTTTGTTGAAACTTTGAAAAGTTTCTTGTCTATAAGCAATGTGAAGGAATTTATAACATTTTTGCTTGCTTTTGTTATTGCGATCTTTACAGGAAGTTCATCTTTTATTACTTTTCTTGGAAACTTTATATTAGCACTTGTAAGGGAACTGTCACTTTTAGTGAAAAACTCAACTCCAATGTTTCTGGGATTGCTAGATTTCTTTAGTAAAATTGTTGGAGGGTTTTATATATTGTTGGCTATGTTCTTTAGACAAAGTGCTCCTCCTCCACCAAACAAAAGAACAATAGGAGCTTATGACAGATCTCACAGAAGTTACAATCACTATGACGATGGCCAGTTTGATTGAATATTTGTGATTTGACAAAAAACTAGTTTTATAGCTATTTTTTATGTAAAGTTTTGTTTAGTCTTGTAGAGTGGTGTTTATTTCGATCTCATTTATTGTGTATTCTAAATCTTGCTTATAAATACTTATTTTTAAAAATTAACTTACACAGCCATCTTTATGATATCAGCTAACTAAAGGTCATTCCAGATGCATTTTTATTTACTGTTATGAATATAATCACTATGTAATGCTTGAAATAAATTGTATATTACAGAAAACTCACGTAAATATGTTAAAAGTTTAATTCCAAAAAACTGTGTATACATTTTTACACCATTTCTGAATTTAACATTAGATGTTATAGATTTATATTTGGTTGATGTTGTGGTTCATAATATTATTATTGTTACTGGAAATAAACGGTTTTTGAACAATATTGTCTCTCAGTATTATTTATTTTCGATTGGAACAACTATGATGTGTTTTCTGTCTGAAAAACAAACATGTTATAAAAGCATGTGCCAGTAACGATTTTTAACAATTTCATATACATTCTTGCTTACCTTTGGTAAACTTTCTTGATCGGTTTAGGAAAATTGGATTCTCATATTCTGAAACTAACATGAATATATTTGTTAGTTTCATATATTTGTGGTGGATGTATAAGATGTATTTTATTATAGAGTTCTCATGAATACCTTTACGTCTTGATGCTTGGCGGAATTTGGTAGGTCCCACATAGCTTTTTGATTTGTTGCTTGCCTTCTTTGTATGACTTTTTTTATGTGATGGAGGTGGTGGGGGCATTTGAATCATCTCATTCCTCATTTTAATAGACTGAAAAATTTAATTATATTGCAAATGGTAAATAACTTGAAAATGTAAGTATTAAGTTGTTTAGGCATAGTAACGTGTAAAGGTATTACCTCTGTTGCAGTGTGTGCCACTGTCACTGTTCGAGGCCAAGTGTTTTCTTTTGGTTTTAGCATGTTAGTAGAGACAATGTTGTTGAGGATGTCCGTTACTATTATATTCATTTCACTATTGTCATACTCTTTCAGCATTTGTTTAAACAAAATCAGCAAGGAAGGCAAGACTGATGTCATATATTTTTTGCCATGATCTTCTATACTTAGGTTGTGTAGTAAGTCTAAATGTGTAAAAATTTCATCTAATGTCATATACTGCCTATAATGCTTTAAAGCTTTTATATTTTCGGCTCCATACGCTGAAAATAGCAATCTCATAGTAGAAATTCTCCACTCTGAATTAACAAAAACTCTAAGAATTTTACCTAATGATCCAAATTTTCTAATGTCCAATTTATGTTAATCTGTATAGATAGGAACAATCTTTTTTCTCTTTGTAATTTCATCAATATTAATATCAATATTGGAAGTAACATCCCTTTGGCATGGACTTTCAAACTGTTTTATACTTGTACAGGTCTCGGTAGAAAACTTCTTTTGTTTACCTTCATCAGTGTGCTTCAAGTATGATGAATTTTGTGTCATTGGTGGATGCAGCACATTTAATGCGGCGTTTAAAGATTCAACAGTATCCATGTCTAACCTAGACCCTTTCTTTCGTAAAACCTTTTTTATATCATTTGTTATTCTTGATGTGAATTTCAAGTATCGACGACCCTCCTCCATTTGCGCCAATTTGGATATAAATGATGCTGCTAAATTCTAAAATTATAATTTCGTGTCACAAATGTTGAACCCATAATTAATAACTGAATGCAATTAAATAATCATTAAAATACCTGTGTCATACTATCTCCGTAGTATTCTAACCTGAATGGCCAAGAAATACACATAATGACAATGGAATGGTCTTCGAAAACATTACACACGTCAGCATGAGAACAACCCTGAGTTATTTCTACCTTCTCCACATATCCTGAATCTGCCAAACCCTGCAAATTGTGTTAAGCAAACATTGAACTACCTACATACGGCTGACTTGTTTCAATGGTACCTAGGTCACATAATAGAACCTTGGGGAACGCCAGTGTGGGTAGGCATTTAGAACTAACAATGTATATTACTTTAGGCAACTTCGGGGGGCTATTTGTTTGTCCGAGACCCCGCGATCGACGAACCGATGCCTAACCGCACCAAAAAAAAAATATATCTCATGATGTACCCAGAAACTATACCTACCCCTTCTATTCAGTACTAAATACAGTTATATTCAGTACTACAAGATTCTGGATTGCATAGCCCGGTACCTACTAGTACAAGGAATTGGTGGCAAATCAAATAAGGTACCTCATTCAAAAATGTCAATGCATTTTGTGTGTATCTGCCACCCATATACAAAAACTTCTTCAGAATGCGCATATTTTTAATAATTTCTCCGATGGTGCTTGTGAAGTATTTCGTGTCTTCGTTGAAGTGTATTATAAAGTCATTATATTCCTGTTGGTTTAAACAGTGGCACTTTCTTGTAAGCCTTTTGAATATTGAACAATCGTCATCATCATCCTAGGAAAAAAAATATTTTTATTATTAATTTAAATAGCAGAGAAATTAAGAATGTTTCCAGATTTCTTTTATCTATTTAATATTGAAGCTAATTAAATCACAGTTTACCTCTATGTAAATACTATTCAAAGTTTTCGTTTGGGCTTCCAATTTCTTCAGTGCTGGATCTACGTTGTCATCGTTTACTGACGGCCATTTCATCTGGAAGCAAAACACATAAGTAGGTATCTACAACGAGAATCTTATCTCATTAATAGTCATTAATGATCTTAGAGATAGTATAGTTATCGGCACGGATATTGAGCCCTGACCTTCACCTGCGCAGAAGCGATTTATTGGTTTATTGCCTTATGTGTACAGTGCGCAAAGCGATCCCCACTCTTCCGCCGAGAGCTCGATATCCGTGCCGATAACTATAACGGTTCTTAAAGTGAATAATTTACACCTACATACCTAATTTCCAATAGGTAGCCGAAATAAAAATACCCGAAAAATAAAATAAATTAAACGGTAAAAAAAGAAAATAAATTCATACACCATCCGGCTTTACAAGTAAGACTTCGGTGAAGTCCTGGGGAGGAAGATCTTTTGAATAAGTCTTCGACTGGATGTCTTCTAGAAGGTATAATAACTTTTTTGTGCTATCCTTAAGCTCGTTCAACGAATCCTGAAATAAATAATAAATATTATTAAAATTGCTGAGATTGCTTGGATATTTTTATTAAATTACCTACTTAATGCTTGAAATTAAAATGAAGGTATTATGTATTTTTGTTTTAAAGTTTATTATTTCACTTCATATATTACTTTCCTCTATGTTTCACTTATTATGATTTCAAAATCACGCGCCATTTTTGTGGCTTCGCGGAAGCAACTTTACAATAGACTCGCGGGAGTAGAATCTATTTTCAAATTTAAGTTATTTTGAACGGTTACATCTAGTTCAAGAGAAAATAAAATGCATCCATGTAACATACCAACTTGACTTGACAATAAGGTTCAAGACACGTTCTAATCGGGGTAGTTATTCTAGCGCTGGTGGCTTGGTTCTTTATTGACCCCACGCTTTTCTTTAGCGCTGTCACCTGCCTTGGTGAATATAAACTTATCTCTTCAACCCTCTTCGCTTGGATACTTCCACCCAATGGATGACTGCTGAAAGGATCCTTTGCTTCTTTGCCATCATTTGGGTCTTTCTTTTTGTGAATAATATAGCTCGATGAATTGAACAATCCATTGTTATATTTTTTATTGCAGCAGTCATCCATTAGGTAAAGATAGTAATTAATTAATTGAACCAATTAAACACTGCATTAATGTGAGCTCAGACACAATAGTTGAATTGTTGGCAAAGTTCAAAGGTGTTATGGATATAGAAACATTAAAATGCTAGGATTCGCCATTTTTAAATTTTCGAGCCATTTTTTTTCGAGTTGCTTATGGTGAAGGGAGGAGTGTTCTGTTTAATTTTTTAAAGGAAAAAGTCATACGCGTGTGTCGTACATCGTTTATTATATATAAAAAAAATATTTTTTCATAGCTTTAAGTAAAATGATGATCAAAACATGGTTGCAAAAAATAACGCATTCTTTTAAATCATATGATTTTATCGACGGTAAATTAAATACACATTGCTACAGTTTATAAAAAAATATGGTGTCAAAATTGACGTTCTCGTTAGTTTCTGAACGAGATATACAAAGTCATCAGTTCGTTCGAGTACTGTCAAAGACTACAGTGCTGCTGTTTGTCAAAATTTGTCAACAACGCATTGTTTGTAAAAACTTTTATGATTTTTAAGTAATTATGAACAATTATAAAGGTAAAGTAAGCTACGAAAGTCCCTGCGACTCAGATAATGATTGGACCAACTCATCTGATGACTCAAAGTATTCAGATTCCGAAAGGTAACGTGTGCTTACTTAGTATTCATTAAAGCGGCGTTAATAAAATTAAACAAAACTTCAAAGATGTTTATTGTTTTAGCTCTGTACCTGAGTGGGATTCGGATGTTGGTGAAGATGGGGAATTAGTATACATAAAAACAAGAATAAATAGTGAGACTGCAGACAGCAAAACGCCTTTGTTAGAAAGTTGTGAAACCTTCAAACTTAGAAATAACTTTAAAAGATCCTCAAGTAGGCGATCTACGAAAGGTATTAAAATTTATCATTTTGCTATGATTATTAAATATATTCAGTACACAAATTATATAAGAATAACACAACAACTTATTCAATTACAAATTTAATCAGATGTACATACTGGTTTATCTTCGTTTATTTTATTTGTTTATTGATTCTACTTATTTAAAACTTTTATTTTTTATTTAAAACTTTTATTACCTAATTAAAAATTATACACATTACAGGAAGGATATTCAAAGTATTAAAAGCACACAGGTCAAAAAATACAGAGGGTGCTTTAAAATCAAGTATTGGAGTATTATCTGCAGATGCAAATAAGAATTTATCAACAGATGAGAAAAATATTATTATTCAGGTATTTATTTTCAAAGGAATTTGAAGTGTTCATTTTGCATTTAAACATTTTTTTCATTATGTTGGGCACATTGAGCAAGGTAACAGTTGAAGGTACTCAGAGTGACTGTATTTTTTAAAGTCTCGTCTTACATTTAACTTCAGGCAGTTTATTCCTCAATTACATTAATCACCCCTTTTATGTTCTATTTCAGGTTAGCAAAAGCATGATATTTAGTAGTGAAAAAAATTGCCAGTTGGAAAAACTCTTTGGTTTAAGCCTTGAGACTCATGCTGATGGCAAGACTTTGACAGTTGCAGATTTTTTAACAGAAGCCAGAGCTATTTACACTCCTAAGATAAAAAAGGGGTATTACTTATCAAAAATAAATGGTGTTGAAGTAAATTCTTATAATATCAATAATATTCTACAGAGGGTTGTGGAGGATCACAACAGTCCTAGGTTAACATTTCAAGTGCCAGCAGAAGGTCATAATGTTGATTTGGAAAAGCTATTGAAGTCCAAAAACGCTCCAGATAATTCACTGACTCACTTATTAAAAGAGTCACTATGTTCAGTCCTTTACATATGTTGTAATGACATAGAATATAACAGTAATGATGACAAAGGTGTTCTTTACTGCTATCCAAGGCCTTTTAACCAGAACTTCTTATACAACACTAGAGGAGCTTATGTTACATTGAATCATTTAGCGCCAAAGTCTTTGGGGACCAGTGAACCAACAAACTCAACTGTCCTCCATAATAATACGTTGATCAATGTTACTTACACTTCACATTACAATGACCTTCTGTTAGTGGCATTTCCAAACAAACAAGTAGATTTTTTCGCAGCTAAAAAAGTGATAGCTGATGTAGTGAGACTGCTAGAGTTTCTATATGGTTCTCTTAAAACTAGCTTCACTAAACCTAATAATGTTGACAAATTGGATAGTTTATTTGCCCGTATTTTCGTCACTTTGGTAATAAACAATAAGGGGAGCAAAGAGGATCCTATAAGGAATGTGGGTTTGTATTTAGAAGATGTCTTAGGTGCTCATTCAGTTATACTACCTTTAGAAGTAAGGGTGCAAGTTGATGATGCAATAACTGAATTGGAAGCTGCTGATTATCGTGAATGGGTAAGAACCTTTTACACTCCAAAAATATAGAGGTTCAGAAATGTGAGACATGTTATTGAATACTTGTATTTCCAGACTGATGATGTAGAAAACTTTCAAAGACTGTACACAGTAGTTGGATCCTGCTTATACTACTCAGGTCATTTGTTGAGTTCACACTTGCAAGATGATGACTTGAAGGAAATCAATTCATATTTACAATTGAATGGCATTTTGAAGCTGAGCTCAGAAAAGGAGCTAGAGAAACTTGTTATTTGGAAAGAGGTTTTTATCAATGAACACAGAAATATGAACAAGAATGATGGAAAGGAGTATAGGTGAACATGTTTCTATAAAGCTAGAAGTAAATCGTTTTATTATTTATTAAATATTTTAACAGCTTCTTCTATTCGCAGGATTTGTGATGGGCGCTGGTTTCTCCTTACTGTTGGTAAGGGACATTTCATACTGGCAACACTGATGGAAGCCGGTGGCTGTACAGAGGATGTAAGTGTTTATTTTACTCTATGACATTTTAAAATTATATCCTTTTTACTGATATGAAGATATCAAGGCACATATTAATATTTATTTGTTTTCATAATTCTAGGCAGTTGGAGTAACGCCACCATCACCATTTTATGTTGAAGAATGTGAGAGTTGTTTAGAGTTACTTTTTGATGTTGGACTGAATAAATATCTGGCAACATGGTATGGTTCCAATTTACAGCCTCAAGTAGAAATTGCACCAGAGTATCTTACCAAGTATGGAAGAAAAATAAGGGATGTTAACAGTAAGTCTATGTAGCTGTAAAATAACTTATTTATTAGCTGTTTACCCAATAATTAGCTATTCTACTGACCATTTATCTTGAAGGGAGTCAAACAATCATAGATCCGTTACAAAAATCCTATGTAACATAAAATCATATATTTTATTAATATCCTGTATTTGCTTTCAGCGCTGAAACCAGACTCGCCACTCAAAACCTCAACCTTAAAACTATCAAAGATACAATCAGAAAAACGCCGTCACAATTCTTCTGAACAAATAAACGTGGGTTCAAGTACAAGTGACATGAACTCTATGAGTTCTCTTACTAACTATGGCAGCCATCACAGTTTGTATGGACAATCATACAACACGGGACAAAAATACAGACATTCTAGCGTAGATGTCAGTTATTCTGAAGATTCTAATAGCTTGAAAAGTAATAGGTAAGGTGTAAACAATTATTTCTTTTAAGCTAACTGTTTTCCCAATGATTCAAGCGTCATGGGGGAACTCCGTCTCGTTCCCGAATAAAATAAAGCCTATTACTCGGGAATAGTGTGGCTTTCCAACAATGAAAGAATCTTTCAAATCGTTCAGTGCTTGCGGAGCCTTTAACCCTAAAGGCCAAAGAAAAAATCGTCTTTATTATATTAGTATAGATTATTTGTTGCGAAAACAAATGATGTTCGTGACTATTTGCTGAACTTGCCTATTATGTACTTGTTTCTGGTCTAATGGTTATGTAATTTAAGCGGTTTTCTTTATGGTCGTGTAATATTTTGAATTTTAGCGAAGTAAGTGAAGAGCGCGTACAAGGTCGGAGAGCGGATAGGGAACAACGAAATCGAAGAGACTCTTCAGGCTCAGAATCAGATTGGGATAAGCTGGTAAGTAAGACTAACTCAAGCAACCTCATTTGTTTATACAAATTAAACTTTGTTCAAGAAAATCGTCTCTGTCCGTCATACGTGTTAATCATCCGACTTCCCAAAAAGGTTCCAAAAAAAGGTTCTCACTTCGGATTATCACTTGAGTATTTTTTACGTGATTATTATGTTTGGTTCCAGGATGGAAGTAGAACAAGTGGCAGTATGGACATGTCAGATATCAGGAAGTCTTTATTGAATGAAATTAATCAAGTTCCTGTACAGAGGTACCTATGCAAATGGTCATTGTAACTACCTCATACTAAACAGAGTAGAAAAAACTAACAAAAAATTGTCTTTCAGAATAACAGCAGGGGAAGAAAATGTTTTATTCCACTTTGTTCAGTTGGAATCCGAGAAGGGAATGCTTATTGCGCCAGTGAAGAATTTAGAATTGCAAGCCAACAATGTATTCTATTCTTACATAGTTAAGACATTTAGATCAGCTTGTAAGCGAATACATGAGCTGTTGCAACATAGTATTAGGTAAATTATAAAATTACATACATTTTAATGTATTAATACTGAACGTGAGATTAAACCATTTATTTTCACCAATTATTTCTGGTTAATGAACTGTTGGCATGTCACATTCTCAGATTTAAGAAGAATCACGCGCCATCGAACCCGTTGAACAAAATTTTGGTAGCTGTGAAAGAACATGGAATGTTATTTCAAGTGCCTCTCGATATTCTAAGCCAATGCGGCGTCAGTAAGAAGAACACCGAACCATACCTGTTTTGGGTTGTTGGGTAATTTTTATACAAACCATATCTGTCTGTCTCCTTCTTCTATCTATGGCATAGGTAACATACTTTTTGGAAATAAACAAATATTATAATATTAGTTTGTACTTACATGTTATTGTTTTCGTTTCAGCCGAGTTTTTAGTGAACCAGAGCCAAGAGAATTATATTTGTGTTATCATGAGTCTGTGCCTCAAGATCTCACTGAAGTAGCATATTTGCTGTCGTACTTAGAATAATTAAAAAATATTATTTTAGAACAGCCTTTTATACAAGCTATTACTTATTATTGTAAGATATCTAATCCGTCCAATGTAAATTTTAAGAAAAGTATTTTAGATGTGATATTGATAAATAAACTTTGTATTTTTTTTTAAATATCTTTATTTTTTTCTCCCTATCCAGTCGAAACTTTTTTATACTCTTACTTCAGGGATGTTGGGTTTTATTAGGGATCTACTGCCTACTACCTGTGCCACTACCGACAAAGCTATCAAAGTTATGTAGGTAATAATTGATAGTATGCATAAAAGCTCAGCATGATTATCATTCTCTCATACCTGTACGATAGGGTATTATTACTATGAATCAAATATCGATCTGGTGCAATAGGATCCAGCGATCAAGTACCTATTTCAGTAGTAGTTGTAGTAATATCAAGTGAACGATAAATGTATGTGTGCTTTCCACGCAAGGAAATAAATAAATATCTTTCTTCCCTTAAATTGAAGGTGTTGTTGGAAGAAAACTTATTATTGCCACGTTCTTTCTATCCTTTTCGCACTTATTATTTGAAAATACCGCCAAATCGACCGGAAACGTGATACACGGACATGATGATTATTTCTCGCTGATAAACATTCAATAAAACTTAATTTCACATATGATGGAAACGATTAAATATATTTTAATTTATTAAAATAGATTATTGTTTTTATATTGAGTAATTCAGAAAAGTTAAATCGTATTTAAATAATTATCATAGACAACAAATGACCAAGCTTCGGTAAGTATTGTATATCCGTTACAATAAATCAAGCTATTATACTCAGTGTCACTTATGAAATAAGGGTGACAATGGCAAATCAAAAATTAAAGTCAATGTAATGTCCATTAAAAATATTAGGATACATTGATTGTTGAAAAAAATGAGTTGTTTCCGTTAGCCGTCGCGTCGTGTTGTGCGAGTGCGGGTTGCGGATTGTGAATTTGTGACAAGCATTGCAGTGACTTATTCAATAATTCCTCATGGAAATTCCAAAATAAAGACATCAGTTTTTATGGTTATTTATGTTTTTGTGTTGTGCGAAGATTTGTAATTTATGTGAACGATGATAACCAAAATGCAATCACAAGCGAATGTCGCCGTGCCACAATCTGTCACGACACAACCACAGTCACAGCAAATTGTTGGTGTTGGAGTTCCAGCAAATGCAGTGATATTAAAAATGTCAGATATACAACAGATATCTACAGTCGGTATGTATTACGTGATGTTTTTGTTATGAACGTGAATAATGTGCAACAAAACTGAAACTTTCCGTGAACTTGGAATTTTCCTAACGAATATCAATAGGCCCCTGAAGCTTAGTGTCAGAAAGTTCGCATTGCATTTATTTGTGAAAGCTTTTGTCTTTTTAGCGTTATGTGTTTAATAACAGCAAAACAAGCAAAAATAGTATCATAAATTCTGGTTTGATTGAAGCTGTGTTATTTCTATAGGGTTATAATTATTATGTGAGGTTATGCAGCTGTCTTTATTTTTTTTTTGTGTAGAGCAGCTGTAGCTTCGGCTACCGAAACCATTTACCCTACGTACAGAGTAGCCCCTACGACGACCCACTGGCCAAACTTTGTTAGGGTTTAAAATAATCATAAATTCGTGAATAATATTTTGAAATTGCAGAAGATTATTTATTGCTGAAATAATGTTTTATGCAAAAATGTGTTTTCTACTAAGAACAGTTGTTCAGTAATTTTCTAAAAATGAAATACATTATTAAATGAAATAAAATTCATAAATTGATTTCTAATGCCACACATATTACTATTTGAGTTATTGAGTTTATTGTCTACTTAAGTTACAACCCTCTTCTAAAATTCAATAAAGTATATTTACATGTATTATATTAATTCCATTTGCTTTTGTTCCCAGGGCTATTGGAACTGGCCCACCGAGAGTACCAAGCCGGTGACTATGAGAGTGCAGAGCTACACTGCATGCAACTATGGAGACAAGACGCCACAAACACGGGCGTGCTCCTTCTGCTGTCTTCTATCCACTTCCAGTGTAGAAGATTGGATAAATCTGCCCAGTTCTCTTCGCTGGCGATCAAACAAAATCCTCTATTGGCTGAGGCATACAGGTAATTACACTGATATTTTAAACATTTTAGGGGTGAGTTGCACCTTTTAACTCATCCATCATCCTCCGAGCCTTTTCCCAACTATGTTGGGGTCGGCTTCCAGTCTAACCGGAATCAGCTGAGTACCAGTGCTTTACAAGAAGCAACTGTCTATCTGACCTTCTCAAACCAGTTACCCAGGCAACCCGATACCCCTTGGTTAGACTGGTGTTAAACTTACTGGCTTCTGACTACCCGTAACAACTGCCAAGGATGTTCAATGACAGCCGGGACCTACAGTTTAACGTGCCATCTGAAACACAGTCATTGGTGTCTAAGATATACTTAGAAAGTACATACAAACTTAGAAAAGTTGCATTGGTACTTGCCTGACCTGGAATCAAACCCGCGCCCTCATACTCGAGAGTTTGGTTCTTTGCATACTAGGCCACCACGACTTTTTTTTTACTACTATATAATACAAAGTCATTCCCAACCATATGCTTGCTGCCCATTTGTCAACTGAAACTGGTTCAGTTATCATTATAATGTAGTTAGACGGTGAAACCCACTGTAAATGGTTGTATGGAGTTGAAATGGCACTTAAAACTCATGTTTGTGTGGAAGTCCCAATGTCTTAACACAGAACTATTAAATACAAAGAAGTATCCAAGAGATTGACTCAGAAGAAGGAATTATGATAAAGCTCCAAATACAATTTAATTGAAGTGCTCCAAGTACACTTCCTATTGTAATATGAATAACAATTATAACAGCAACACAAACAGTTGAACAAATGTATAAAAAATTCATGTTTGATGGGTAATTATTTAACTTTTTTTATACATACTATAGTCTGTTTACCTTGTTGTGTCATGTTCTTCACCTTGACTAATGTACGTAATACCTATGTGAACAATCAAAAGCAGTTCTTAGTATGTACAATGCTACAACATTATCTTGTTCAGAACAAAAGGAATAGTTCAAATTCCAGACCTTGGTTTGCATTCACATTAACACAACTAGAATGCAAACATGTTATTATTATGTGGAAATGATGTGTCCATTGTATTAGATGTTATAGTTTCAAGTCATTTTGTTAAACAGCTTAATTGTAAAATTTTAATATTTCTGGAGCCGAACTACTGGAACTCAAAAAATAAGGCTTTAACTTCAAGCTATAATATGTTTTTTTTAAACATTCAGCAGAACAAACAAGTATGTATGTTCAAATCTAAAAGAATTTATTTCAATTAATAAGTCAAGCAGTAGTTATTTCTGTATAATAAGACACCCTGACTAAAATAATTTGATGTGTCACTGACCAAACATTTTGGCACCCACAGCCCATTAAAAATTAGGCCATTTTGAAGTTGTTGACATGTATTGCTCTGCGTTAAGACTAATGAGTATATTTACATGAATTTCATGTCTCTAATATGTTTATTTCATCTCAGTGTTCAACTGAAATATGTATGTTATGATGATTCTCAGTCCTTACTTAACTCCAAAACGGTAATATAAAAGAACCAAAAAATATCAGTAGATTCAGAGCTGGAAAGAACTTTTTTAACGATGGCGTGGCGTACACTGGATGTAACGAAGTTAATTTTACGTTCCAATTCTTGATACTCCATGTCATGCCTTCAATTTTTAACATGTAAACCCATTTTCATATTGCTATCCAAATATAACATAATTCGTCTCGGAAAGGTCACGCAATCTGTTTTAGTTACGCTTTGTTTAACTAGTATTTAGAATGTCAGAAGGTACACGTTATCAATAAATGTGTTGTGCGTAAACATTCTCGTATGTTTATTTGTTTTTCGCTGTTCTCTGTATGGCGCCTTGGGTGGGATATTTTTTTTAAATAGCCCATTTGTATCTGGCTAACGATCACCTCCTTTGTCAGTTATTCAATCTACATCAAATATCTTCACGCAATTACAAGAATTAAATAATCAAACTTTTGAGGTCAAAGATTGTATCAATATTATCATTGTCTTCTTTAAACAAACTATAGTAATGCCAATGTGGTTTGTAGGTTTCTTTGAAGATGATTTACTCTTAAAGACATTTCCCATTGTTATGCCCAGTAACACCGTCATGCTTGTAACTCGCGACCGTTGGTAAGCAGGGCTGGAACTTTCCTACCTGTACTTCAGGTAGCGAAATAATAAAGAGTCAATGACCCACCCAGTATTCGTCTACGGCGGTGTTTAGGCGTAGGGGAGTTAAGGGGAGTGCATTGGGTCGTGCGAATGCAAAAAACAAAATTGTCAAGGGGTGTTTTACGAACCTGTAATGCACGGCATCTAGGCGTCCAATGCTTTGCGTGAATACACTTTCGTGTGCCCAGTTAATGTTTGAGGAAGTAATACCACATTATAGCTTTCCTCGTTGTAGAGAGACGGTGACGTAGTCCATACCAACAAACCTAATTTCTAATATTAAGGCCAAGATAAATGGAAGATACTTATCGATATCTCTTTAGTCAAATCGCATAGCTCTCACCTATTTGATTGTCTGATCAGCAACTCTTACTAACCATCAACTAATTTGCAAATCATGGGATAATTGCGATATTTACTTTGTATTTATCCACACATTGTACACTGCTGACTAAAGGCTATACCTACTTCTATTTTTTTCGTACAGCAATCTGGGCAACGTGTTCAAAGAGCGTGGTCAGCTGCAAGAGGCGCTAGAGAACTACAGACACGCCGTCAGATTGAAGCCGGACTTCATCGATGGCTACATCAACCTCGCGGCCGCCCTTGTGGCCGCCGGAGACATGGAGCAAGCTGTTCAGGCTTACGTCACAGCCCTACAGTATAATCCTGTGAGTATTCCAGAAATTTCTCTTATTTGTAATTTGTATATCCAGAAGATAGATATTGAAGAATGCCAGATTGTAAAAAAACTAAAACTGTTATTGCATTTTCAACTCGTCAGGCCAATGACAAGTGGACAGAAATGATGGGCCGTTATTCTCCATTCACCCTATTTTAAAGGAGTGAGGGTGGCAGCGCCACCACCTAATATAATTGTAGACAACCACATTACGTCATACGATACTTCCTTTTATACTCGTACATATTCCTCGTACTTTAAACCTCAATGCGTTACTATGATTGAATTAATTTACACCCAGATCACACCTTTATGCTAACAAGGCTGTTAAAAGCTGTTGTTTTTGAGTCATCTATCTAGCTATCGATGACAACTTGTATTATGATATTGCCGAATACGCAAAGACAAAGCAATTCAGGTGATAATAAATTGACAATGTAAATACATACATCAGACAAACACGCGAAGTGACGTCATACTAGTTGAAGGTTCTTCAATTTTCCGACTTACAAAAATAGTCTGGAATTATATTTTACTGGTAATATTATTCAGCCTATCTTAGTACATTGCTGGACATGTGCCAGAAAAACAGGTAACGGCCGAGGTTTCCCTTGTTACTAAGGCATCTAGGGTAAATACGCCAAATGTCGGCCCCCTTAGCGATTTTCTGACTGCGGTTCGCTATAGCACCGTCAGTTTCCAACGAAAGATAGTTTCTGATGCGGTTTTGGATAGTTTGATTAATCTATTTCATGTTTATAGCCATAAGATTGATATTTCTACGAAAAGAAAAAAGTAATAAGGCTTAGATGCGTCGAGAACAGAAAAACCCTAAAGTCGGCCATTCACGGCCCAAGGTCGGTCGCGTTTTTTCCAAATGTCGGCCGGGTATAGGGTGTTTTAAATTAAGGCAGTGACAAATATTATTAACATGATTTATTTTTGTAGAATTCTAATATAATACTAAGTATACATTAGTAATTGTATTTGTTTAATAATAAAATATTTTTTTGTTTCCCCTAAACAAAAAAAGTCGTATTCACGACCAACCATTTATATTTTTTAAGCTAATAAGAACGGTTTAATAGATAGCAAATCCCAAACCATAAAGCTACCATAAACATGCCTACAATACTGTCAACTCCTACATTTAAACTTAACTTCTTTACAATAAAATAAATTATAATAAATACCTAAATAATTTCATTTTGAGAAAATGAAAAAATATAAAAGTATTTTTTCATCAGCCTGTATAGTTGCGCTTGAGTTCGAGGCTGGTCGACATTACGATTATTTACGATCTTTAATGTTTCTAATGTCGGCCCCTATTTCTTGAACCTTATTTCTCGAGATTCGACTAATATCACCCCGGCCGTTATTTGGCTATTAAACGTAAAATAGATCAATTTGCCTATAAGCTTTGCAAATTCTCTTGTTAAGCCAACGGAATTAGTACAATAGGAATTTATAAAATGAGACTGCATTTACTTTAAGTCGGCCACGGCCGAGAATACGGTTTTAAGTCAAAACTGTTGTCCTAATGGCGGCCTCCTATTTTTCCTTGAAAAATATACGCAAAACGCTGAAAAAACTATCTCAAAATATAGCAAAAATAACCATTAGTGATAATCAAGCTTAAAACAAAAATAAATAAATGTTTTATCGTTCTAATATCAATCCCCAAAATGTGAGTATTCACTTCGGGTAAGCTACTTTACATGCGAATTTGATGTTTCAACGGCGCAATCGCTACTGACGCTCAGTATGAGAAGAGTAAGTGACAGAATCGGATAGTAACGATTTGTACGTATAGAGTATAAACCAAGGTTGCAATTCGAGGAGCAAAACTGACACTTAATTACCTTTTGAATGAATGCAAGCTGAAAATGTACAGACGGCCGAAGTTTGGGGGGAGGCCGACATTTGGCATATTTACCCTAGTTTGGTAACCGTATAGTCGGGCCGCGCCAATGACGCTGCCCTTCACCGGCCTAGAAAATTAGGACTGACATGTATCACTATTGCGACATTATCTTGAGTTACAAATATTATAATGTTGTGTGATTATAGCTAAATGAAACACAGTAAATATTAAAGGGCCTCATTGTGGAATAGGAGTTTGTATTCTTATTTAGTATCATTCTTCTTTTGCGGGTTACCTGTAGTTCAACGGGTTGGTGGGGCCTTGTAAACGAAATATTCAAATACCAGTACCAATTTTGACTACATAATTAGATCTTTACCATAAAAAGGGTTATAAATCTAATAACAATTCAAACATTCTATTTACGTGGATACGGAAGAGAATTCCACGACTAAGCGATTTACCTTGCTAGATAAGAAGACAATTTGTTAATGTTTCTAGCTGGTGCGAAATCGTCTTCTCACAAAGAGTGATAATGCCGCAATGCGGCCGTAGTCGCGATGCAGTTAACCTTTACCTTTGCACACTTACGGCCAGTTTCTTCATCAAAAGTTAAAGTTAAAGTTATGGCTAAAGTAATGTCTAAAGTAAAAGTAACGGTTAAATTAAATTTTTCTATGAATTTTGCTGTCAGTTTAGCCTTGAAAAAACGAATTTGACCGTTACTTTTACTTTAGACATTACTTTAACTTTAACTTTTGATGAAAAAACTGGCCGGTAGTCTACTAGGGCGTCGATATAAAGTCTATAATATGACCGTCGATGTCCACCGTCTAGACTTTCAGTTTCTCTATCGAGATAAACTAGATCTATATCTAGAATAGAAACGCTCCCACAAGATCAGCCTTAGCTGCTAATAATTAATAATTTTACTGAAGTGAATACTTTCACGAACACCGGCTGGTACGAATGTTTAAAATAAATGTTTTGACACTGGGACGCAGTGACGCCGAACGGTATGGAAATAATAAATGAAAATAGTCGCCACGGGTGGTGAACCTTTAGCGGTCTGTGTTGCTATCAATAACTCAATATGACCATGCACGGGTTGAGCTAATTTCCTATGAACATATGCAAGTTAATGGAAGCAGTATGCATGGATCTCGGAGCTGTATAAAAACTATAACTGACTGACGAAATATGAGTACATAACATAAGCTGTAATAACTTTAATTCCTTATTTTCTGTACTTGTTTCCTGTACTTGTTTCCACATTCTAATAATTATGCAAATGTGATACAGGTTATATGAAAAACATTACCGATAGTTATCTTGTTTTATTGATAACGTGTTTGTCATACCATGTGATGATTAATTTATCGTTACAATTTATTTATAAGTAATTTATTTTACCAGAAAGAATACTAAGTAGCCTATAAGTAACTCTTTTGTACGACAATAGTTTTCCGCGTTATGCATCGTAAAGTGCGAAAATCTTTGGTTGTTTTGATGTTTTCAAATGATTTATAGACAAAATCGGTTATTTTTCATAATAAATAATGTGTTTAAAGTACCTACAGTTGTAACATTTCAAAGTTTGAAGATGCTTTGACTTTTTTTATAGAAGTTTTTCAATATTAGAGATATCTAGAGTCAACTTTTCTGGGCGATAGGTATCAATCATTAGAATCTGGGTACGAAAAACGCTTCAACCGTCAACTTAAAATAAACTTTGTGTGCTTAGTGGTAAGATATAAATTATCAATGTCAGACTAATATATATATCCTTGTTTTCTGCGATTACCTATTGTTACGTTAATGTCGTATCAAGTATAATGATGGTGCGGTAATATTCCACGAAGTTTTCCTGCAGTACCTTGCTGATTTAACGCTCGCTCTATTATTATAATAGATGACCTCAACTATAACAAGTGTAGCCTAATAAAACCTTGTTCAAAATAATATTTGTTTCTTCTGCCCATTAGTTAGAGTCTTATGTTCAATGATGAGGATTTCCTTTGAAATATTACATTTTTTCCGTGTTGTGGATTTAGAGATAATCTCTATCGGAAAATGTTGTTCCCAGAGATATGGAAATTATGATCTTACCTTAGAATGCCATCAATTTAAATTATCTGATAAATATCACGTATTAATTAATCTTGATAATGAGCGCATACTTCATCAGCATTAGGAAAATATCTGAAACCGATTTACAGTTATCTTAGCAAATGTACACTCATACATGTGTCTAGCCACCTTGGTTTGTATAGTGTAATCCGCTAAACCGTCGCCAAGCGTTGTCTGAGGTTGGCACAAATCAAATTTATTACGACGGAGATTAAACGCCCATCCCAGAATTAAAATGTTTGAAATTAACCGCTGTTCAAACATTGTATTGCGACTAATGGTCCTTATTTAAAGTAGAATTATTTATTTGAAAACCGTTATATTATTTCAGTATGAAATATTGTTTGTTTTCCTTATGCATTTATGCTTATAAATAAATAGTATTGCTACTCGTAAGCACAGGTTTAGAAATTGTGCAATACGCATATTACACACTATTAATCAAAGCTAATGAATAATAATTGTATTAATAAATACCACAACGACTGTACCTGTACTTACGTTTGAAATATCCGGATTCCTGTTACAATTAATTAATATTTAGTGCGCAGGTATGTAGGTAGCACGAAAGATTTGTACCTGGCAAAGTTTATAATCAAGATTTAAAGAAAGCCTGAACTATTCGTCTGTTATTGAAATTGAACCTCGATTTGACGATGAATTCCGAAGGAAAATGCATTGTTCTCCACATTATACATTGTTTCACGCTTCAATAATAATCTCAATGACTTTTCTCATAAGTATTTTGTCGAGACTGTATCGATGTACAATAAATAATATAATCAGCTAATCAGAATAAACAACAGGTACAATAACAGCCATGAATCGATTCTATCGGTAATTTTGCTTGGTGATTATCGAGTAGAAATAATCGTATGTTTTCTAAACTGTTTCCGGACACGGCAAGGCTTACAAGGCTATGGAACTTGTGTATGTCATAAATGGTGACTAGGAGATGACGTCACGTTGGATGGATGTATTCTTAGCTGCAACAGTGCCTAATAATAATTTTCCTTCTCCTTTTATAACATGTAGGAGTAGGTAAGGAAAATTCTCTCATTTCGGAGTATAAGGCAACCTGAATAAGCTACATCTTAGCATGACCACTCACCGGGGCTATCTTTATTGTAGCATTTATTTGCAGTCTGAACTAAAAAGCAAACACTAGCCAAGTCTTAGATTTTATTTTGGGTTGAAGATTATTTTGCTATAATTCCTCCTCTAAAAAGATAAATTATCTCTCATTCAGTTCAGTTCTAACTTTAAGCTTTGAAAGAATAAAACGAAAGTTTTCTATTTTGTTCACAGGATCTGTACTGCGTTCGGAGTGACTTGGGCAATTTGCTCAAAGCACTTGGACGTTTGGACGAGGCAAAGGTAAATATAATTTCCTCCCCTACTTTCTGGTTTGCTCCGAAGTTAACAGGATTCTCTAAAAGTTTCCTTTGTACTGTATTAAATTAGCGTACTCTCTGCTCTGTAAGCGTACTTAGCCCTTGCGTAACTACATCAGAATAATTTGCAACTTGCGTCAGCCTTTTCTTGTAATGGTTTTGACAATTAGTTCTCAAAATAGTTTCAAATGTACTACCAAGATCTTAATAGTTAACGAGGAGTCTCAATTTGTCAAAACCATTATCACAGCTGTGAGACAGGATGGGAAAACGAATGCTTTGTTTGGCCACACAACTTTCTTTTCCAATCTTGTTGCACGTCACAATATATACAGTCACAAAATATTAAATATCTTATGTGTATTGTTATCTGATAATAAAATTACGTTGATAAAGTTTGATGTACTGTTTATATCAATGGATGACATTGACTCAAGTAAAAGGACATTTTGGCGTAGCATGTTATTTGACACGTACATTTTTTATTGAAGCTTGCTGTACACATGGGTTTCATATTGAATTATGTTATTGTACACAATAAAGTACATAATTATTTTAACAATAATTTCAAACACTAGTAAATGGGGAAAGATGGGTGCTCAATATTTTGTGACAGCATTTTGCGTTCAAATACCAATTCTCTACACAACATTATTTTGTCTAAGGAACCTCTGTAAATATTGCCGTTTTGAATATAACATAAAGACTTAACTTCTCTTGATCTAAACAATGTTGTGTGGAGTATTGAACAGTTATGAGAGTAAACTAATTCACGCCTTTACACTAAATGTTTGTGACAACAATAAATCCTGTTTACTTCAAACCTAGTTAACATTATTCCTTGCGCTTGTAGTGATTTCTTATTACTATGGAGGATCAGAGGAGTCTGTAGTGTTTATTTCATTTAGTGGTATGACGTAGTGAGTTTATTTGTATTATATGATTTGGTCATCCACATGATGCCTGTCGCAATACTCTGCTCGATGACAGCGTGAGCTGGACAATGATCCTCTCGAATCATAAATATTTGATTTGCAATATAATTTGTTTATGAAGACGATCGGGTGAAACAAATTGACTCAAAATCAACTAATTTTCTATTATATTTTCACAAGGTATTGTCTGGTAAGGCAAGTGTAGGTGTGACCGCTGCTGTATCTAGCTGGGTTATGGTTCGTACGACACTCGCTATCCCGCCGCCATGACACCATGTCTGCTGCAGGTAAAGTGGAAAAGGTTTGCAAGATAAAGTAAGAACAGGAATCGGATACAACTCGTGCTCTTTGACTTATCCATTGTCGTGACCATCTTCTCTCATCGCTAGGAAGTGGAAGCGTTTCACTCGTGGTTGGTTCTTTTGTTTCGTGACGTATGATTTTATTTGACGTTGATACAAGACGTATGGATGTACGGTTGGTTGCACTTGGTTTGCACTGGTTTTCGTTTGCATTTCCTACTGATGTGTGTGGCAGTCGGCGTAGTCTCGTTTCTCTAGGGTGCTGTTTGCGTAATGTGTAATCTATGCGATTGATGTTTGGTGATCGTGGCTTTTGGTACGGCGATCACCCAGCAGCAGTCGTAGCGAACGTGTAATTACTGACATTGGCGTAACATACATTTCAGAACACCATTATACCAAAACAGTATCGTTGTAGTTATTAACATGTGTTTTTTCCGTGTGTGTAGGCTTGTTACTTGAAGGCAATAGAAACGAGGCCAGACTTTGCAGTAGCATGGAGTAACTTGGGATGCGTGTTTAACGCACAGAGCGAAATCTGGCTGGCCATTCACCACTTTGAGAAGGCCGTTGCACTAGATCCCAATTTCTTGGACGCTTACATTAATTTGGGAAATGTTCTCAAAGAAGCCAGAATTTTCGACAGGTGAGTTCAAAAGTTATTTTAGATATATTATTTTCAAATAGTTGCAAACGTTTCAAGTAGTTTAATGATTGGGCTTTAGGTACTTGCCTACCGTTCTAAACAACATTAATTAACAAAAATTTTCCATGTCCAATAGGGCCGTTGCGGCGTATCTTCGTGCGTTGAATTTATCGCCAAATAATGCTGTGGTTCACGGCAATTTGGCGTGCGTTTACTATGAACAAGGACTGATTGATTTGGCAATTGACACGTATAGACGAGCCATTGAATTGCAACCGAACTTCCCTGACGCATATTGTAATTTAGCGAATGCATTAAAAGAGAAAGGACAAGTCGCCGATGCCGAAGAGTGTTACAACACAGCTCTAAGACTATGTCCCTCGCACGCCGACTCACTCAACAACTTGGCGAACATTAAACGTGAACAGGGATACATCGAGGAAGCGACTCGTTTGTACTTGAAAGCTTTGGAAGTATTCCCCGAATTTGCTGCAGCTCACAGCAATTTGGCCTCAGTTCTACAACAACAGGGCAAGCTAACCGAGGCCCTCATGCATTACAAAGAAGCGATACGAATCCAACCAACTTTCGCTGATGCGTACAGTAATATGGGCAACACGCTCAAAGAGATGCAGGATGTAGCGGGCGCACTGCAGTGTTACACCAGAGCTATTCAGATAAATCCTGCATTTGCTGACGCTCACAGCAATCTTGCTAGCATTCACAAAGACTCTGGGAACATTCCCGAAGCTATCCAGTCTTATAGAACGGCTTTGAAATTGAAACCAGATTTCCCCGATGCGTATTGCAATTTGGCTCATTGCTTGCAAATCGTGTGCGATTGGACCGACTACGAGTCGAGAATGAAGAAGCTTGTCAGTATTGTGGCCGAGCAACTCGAAAAGAACAGGCTGCCGTCAGTACATCCTCACCATTCTATGTTGTATCCTCTCACGCATGAATACAGAAAAGCGATCGCAGCCCGACATGCCAACCTTTGTCTTGAAAAAGTACAAGTTCTGCACAAACCACCATTCAAGTTCCCACGAGAGTTGCAAGGACGACTCCGTATCGGTTACGTGAGCAGTGACTTTGGTAACCACCCCACTTCTCACTTGATGCAGTCGGTACCTGGTCTGCACGACCGCGCTAAGGTAGAAATCTTCTGTTATGCCCTGAGCCCTGATGACGGCACCACATTCCGATCTAAGATTGCCCGAGAGGCTGAACATTTCATTGATTTATCTCAAGTACAATGTAACGGCAAAGCTGCCGATAAAATCTACGGCGACGGTATTCACATTCTCGTCAATATGAACGGCTACACAAAAGGAGCGCGGAACGAGATATTTGCGTTGCGGCCGGCCCCCGTACAAGTTATGTGGCTCGGATATCCCGGAACTAGTGGGGCTAGCTATATGGACTATTTAATCACGGATGGAGTGACGTCACCCGTGGAACTGGCGAGCCAATACAGCGAGAAAATGGCTTACATGCCGCACACGTACTTCGTGGGCGATCATAAGCAAATGTTCCCGCACTTGCAGGAACGACTCATTCTCAGCGACAAAGTTAAATCTCATAATAATTTAGGAAGCGTAGCCGACAATGTGGCGGTTATCAATGCTACGGATTTATCTCCTCTCGTGGAGACTACAGACATTAAAGAGATTAAAGAAATCGTACGAGCTGCTCGACCTGTTGAAATATCTTTGAAAGTAGCGGAACTGCCGACCACCACGCCTATTGAGACCATGATTGCTTCAGGACAAGTGCAGGTAAAAACAACTAATTTTATCCTTATAATATGTTTACTGAATTTATCCTTATAATATGTTTACTGAATTTAAAATCACCATAATAGGTATTAACGTATGATTTGTTCGCAGACATCAGTAAACGGAGTGATTCTTCAAAACGGCTTAGCGACCACACAGACGAACAACAAGGCAGCAACTGGCGAGGAAGTGCCACAGTCTATCGTTATAACTACCCGCCAACAGTACGGACTACCCGACGACGCAGTCGTGTATTGCAACTTCAACCAACTGTACAAGATCGACCCGTTGACACTGCATATGTGGGTGTACATACTGAAGAATGTGCCCAACAGTGTGTTGTGGCTACTACGCTTCCCCGCTGTTGGAGAACCTAATCTTCAGAATACTGCTCAACAATTAGGTAATTGAATATACTAGCCGCTGTAGTACATAATATGTACATAATTGTTTATTCAAGTCATCACTTCACTTGGTAACGAACGTTAGCAATCGTTAAATGTAACTGAGCGTGTCGGAATGTTGATAAAAAGTTATCATTCCGTCATGAAATATTTAAGTATATAAATATAAAAATATATAGACAAAAAAAATAACAGTAAAAATAACAAATAGTTTAAGTATGTAGTTGAAATTCCAGAGCGAGGATTTGTGTCGTCACGGGTTCTTAAAATTATAAACTAAACGCGTTGTATCTTCGCTGTTATATAATATTTTTGCTTTTTGCTAATCAAAAACACGGACAGTTTACTGACAACATCTCTATTGAAACAATAGTTTTTAAAACAATGGATCGTTTAGATAAGCTATTTGCTAGTGAAAGCTATTCAATTCAGTTGTGAATTTATGATTGTTAGATTTCGTGTTCATCCTCTGGTCCTTATTCCAATTTAATTGGAGCCAACCTCCAATGTTCAAGTTTCTTCAAGCAGCAAGTTTTCTTCTTCCAAACTCTTCTATCTGCCGTCATATTATTAGTAACATTCTTTCTGGCCATGTCGACTTTCACACAATCCGTACATCTTTTCATTTGTCGTCCTGTTCCACTATATCCATCCACATTTATACTCATCACCTTCCTCACAACATGATCCCCATTCTTCCGTATCACATGCCCATACCAATTTAAGATTGTTAGATTTATTAAAGCAAAATATCTTATGTTTTTATTAGGTCTGCCTCCTGGCCGCATCATCTTCTCAAACGTGGCTGCTAAAGAGGAGCATGTACGTCGCGGGCAGCTGGCCGATGTATGTCTGGACACGCCGCTGTGTAACGGCCACACGACCAGCATGGACATATTGTGGACCGGCACGCCTGTGGTCACGCTGCCTGGGGAGACGCTTGCTTCCAGGTATAATTAATAAAAAATATATAAACAAAACTTTGAAATAAAAATTTATTTCAAATTATTTTAAAATTTAGTTCTATTAATCCGACTATAAAATGACTGATGCTGTATAATTTCATTTTTACTAGAAAACGTCGCAAATACTAAGACGAAGAACAGTCAGCTGTACCTTTGCAATAACAAAAATCTCCAGTGCCTTTCTCTTTTTTCAAGTATAAGTTCTTGTTTTAAAAACCTCTTGCTAATATATTTTGTGTTATCGTTACAGAGTGGCAGCATCCCAGTTGAACACGCTTGGTTGTCCCGAGTTGATCGCGAGAACGAGGATAGAATATCAAGACATAGCTGTAAGACTAGGAACCGATAGGGAATAGTAAGTATAATTATATACTCGAAATAATGTCCGCAGCAATTATATTGATCGCAATTTTCTTATTAGTTAATTAATTTTGAACGAAAAGTCATAATACTAATGTTTTCCTATCTTTCTTTACAGTTTAAAAGCAATCCGGGCTAAGGTTTGGGCCGCCCGCACCGAGAGTCCGCTGTTCGACTGCAAGGCGTACGCCACCGGCTTAGAAATGTTATACAATAAGATGTGGCAGAGGTACGCGCGAGGCGACCGCCCCGACCACATAAAGGCCGACAAATAGACTGCGGCTCGCACCGGCCAAACCAGTGACGGGACGTCTAAGAAACGACGATGGTGCTAAGTGATTGTGAACCAGTGAAAGTTTCGTGTACGAATGATAAGCAGAACAAGGACTGCGTGTGATATTAATTGTATGGGCTGGAAGCTCTGTTTAGTTCCGATTGTCAGCCGGTGTCGATCAATGTAGTCGTACTTTACTATTGTACTTTATAGACATTGATCTGTGCCTCGTCGCCCGTTGTGACCGATCAAATTCTGTATATTAATATAATTTGATTGAGTTATGTGTGAGTTGGTATCTAAAATCCTTTATGGACTTGATACAGAAGTTTTCATGGGCGATTGATGTATCAGTACTGTTGACCATAAATGTGGCAACATTTTACTTATGGTAAGTAACTATACAAGCAGGCTCTCGGATATTTGAACATGAAATGTATTCTTGCTAGTTTTCATGTATCTCGATATCTTCCTTATCTGTAGTAATGCGCTAAAAGGTTCCTAGTTGTAATATTACGAAAGGAATATTGATTAAGTTCAAGCTGAACTGTGTAATACTAAATTATTGAGCAATAAAGTAATGTTAACAACTAGTTAAGTTCTTTAGTGCCTGTAATATATTACCTAGTTGTGAAATATGTTACAGGTAAGAATATTAAATGATTTTGCTTCTAGTTGGTTTACAGAAACTGTTGCATAGCCTGTATTTGCAATATTTTAGGTATTTAGTAATTTTCCGAAATATGTGAAAGAATAATAATACTATCTAATTGTTTAGAGAATCAACACAGGATATAGACGAATTTCTTCAAATTTTATTCAATTCATATCAATAACTAGACAAACGTGCAAAATCTACAGTAACCGTTTAGATAGGGAAGTTTATGTAACATAACATATAGTCGTTTTTAATGAGGCCTTATTACAATGTTTGTGTTGCATTTGCCAAAGTTATGAGTAATAATAAATGTTATTTAAACTGTACTGTGGAGGGAACATAATGTCTCTGTGTTATACCAAACATGCCGTTTGTATTGAGACCGGAGCCTACGTAAGACTGAATTTCCGGAACACTAACAGTGCAGACAGTTATAAATTAGTTCAATTATAGTTATCGTCGCAGCCAACCGCTGGCGACTCGTTAATAGTGTTAAGAGACTCGTGTAATTCTAAGTAATTATTTGTGATACCAACTTCATCATCATCATCTCGGCCATAGGACGTCCACTGCTGAACATAGGCCTCCCCCTTAGATCTCCACAGATACCTGTTGGAGGCGACCTGCATCCAGCGTCTTCCGGCGACCTTTATAAGGTCGTCTGTCCACCTTGTTGGTGGACGTCCTACGCTGCGCTTGCTAGTCCGTGGTCTCCACTCCAGCACTTTTCGGCCCCATCGGCCATCTGCTCTGGGAGCAATATGGCCTGCCCATTGCCACTTCAACTTGCTAATCCGGAGGGCTATATCGGTGACTTTGGTTCGTCTACGGATCTCCTCGTTTCGGATTCGATCACGTAGAGAAACACCGAGCATAGCCCTCTCCATAGCTCGTTGAGCGACTTTGAGCTTTGAGATGAGGCCGATAGTGAGAGACCACGTTTCGGTGCCGTAAGTCATCACTGGTAACACACGTTGGTTGAAGACTCGTCTTGAGGCACTGAGGTATGTCGGACGAAAAGATATTGCGTAGTTTCCCGAACGCTGCCCAGCCGAGTTGGATTCGGCGGTTGACCTCTTTCTCGAAGTTGGACCTGCCTAATTGGACTACTTGACCTAGGTCAACAACTTCGAGTACCGAGCTTCTAACATAGACTGGGGTGGGCTCAACATGGGCATTTGACATAATTTTCGTCTTGTCCATGTTCATTTTCAGGCCCACCGTTGTGAAACTCGGTCGAGGCCCTCGAGCATCATACTGAGTTCCTCCATCGACTTTGCCATGACTACGATGTCATCGGCAAACCGAAGGTGAGTGATGTATTCGCGGTTGATGTTGATGCCAAGTCCTTGCCATTCCAGGAGCTTGAAGGCGTCTTCCATTGCGGCGGTAAACAGTTTCGGGGACGCTAGGGGGACGGATACCAACATACTATTATAAAATGGCCATGCTTGACGAATATAGTTTTAGACATACTTTACCCAGCGATTGTAATACTTAGACGCAGCAGACGCACCTTATTTACGTTGTGTTAAAGTTTTGGCTTGTACATAAAATAAATTGTGTTTTCCTTGAGCCATGTGAATATATTTTGAATTTCAATTTTGAAATTGGCTTGTCAAAAAAAGTATTTTTTGTTGCATAAATTTTCTTTGTTATCACATTTACTCAAGTTTTCATAATATCTAATCAAATAATATAAAGTAGTTTCAGATTCTACTTAAGGTGTTTTAACCTTCCAACTACTTAATTGTAATGTCTAAAGTAATTGGGAAAGTTAAATAGAACATTATAGTGAGGTTGATTAACTGAAAATATTTCAATAGTTATTTATTTTATTTATTGTTCATGAAGTTCATTGCTAAATAACACTATAATGTTGTCTTCTCAAATTAATCTGATTGTAATAATGAGCATATGGTAGTGTAAGGTGTAATGGCTATAAATGTGACTTATCCAATTGTTTTGTCATTGCCTGCCGTTTTGTTGTAAATAATAATTAAGTCTAGACTACGACATAATAAATTGAAAAATATATTGTGGTTTTATTTTATTTAGATCTGAATTTTGTTGACTACACCAATATAATCCACTACATTTTACCTACACAACGTCCACGCGGCCGCAGCCGCGTGGGGAAGCTTTTGGTTACACAAAAATAATTGGTTCCACGCCTATTCTACCCGAGCTAGACTCGAAAACAGTTGTGAAATGCTAACTGCGAACTCAAGCACCTAGTTCTTTACTCCATCCAATAGAGTAGGATCCAACATTTTGTAGGGTCGAGTCACAAGAGAGTGGCAGCAAATCGACGAGCACTTTCAATGTGAAATAATTTGAAACTATCCACATATCGCTTGAAAAAAAAAAGAAAACATCAGAATTGAGAACCCTCATCTCTTTTGGGAAGTCGGTTGAAAAACTAAGAAAGGTCACGAAACCACGCGCGTTGTGTCCAATTGTTCATCGACTGGTATCGCCACCGGTCGCTACCATACCTTGTCCCATCCAGCCTTCAACCCTGAACGTCATGGAACTACATCCTCTGTTTGTTTTCAGGTCTCTTTTCCACAATTTTCCTTATCTAAGTATCAGAAACAGGTATTCCTTTGCTTGCTATATTTTTTTCTCTAAGAATAGATATTTATTGGCTACTAGCTTTCGCCCGCGGTTTCACCCGCGTCCCGTAGCCGGATGGTCACCAAAAACTATCCTAAAACCTTCTCCCGGGTCTAAGTTACCTTCCCTCTAATTTACAGTCAAATCGGTCAAGCCGTTTTCATGTTATGTCGTGACAACGGAAAACGGGTTTCATTTTTATATATATAGATTATAACATAGGTACAGCCGATTTTTGTTATATTGAATACATTTTCACCACACTTAAAATCTGTAGATGTTCATCTCATTAAAGACACAATATCAGTAGGTAAGGTCTTACATGGACCCAGCGGGGCACAGTAGGGCCAAGGCCTGCCGGGGCTGCGGGTTGTTCGAAAGAGATACCGCGGCCCTGGTACATAAAAGGCCCACGATGGAACACGACGGTTTTTAGTCAGTAAGAGTCTGACACTCCCTCGCCGCTGCTAACCCACAGCGGGAGGGGTCATTTGATGATTTTTGACGTCGTTAAAAAAAAAAGGTCTTACATGGAATCTCGGAGCAAACAGTTAGGTATATTATTCTGGAGGTACCCCATGTTTGTACATGACGCTAGATGCCAGTAGACGGCGTTGAGCCAGTAGAATTGGCCATTTCGTAAATATAATTGGAAGGTAGATACATTTTTGGGTTGTTTACTAGAGAAGTGCTGGAATTAAGAAACCAAACATTAATCGTATTCTGACTGTTTGACTGATTGATTGTCTATTCCTCCTAGCTCTTAAACTTACACGTAGTTGCATAGGTGCCTGAAAATCTATTCATGGCAAAAGTACCTACTTAATAACGCATAAGTCACAAGTGTTCAGGGAATACTTAACCATGCGCCGAACAATCTGCTTTCTACAGACGATGGGGCAGGGCAGGCTTCTATTTATTTTGAGGTGCTAAAACTATTTTTAATGCTATATGGAACGATAGGTAAAACTTATTGCTGAAAATTCAACAGAATATTCCCCTTTGCTTCTTGCATGTACTGTACCTACAAGTACTGTAATTAGTAAGTGGTATTAGCAGAACGTGTAGCTCAGTGGTTAAGTAGCTGCCGCCCTGCGTATCATAAGTTCGATTCTCGCAAATTTTTTTGTGTAAAAATAAATGGTTGTTATTTCAACATAGGTACTTCGGTATGGTAAATAACTACCTCTGCACTGTTGGGTTTGTTGGACTCCAAAATAAATGTTCCTCACTGCTTTAGCTAGGATAAAAAGAGAAAATAGTGCAGGGAACAATTAACTATGTGTATATCTTCCACATTGGGATTTTAAATTTTCTCATCGATCAAAGTATAATTGAAGTGAATGTATTCATCTATTTATTCAGTTTTGCTGTTGTTGTGAGATTTGATGACAATTTAAGTCTTTAAAATATTTAAATTTCTCGCATTTAGCACACACTTAGGTACTTACCTTCCAATTTTTAAAGTTACCTCTACAAACAAGAGCCTCAAACGATGAAATTGTATCTATCAGGAATTGTGTTGGCCAAGTTCCCGCACATTGGCCGTACCTTTAGCTCGTCAGTTTTGTCAACAGCCAGCATTCGGGAACACCAGGTGCCAACGTCACACAATGTGTCCCGTGCCTACTACCTGTACCTGCGTGGATGCGGATGTTTTTGTAAAGGTGCGCAAGAGAGCAACCGCAAGCACAGCTTGCTTCTGCATGTGTGTTAAATGGAGTGGAAATAGGGAATTTATTGGGTAGTTCTTTGTGGTTTAGATTTTATTTAATGCATCATCTAATTATAGAAATGTTCAAATAAATAGGCATCTATATGTCTATTTATTATATTATCTATATTTTTCGTACTTACTGCATTCGCACTTTCAAGGTGTCGTGTCTCCGTTAATAGATAAAAGCTTTGATTGGCTTAGTCAGCCCACAGATGGTGATTACGTTCTTGATAATTATTTAGTTCTGAAAATATAAACATTTAACATAAAACCTATAAATAAAGACATTTTTAAAATCTTTAGCTGCCTTTTGTTGATTGCATTTTTTTTACCGTTTTACAGACTTCGCTGTATTGCGTTTCTGTGAACTTTGCAAAGTTGCTGCGATTACCCATAAAATATTACCTGTAACATCAAGCATCGATTAAAAAAGATAATTCAGTAAGTACTATAGAAAGTTAACTTGAAACTTTAAGCTCTACTACGGCAGAGACACACACAGTGGGTTTTTAGAGGTATTTAAATTTAATTAGGTAAAGGGTATTCCTCGATAAAATTTATGATAACAAAAGTCACGTAACGGTTTCCGTTTCGTACAAAAGTCAAAACTACGAGGGTTACTTATTATGCGGCAATAGAAATGTTGGTGCGGTCCGTTCCCTCCAAGCCGGCGCGCATTCATGGCATTTCATTGTACGCGGCAGTCGCGGCCTCGCCACCGCGGGGGGATCGCGTGCTTGCCTTGCCATGCTGCGCCGCACGCACACTGCTCTATTTACTACACCGCTCATAATCGTCGTTATCGAATTGTTTCCGAGTAGTACACGCGTACACAACAGCTGAACATGACCGTGCGCGACTTACGAACTCAAGTTTCATTCATCAAAACTCTATTCTGACAAGTGACGAAAATGATATGGACACAGTGCCGTTTAAAATGATAATTAACGCGATATTCTTTTGTTTAGTGATGGGCGCGGCGCTTACGGAAGCGCCTGACGATGCAGATGTTTGTTTCCGTGTGTCCGGTGAGAATGGTGTGGTGGAGTGCAACGTACGAACACTGTCGTCGGACAGGGACGTCGCCGGTTCGATGCACTCGGATGGCGCGGAGCGGCTCGCGATCCGGTGCAGCCCGCTGCTGCTCGAGAGCACGCTGCGAGATCACCACTTCGGAAGAATGCAAGGTTTGGCGGAGATAACCATAGATAACTGCAAAATATTAAGACTCCCCGGCAATGTCTTCGAGGGATTACGAGGCTTGAAAACATTGAACATTCGTACTATGAACAACGAGTGGAGCAACAATAAAGAATTGGAACTTTCTTTGGGAGCTTTCAACGGGCTGAGGGAGCTGCATACGTTAGACTTAGGTCACAATAATATCAGAAAGATACCTTCAGACCTGTTCTGTGCACTGGAAAACATAATTTCTCTTAATTTAACGCATAACAAAATCAAGTTTGTCGATGAACTGGGTTTCGGTCATAAATGCGGGTCCACATTACAGACTATAGATTTAAGTCATAACGACATCATGTCGCTGCCAGCTGACTCCGAAATTTTACATTTACGCCGGTTGACACAGTTATTTCTTCAGAATAATAAAATAAATGAGCTGCCAGGCGAAGTTTTTAGTGACTTACTGTCGTTAAAAGTTGTGAACCTTTCGGATAACGCTATTAGTTATTTGCCAGATGGTTTATTTTATAATACTAGAGAAATTCGAGAAATTTATATACAAAATAATGAACTGGAAACTTTGCCTAAGAGAATATTCAATCGGTTGGAACAATTGCTCGTTTTAGATCTTTCGGCGAATAAATTGAAGAGCGACCACATAGAAGATGAAACGTTCGGTGGTCTAATAAGATTAATCGTGCTCGACCTGTCCCATAACACGGTCGCACGAATCTCACGCAACATGTTCAAAGACTTGTTCTTTTTACAAATTTTGAATCTATACAACAACTCCATAGGGTTCATAGAGGATAATGCGTTTTCACCACTTTTTAATCTACACACATTAAACTTAGGTCAGAATAAGTTACAAGCTATTGAAGATCATGTATTTAATGGATTGTTTATATTGAATAAATTAAATTTAAACAATAACTTACTATCTTATATAAGTGAAAATGCATTTGGAAATTGTTCAGATTTGAAAGAATTAGATCTAAGTTCTAATAAGATTGCGAAAGTCCCTGATGCAATTTTACAGTTACCGTTCTTGAAATCTTTAGACTTGGGTGAAAATCTTTTAACAGAAGTTACAAACACTTCATTCCAAAATCTTTCTCAACTGACTGGGTTGCGATTAATCGACAATCAAATTGGAAACCTTACTGCGGGCATGTTCTGGGGCATGCCGAGCCTGCAAGTACTCAACTTGGCCAAAAATAAAATACAGTCGATCGAAACTGAAACCTTTCAAAAGAATACTCAATTGGAAGCCGTGCGTTTGGATGGTAACTTCATTTCTGATATCAACGGGGTGTTTGTGGCACTAACTAAACTGTTGTGGCTTAATTTATCCGAGAACCATTTAGTGTGGTTTGATTACGCATTCATTCCGGGAAGCTTGAAATGGTTGGATATCCATGCAAACTTCATTGAAATTCTTGGTAATTATTACAAAATTCAAAATGAACTTCACGTCAAAACATTAGACGCAAGTCATAACCGTTTAGTGACCCTGTCCCCAATGTCGATCCCGAACAGCGTAGAGCTTTTGTTTATAAACAACAATTTTATCACAAGTATAGAGACGGATACATTCCTTGAGAAGAGAAATTTAACTCGAGTGGATATGTATGCCAATGAGATTGAAAGTTTGGACATAAATAGTTTGCGCATTTCGAGAGTGGCAGATGAACGGGCATTGCCGGAGTTTTACATTAGCGGCAATCCCTTTCGTTGCGATTGCACAATGAAATGGCTCTTACTCATCAATTCCATTACGTCTCGAGAATACCCGCGCGTGATGGACTTGGAGAATGTAATCTGCAAGGAATCCTACGTACGCGGCGTGAAATATCTCCCGGTCAGTTCCCTCCACATCAAAGACTTTTTGTGCAAATACGATAGTTACTGCCCTGATGGTTGTCATTGCTGTGATTTCAATAACTGTAACTGCAAAACACTGTGCCCAATTAATTGTTCGTGTTATCACGATTCCGCGAAAAGCACTAGCGTCGTTGATTGTTCTGTTAAACAATTGAAATCAATACCTCAGAATTTTCCTGTAGATGCAACTCATATATATTTAGATGGTAATATTTATAGTGAACTTAACGAATCTGTTTTCGATTCAATGCGTAAAGCCGTCGTCGTGTATCTGAATTCCAGTAACATAATAAATATACAGAACAATACGTTCAGCCAGCTAAGAGATCTAAGGATCCTACACTTGGACAACAACAAACTGAAACAATTACTGGGTCTCGAGTTTTCAAAGCTAAGCAACTTAAAAGAACTGTATCTTCAAAGTAATTTAATTGAGTACATTTCTAATGAAACTTTTTCCCTTTTGGGAGCTCTAGAAGTTTTGCGCCTGGATGGAAACAGACTCGTGAATTACGGTCTGTGGCATTTAGACAATAACAAAAAGCTACAAACATTGTACATTGGCAGTAACAACTGGTTCTGTGACTGTAAATATTTGCAAGGCTTTTTAACTTACGTGTCGCAAAATGTCGAAAAGATTATAGATATTCCCAACTTGTGGTGTGTGAATGAGAACATGAACCCGGCAAAGAAGCCATTGAATTTAAATGTGACAGTTTGCAGTGAAATAAGCGATCCTTCGATGATAAGCGCGTTCTTCGTCTCTCACAATTTGCCATTATTGGCTTCGGCTTTGACTGGGTTCATGCTTATTTTATTAATATTAGCTTTAGTATTCACATTTAGATACGCTTGTAGGATGTGGTTGTATTCGAATTGCGGAATTAAGCTCTCCCCTCTAGCGGGCGCTTTTAAGGATGCTGATAAGCTTTACGACGCATATATTTGTTATAGCCCTAAAGACGAGGAGTTTGTCGTGGAATCGCTCGCTCGTGAATTAGAGACCGGTTATCCGTCGTACCATCTCTGCCTACACTACCGAGACGTTCCGCAGTTCGAAGCCACGTACGCGCAGTTCCCCGACTTGGTGGTCGAGGCCACCGAGGCGTCGAGGCGTATCATAGTAGTTTTAACTAAGAATTTTATCTCAACCGAGTGGTCACAGATAGAGTTCCGACAAGCTTTACAGAAAGCGTTACAAAAGAATCCACATAAATTAATAATAGTGAGTGTAGGGCTCATCCCACGAGATCCGGAGTTGAAGTCATATTTCAAAACGGGTTTGGAAATAACGTGGAAAGAGAAACGGTTTTGGGAGAGGTTACGTTATGCCATGCCATCATCTAAACGACACGGACAGAAGTTGAAAAGGCTAAATTATGGAAGAAATTCTAACACGTATACAATGGACGCGTCGGTGCTGAACAGTACCTGCCAGACTCTGTGCGGCAAGTCCGCGAACTCGGCGGAGCGGTCCCCGTGCGACCGACCGCTGTCCGAGCACATCTATTCCACGATAGACTCTGACTACTCGTCCACCGACTTCCAAGGGCGGCACAATCAACCGCAATCTGTCGTATTTCAGCACACTGTTCAAACGTACCTGGTATGAAGGACCTCATTTAACATTAACCCAAACGATCTCTTAAATAATTGATCTGTAGGCCTTAGTCTTAGCCTTAGGCGAACGCTAAAGAACTTGTTTTGTTATAGACGAAAATCGTCCGAAGTTGTAAATATTTATAGAACTTTATAATCTACGAGTATCTTTAATAGCATTATGTGTAACTTTTGTACAATAACGATACCAAATTTTTCGCATTTGAAAAGGTTTGCTTCTTCGTATTTATTACTTTTTTAAATGAAAAATGTTTTAAGTATTATTCGGAAAGACTGTAAATTATTGTGTAGTTGTAATTCAATTGGCTGATGTTTGTATAGATATGTTATTAAAGAAGTTTATAAACGAAAATATTTAGTTTCAATGCACTTCTGATATCTACTAAGACAGTTTCCTTATGTTGCCATTTTATGAAGATGTAGTAAAAATGCGCGAGTAGAGACATTAAAAATACATGTTTTATTCTGTTTCCAATTCAGTTTTTACGAGCGGAGCCTGAAATGGAGCAGCTGGTTCACGTAAACAGAACAAGAATGAGAGGCAAACGCGCCGACATGTACGCCTTCAATAGGCAGCTATATGATAAGCTCCACTCGCTTGCAATGCTCATTTCCATTAAAAGTTTTTCTTAATTTTCCCTGCGCCGGTGTGAGAACAGAACACGTTACCGGCGACGGTAACGATTAACTACAAAATGACACAGTTAAAAGGAAAGTAGTTTTTGCTAATCACGACTTTTTTAGAATTAAAACGATGATGACTGTTTAAATTTATTATTGTAACTACCATTATCACGTTATTCTTTTATATTAAACTGGATACTATTGTGTTGAAGAAGTTTTACATTTCACGCCTGCCGTAAATATGAACAAAAGAAAATCTGGAGGCGACACGCTAACAATTTCTCTCAATTTGAATACTTGTCATTAGCCTTTCGAGGCCAAACGCTCCAAAACCAAAATGTTTATTATTCTAGATTGTATGCCATAAAACAACAGTTTCTAGCAAAAACATACAATATTCGAGGCTACGTTAACCGCAAAAAAGGCAGACACTAAATAAACTTTGGAAATATGTTGAGGAGGAAAACCGCGTTATATAATGTGCGTAATCTGTTGGTCAATAAATAACAGCACATCTCGATGAGACAGCAACAGCAAAAACTATATCGATTTTTGTATTTTTTGCAGTCACCAACGGTTCGCAGAGTTTGTATACAGCTACGTAACAATTTTATGAACGTTAGTACGAAGCGCCGTGAGTTGCGTACACAAGTGTATGATGACTGACGCAGGTTACATGATTGAATTTGGCTCACTTCGTCAGCTACAATGAGACAACGAGACTTGTATCCACTTAATAGATTTCTTTTTATTTTATTTGAACATCTCAAATTCCCAAATGTGTTTTGTAACAATGTAATTTGGGACACACAAATGGGCCTACATTGTAGAAAATTCGTAAATGATGTTCTGGGGACTGGAAACGACTTTTTAAATCATTAATTAACGTTAATCAGGAAGGGCGTTAAGTTAATGAATGGAATATGAGACCAACGTATTTTCGAGCATTTTTGTTGCACTCGTGTGATTCATTGAAGTAAAATGTTTATAATTGACACACTCCACTTTTGTAAGAGTTGAAGATATATCTAGTAGAACAGCGGTTCCCGAATTGTTTTGGCTTCGGAACCCTTTTCGTTTCACCATTTTTCGGCGGAACCTTAGCTTAAGTAAGAAGTAAACTAAAGACGTAAATACACTTAGGTACGGCTCGTAGCGTGTGGTAGCGCAGGTAGGTAGACTTTGTGTATTATGTGAATAGTTTTCAGTTTGTTGAAGACTGACAAAGTAAACGCAAAAAGAAATAGATCGGGTTTGTACAGGTGCGAGGCGAGCGAGCGCGATTTTTTAAAACTAAAAGATGTAGTTCCAAGCACCCGCTAGCATTGAAAGACAGCCAGTGGTAGCCGGTATCGCGAGCGAAGCGAGCGCGAATTTTTTTTAGTTTAAGTACCTACATAAAATAAACAAAATCACTGTAAATTAATAAGGTCTCAAAAAGTACAATATCCACACAAAAAAGCAAATGCAAATGAATAAGAAGCAGCTAGCGAAGAAAGCGCTATTGCTTTTCCTGAACCAGAGGAATAAAAACATATCAAAGGAAACCTTGACGGAAGAGCGCGAAATGTTTTCGGTGTTGGATACCTGAGCAATTAAACGAACATAAAAGCATCACGTAACATGGAGTCGCGAGCGAAGCGAGCGCGAAATTTTCGGATTCGCGGGGGTGCAAAAATTGGAAATAATGTCACACTTTGATTCATGGTAAAAATAGCAACTGAAAATACTCGTATGCCGTGTCATGTCACGTCCTGTCAAATGTATGAAAACGTATAATCCTGGCAATGAAATAAGCCCAAAAAATGCGATGAGTTTTGGCCGACTCGCTACCTACTTTTGCCGATTGCCGAAGACCTGGAGGTATAAAGTTAATCTACAATTTGTAAAAAACGGAATTAAATTATCTGCTGCCGTGGCCTTCCCCCGCCACTTGTCGCGAACTCGTACTTACACTCGCGAGTGGTACCCACCTACATGGTGCCTAAATTGAATTTTGAAATGCAATATTATAAAACAATTTAATTGAAAATGAATAATAATTTTATATTGTCAAAAGTGAAACGATTTACCATATGGAAATCTGGAATTTTTCACGGAACCCCTGAGGGCCTGTCACGGAACCTTAGGGTTCCGCGGAACACCATTTGGGAACGGCTGTAGTAGAAGATATGTCTTGTAAAGAAAATGGCATTAACTAGGGTATTTTGATTTAGTATATTTGAGAATACACGTGTACGTTCTTTAACATATGTTTTAAATAGCTCTACATTATCGCTTCTTTATTAATTGAAATATTATTAGGTATTGAAATAACACATATGTATGAGCAGTTAATGCTATTTCAGACTTATGGAAAACTCGAAAAATGTAGAACAAGTTTTTCACCTTCATGATATGGTGATTCTGACAGTAACAAAATTACATAAGTAACTCTAAATATTGCTCAACAGACCTCACAAATTCAAAGAGACAATCATAAAGATAACTACAGTCTTTGATACTAAAATTTTCAATAAAACTCTTCGTGTTATCAAAAAGATTACACAAGCGTAGGCTGATTTCGCTCATTAGAATTCTTGAACATTTAAGTGGTTTCCTGGTACTTTCGTCAAGTAGGTTTCTTAAGAGTTTCTTTTGTTGGCGTAGGCGGGTGCTAATCTCTGTGGGTATATGTGAAATTGTGAATGGATCACAACACGTCTAATTTGGTATTTTATTTGAGGAAGTATGTTTTAGGAAGAACCTTTGTTTGGCAAATATGGTAAGTAGAGATCAGCAGTGTGATTCTATAAGACTTCACTCTAAACTTCGCATCTGAATCCGCCGTGAGTTACTACACTAGCGCTACTCTTGCGAGCGTGTTTGCGAGTTGAACTAAATTAAACTCGAGATTTTGACAGATAAAGTATGAGATGACTTTTTGAACGTTTTGAACCGAATGCGAAGTGAAAGTGAATAGCGAAGTGAAATGCGAATTGTTGTCTGAATTTTATAGAATCGACGTACAGGTCGAGATGGTTTTAGGTACGTGGTGGATTCAACGCACACATTTAAGATAACTTTGAAAATATAACAAAATAAGCAATAGATCAATCAAACAGTCTAGACAATTTTGCATTAGTAAACTCTAATTTCTAGTCCTAATTCTTAAGATGGATCGAGTACTTGAAAAAAAAGGTAAGGTAGTAAGTTTTTCTTTTTGCGATATACTTTTAAATATTTTTTCTAAAATGAATACATAAAAGCTCTAGCAAAGCTGCATGAATAGAAAAAGGTATCTTATAAATGCTGGTAGCGGTCAGAACGAGCCTAATTCTTAAGCTTTGCCTACGTATTCATTGCTGTAATTCATTTGTACTACAGCGCAATGAATATTAAACTTGTCCTAATCCATTTGTCAAGCCTAATTATTTCTCACCCACAGAGAAATACATAGACTTCGTTGGTTCGTATCTACGATGCCCATCGTACGAAAATAGCCAGAAGTTGATTACATTCCCTTAATTTACTGAGCCGTGTCGCGTTGTTTGGTCGCGAGCCATTGTTTCACAAAAGGTTGGGAAGTGATTGTACTAAAACTGTTTGTTTACGTTACTACGGGTTTTGTGAATCAAGGCCTGCAATGGGTTGGGCGCTCTGATGGACAAATTGCTATTGTCAATATTGTTCTTTGGTATTACAATCTGGAAGCGATTTTAGATTTCGTTTGGATTTCGTTTCAACTTCTTTTTTTATAAATAACTTAGATTGAATTAGAGACGTTGCAGTTGCAGCCATCGTGTTGTAGTCTAAACTATCATAGAGGCTTAGCAATGTGTGTTGAAGGTGAAAAATGGATCCACTAACGTAACTGGCATTTAACAAAGTCACACAAGTCGCCGTGACCTACCTAGTCTACGTAGTTCAAAAGTTGTGATTACTTTTCACATATTTTATTTCAGTTCCATTGCTCTGAGTCACAATACGCCAATAGCACATCGTAGCAGTCTTAATACCTATAACTTTAAAAACCGTAAAGAGATAAAATAAAATCTAGTAGGTACCTACTGAGTTGTGTCTAGCCTTTCAGTTTGGAGATCAAATTGACTTCAATAAGAATCTATTCAAACACTATGCTGAGAAATGATTCTTTAACTTATCTTAAAAAGACTAGCAAAACGTTCCTTTACAGACTAAATAGAACAGCGTGAATGGATAATTGTAACGGTATCAATAAAACGCGTCCAAGGCGATATATCTGAACATGACCTAATTTAATTTTCTTCATAAATTATGTCAATGTAAAATAGTACATGTCCGTAATTGAATAGAGGTCGATTTAACTTGACACGTGATATGGCGGTTAGATCACTTTGTTTTGTAGTTGAACGATTGTGTATTGATAGTCATATTATGTGATGTAATTGTGGATAATACAATGAGGTACTTGTAAGGTTAAGCCGGTAGGTATAATGCTCGCCTGGACCTTTGAACATCTGTAACGTCATGTCATATAAGTACCAGAGAAATGAACATTACTTTTTTCTTTCTGCTCATCGACAATTATGGTTTTATATTCTGCCAGTGACAGCTTTATAATATTCACCAGTTCTACCTATTTTGGGATGTTAGGCTGTTCCACTTTCATCGACATTTGCAGATTAGTAGCACTAGCTGTGAAAGGATGCGCTATTGGACAGAATAACGGTAAGTAATTAAATCTAACCTGATTGACCTGTTAGGCTAGGTCGTTAGTGTCCAAACTTGAAGCTTTTAAGGCATACGAGCTGTTTGGAAACTGTAAATTATGTGTGTCATGTCTTCGCTTTGATAAATATATGAAATACCTACCTAACCTCTTTAGAGAGTGTTAAAAGTAAGGTACAGGGTGCAAGCTTAATGTTTTCAAATGTAGAATTTTGAGTAGTAAATTCTTAATTCAAAACCGAATACTGTTACTGTTAAAAATAAAAAGTAAAGACCGAGCAGAGAAGACAAAAAAAAAACAACGTAACAGGAACCAACTGGCGGAACAAAGTAATAAACTCTATTCTTAGAGACTAGGTTAGAAACTCATGAGTACCTACTTATATGCTCATGAAGTAGATGTCTGTACTGAAATTATTTATCATTTTACACCATTTTATATTATTTTACATTCTTTGCTATTGGATGTCCAGTAACAATAAACATAAACATAACTGGATTAAAATTTATAGCTTTACATACCATTATTCATCATTAGACTATCGAACTTTACTCGTAAACAACTTTTACGTAAAGAAATCTTTCAGTGCTTGCAACATTTAATTTTACAAACTATTCTTGATTGGTGACTTTTGGCGAAATGTACTTAGATATCGTTGCACACAGGTAAAATCCCACAACCCTTAACTGCAGCGTGAAGTTCAGGTTGAGGTCACGAAATACTGCACACTATACGAACAAGCATGTGCATGGTGTGTGGTGTTAAATAACGGAATTGAAATGGTGACATTGTTATCGGAATTTCACATCTTGGTCGCCATAGCCGGGTCGGAGGTCGGAGAAATGTGAAAGCTTAACAGTTTATACAACTTTTTAAACCTTTATGCTAAATCTGCATAAGTACAGCAATGCATTTTTTACATTCAACTGATGTGAGATGATTTATAATAATTAGGTTTCTTGTTGTTATATAGATTCTTCATTTCAATTCTTGTAGTCATAATGTTATTGGTTTCGTGTGAAATAAATAAGAAGTAGGTATGTACGTGTGAGTGCTATAACGGTAACAATCACACAAGTCGAGATATTTATTTATTTATTGATTTGTTATATGTACTTTCTAAGTATATCTTAGACACCAATGACTGTGTTTCGGATGGCACGTTAAACTGTAGGTCCCGGCTGTCATTGAACATCCTTGGCAGTCGTTACGGGTAGTCAGAAGCCAGTAAGTCTGACACCAGTCTAACCAAAGAGTATCGGGTTGCCCGGGTAACTGGGTTGAGGAGGTCAGATAGGCAGTCGCTTCTTGTAAAGCACTGGTACTCAGCTGAATCCGGTTAGACTGGAAGCCGACCTCAACATGGTTGGGAGAAAGGCTCGGAGGATGATGATGTTATTTGTAACTTATATTTTAGTTTTTTGCCTGAATCATGCTGGTTTCCATGCCATTTGGGACCGTATGCTCACAGTTACAAGCCACTGTTAATTGAATTCAGAACTATACACCTTGAGAGAAATTGTATCCATGTCCATGTGACATGTCGATCTACCAGCCAATATTCTGTCTGCAAGCTACGTCTTACTCTTAAGTGGTCCTTTTTCATATTTCTCACGATATTTTCCTTCACCTACTAGAAATTCACACAGTTGACACAGCATTCCCATGTCGGCACTGCGTCCCATTTTCAAGCACATTACAATTCTATTCTTCACGGTCCGCTGACTTTCCATTATAATCCACTAGCTGTTGCCCGCGACTTCGTCTGCGTGGGCAATATAGAATTGTCAAAATACTATTTATCTCGTAGGTGTATTGTGTGTAGGTATATGTATGTGCGGCCATTTATCATCATCATCATCCCCCTGCCCTTATCCCAATTTTATTTGGGGTCGTTATTATGTTTTCTCGTTCAATACTCTTCTATCTGCCGTCGTCTGTCACGTGTGACCATTTATATTTAAATGAAAGAAGTAAAGTTTGTGACTTTGTGGAAATCTCTGGACCTAGTCAACCGATTTGGAAAATGATTACGTATGGGGCGTAAGTATTTCTCACAGCATACAAAGGTCTGATAAAGCTGCCATTTGTACATTTTCTGCAGCAACTGCGACTTATCTGAAGCCAGAAAGTCTGTCAAACAGTCTTACCATGGATAACGTGGTGTCTAGTTCACTGGGTTGAGGAGATCATATATGAAGGTAGTCACTCCAAATAAAATATTGGTACTCAAACAGATTCGGTTTGACCGGAAGTCAACAGCCACATAATTGGGAAATAGCTGGGTGGATGTCATTAGGCAGGCACATAGTTTCACTACAGGGGGTAACACTTGAGGATTTTCTGTGCACTCATTCACTATGTTAAGTTGGGATTACACCGAAATGTTTGAATTAGTTCACGAACAGGCCAATATCTGTGAGAGTCCAATTCATGTACTTGAACCCCAGTGGGGCCCAGCAGGGCCAAGGTCTGCCGGGGCTGCGGGATGATTGTTCGAAAGAGTTACCGCGGCCCTGGTGCATAAAAAGCCTACGACGGAACACGACGGTTTTTAAGTCAGTAAGAGTCTGACACACCCTCACCGCTGCTAAACCACAGCGGGAGGGGTCATTTGATGATTTTTGACGTCATCGTTAAAAAAGAAATGTGTTCGTACTTGAAGCCTGCAGTCCTTTTTTCAAAATGTGCGCTCGCAATTTGTCACTTCTTGGTGGAGCCAGCAGATCAGAAGAAACATAAGGCTATGTTCACATTAATAATTATGTAGCTTCTCCAGAATTGATGTAAAAAGATTCGACAGCGAGCTATAGTAGCGTAGTTAATAAAACTAATTAAAACAATCTTGTTGATCCTTCAAATATTGTTAGAGAGCGGGAGTGCATGATGACCACTAAGAGTTGGTAAATACGTAATGAAGACGACCAAGTCCCCGCGACCAAAACTAATTCATTACTATTCTAATTTGTTCATGTACCATAAAACTCAAGTGAAAAAAACTCTTAAACGTTTATTCAAATTAGGCTGATAAATCAGCACTTTTCGAACGTCAAAGACAAAAGACCCGCCCTTTACCACTTCCTATGTGTTTTTGTGAAGGTGGAGAAAAGAATTACCAAGCTTTCAAAGGCCTGGGCATTTGCAACACGTTGCATGGCATCCTGGAAAGTTACGTAATTCTCAGCCATCAGTTTGACTTGTTCATTAGAGAATGCAGTCTTCTGTCAGTGACAATGTGATTGCACTGGTCCGGCTATGGGTGCAGCGTGAGGGAGTGTTAGGCTTTGGTCCTGGTGGGCCTCACTGGGGTTTGCTGAATCTCCTAAAGGGGCACGTGAAATAACGCGCATCGCTGACACGGGCCTGTTAGACACGGGTCTCCTAGGACCCGGATGGTCGACGACCAACTCAAAACTAATCTCCCACGCCTATGGTGGCCAGGAGTCGTCTCTCAACACCCAGCTCTCGTGGTGTCTTACCGCAGTGGCTGAGATGAGAGGTGGGAACTTTCAGTCGTTCCGCCGCCTCATTCTTTGTCACCCCATTTCTTCTCACCCCAGACAGCTTGAATCAGGGCCGGGTACGATAGTTCGTACAGTCCACACAGTGGTGACAGCCGGGCGCCATCTCCATGAGATCAGAGTTGGGAATATATGTTTTCAAAAAATAATAGTACATTTAGCGAAAACACGTTTTATAGCAATTCTGTCTTTGTAACTGAATGATATCAATGATGTAAACGTAGATATATAAAAGGTGTTTTTTTAGACTCAGCTCGGGTCTGACTGTGACTGTTCGTAATCGTGAACAGTGTATCAGGATCAGAAGATGAAAGCAAGTTTGTCTTTGGTATGCGACGCGTAATTTGTACGTTTTCAGGCGCGATAAAGGGGTATTTCTATCTGCACTTTGTGCCTAGGCTTGTTTCTAAAGCTACAGAAACTTACCTTAACTCACGCTTAGCAGCGCTTGCGAAAGACAAATTTTTCTCCTTTCTTCTAGGATCCATAAGCGTTACATGTTTTGAAAAAAATATTTATGGTTTACTTACTACTACTAATTTAACGTAAGTTGCTTTTAAGCCTTCACATTAATGGAAGATAAGCTAAAATAAAACCCCAGCTCAATTTTTTTTATGAAAAAATGCACAACTCCATCTATGACTTTAAATGATAATTATTGTTCCGCTAATGTCTTTCCACCTTGCCGCTTTGTCAAATTTGTTGTATTTTATATACCACAGATGGAGCCGCTTTGACCGTGGCTGAATAATTTTACCCCTGTTGACCGGGATAAAAAGTAGCCTATATGTTAATCCAGGGTACCACCTATCTCAATAAAAAAAAAACAATCAAATCTGTCTAGCCGTTTTTGCGTGATTGAATAACAAACATATATCCATACATACAAACTTTGACATTTTTATAATATAATAAAGTAAGATTTTGTCAAGGAGTGCGGTAAACTCGATCGAAACCTTATAGGTATGAATAACAAAACATAAAGAAATATTGATTTTGAATCGACAACATATATCCGCAAAATTCGGATTATGGAGAATTTCGTTAAATTCCAATGGCCCTGACAGACAAAGCGCAGTATGATAGCCATATTTGTCAATAGATATAGATAACAGTAGATATATCGATCGACCATTATGTGATTTCTGGTGAAGCCAAAAACGAAACACACTTTTTTATGTAGAAGTTATAGTATTTAGAGTTACGTATTAGTATTTATAGCGTTTCTTAATTTTTGGAATCAATTCATAGAAAATGTTAATCATTTTTCAAAGTATCGCTTGTTTTGTTACTAAAATTTGTCTTCAACACATTCGGGGGCCAGCTACATGCCTCTACAGTGGTCAGTTTTTGGACTCTTATCGCATAAAATTATGTGTCACGTATTGCCTATCTATCAAACGGTAGTGGGTTTCTAAATCTATGACAGCATCCATGATAAAAGGATAGAAACCTGCGTACAAATCAAAATAACCGGCCAAGTGCGAGTCGGACTCGCGCACGAAGGGTTCCGTACCATTATTTATAAATTGGACAAAAAAATCACGTTTGTTGTATCAGAGCCCCCCAAAATATTTATTACATTCTAGTTTTCAGTATTTGTTGTTATAGCGGCAATAAAAATACATCGTCAGTGAAAATTTTAGCTCTCTAACTATCACGGTTCCTTAGATGCAGCCTGGTGACAGACGGACGGACAGACAGACGGACGGACAGACGGACAGACAGAGGAGCGAAAACAATAGAGTCCCGTTTTATCCTTTGGGTACGGATCCCTAAAAACAAAAAAAATACAGGATTCAGAAAAAGAAACAGCAAAACTCAAAAGAGGCCGTCTATACTAATTTAACAAAATATTAATAAAATACGGTTTATCCCTGTTGACCGGGATAAAAAGTAGCCTATGTGTTAATCCAGGGTATAACCTATCTACATACCAAATTTCAACCAAATCGGTCCAGCCGTTTTTGCGTGATTGAATAACAAACATACATCCATACATTCTCACAAACATTCACGTTTATAATATATGTAGGATGTAGGATGTAGGATGTAGGATGTAGGATGTAGGATAGGATGTAGGATGTAGGATGTAGGATGTAGGATTTACTATAAATACTTTTTTCTATATTTACATGCGCTTAAGTACTTGTATTGAATTAAGCCGTCCGGATGTGGGGCCGTTTTCCTAAATTACGAGTCTATTATGGAGGGCCGAGTCATTGTCAGATTTCTGAGTGAAAACATATATAAATATCTGAGTGATATAAATGTTGGGTTATTATTGTGTCAAGGTAGTTTATCAGGATGTCTTGTTATGATTATGACAAAGAATTTGTTAGGTAGGTAGGGGTGTTTGGGAGTAGTGTTTTGTTTTGTGTTTATTATTGTGTTTGTAGTTTTGAGAGAACCTATTTGTAGAATTAGTTTTATCCAAGTGCTTTCATCTTCGGGATAATTATCCGGGTCTGTGCCGAGGTTCCCACGGGATGCGGGTGAAACCACTGGCAGAAGCTAGTATGGAAATAATATACCGTCGAAATCTCAGTAAGAACAAGGCCTTTGTTATACTGTGTAGAGTTAACACAAAACTGAAACATCTTTCATTATATCATTCTCAAAACAACTTTCCTACACTGCAGTTCAACCGTTCACAAGAGAAACTACAAGGTAAAGTTTTAGGTAACGTTATTAGAAAACCTTTGAACAGCAATGTCTTTCCGATAGTTATTGTCGCGAGGTAAGTACCTCGAATCTTCGGGATGAAGGTCGACTGTAAGGAAAGACGTTTGAGAGGAATCCCGAGGAGATGGTGCCAGTATTATGTAGAGGGTCCCGGAATGTGTAATAAGGAGTGCTGATGTACCTAAATTGGATCGTAAAATCTATGAAGTAGGGACTGAGTTTAAAAAAAACCTGCAGACTGGATTCATGTAGGTTAATTTTTAAACCGTAAGTTGTACGTTTACGACTCATGCGAAAATAGAATAGACAGGCTCATCACTTCATTAGGATTTTCATTTACAGTTTCGAAGAAGCTCGAAGTGCCCCATTGATGAAAATACTTCTTGAAATTACATTTGTTTCATGACTATACATACTAAGCTAACGTACTGAACCTTAATGGGGATATGCATATTATTGGATGTTTGTGTTTTTTTCAATCACTAATGTATGTGCTGACTATAATTGCTTTTAGAAAAATATATCCTATTTGCTACAGTAATAAATAGGTACCATATTACTACAGTAATAAATAGGCTACTGTGAAACACAATTAGGTATTAATAACACGTACAACAATATAAAAACGAATTTATAATTTCCTTATTGATCTATTCTAGTTTATAGCCGATAGAAATGCCATTAAAAGTTTTTATCTATTTGCGCTAGCCGTCCCGGGAATTAATAGCAAATACGGTGGAAGGCTAGACAACCTATCTATCTTTGAGACTCCGCTTTTGTGGAGGCTCTTATACAATGTGGCGGAAAAAGTCAGGATTGGTGATGCGGAGAAATGTTACTCACCACGTAGCTACGAGTATGTTCGTAGCATTTCCGAATCAAAACGTCTTTCAAACCTTCAAGAAATCAGCGTTCTCCTTTTTAAGGTCGGCTACATACTTGCAATTCATCTGGTATCTCGGGTCCTTTTAGTCCTATCAATTCTTTCATATAATATTATCCACAATTTGATAGAATACTTTAAGTCAAAATATTTAGGCGACCTTCTAATCAACTATTTAATATTGGATAGATAGTGCAATGAAAAATCAAAAGGTAGGCACTCCATGTTATTTTTATCTAAGTATAACTTCTGCCTTCTATGTCACACTGACATATACCTACATGTGTATCGTTTTCGGTCGTGTAGAAACCTTGTAGCATAGATGTCATACACAAAAGCGTTATTCATCAATAGACACTAAAGACAGAAGCGTGTCCAACATCCATTGTTTACAGACACAATCCTATACAAATAGAAACACAGGAGCTATCTAACACATGCTTACAATCGTCTGTCGATGAATATGACGTGTTTGTGTTGACACAGTTCTGTTTGCCGAAGGGAAGTCTACACTTTAATCTTCATCTATCAGTACAATTTGAGCCACTCATAACCAAGTGGCCCCCTGTGACGTTCAGCCCTCATCCCCCGGGGTACAAGCCAATATATGCAGTAAAAGTTGATTATTCCACATGATTTTTGACTAGCCCCTATGCTCATAACGAAAGTTACATCAGCAAATATGATATTTGAATAAAAAATATATTGTGTTTTGAGACGAAAGAAAATAAATATAAGTTATTTAACTTTTCGATCGTTTGATAAAACTTTTTTCAGTAATTACTAAAGTTCATTTTTCTCGATACTTTGTCGCTGAATTGAAAGCCGATCATAACAAATGAATGTCAATAGAGTTCAAGAGCATAATATAAAGTCTATTCTTGTCTAGGCACCAGACGGTCGTGTTGTAGTAATTTCGCATATTGATGACGATTGTTATAGGTCTTTCAACCGGAGAGTCAAAGACTAGCCGAATGTCATAACAGGCTTGGGTGGTGTGTATGGCAAGTGTTATGGCTTTCGATCCGTTACATGTCTGGATGACAGACGAACTGTACGGGACAGGAATTGATAATGAGCGACGTGCGGTGACATCACATGCGCGAAATATGTCATACTGCGCTTATTTGAACTGTTGGGCAGCTGCAGCAGCGGAGTTGCGAAGTTGAACAACCTGTGGATAAACAAAAAGGGTTAGTATTATATAAGAAACAACCTGTAGTACAGAATAGTTGTGTAGTTTTAATCTTATACCAAAATAATGACTAGTGTAGTGACTAACACTCTTAGAATTCATACTCTACCGCCCATATTTACATAAGGATCTATTTAATTTAACTTGGAATACGAAGTTGCTTATAAAACGTAACTTGATGTAACTTTAATCTTACGTCAACTTCGCGAGTCTATAAACGAATTGTCGCTAAGTTAAAATTTTAAGCGTGACTTACCCCCCTCGTAGGGGTCTATTAAATTTATTGCTTGTAAAACGAGCAGCTAATTTAGAGTTACGTTTTATTGTGTTAAGTTAACTAGTTTACGTTATAGCGCCGCGGGTGTTCGCCACTGAACGCGCCAGTTCAAAAGTAACTTTATTGTCACCATGCTAAGAGTAGGGGAATATTCGATAAAATATAAACAAACAACTAGCTAGGTAGGCATGTACACTTTTTATTAGCCATATGTAATGCGTAATAAAGCAGTGGGGTGTTTCTGTTTTTACGATCACTAAAGGGGATGAAAGAAAGTAGAGTTGTAGATGAATAATATTTTTATGTGACGTGTAGAATATCTCTTTTGTACCGAATGATATATATTCTGGAAGATTCTGCGTAAAATACTGTGAGTAAAGTTGTAAGTAGACGTTGGTGAAACAAAGCACTGAAACTAGTATTTCGCTTTAGGTATGAAATAAAAATTTACAATATTTCAGTTGGATTCTAGCTAGCTAGCTAGCTAGATGAATCACCATTATGATAATCATTGGAATATTATATGCTAGTATATGTATTATATAGATATATGTTTATATATATGTATATATATTATTATATATATATTTTTTTAATCTTTTGTATGTTATATATTTGTAATAATATTTACGTACCTACCTACGTCTATTTTAGTATTCTATTAAAATGTTAATCTCTAGTTGTCTTTTACATGTCTTTCTAAGTAAGTAATGCACCTACCATGTTATCTCTGCATCACCTTAAGGTTGACTGGAGAGAATGCCCATGGCATTAAGTCCGCCTTTGTAATTGTATGATTGCATAAAGTTAAATAAATAAATAAATATTTAAAGACCAAAAAGAAGATAAGTTTTAAGTAGATTTATCAGTAACATAATTGTCGTTATTGTAAGAATAGATGTATCGATTACGTAGCTTTCTTATCTATAACTTGAGACATTTGTAGAAACAGTTTATATCGCTGAATATACGTTGACATTTTCTACAAAAAAGTGTCTTCATGTACAAAAGTCTAGACTTTTTATAGACGTACTCAAGACAGCTATGTCTACCTAAATAACTTTGTTTATAAGGTACAAATAATATAATAGAAGAATCTCGTTTACAGCCGCTGAACATGGAACAAAGGAACTCTGAGATGTCATCGCTCATTTCTTTTCATTTGCATGCTTTTTCCCGTTACACACGGCCGCCCACATATTATTGCTTGAAGGCGTCTTTACACAATGGACCATCTTCTACCACTCGAATATTCTAAGGAATTTATTCAAAGTCAATTTTTCTATAAGTTTCTGGAATACTCTGTCTATATCTGGAAAAATGGAAAGAGCTGGTTGTAGAATGATGTACCTAAGTTGACACTCTAATCTGGTCTACGTTACTTAAGTACTTAACATATATTAAAGCATTGGTTGGTTGGTGGTAAGCATTTTCTTTTATATTTTCTTAAACAGTGAAGGACAAAGTTCTATGTAAAAACATTCACAGCTCAAATCTAAGATTTCTTTCGTAGTTCCTGTATCAGTAGTTTTCGTCTTTTCAGTAAAACGGGGATGTAGTAGGAATATGTTAAAATACGTGAGAAAAGCACTTTATAAATTACAAGGAACAGGTTTGTCTGAAATTATTGGCCATCGTAGTATTGGATGACTAATTTGTAAACATCGACTTCACTAAATAGGCATTCTATTATGTTACACCTACTTTGAAATTCCTAACTCATAGCAAATTTATTGCCGAATTAATGTTGCCAATAGCTGCCAAAAGCAGTGACTCATAATTACGTACATATTAGACATTTAACGCACATATTGAACAAAATCATTGATTCTTACATCGTTTCGTATATTAAAATTTAACACGAGCATGTATTTAAATTAGACAGTCATTTCGGTAAATAAGATATTTGGCTATTGTCTGTATGCAGTTCGCATATTGAATAGGTCACGTGGTCGCCACGAGCCAACAATCCTTCTTCCATTTTATCCTTAGCGAATACAAAATACTGGCAGCCGTTCTTGGAAATTATGGTTTGCATTCCACTCATTTGAATAGAATTTACGTTTCGAAACTGAGGTGTGTTCCTTTTTCAAATCGAGATACGATTTTATTCTTTTTTTATTTAACTAAAGAGGCTATGTTGAGGAATTATAAAATAAACTTTAATTTCCTCTAAAGCAAAACTTATAGTTTACCTATGTTATCGAGAAAAATAAAGGCAAATTAAATTCTGTTTTATTAGGTTAATCTTATCTAGACACACGGCAGTGTGTCCGCCAAGTTCGAGCAAAAAAAAGCGACACACCGGCCGTGGGTTATATTACACGAACCATTTCGGGCCAAATTCGACCCCCCTATAACTCAAAATCTATTTTATTTACGCATATCAAATTTCTAGTATCTGTTGAGACCCCCTCACTTATCTTAAATACAAAATTTCATTAATATACCTATTGTAGGTCTTGAGATATTGACGTCAGAAAATCGCTATTTTTACTATACACTCACTGACTGACTGACTGACTCACTCATCAAAAACCTAGACCACTTCCAATGGTCGTATTGACTTGAAATTTGGCATGGAGGTAGGTCTTTATGTCAAGGTAAAGGAAAAAATCAGAAAATGGCCAAGTGTGAGTCGGTTTCAAAATAATTCAGATTATACCCCTAAGGAACTAAAACGAACTAAATTAATATATCTTCTAATGGTCGTACCGATCTGAAATTCGTTACAAAGGTTTGTATATAGTCAAAGTAAAGTAAATCTGAAAACGGCCAAGAGTGAGTCACTTTCGAAAATAACGAATGTGTAACTTTGATCCACGAACATAATATACGATAACATGTCATGTCAGTCAGTTGGTAAATCTAGTCCATTTAGTTAATCTAGTTAATTTCTTTGTAAGAAGCATAGTGCATATTAAAAAATCTAAAAGATAGTATAAATGAGATATTTCCTTAACTAACTTAATCATAAGAAAAAAAAAATAAACAACCTTACAAAAATAAATGAAATCCCACCCAAAACAAAAATGTGAAAGGCTGCCAAGTTCGATAATATGGGAATGCTTCGCCTATAAAAGAAATGAAATCTGAATAAGTACCAAGTTCCATACACATACCTCAGTTAAAAATAGTTACTTTTTGTTGATGTTACTTGGCAAGTTTTAATAGAAAATTAAATACTTGATTCATTGCGTTTAGTAGGTTTATAACAAGGTGTGTGAAAACTTGCCAAGTAACATCATTAAAAAGTAACTATTTTTAACTGAGGTATGTGTATGGAACTTGGTACTTATTCAGATTTCATTTCTTTTATAGGCGAAGCATTCCCATATTATCGAACTTGGCAGCCTTTCACATTTTTGTTTTGGGTGGTTAATTATACAATAGAGGCTGTATTGTATATGTTGTCTATATTAATAAATTCCTCAGTTAAATATAAAGTAGCATAGAAATACCCAGTGCCTAGAAATAAAATGCTAGACAAATACTTAGGTGTCGGGTTTCAGTACATTAATATACAGGTAAATTAGGTACGGCAGTTTGACCTAGTTTATTTTCTTTTTATAAAACCTTTCTAGTATTACCAAGCGGCATACCTCCGCTTTGAAAGTATAATAGGCGTAGATATCTTTACAGTTTTTATTTATTATGATAATGACTTGTGGTATAATAAAGTAGCAAGATTTTTATGTTGAATAAAATAATAGTTGATACTGAAATTATATATGTTCGTTTAAGAACATACAGAATATGATTGGACATATTATGTACCCAGGTATAATGTCTGGTTGGTTATGTTCCTGTAAGGGCACAATAATCGAAGACATTCTTATTTCTTCACTCACCTCTTTGCTTTAATAACTACTTAGTGTACATAACTAATTAATGTGAAATAGAGAATTTTTAATCGATTTCTGAAAAAGGTAGCATTTCATTTCAACCAATTTTAATATTAAACTGATAACGAGCGCTTTCATTTCTATAAAGGTACAGGATAGTTTATTTTGTTGTACGTTTTGATTAACATTTTCACAAAACCAATCCTAGTTTAACGCAGAATTGTAGTTAACGGCAAAAATAAACAACGTGCCAGTTAATCCAATAAAATAAAAATCATACGTACAAATTGTAAATACTGCATAGGTAGGCTAACTATTACACAAAACATTGAACAAAACAATGCTTTTCAAATATCAACCTTATTTCTGAAAAGTTAAGAGTTACGAATCTGTAATTGGAAAGTACAGCCATGTTGTAAAGTATTTTGGCACGTGCTCTTACCATAGTGAATGATTATTCGCGCGAAGAGTTTTTGTTAGGCCACCGGGCGTGCCAACGATCGCTGCCGTCGATTGTACCAGTACTTGGATCATAATAATCGATTTGCTATGTGATATGAATTTACTCGATGTTGTTAGTAGTCGAATCGAGTAGAATCGGTATAGGATTCGGTTGGTATAAGGTCATGAATGGAAATAGGCTGGATGCGGGCTTTGTAAAGTGTTTACTAATTCATTTATGTGTTTAGATAAGCCGGTTTATTGTACTGTATAGTGATGTAAACTGTGAAACAGTCCTTGTCAACAGTTGCAGCGGAATCGCATAGTGTAGAGGAATTGTGAACTTTGTTCAGTCAAAACGGATTTCATAGAGTTGTCCTTTACTGTTCATGAAAGGTTTCACCGAATTATATTTTGCTTCTAAATTCAATTATATGTTTGTGCTAATTCTAACTCTTACTTTGTTGCTACTGTTCTGTCGTAACCGAATGGCAATGGAAATAGTACCTAGCTAACAAAGGAATGTATCTTGTGAAAGTATGAAAAAGCTCGATTTAAAACCAAATAAGAAATCATGCAAAAATGCTCATTGAGAACCTCTAGCTTCTTTGGAAGTATCCGTTACAAAGAGTCTCACTTAGTTGGTGATCAGAGAAGAAATAAAGGTGAGGATGTCTTAACCACGATTGAAAACCAAAAATGAAGAGGCTACGATGCACAAACTAAACATTTAGATGACTAAGCTGAGTAAACGACAACGAAGAACTAGAATAATTTTCCAGTTGAAACTTCTACACATTAAAGGTAATGCTACTAAATGACTATGACCAGGTCAGTCCGACACCTGCATAATATTGACTCCGGTCCTAAGTAGGACAACTCAGTGGCCTTTCAAAGTTTTATTGCCATACCACTTGTGGACGCCATTATACCCGTGCATTTCTTGCCATTACAAATGCTTTAATGTTGAACTTTATTACAAATCTTTGACTTTAAGGAGATTTTAGATTTAAGTGGAATTGTTTCAATGTAGAGAAAAAGCAGTAAGTTGCAGGCAGACACGCTATGTGTTCATAAAAGATTTTCTCCAAATATTCTTTAGTAAGTACTTACATATGCCACCATTTCTAGACAATACTTAATCAATTCATCATAGGGATAACACTTGGCATAATACTTATCAATAATATCAAAGAGACACGTTTGAAGTGAACAATGTGAATAAAAGCAATTGTATTGTGCTAAGTAGGTATCTATAGACGGCTTGTTAAGATTTTGCTAATCAGTTCAGGACTCATTATCTATGATTCTGATATCTTTAATCTAACCTTTTGATTGCATCTCAATGATAGACAGGTGAGGCATCAATTTATATCAAGTTATTAGGATCTGTATATGTGTTATCTTTTCAAATAGTAATCCTAAACAAACAAGTTCGATAGGGTCCCCTTAGCGGCCTATAAATCGAGTCAGATCGTAAACAACCCTATATCATGCTAGCATTCGAGTTCTCGGCCGGCCGTGTCCGATGCCAACAATTACGTATTGCATCATACAATAGAGTATCGCTTTAATCTTAGTACTCCTGTATCGAGAACAATAACGCTCGAAGCATAGTCGATTATCGATTAAGATTAAACATGATGCAGTAAACAGTGTATCAATGTTGCATGGATTAAGTGAAGTGAACATATCGAGTACGTATGTGCAACTAATCTTGATAAGCCGGAAGATCTAGCTATGAAACCGTTTAAGTGAATCTACATATTCATAAGATCTGCGTATTGTAGATATTCTCCTTTGTCGATTAGAACAATGATTAGATTCATACGATTGAAATCGATTCAAAGTCAATGCTCACTTTAGTGAAGACAGGATATATCGATGATCGAAAACTCGTACCTTCAATGTTTTTATTTTATTGGGAAGATAGATGAAACATTAATTACATTGGTCAATACCAAATGACTGTAGGTATAAGTACCTAATGTATTAAAAACAAAATTAAAATTGGATTTATTTTCGTAGTGTAGCCATAAAAATAAACTTGGCTTGAATAAATAAGTCTGAATCAGATTACTGGGTCGTATGTCGGTGGCTTTCAAATGCCACTTGGAGTATAATTTCAAAAAGCAACACGTCTTCCTGTAGGTGTTGCTGTTTCGTGACCAAACAGCCAAACAGAAATAGAAGTACATTTATCATACGTAATGCTAACAAGTTAGTTGCAACTGAACTGGTATATTCGTTGATGATGAAGATGAGTGCAGGAGGTGAAGTTTGTGCGAAGTGTGAAAATGGGAATGGAAAGCCATCTGAAATAAAAATGGTTCAGGGAGATAGTTTGTTAAGATTGCAAAAGATGGACTTGGTGCCTATAGATATAGTTAGATGGGATCGTTAAGACGGCAATAGCTATTTTTTATCTGGATGTCCAAAGTAGTACTTAAATAACTATTGTTGATTTTATTACAAGATATTTTAGGATACAATGATAAAAAGATGTAAGAAGTGGACTAACAAATTCTTATTCATCTCAGGACGTGGGTGAATGTTGAAAAAAAAAGTTGTAAAAATGTAATGGAATAAAATCTTGTAGGTACAGCAAGAACATTATATACCGAACTAAAAAGTAAATGATTAATAAAAACTTTTCTAATAAATTCAAGATTTAAACAAGTCTGAGAGGGAGGATAATATTCTTAAGACTTATTAATAGAAATGTGAATGGCTGAGTATAATATTTTACTTGAAAGTACGAAAAACTTTTGCTTTTGACAGAATATTTCGATTGGAAGTTATGAGGAGTGCCATATTGACTCCAAGTCTAGCCACTCAAGTAGGTTCTGTGAAATACGAAAATGTTGTTAGAGAGTTTTATAGTTTGGGCTTAGTAAAATATAAACAAACTGGTCTCTGAAGACATCGCTTCATACTTAACTTACTTGAAGAGACTAACTTACTTTGCTTCCAAGTGCCTAATAACATTTATTGTTTATGAAATTATTTGCAATTCTTTCATTGGTTAGGTCCCCTTTAGACTTTGTAAAAACTCTCTCACCTACTCTTTGATGTTGAGCCGGCAATCGATAATATCGAATAATGGACAGACATTCACACACACACAGTCACATTATCGATGGTCGAATAATCGAATACTCTAGAGCTAAAAGTTCAACAAGTGCAACTTCAACTTCTGCACTCTTTCACTTGTCTGTACAATGTACTTGTACTTGTATGGCTCTGCACTGGGCGTTGCTTCCTGCTACGCCCACGTCTGCGCCGGACGGAATACATTGTTAATTATTTATGTTAATGTTATTGATAACTATTACTAGCTCCCGATTCCCTGCTTTTGACACAAATGTTTAGCAAAATTGATTGTTTATTTCGTGGTGATAGAATTTGTTAGTAAGGGGAAAGTCCTCTAGTAGGGTCCTTTTCACACGACCTCTTGCGCATATAAAGTTTTTAAAATAGTATATTCTGCTCTCGTTTCACGAACGAAGTGAATATGTCCATTTAAAATTTTCAGTGGAACGTATTTCAAGAATAATATTAGGACAGGACCGTGACATACACGACGTAACAAACGTTTAAAAATGAAGGAATGTGCAAGTCCTCTCAGGAAATGGTTCCGCATAAAGTCTAAAACAATTCTGGGCACACAATTGTTTCGACGCTCCCGACATACGCCGCGAATTCTTCACAGTGCAATGTATGGCACTGGGGACAAATTGCCCGCCACATACTGGCTGTTTTGTACACGTTGTATTATTTTTCTTAATTGAAATAGGATAGTTAACTTATTTGTAGTTAAGTTTACATTGTAATGCTTTGGTTAGTTTCATGTTTGGATCTTTATTTCACAAAAATAGATCCTACTTATTTTGAGTTTAGGCGTAAATTGACACTCACAAAATAGCTACATTCATAAGTTGATTTACTGTTGTTCAAGAAATGGCCGCTTCACTCGGACTCCAATTACGCAGATCGACAGTTTTAATTTCTCCAACTTCATGATAATTGCAAAATACAAATATGTAGTTAAATTAAAGCCAGAATACCAGGACAGCATATCTACTCAGCAAATTGCATATTCGTTCCGCCATTTCTCGCTTGCGTTACCGCTGTTTCATAACCGAGCTTCGTCAATGACTGACGTGGCAGATTTCGGGAACGTGTGACGTCACTTTGCTCTGTGGTCATATTTACCGTAATATACCGTCAAGGGAATAGTTTCAACTTTGCCAATCTAGGTGTAGGATTGAGTGGGAATAGCGCAGGGACTCTTACGAACATGAGTTTAACTCTAATTATGGTGTTGCGGATGAAAACTTCACGTGCTACTTAAGTTATGTGTTTAGAAGTTTATAATCGCGATATGATGTTCCCACTGAGGAAAGTTGGCATAATGGTTTATGTGAGAAGAAAATAGTTTTTGACGATACTTAAGAATCTCTTCAACGGATTTCTAAATATATTTTTTGCAGTAAAACACTCACATTAAGTGCAATATTTTCATATTACGCGCGCATTTCTAAATATTGCTTTTATATTATAAAAACCTTTTACGATGACAACAGCAACACATTTTCCATAACTTCGTATTAGGTAGGTACTCCAACTTTTCAGTAGCAAGACTAATATAATTTCGCACTTCATAATGTTATCAAGAAAAAGTTTGACTGCGAATCTATTTTCCGAGGAATCTTTTCAATTGGCAATTTTCAATTTGCGTCTGGAGAAGTACGTAAAATATTTAGACAGGTCGTCAAAGTCAACTTGATCTTTAGTATTTACTAAATTATTATGTGGTTCAAGGGAACTATGTAGGTACTTGACGTGTACGGATGGAAGTTGGGGTAATCATGTCCTACCTTAGGGTGTAAACCATATTTATACCGTTTTCATCCAAAGTGGATTAGCAGTTCTACAGTGACTGAATAACAGACACTCAGATAGAGTTACTGAAACATTTATAGTATTATTATGGATGAACGTCCTTGAAACAAAAACGGCTTGGTTTATCTCCTCTATTCAAAGAGCCAGCTGTTGGGAACGAGTTACTTAATGATGGTCACAAACGACCGGCTTAGTACTCGCCCGCCACTGAGTTATAGTACAACGATATCTCATAAGACAATGTCTAATTTTGGACTAAGACACCAACGTTAAGACTAAAGTGTCAGAATCTTGAGTTGGGTTTAAGACTAAACTTCGTCAAGTCCTCTCGGATAAAATATCGATACCGTCAAACTTATGAAAAGTATTTGTCGAAGAGTTCTTCCGTGGAGCGAAATAAATAATTCCGTTTCATTTCCATATTACCCTAGGTACTTGTAGCCAATATGATTATAATTTCTGAAGGTTCAGTTTCAATATATATGTATATCCCGTCTTCTATCTTCAAAGGACGTAAGTAACTCGCAAGCATGATCTGCAAAAAATAAAGGCGATTTTTAACCATCATGCCTTTGCATATTTATGTGTTGTTTGTCCTGAAACTCCTTAGTCGTAAGTAAACAGATAAAAGGGTAATATTCCTTCAATACGTACATTTTTCCTGAGACAGGTGCGGCCTAACCGTTATTTATGAGGACCCTTCATGCCGTCCGCGTGCCACATGACTGTGTTTCATTTTTATAGGATTTATGTTACGTCGATATTTGCAATATCTAGGCAGGGCTTGAAGTAAAAGTGTCCTATGAAATATTGATGTGATGTGAAATGGTTTCATGAGGGCGGAATTATGGCGGTTGGGCTGAATTGGTCATCGCAAAAATTTGGCTAGATAATAATATAGAAAAAGGCTACCCTACGAATACTTGAATATTTTGGTGTAGCCTAAGTAATTTTTTCATTCACATGACCTGACTTACAGAACTTCAAAAAACAGGGATTGGGTAGCACTATAACGATGTTGACAGTAATAGTTATCGGTCGATGATGAAAACATATAATTATTTTGTAGTGCCATTTTAGTTCATACTTCTGTAAACTTTCTCATAGGATGTTTTTGATATAACTATCTCATGTTCATTGAATCTTGGGAAAAGTTGCAAAAGTGCATTCCGTTCCATTAGGGCCGTCACAGATCAAGTCACTTTAAAATGTTTTATACATTTATACATTTAATGTTTATACATTTAATAACTTCATTTCGTTTAAATATCAGTACGCAATTGGCTTTTACGAAGGATCTTTCAACAAGCTCCCAATATAATCCCATAATTCCACGAAGCTTGCTACACTGTATCGAATATCTGCCATGAATCTTTCAACACTACATTACAATAACTGAGGCAAGTAAACATACTTATAGGTACCTTCTCAACATTATTATACCCGAGGCGTCGAAGAATATCAGCGTGAATTTTGACAATGTGTTTGACGTCACTACAGCCAAACCTTTCATTTGTGTAAAAAGCAAAAAGCGCTGTCGAATTCACAGAGAGTGATGGATACCTATTCGTGTCAGAGCATGTTCGGCATTTTTATGTTTTACATTTAACTCCCAGAATGTATAACACGAAATCATGCCAGCAGTTTAGAAAAAAATACAATGTGGAAATGTTGATACAATGGAGAAAATTGAAGCTATTGGGACTGTGTATTGGAATTCGTTAACTGTAGCGATCAATAACATAGAATAGACGATCATGAAAGTACGCTATTAGGAACGTACATCAATTCATAACATGTAACTAGTCTGCCTTTTAATCTTTGCCTCGCCCTGCAAGAATATGTCACTTAAATGAAAAAATACAACTTCCTCTGCGCTGCTCGCCTAGTGAGACATAGTTTAGCGAGCACCTAGACAAGGCATTATGTTGTTCAATTTAATAATAAAGGTCCCAGCCAATTTGGCACGGAGCAAGCTTCTACTGGAGTCGAGAGCCATCGCTCTATGAGAGTAGTGCAATTTGCCTGCAGGCCGCACCCGGCCCTTGAGCCAGCCTCCGAGAGCACACCAATTAGACGAGACAAATTCGGATTTATTATTCAGCGTGGGCGCAATTCAATTGGATAATAGATCGAGTTGTTTGTTTCCATCGACCACTTGCCTAGACGTAAATAAACAGAAATGGTTATCGATCTGTTGCTGCACGCGACTTTTACGGATAACAAAACACTTATAGCAACCGCTTCGGAAAGTCCTTTTTAGTCTATTTAGTTTTCTTGGAACTTATTGGACGAAGTAATCGACCGCAATCGACTATGTACGTGTAATTTGCTTTGGATAATACGACGGCTTTCTTATACGTGTGTCATCGTTAGTGTATCCAGTGTAAGATAGCCTCTTTACGAGCGGCTGTTTCTTCCCACTCTAGGCCATAATCAGAGGCAGGTTTTTGCGACCTACCTTGTCGTTTTTTATAATCACAGTGTAAGAGAAACGCGCAATGTCAATCGAGGAGGTACCAACACTGTATTATTTAGTGGGTACAGTTATAACTCATAAATAACGATGCGCAAAACGCCTATGATTGCTATAATCTTTATCCATATTTTATGTACTGCTGTCAGCGCTTATCCAGTTAACCAGCCATGATTATACAGTGTTGGGAATCAACGAGTCATCTAGTCGATCTTTTGTAAACATTATGCTAAATAACTGTTGCTATTTAAGCTTTGTGAGCGGGGAACGGTGTTTTGACAAATGGTAACACTGGCTCTGATATAATCTGTGTACGATCTCTGCAACGTGTAATTAGACCGACTGACTAAGCGGAATCTATGGGAGCGTTGCCCGTCTGACCCCGCTCAAGATTTAAGATCCCATTGTGGAGACTTCTTTATTGCACACTACGGCTTAAAGTAATGGCTGGCATTCGTTTTCAAGTTATCGAAACATACATTTGGGTCGATGGCTTTGTGAATTTATCAGTCAGAAAATTGAATGTCAAGACTTCGACAGTAAATTATATTACTCAATACCTTGGAGTGTTAAAGTTATTCGCTCGAATGAATCATGGTTCCAGAATGAAATCTCGTTTTACATATGAGAAGTGTGTAATAAAAAATATCGTATCCCTCATCACGTTATGACATAAGTGGTTACAAGAGGGTCGTGTTTACCATATTTTTTGTTCTATTCTATTACGCGTCGCCGTTACCAATTAGTTATCTGATGTAAGATCAAATTACATCTCGTCGGAGGTCGATGCTTGATGCTGTTGAATTGCATCACAATAGTGTTGTGGCTAAAAACTGTGAGTCACCATCGTGTGGACGAGAACTATTCAGAGAATCGATATCGCTGTAGGTACGTGAGGGAACAGCATATGTCGATGTGGTAACAGTGCCCTCCTTCATCACCTGTGCAACTAATACGAAACCGATTTTTTATTCCAATTGGATCGTGTATCCAATCAAGTGTTTTAATAGGCACAGAGTTATAATTGGAGCGCTCTATTTTGATACATCAATTATTCACATTTACGAAAATGGTCATAATTAAGGCCTTGTTAAAGGATTCATTAAAGCTGCCAGTCCCGACGATATGAAATCAAAAAAGGTTTCACTTCCAAACTACGTCAGAATCAATAGTGTGGCAATTAAGAATTTTGGATAATTATACCGATCGTTCGAGCGGAACATTGCGATTGCTATTTTGTCCTCGAATTCGGGATAATTTTGCAAAACGCTGTCGACTTTTTTATTCAGATATCATGGCAGGCTTAATTAACACTCGTATTTTGTGAGCTTTTTCGTTAACCTTTGATAACCGTTTCATGACACCTTTTTATATAGACATTGGGTTAATCAAAAGGCCGTAGGATGGTAGGTTTATGAAGTCGTCAATTAGTAATATATTTGTCGTGTTAATTGAAATGCGTGCGTTTAGTACTTCCAGGCTTACTGGCGAGACGGTTTAGTCTTCGTGGAATTAATTAATGCTCATCATTTGGCAATCTCAACAGAGCTCGGGTTAAATGAACTTAGATTTTCTATAAGACGGTTGAATTAGTTCTAAACTAGCGGTTAATTGAATCTGAGTTGGGATCACATTTATTGAAAGCTTTTACGTGGGTTTTGCGCTATGTGTTACGTACCTATTCCATTTTGTTATTATTATTTTCTCTACTTCTAGTCAGTAATTATTTAGAAATATATGGCCAGCTTTTTTTATAAAGTTGAAAGGTAATAAATAAAACATAAAAAATCAAAATTACTGTTGCATAACACTGGCCACTTTTAAAACTTCACTTGAAATCCTAAATTTTATAAAAATGGTAATTACACAGTCAACGACAGTATAGACATATTTTAACACGCGGCCTGCCCGTTATTACAGAAAAAAGAATTTGAGAGCGAAATAATGATATGTTATTACGTTTTCAACTGGCGCGCGGCAAAGTAATAGCTAAGTTAACCGAATTTTAATGACGAACTTCGTTCGTTAAAAATACTTTAGCACAAATTGTCTTCTACTAGAAAGTGTTTCCTTGGTAATTTTCTATCACTTATCCCAATTATTCGCATCTGTCGTTCGTAGGGCCATTTGTTCCAGAAGTTTCTTTGGGTCAATTCTGTAAGCGGTACTTATAAGTTCATTTAAATACGTTTATGTTTGATGGTATAACTTTACATAGAATTTGGTTGAGAAGAAATTACATAACCCTATCACACAGTAACTGGAAGTTAGAGTTCTGTAAATAGATACAAAAAATATTTTTAGACCGAATAAATTTGAGGAACATTCTTTCAGAAACGCAGTTACACCTGCCTATAACATTTGTCTTTCGAACTCAAACATAATTTTAATCACAATCCAACCAAATTACATTTTAATTTAAGACATAAAACTCTTTACGGCACCCTTAAAATAAGTGGAATAAGATAGAAGTTACGGCGGGTTGGCCTTAATCAGTGGGGGTTGGGTTGCAATAATCCTGAGACGACGAGATAACATCTTCGAAGGAAGGGACGTCCCTTTAATAAGTCCGATAGGTCAGACTACTCCTGGTGCGAAGGTTACCCTCGTTTCGTTTATTATGTAGTCATGTTACTTGTGGCTTGCGGCGAGCATGATAATATCGAGTTAGGAATTAAGAGCTTCGGCTAGTTGCTGTGTATTCGTTAATGAAGGTTAACGTATTTTGTTAATGAGGATATATGTGTGATAGGAATCTCTCATAATTTGTTTGATTATTAGGTTACTTATTCTATCACTCTTACCAGTTTTAGCGAATCACGCTTTTGTCATATTCGTTGTATCAAACTTTTCCTTTCTATTTTCTAAGTTTCTTAGTCCAATATATTCTACTAATGTTAAGTTAGATTTGCTTTGTAACTGAGTTTCACTGAGGAAGCATAACCAATCTACGTCCATGAAAGACGAAGTTATTTGCTTTATGAACGAATTTCGTGCCTCCATAGGTTATACCAATAAAAGCAATGTTTTCTTCAATTAGTATTTCGTAACTGGCCTGTAATTTATAGGCAAAGTTTTTGCTACAAATGAACTTAATAAAGTTATAGGTGAATCAAGTCATTCATTTGGTATTACGATGTCTAATGAAGCGAGTAATTAAGATAAATGGATTTGCATTGAAAATCGGATTCAAACTTGTATTGATATTAGTTTGTATTTTAGTAATGATTTATTTGCTATTCAAATCTGGCCGACTGTAGCTAAGTCTAAAACAATGCATAATGATGTGATAATGATTTACATAGAAAATAATGTGAACCTTCAATTATTTATAACATAAACATAATACAAGTGAATTTAAGAAAGAAAGCATTGTAAGAAAGAATAAATACGCATTCGACCTACATCATGCTTGTAAAGACCAATAACACACACGGCTGTGGCGATGCTCATAAAGAAAACTGAATTAAAAGAAAAAAAAGTATAATACACAGTCGAGGCTACAATAAACAGTGACAGACTAAATTAACGTTATGATGAAGAACATTAACATTCACTTAAAACACAAGACACGCGTGTAAGTGGATGAATGAGGGTAAAAAGGAACAGAACAGATAAAGGCGTTAATTTGTTCCTGCGGGTGTGTGGGTTTGGTACACTTGCTTCGGACACACAAATGTTTTCCAACTAGCCGCACTGTGTTTAGTTTTGATGGGACTTTGATTAATAGTGTCCGTTTTGATGTCTGCCTACGTCATACAGAATATGGAGCCATTCCGGTGGTTTGACGTCAATGCGGTCAAACTGCTACTGGAAGCAAAATAATTATGCAAAATTAAGTGGGAGTACGAAAGTTATTAATTCTTCCTCGTAATTATTTTAACCAAATGTTGACGTTAGTTCAGCAATTAATGTATGTAGGTATTTAAAGTGTATGTGTTCTATGTTCTTTTTCTTTTCCATAAAATGTTATTTCTGTAAAAGCAATTTTTTCGTTCTATTTAGAAAAGAACTGAAATACATCGCCTTTTCCCGGCGTGCACCAGTTGTAAATTGTTGCGAGCACACCGCACTCCGTAAAGTCAACTAGTCTTTATGGCTGGTTTACTTGCAAAGGTCTTGCTCCGGAACAAATATTAGTATTGTGAGCGGTTACCCGTGTCGATATGTTTGGCCCCGTTCCACTTAAGACTATTATTAAAAATTCCATTAGTTTGTGTCGAAGTTGCACGGTCGGGCGTTAATTTGTGACTGAGACGTATCCTCGTGTTTATGCTCCCAGTGTGTCCCATTGACAAATTGTCCGCTCGTAACGTAGTTCGTCTCGCCTCGTACCGTTTGTACACGTCACGCTCTTTTTCTTTATTGGGTGAGCAGAAAGGTAATATGAGCTTCAAACGGTATTCTTGCCTCGTTCCAGCTGCGTCAACTGGGAGACGTGGATTTTAACTCGAAATGGTTCGTGGCCTTTTGTAGTATTCGATTCTTTGCGTTATTGTCCTTCCTTTATTTTTAATGGGCATTGATATTTACATTTTATAAAGGTAGTAGAAAATCAAAATTAATATTATTTTTTGATACCTAATATTATTTTTTATGCCTCTTATTCCTGGAACACGATCTACGTTAGATACTCAGACAAAATACATACGTGCCTATCTACTAATTAATATTCCAGTTATAAGTTCATCTGAAATAGACCAACTTTCTTTACTCTTTTGTTTTAGGCATAAAAGTTGGTTCACTAAACAATAAAATATTTTATAATGCCATCAAAACACAAGAATGTTAGTGTAAAAGTCCGTCAATTCCTAATTAAAGTAGGTAGGTACTTTGGTTGTGTTCGTTTTAGTAACACGACACGACAGCTGACACTTGTGGTTCGCAGTGACTTACCTCTGTAATAAGGTCAATAACGTTTGTTATTATTGCTAATAGATCTCTTTAGTACTTGTTTTGCGTAGGTTAATGAAAAATTGCCTCATTAAGATCGTGTACTTGTACCAAATTGTGTTGTAGGTATGTTGCGTGGGCGCTGTGTAGCCTTTAGCGGGATGGATTGGGAATTCGATTCATGCTTGTCACTTTATTTGTTTTATGTACATCATTATTTATTATTCTATACACAAGACGTAGTTGGGTCGTTTTCAAAAATATAGTAAATAACAGATATGAAACAGATAGAAAAGCTATATTATTATAACTGATAAGTAACAGAGATGAATTATTAGGGTCAGTATAAAACGACATACGTTTAAAAGAAAATAAGTAGGTACTAGTATTCGAATCGCTCTCCATAATTTCGCTGTCGTTCAGCTGGTGTTAGTGGCATATTGCCTGTGAAGAAAAAAAAACCTTAATACATAAATATTAAATATTCTAAAACAAACCCCACAGCAATTCTTATACCCGAACTAAAGCCATCCCTAGGTAGGTAAGTAGGCATAATTATTTTTCTCAATTATCCCAAACTTATCTCATTATAATACATGCTCCATAATACCTGCAAAAATCGATTGTATGAATGTATATCGATAGAATACATTTTCAAATTTTATATTTTATTTCATCCTCCGAACGTTTTTTCCCAATCATGTTGGGGTCGGCTTCCAGTCTAACCGGATTCAGCTGAGTACCAGTGCTTTACAAGAAGCGACTGCCTATCTGACCTCCTCAACCCAGTTACCCGGGCAACCCGATACCCCTGGTTAGACTGGTGTCAGACTTACTGGCTTCTGACCACCCGTAACGACTGCCAAGGATGTTCAATGACAGCCGGGACCTACAGTTTAACGTGCCATCCGAAACACAGCCAATGATGTCTAAGATATACATAGAAAGTACATACAAACTTAGAAAAGTTGCATTGGTACTTGCCTTACCTGGGATCGAACCCGCGCCCTCATACTTGAGAGGTTGGTCCTTTACCCACTAGGCCACCACGACTTCACTAGCTAGGCCATCACGACTTCCACATTTATATTTTATTTGTGGATTGATTTTTATTTAATCTGTCCATGTCGACGAGTGATAGTGTCAATATACATTTATTCTAAGCTTAGTTATAAAACAGTAAAAGTACTTACCGATACTTTAAAAGTTTCACAGTAATGAGTAACTTTAATTGTCGAATAATCACTGCACCACAACATTTCGTGCTCGTTGCGCTCAACAAAATGACCGAAATTTGTTGATTTATCGATTCTTATGACAGTTCAATTGCTTGTTTTAAGTAAAATAATTTTGATAACTACTCTTAAATGATTAAAATGATTAACGTAACAGACAGGAATAACAAAAATGAAGTGAAATCAAGACATGCTTTAATTAATTATTCCTGAATTCTACGTGTTATACTTCATGATAAATTTAGCAAATTCCTCGAGATTCTGCTCTGCTAAGAAATAAGTTATTTGTCTGTTAAAATAGGTACTAATATTGAATAATAAAATGTTTTTTAAATGTCGCGCCCAGAATGTGGACACATATTGCTTATATGAAAACAAATGTTCTACGTTGTAGTTTTCTTTTAAAATTAATCATTCATTGAGGATTATGGAGCGTTATTTTTGTTTTTCATAATGCTGAAATATATGTATATTCTGTTTTTTAGAGTATAGCCAGTAGCTATTCTTTATTAAAAAACTTTTTACAAAAAAATAAAACCGACTCCCAAAAACACCGAAAAGCAAAAAAAAAAACTATTCTTAGGTGCATCGGCCCAGAAGTCAGTGGATGTACCTGAGTTTATACGCCACCAGTTTATACGCAATCAAAGTGAATATTGATGAAGTGATTCATAATAATCATAATGAATATTATAAATAAAAGTGATGTGACGTGATTGTAAGACGATTGAGATGATAAAGGTATGCGTTTGATTTGCCGACATATTGTTGCGATGCGACGTTGCCGCTCCTAAAACACAGGTCAGTGAATTATGCCAGCGGTTCCCGAATTCTTTTGGCTTCGGAACCCTTTTCGTTTCACCATTTTTCGGCGGAACCTTAGCTTAAGTAAGAAGTAAACTAAAGACGTAAATACACTTAGGTACGGCTCGTGGCGCGTGGTAGCGCACCAAATGGTTATATGTATGGTTAGAGACATATTCATTATACTCAGGCGTAGCATGGCTATCTGCCACACGGGCCAGAAAACAATTTAGCCACCCTTGACTTTGTGTATTATGTTAATAGTTTTCAGTTTAAAGACTGACAAATTAAACGCAAAAAGAAATAGACTGGGTTTGTACAGATGCGAGGCGAGCAAGCGCGATTTTTTTAAACTAAAAGAAGAAGTTCCAAGCACCCGCTAGCATTGAAAGACATTCAGTTGCAGCCGGTATCGCGAGCGAAGCGAGCGCGAATTTTTTTTAGTTTAAGTATGTACCTACACAAAATAAACAAAACCACTGTAAATTAATAAGGTCTCAAAAAGCAAATGCAAATGAATAAGCAGCTAGCGAAGACAGCGCTATTGCTTTTTCTGAACCAGAGGAATAAAAAATAAACATCAAAGGAAACTTCGACGGAAGAGCGCGAAATTTTTTCGGTGTTGGATACTTGAGCAATTAAACGAACATAAAAGCATCACACGTAACATAGAGTCGCGAGCGAAGCGAGCGTGAAATTCGGATTCGCGGAGGTGCAAAAATCTATACTAATATTATAAAGCTGAAGAGTTTGTTTGTTTGTTTGTTTGAACGCGCTAATCTCAGGAACTACTGGTCCGATTTGAAAATTTCTTTCAGTGTTAGATAGCCCATTTATCGAGGAAGGCTATAGGTTACTTTTTATCCCGGTACGGGAAGTAGTTCCCACGGGATGCGGGTGAAACCGCTGGCAGAAGCTAGTTGGAAATAATGTCACACTTTGATTCATGGTAAAAATAGCCACTGAAAATACACGTATGCCGTGTCATTTCACGTCCTGTCAAATGTATGAAAACGTATAATCCTGGCGATGAAATAAGCCCAAAAAATGCGGTGATTTTTGGCCGACTCGCTACCTACTTTTGCCGATTGCCGAAGACCTGGAGGTATTAAGTTAATCTACAATTTGTAAGAAACGGAATTAAATTATCTGCTGCCGTGGCCTCCCCCCGCCACTTGTAGCGAAAGTACGAGACTTACACTCGCGAGTGGTACCAACCTACATGCTGCCTAAATGGAATTTTGGAATGCAATATTTAAAACAATTAAATTGAAAATGAATAATAATTTAATATTGTCAAAAGTGAAACGATTTACCATATAGAAATCTTGAATTTTCCACGGAACCCCTGAGGGCCTGTCACGGAACCTCAGGGTTCCGCGGAACCCCATTTGGGAACCGCTGAATTATGCAATGCATTTATTAAAATGATATTCTAACTCCCGCACATTTTTATTATATTTACTTTGCTCGATTTTTTGTATTTTTTCTTTGTGTTAACTGACATAAATATTAACCAGTATTTGTGTATTAATTGTGATTAGGTATGACACTTTTTATACAATCACATACGTACGAGAAAATCGAGATGAGATTAGCTGAAAAGCTAACCTCTTTTGTTTTTTACTATGAAATAAATTTTCTCGAATATTCTATTCCGGACAGCGTGTTTCTGCCTGAACACAGCTGTATACATTTCAAACTTACATAGATTCTCCTTTGACTACGACTGACTTTGTCTATCGGTTGGAAAATTCTTGGAATCAAATGAGCTCTTGTTATCTTGCTAAGGTAGGTCACTCTTATAAGCTCTTAGAAACCGGTATGCGAAAATAACAGTGTAGTTATTACTCAAAACATAGGCTCGTGTTGGACGCTTGTGGCTACGGGCGAAGAAAGTAATGAAGCTAAGTGTTTATACCTATTTTTACATCATTTACATTTAGGTAGGTAGGTACTAAAACTAAAATGTAGTTTTTGAGAAAGTTGATTAGGTATTTCTATTTCGGTAAATTTTCTGTGTAATTCATAACATACTACAGCCATGAAAAGTACAATAATTAACTTTCCCAGGATATACATTCATCATGAAAAGAAAAGCATTCCTTTAAACACAATGGAACGAATTTACAGACTTACAAATGAAATTAACATAAAACTCTCACTATCATTATTTCGTCATCTCTCATGCTAACGTTACACGGATCATAACCAAACAATGGCTAATACTTGGTAAAACAAGGAGCTCGATTGAACCATTCCGTTTATTGTTTTAGAATTGGAATCAGATGAACGAACCTTTGTTCTAGCTTAGTTTCAAATGCTCCCTGTATTCAGCTCTGGCAGATTGCTACAGTTTATGTCTCGATTTGCAGCGCATTTTGGTTTCAACGGTCGATTGGCACGGAAGAAACGTTCTTTTAGTCAACTGCAATAACCAAATAGGTTCGTAAATAAATGCATTTTTTTTCTTTTACCCATGTTTAGGCGACAGCGTTTTGGCTTTCAGCCAGACGGTCGGTCACGAAATGTTATTTATTATCTGTGCTAATGGCGCGGACATTATTAAATTATGATAGTTCGTTTGTTACGATAACGTTAACTTGATGACAACGACGATAAAAAATGTAAATTGTTGGTTATGAATTTTGTCGTTAAAAGTTCGGAGTTTTTGTTGGCGTGGTGATGACAGGTTGGGCGGGGCGAGCTTATTAGCTCTTTATTTTTTGTTGTCATAGTGTGCGTGTACTGGCTTCTGTCCACGATTGCAGGTGTTTGAACTTTGAATTAATTAATCCATTATTATTTAATCGCATACTTACCTTCCAAAGTCAGGCCCAATTTTCAAAATCAAGACTTTTCTTTCTCTAAGTTAGTTTGCAATTTTGCATAAACTATACATAAGCAATGCCTGACTTATATCAAACATCGATCGTTAAATCGCAGAAGCTAAGTGCATAAATAAAGTTGCAGCTGCCGGCTGAAACGGCTTACAGCTTCGCCATATGTTCCATTCAGATGCGTCTGCATAGACGAGTTTTATGAATGAATTGATTTAGCATTTATATCCTCATTCATATTTATGTTACTCATTTTAAGTCTGCGCAACGTAAGTTGTAGTCTTTGCCTTGTTGTTTTTGCTAGATATTTTGATCAATAAAGAGTAGCGAGCTTTACATATGTATTTTATAATGAAGATAAAACATTATTGTTTGTATGAAAACACATTTTGCTAACAATCTTTTCCGAGATATATCTCCAACTAGCTCGCGCTACCGGTTTCATCCGCTTTCCGTGGAAATCACTCCGCGCACCCGAATAAAAAAGCTACAAAATATTTGAAAGAAAGAAAGAAAGAAAGAAAAATAATTTATTTTTACGCAGACGCACACGTATACAATTATTATAACAAAAACAGAAATAACACTAAAAAAACTTAATACTAAACAGTTTTAATCTATGGTCCACAGCGTCGCACTCTATCCTATCTCATAGATTTTTATTTATTATCTGTGGACCATACCTGGAAAAAAGTCACTATCACATTGATAACAATAAACCATACAATACAATAAACATTAAGAAAAAAAATATAATTAATACAATTTCACAAATTGCTGTCATATAAAACAAATGTTATGGTGCGTGCGCAAAAAAAAGAACGTGCTCAGCATATGCTGCGACCTCAACCACATGAAATTGGTGCCACAGCGCTGATTTTCAGCACATCCTTTAGTGACATGATGGCGTCCGTCCCACCATTTTACTGAAAAAATTTACTGAAACTCTGTAAGTGTATCTTGATTATTGGCTATGTAATACTTTAATTGTGGTGTGTCTGTTGTGTTTATGATAATTGAGTTAAGAGAATTATGTGTGTGATCTGTAAGTGTAGTAAGAGTTGTGTGTAGAAGGTAACTGTGCATTTTATTTTCAGCATATTAAGATGTGTATGGCCAAGCACGAGGGGAAAGATGCCACGATGGACAAAATTTGCTGAATGCCTGCAACCTTGCTTGAAGGCCGCGACCATAAAGGTTTATAAACTATTAATTTATACTTATTTATAACAATATAGAAATATTTAGGTGGTATTATTCTGCATATTTAATAGATATTTTTTCATGTGTACTGAAAAATTTCTTTTTGTTTTCAGGCCTCGCATTGGTGGTGGCAGGTTATTCCAACAGTGAGTCGCAGCATACCTGAAACTCCCTCTAAAGGCAGCAGTTCTGTGTTGAGGAATGGAGAGTGGATTTGTTCCAGTTCGGATGTGGGTTTTAGAGGAATCTTGCCTCCAAGTCAGTTTCTCATACAGGTACCGCGGTTTTTGAGTAGTTACAACTATTTCACTTTGTACTTCAAATCTCGATTTACCATACTCATTACGTGGAATCCGAAAATAAAAATGTTGAATCACAATCAGGGGATATTCGAATAAAAAAGATACCATTCTGTTACCGAGAATACTTGAGTGGATTGGAGTGGCCCGACTCGACATTGGTGTCGAAAGAGTCGGAATCGCCGCCGAGCGCTGTCGTTGTTAGTAGAACTTCTATACACTACGGGGAATTCTCTATATTTAGTACTGAAATTGACTTTATGTAAGTAAGGCCTGTTTCGGAATGCCTGAGTAGCCACTGCTGATAAGTAACTAAATTAGGACACGAAACTGTATATGAAATAACATTATTGGCAAAGTAAAGAATGACATAACTTTTCCTCCTTCTCCTTGCACGGTTTTCACAAGAAGGCACTTGCACTGAATACAGTAAGAACCAAGAAGTTCACAGCATTAAGATTTCTATAGAAGTGATTCAATTATTTTTATGTTCCATTTTTTCGCGAAAACTTTGTTCCCAAGCAAACAGCTTCTGTGAAGGACCCATTGTACTTTTCAGTACACAAACAACCAGTATTTTCCGTAGTTATTGTGCAACAAATTGCATTTCTTACCATTCCATGTTCAACTTTAATAAACTTCACAATGTATTTCGTGTACCTAAGTTTTTCTAGACGGCATGTCTAATATTCGTACGAACCCGCACCTGAGTTTTTAATTAAAGAAAATGTTGTAGCTGATGTAAAGCTACACTGTGTTCTGGTACAATCTACCGCAACAAAGTTTCGCTTTTAGAAACAACCTACAATATATCTGTACAGTTGTACATATGTATCAGTAGTTCACCTTTTACGTCTGACAGTCTTTATATCACGAAACCAATGTTTCTCGCCCGCTGTTTACATGGGAATCAATAAAACAAGGGACTCGCCAAAATGTAAACACGAACACTACGCCTCTCTCTGTCTACACAACTATAAAAGACGAGGACAACAAACAAAATGTAGCGGCGAAATTCATTTGATTATCATTAGGTTAAAACAGGGACTGGCGCCGTTGATCGCGTGACGTCCCAATAAAGAACATGCATCCCTAGAGGATTGTTTCCCGTTAATCTATGCCGTTAACATAGCCTTTATTACTGTAGCTATAAAGTTCAAAATACGTTAAGCTGTAATCTGGTCTCTAGGGTTGTATCGCTATCATTATTAAGGTAATGAGTCATTGCGTTAAGTGGATCTATAAAATGACTCACGGTACTAGGTTAGTATTTTTGAACGGAGAAAGGCATTGCAGTGCATGTTGACACAGCATGGCTTAATGTGCGTGGGTGAAACAAAGTGCAACGACCCCGGAAAGGTATCTTTGATATGGTGTTGCCAGTATCGGGCGAAAGTCGTATTTGGAAAATAGTCTTAGGAAACTCTAAAGAGAACCGTTTTACGGGAATGTATCCCATGGTGCACGTTCTAAAAGAATAGATGCTCGTCCTTTTTTGTGTTACGTTGTCACTACGGAACATTTTATATGAACACATTCAAATAGTCGTTTATGTTACTTTATTTGAAAATAGGCTATTTTCTCGAATGAAAAACGAAACACGTACGGAAAAATCTCAACAGTTGAAACTTGAACGTGCAGTGAAAATAATGGAAATTTAAAACGAATCCTTTTTGTAGGTAAATATTATGTATCTTCTCTATATAAAGGGAAAATTGCAACACTGGCAACATTGTTCCAATAATATCACGTACACTAATAGGACACCACGATTGTACGCTATTGGGTAAGCGAGACTTTCACGGTCAATTTACTCAAAGAACTGTTATGATTAACCCGAGAATATATTAAAACAGACGCGACCATTACAGCGAGATCTCGAATAATTATTTAAAGTATTATAAAAATCAAAGAATGTCTCTAAAATGTTTCTGTATTTTTTCGAAATGGCTTAATTATGTGAGTCGTTAAGACGTACGGTATTGGTTTTGACGCCCACGAGTCACACATTTCTTTAATCTATGGTGTTTGTTGATGCATGAATGCAAATGTGATGGCTTTATAAAGAAGACAGGTAACTGTACTGTGGTTTTGCTTTCTCATATTTTATAGGTAAAACGGATTTTACTGATCTCTTTAGTCAAATAATTTCCGTATAGGAACGATCATTACAAAGCTCTAAGATGTTCCCTTTGCAGACTCTCAGATATGTTACCGTGGTTTTTAATTTTCCGGGAGAAAATGCTTTTTCAAGATCAAGTTCAACTGTTTATTGGAGCATAACAATATTCGAATACCTTTAATGTCTTCTCTACGGCAATATTAAAGAGAGCTTTGGTACTCTTGTAACATTTCTCTGCTATTAATTTCCCATCATGTATTAATGTTTTTTTTTCGTGGTTACACTACATTGAACTTAATGTACCTAAATACGAGTAAGCTATCTTAAAAAAAACTTCTAATTATTGATAACCTTGATTGGACAAAACGATATGGCATTTAACATTATGGAAACAAAAGCCGTTCAGAAATAAATTAGTATAAACCTCTTTGGTAACGGTGACAAGAATAGTGTTACATTAAAATGAACTCTATTAGCTCAACAATAAAGCTTACGAGAAGGCGATCGACAATAGTTGTCCCTAACCAGTGATACCATATTTCAATTTAAACCGCATTCAAATAAACCTTGATACAACAAAACACTGTAGATTCAAGATTGTAATTTAGATTTAACACAAATGTATTGTCAAATTGAAGGTTAATATTGTATAGAAATCATGTTGCCTTACTGGTATTGTGCAACTTTACAAATAAGGCCTCAGTGAGAAAGATCTGACGTTAAAGAGATGCTGAGAATTTCCTAGTTATATTCCAACTTTGTTAGTACAGAGTTAGCTAGAATAGAAGCGGACTGAGGCAAATGATATTCCGCCGAGTACAGTTAGCAAGAAACTAAAACCTCAAAGCAGAATGCAGAAATGTTATTCGAAATTCAAATCAAACCCAAAAGGAGGTTAATATAGGAATTTATGACATGAAGGCTAAGGTTCTGTTTTCAAAAATTGACATAAGAATTGTAACTGGCAGTCTGTACTTAGAGAAAAGCGGTGAAGATAAACCAAGTTCATATGGCAACATTGAGAATACTAATGTTAGTTCACAGGTGAGTTTTATGAGGAACATTCGATAACAGTTTTATCATGTAACTGTGGAAGTTTTGAACACGTGTTATTGCACAGTTTTCAGACTATTCCATTCAAAGTTATTCTACTATTTTCGTTGATAATATCCTTCATGCATCTTCATGCACGAAGACTTGAAAGTTCTTCAAAACTATAAGTTAGGTAATTGTGCATGAGACTGAGAAATAAAATAATTTATTTGTTTAACTGGATCATCGACATCATGTAGGTTCTTGACGTTTTATGCATCCCTGCTTGCTACAAGTATTTTATCTCAGCATTTACCTACTTCGAATCCAGATGTGGCGTAGCCATATAAATTTACGTTTTAATGAGACGAATTAAAGTCCTATTTACCTTTACCTAGCTTGGATTATACGAGAGAGCGTAATGAAATGACTAATCGGAAGTTTTGCAACAATTCGTGTTCCCTCTGATGTGAAATCTCAGCTTCAAGTATAGAAATGTAATGAAATATATGAGCACGTGCTTTTGAGAACAACTGAGTTAAGTGGTACTAGACTATTTATTGTTTGAGGTAAACGTTCTTAAACTATGTGTGTAGCATTCAATATGTTCAATACAAATATGTATGTTTAAAATTGTATTAAATTATTTTATTAAATTATGATACCGGACACGAATTGTAAAAACTTCATGTGATTTCAGTTCGGACTTAACCTTTAGATAATGCCTCACACAAACAAAACAATTAATCATTTCTATACATTCATAAATCAGAACAATACGTGTAAATAAAGCCTCTTTACATTACAAAAAAAAAAACAAGTAAAAAGTTTGCCAAAAAATGAAGATTAAAAATAAAAAAATAACATACAAACAGTGGGTGTTATGTCGTATGTTTATTGTAGGGATGTCCCAGTGTATGGTCGTGTAATATCTGGGCCACATTCTGTCTGCTAATTAATTAGGATTATACTTAGCGTCGTTGCGGGTCAGATAAAACTTTGTAGCGTAGGGTTGCCTGTTGAAAGATTAGTGAATTAAGGTTAAGTATTTTGTTGAGCACTAGTTTTAGACTGTGGTTTAGAATTTGAAGGAACTACAGGACAATATATAAATCAATGTTTTAATCGCTTATATCTGTGCCTATAGCTTATTTAAGTATATTATTCTTCGAATTATAGCTGTTCGCCACTGTTTTGTCATTATCTTGTGGTAACTGTTTTATGCTCCCCTATAAAAAGAAGCCTATATTATTGCCCTTTTCAGATGTAGGTGTTTATACCTGAGGTACTTATACCTAAAATTTATCTAAATCCATTCAGTAGTTTTTATTTGCAAATGAGTGCACATCTTTTGCACGCTTATGTTATTACGTGCTAAGTAAGCAGAAGATCAGTGGCGGATTTACAAATTTGCCGCTAGTAGGCCATTCAATTTTTGCCGCCCCTACTGACTTTTGAAATTCAATACGTTAGTTACGTTACGTTATAACATAAATACGTACGTACGTTAAAATATAAATAGCTTTTCCTTAAAGTTTTCATAACAAAAAGCCATAACGGACGTGCGCGAAAAATGTTTTTTTCGGAATTGAATGCCTCAACAATTAAACAAAAATAAATTGTGATATCTGACATGCAGTGGCGTAGCGTGGCTATCTGCCCGGGGCAGGAGTCGATTTTGTCGCCCCCGACTTTAGATAATATGTAGGTAAAAGGTTGCTAGAATCTGGTTTTTGGTTTAACAATTAATTGTTATTGTTAATATCACTACAACCGATGAACTGAACAAATTTTAGTGCGCTTGGTGCGATGCAAAAGAGAGACGTTATCGTAAAAAGGCGCGAACGTAGCGAGCGCAAATTTTTTTTTAGTTTAAGGGCTGAAAGTAATTGGAGGTAACTGAAATGGCGCGAGGGGAGACAAAGGCGTCTCTAGCTAATGTCCGTAAATGTGCTAATGCTAAATGCTAAATGTGCTAGCGCCCTTGTGCAATGAATACCCAAGTGGCTCCTATATATTGAGAGATTGTGAGTAGTACCAAAATAGCGTCAACCTTTTTGCTGGGCTTAACTTTTAAGAAGCCAATTCACAAGAAACGTGAAGCATTGAAAGAAGCGCGAGCAAAGCGAGCGCGAAAATTTTTTTGCTTAAGGACGCAAAATAAATTAAAACCTCCGTAAATTAACATAGGTTAACTCAAAAAATATGATATGCACAGAAATAAAGTGAAAATCAATAAGCCAAGCACGATTTTTTCCTTCGAGTACCTAGTCATAAAGTAAACATATCATAAAAAGAAAAAATGAACAAAAAACCAAAAAAGAGCGCAGCGAGCGCGATTATTTTTGGGGATGCAAAGGGTGAACAAGTTAAAATTGACAGGACACGACCAAAGCAAGAGCGGTTTTTAAAGAAATTTTATTGCTAATGTACTTATCAATTTATAGTAAAAATATTTTTATTTCATAATTCAGTAATCAGTAATTATGGTTTAATTTTGCCGCCCCCTAAATCGTGCCGCCCGGGGCATTTGCCCTCCTCCCCCCCCCACGCTACGCTACTGAGCTAAGATAAACAGAAAGACCAAGGCTTGGTAATAAAACAATATACACGAAGTTGTGGAGAGATGGTGCTCGTGCTAGGCTCCGAAGGTCCTGTGTTACGAGTTTTTTATTTTTATTGAAACGCTATTGGAATATTTCAAATTTCATGATCACATAAGTACCTTAGTATATATTACAGTGCGTTTATTAATCGTTTATTTATATATGGATTGTGTACACGTATAATTATAAAAAAAAATCTGTAAAAAAAATTGCTAAATTTGCCGCCCCTCTAAATCTGCCGCTCTAGGCACCGGCCTACTTGGCCTATTGGTAAATCCGCCACTGCAGAAGATTCTTTGAAATTACAGTAAGTATGTAGCTATGTGAATATGAAAACCTTTTATGAAAAATGAAGCTTTTATCAGTGAAATTTATTTGGTGCAAAATTCCAGAGAAATCGCATTGCATACCTACTTTGTTTCTTTATAGTATTAGAGCAGATTTCGTAAATACATAATCCTAACTCAATTTTCTGGGAACGATTTACAAAATATTTACTTAAAGTAATCTGTATTTTCAATCCCGATATTTTAACTAACGTGTATCAGGTTTAAAGAGTTTTTTAAACCGAAATTCTTTAATCGCCGTAGAAATGACACATAGTGAAAATGTTTCGCAATAAACAGAGGTATGTATCTTAAACTCTAATAATTAAAGCCACTTTTCATATGACTCAAGCTTTTGATCAATATATTTTCGATCTATTCTAGTTGAGTCAACATATTCCGCAACTGTATAAAAAGGTGAATCATATTTCCCCTATGTTTCGTCGAAATCCGAAACTATCTCTGAGCAATAAAATGTCATTAGCATAATTAAACCACAAAGGTTTGTTTTAGGTGTGTCACTAAATAACCGGAGTATCCCCACATGATTTTATTATTTTGTGCACCAATTCAATGGTTATTATTTCGACTTTAGGATGAGGTATATTTCAGGTATAGTAATTTGGTGCCCAAATGGGACTCGATATATTAATTTTTAAATTACTTAATAGAAAAGTTTGTGGTCTTCAACTTTAGGAATCAGCAATAAAGAAAAGGAAAAGGATAGTTTAAAGTTCCTTTTATATTTGGTTAAAACTAACTTTAGTAAAAGTTTTTGGACATCATCATCTGTCTAGTCTTTTCTAACTATTAATTTACTGGATTCAGCTGAGAGACCAGTGTTTTACATGGACCGACTGTCTATCTGACCTCCTTTACCCGTTTTAGTAATATTTAGTCAACCAATCAAATTATTTTTAATTTTTATATTTTTGCCTTGTAAGGATCGCTGGCCAGCCCTAAGTTAGCCGTGTGGCGCCTCATCTCTTAAATCATTCCGGTACTTAAATTTTACCTAATCCTTCCCGCAGCTCGACCTACTTTTGTCTGATTGCGGTTGTGTTCGAGATTACAGATAAAATGCTTCGAGAATATCACTTTTAATAACGCAGGTAAATACATAAAACGTAGGAAATGTAGGTACGTGCCTGATGAGATTATTTTAATGAGATATTTTCATCTAGTGATTTGCGAAATAGACGTTGTTGAAATTCGAAAGTTAATGTCGTTTTTGTATCATATTTTGTAATTTATTTAGTTAGTATTACTAAATTTACAAAATGATACAAAGTCAATTGTACTAGCATTTTTTATAAGAATCATCATAAGTTTTGGACAGATCATTATTATAAAACGTGATATAAATTCACGTTCAACCAAAAGGCCTGTCTTACTCGACTCTAAACTCGATTATTCATTCCCAAGTAAAACATGGTACCTAATATCTTAAATAAATGCGTTGCGGCGTTCAATGTTTTCGAGAAAATGAGCTAAGGACGAAACGGGCACGATTATTGAACTCCCGAAAATGACTGACAACGCGGCACAAATGAGCCTGTGTCGTAAAATTTAACGTGACACCCGACACCCGCTGATAGTGACAATGGCGAAAGAAAGTGCCTATAAAGAGAATTGATGAACGCCCCCCTCGGCGTAATGTTGTGCTGATGTCGGTCGGTGTGAAGCAAGCCTTATATTGATTCAGAATCGACTATTAGATAGCCTGTCTGAGTCGTAAGTAATGGAGATATTGTTGATGAGACTCGTAATGAGACGTCGTATTTATGCGATAGTCAATTGAAATAGACGAAAAAAGGCGAAAATATTCACAGTCAGATTTTTTTGTTACATCACTGAAAGTCAAACATTAAGTAGTTCAGTAGGTTTCAGTTACAGAACTAGGTTATATTCCATCAACGCAAATTCAACGGATAATCAGCATAATATGGTCGAAAATTCAAACTTGTTACGACTGACTAAGCTAAACTGCAGGTCATAGTGAAACTGGATGCAGTGTAAGTTCCGCACCTACGTGTTTTTAGTGTTAAGCTGCACGTTACAATGGAGAAGAGAATATACTGTGGAGAACATAATTTATTCATAAGTACGTACGTAGGAACGTTAGCTTAAGGCAAGTTTGTACAGTGTTGAGTTCTAGAACATTATTATGAGCTCCAACCACAACAAAACTGTTACTTACTTTGAAGACAACGGTGCAATGACGAGATATTTTAATTTAATAGTTTTATTATTCTATGCTGTTCAGCGGTTTTTTCAGTCAGTTCTTTAGATTATTTTACAAAAGACTTAAAAATACTATAATAGTATTTTGCACAGTTTTATATCATATGACACGTTATTTTATTAACAACTAGCTTTCCGCCCGCGGTTTCACCCGCGTCCCGAGATAACTGCTTTCCGTTGCCGGATGGTGACAAAAACTATCCTATGTCCTTCTCCTGGCTCTAAACTACCTCCCTGCCAGTTTTCAGCTAAATCGGTTCAGCCATTCTTGAGTTATAAGTGGAGTAACTAACACGACTTTCTTTTATATATATAGATTAAACACATATTTACCTATATATTTTGCCTCTTTGCAAAATATATGTGTCTAGAATAACTTGAAGACAAAATAAAACAAATGAAAAGAAATATGCTCTTTTCCTTTCTATGCATTATAAAATTACAAACGTGCACACATATAAAGTTATCTCAATAATTCCACATAGATAAATAGTCCATCGGGCCCAGTGATCAGTTCAAGGCTTTATCGAACTTTACCGGTCTCTGGACATTTGCACTCGTTACTGAAGGCGTCCACTAATACGAATTTAATTTTAAATGAACTGGATCAAGGAAATGCCCAAAAGAGATTTTCTCAAAGTTGGATGGTCCAAAGAATAAACGTAGTTAGGTAAGTATACACATAACCAAGGAATTTAACTTTATTTTCATAAATTGTAAGTTAAATAAACATTTTCGAACATAAAACTTCAGTATCCACATTCAATACCCGTCATTTCACCGGACATTAATTTCGGAAAATGTAATTACACACAGCGAACGAACAAGCGTTAAGCAAGATAACACGTGACTGATGGCCGCCCTAATTATAAATCATTATTAAACATCTACTAACACGCACGCATTATTCTATACCAGACATTAATTTACCTCTTACAAGAGCGGCTATATTGTATGGAGCATGTATCGACACGGGCCATTGGCACAGATGGTGCATAATCTGAATCCAAATCCGTATAGAGGGCAGTGGACACCGGGGCGCGCCGGCCCGTCCCAGTAACAGACCTCCCGTCCGAGACATTTGCATAGAAATTAGCCGACCAACCGACCGACCGACATTTCACACAGAATAAATAACCCCGCCACGCTACATCTTTACAGGCCTCGCTAATGAAACGTTTGAGCAAATCCTACTTTGTTTTAAAGCTCGTTTCAGTTTTCCTTTTGTCTTAATTTTTTTTCTTACGCCTACGAAAAAAGTGCTATAACATAAATGGGCAAAAACAGAGAAAAAAAAATGTTGTTACCCGAAAATGTATGCCTATCTTGATAAAACGAAGAATATATTTTGTAAAACTTTTTATAGCTGTACCGTAAGGCGAGAGCACTTTTCTCGATTTTATAAACATAGTTTTGAAGAAATAGCGGAGGAATTCTTTTTAAAATAAGAAAGTTGTTACATTTTGTTCCAATATTGTGAAGCTTCGAAGTTAAACGAGTGAACTGACAGTGAGATAATTTATTAATGTTGGATCGATGGTATCGCTCTATCCCTATGCATTTTAAACGAGATTGAGAACAACGAAGGCTATTACAAGGGTAAACTTTTGCTATCAATAATGAGTGACGAAAACTACTGAAAACTTAACTGCACAGGTGGGCCATTGCATTGCAAATTGGATCAAAATGGATGAATTATTGTCTATATTATGTATGTGTTTTTCTGGGGAAAAAAACACATTTAGCTTCCTTTGTGTTGCAAATTCTGTCATTGAAATGTTAGAATAACCTGCCATTTAACGTAAATCAGTATTATTTTGTTTTTAATATTCACTAATCAATTACTGTACCTATATAACCATTTCTATATAACATTAAATCACAGAAATATTTTATGTTTTATACACGATTTAACGCGAATTTATAAAGGATGAAATTATGTAACAAAATTGCAGTTTCCACACAAAGGGAATAAAAACAGTGCTGTTACATTACCGTGAGTGCGAACGACAGTGTATTATGTTATAAGTAATGAAATATGCATGTTGCAGAAATCATTGTACGTGTAGGGTTTTCATAGCTTTTTGTATTTGAAAAATATATTTTTAAATCCTCATTTTACATACGAAATAATTCCCATCTGCCGTTTGTGTTTACATTGAAAAACAGCGTTGAAAAGAAATTGTGTAGGTGTATTTAAGCTAAAAAATTGTAGAGATCGATACTTTATGTTTCTAGAGGTTATGAGTGAAACTGCGGAAAATTATGATAAAATGTACCTTCATGATGATAGGATTCAAAGAATTGGAAGAAATATTTTTATCTGTTTTTATTGTATTTTATACAGTTCGATAAAAAATATATTTTGCAAAACCTAGCGTGAACGGAAAATATATAGAATAAAAAATTTTGTTACCAGAAAATACTTTTCTAGAAATTCTCTCAATTTCTTTGACATGTTTGCAACATAGTTACAAGCCTGTGGGAATTAAACTGTCATTGTCCTCTCGAATGCCTAATACCTACTTATAAAAAGTTTCATGAAAAAGGTAGGCAATGACAAATAATTGCGCCTTTATATTTCAACCGACTTCCTAAAAAGGAGGAGGTTTTTAATTTGAATGTTTTTTTTTTGAGTCAACATTCTGCCGTCTATGTAAATAAAACCTCACGTAATATAAAAGGTTAGTGTGAGCCCTACACCTGCGATGTAGCCACCATGAATGATGGTGGCGAAACAAAGGTTTTTACACCGCTAGCCTTGATTACGTCCGGTGTTAAAACATCCTATAGAACATCGTGACGGTGCGTGTTACATAATTGTGTCAATGTCGGTTACTGTCTTTTGTTAATATTGTGTTATAGCTTTGATAGGTCAGCAGATATGTATTGTAGTATATATTTGTTGACGGTTAACTGTATCATTGGTTTAGTTGCGCAGGTTGACAGTCGTGTCAGGTTGCCGTTCCATCTTCAGGCTGATGCAAGTTATGTAGTAGTCCGAAGAGCCACTATGAGTTTGGGGAGAATGAGAAAGCCTTCGATTCGATCGAAACCTGGGTGATGCTCGAGTCTCTCCAGCGATTTCATCGAATTGACTATCGGTATACCGAAGTATTAAGTTAGTCGGACTAAGACAACTAGGGAACAGAGAGAGTATACTGTGTATGCGTGAATCTATTAATTATATCTTGCACTGCTCCCTGATCTCTTTCGAGAACAGGCGTGGTCTGGCGTGTTTGACAATCACACAATACATATAAGATTTAGTTTAAGACTGTCGGAGAAAGGTATTTTCTCCTCTCATGGAAAAGGCTTGCAATATTCAAGAGATTAGGTAATAAAATGTTTATATCTATAGACATTATTTTATTACTATCTTTATGAATGCTTTTGTTATACATACGTGTTAGCTATTAGAAGCACTAATAAACCAAAGAAGGGTGTGGTTGTATTGATGAAAAATGACTTTACATTTTCATATAAAAGTATTGTATTTTCACAGTGAAGTTCTATTTGCAGTTGCATGACTTTCAAACAAAAACAAACGCCATCACAATATTTTAATTCAATATACAATGTTAACTGAAATGTCATAACTACGTCAGTGATTATGAATAGCGATATCAATCGAACCATTTCACTTTACACATATTTGTTCGCGTCGCCAGGAAATTGTGTTATTGTGCTAACATAACATTGTAATCAACGAACTATAGGTATTTGTATATAAAGTAATAGTATTCAATAGTACTATGCTTCCGAAAGGAAATGTGCTTACTAATAGAATTTTCGATTTACCTAATTGGTACCTAGTTTTTATTGTTAGATTTTTCGTTGTTGGTAAGCGTTTAATTTGTATGGTCTTTTGCTTAATTTAATTTCTTTAATAGGTATAAGAAGAGAATAAATTTTTCGTCTTATTCCATAATTTAAATGAATGGTTACAATTAAGTCAACTATATGAATCTATGAGCTATGAGAATCTTAAAAAAACTCTGTTATAGATTTCTTCGAACTAAAATTTCTTAGAAATCTAAAGTCTATTTTGATGAACAAGTATTTACGATTTGCCAGTGCATCGATCACAGTATATTGGATTTTAAATAAAAACTTTTCTGTTAAAGGCATAAAAAGTTAATAAATATGCCTGTATCATGATTTAACTATGTTGATGGATGAATAGCAAATGCTTTTTTTTTTCAAAATTGAAATTCAAGCTAGCACAGTGACGAACAAAAAATACTTCAGTGTAACTATGTATTCAATTAACTCTTTGTATACTTGAAGGATTGAAATAAAAATAGGCACATTAATGTAAGTTTTTGTATAGGCATTGCGACTGTAGATGGAACGAAATTAGGCTCTGAATAAACAAACTTATTGTTGATTAATTTTCATCACGGAAGGAACCTATAGTTAGCAGAGAGCAATTAAAAAAAAATCGCAATCCTCCTTTTTAGGAAGATGGTTAAAGGCTAGCTTACGGCCGAGGTTTAACTATTCCACACGCCTGGATAAAAATAGCTTTCCAATCGTCAAAATCGGTCCTGAGATTAGCACGTTCAAGTAGAAAAGAAAACAAACAATCACTTAATCGGTATATAGATATAGATAGATATAGATAGACAGTGGTACTTATTTTTCAAATAACAAAAAAACTCACTTCCCAATTCAGTTGCTACCTACCTTAGCCTATTGTGTAGGTTCCCAAAAATATTCCGGTATCGTGGTTCCTATTTTCAGCATCGTATTTATTATCCGCGAAAAGAAATGAATGAACACAGAAATGTGTTACATAAATTGTGTTGACTTTAAAAAGTATACAAAGTATAAAAGGTGCCTTATCATAAATTCTTCAGTCCCCGAGCGCTCCGAATATTTTAAAAACGTTTTTTTTTGCTCCCAAATGACTCACATAGTTCTGTTGATAAAGTATTTAAGTAGATATTATATAATACTTATGTCTAGATCTGGGGTCGAAAGCGAGGCGACCTAGTAGAGGTGACTAGGGAATTATATGGCAGACTGTTTCATAGACAAAACGGGTCATTCAAATAGACAATATTTAAGGTAATATCTGGTACATAAAAGGACTACGACGAAATGCGACGGTTTTTAGTCAGTAAGAGTCTGACACTCCCTCACCGCTGCTAGCCCACAACGGGAGAGGGGTCATTTGATGATTTTTGACGTCGTTAAAAAAAAGGTAATATAAATATTTTATATTCTTGTTCGTAAATAGCTTATCATTCGGCATGTTCAGAGTTGTTATCAATCTATTGTTTAAGAATACGGTCTACTCATCCATTCTACTGACCGTGGCACGTGTTGCTTAACTTTGCATAGCAATATAGCGTGACTGTTACTCACTCTTATACATATGCAGATATACGGCTTCACAATTTGCATTTAAGCGAGTAAATTAATAAGTTAAAATAATAACCAGTTCAGTATCCACCATGTTGACATAATTCTATAGAATTTCCAATTATGTAAAGTGCTGTGTATTATTCCACGATCTACATAGTGTGCAATTAAGAAATTAGTGAAGCATTTGAATATACCGTTGCACCGTGCAGCGCTTATTTACACAACCAATGACTTATTAAGCTGACATTTAGTATGTGCAATAAGTCTCAAACGGTTACTTGCCAGTATTTCTTACATGCTTAGATATTCCCTAACATATCTTATCGCTAACCTTACTAAACGTAGGCGTAAATGCCAATAGATTTAAAGTTATTAATTCACGGCTTTAATACAATTCTTGTTAGCCCTTTAGGTGACTGGTGCTTAATAAATTAGAGCTAACATGCCTCGCTTAAGAGGAAAATAGCAGAGAGGGCACATATCACCGCCCACTCAAAGCCGGCCCGTAAATCAATAGAACTGAATGGCTTCAATGCATAAAGCTATAAATGCTTGTACCTTCTACGCTCTTGAGCACATTTCACCTACCACATGCAATCATAACTCTGCGGCATAAATTAACATACTGCGTGAATCGTAAAGACCTATTGGATACTATTCCTAGACTGTGGTGCAGGGCAGTGTATCGATTCGCAATGTTTGTACGTAAATACGAAGCTTCAGACCCAATACGTGTTCGGAACCCCTTGTATGCAAATCAAATGAAATATTTATTCACCTCCTTAATCGGAAAATCGTCAATCAGGAGATAGTTCGTTTGATAAGTAATGTTATTTGTATGTTTATTTAGCGCATGTAAAGTTTTGAAAGGATAACTTTTAGTGCGCTTGCGTGTTCGAGATCAATGCCTCATGCGCATCGGCATAAAATTATAACGCGTATAAAATAATAAATATACAGGTGGATGCTTGTTGTTAAGAATAACTTACTTTGTAATCGCTCTAGTGCACTTTTAATTACGAAAGCAGTTATATTTTAATTGCGTCTTGTAATAATGGGTACAAAAACATCATGTTTTGCGAATGGCAATTATGGCTGCTTTAATATTATTGCATTGTTTTAAGGTAAATAAAAGAATAAATTGTTTAGTGCGAAAATAAATTAGCTTCTGAAAACGGTTTGTTTTATTTAACCCTGTATACAATTACAATGCATGTTAGTGTTTAGCCGCGCTATAATGAAATGCCGTCCCAACCCTTAAAAGCCAATAAAATACAAGCGGCCGTATTTATTAAGCGTTCTCATAAAATATTTTATTACCAAGTCCAAACAAAACGATCGGCAAGACACCACTTTCGTAGCTGCGCCCTTGTTTTCGTGGGGAACATGCGTCGAGATTTTATCGATATTGTCATATCGCATGTATACAATATACATATAATATAGGAGCACATTGACGATACGCATCGCAATATGTACAAGGGCCCTTACACTTTATAGTCCGCAGCCCCGTCTGGGGTTAACAAAAGGCTAAAATGAAGGTTAGGGCGTCGAAGGTCGCACGCATAATTTGTCTTTTGTCATTATCGTTGAATTTTTAATAGTAATTGTTCTTCAAATTACTCGAACGTCCGTTAATGGGGCTTTGTGACCATCATTTTCATTTATTTTCTCGTATGTGCCGTAATCAACTTCCCACTCATTACATTACAACATTAACTATTTTTGGTTAAATAAACATTTATTTATGTACTAAAAGATTTTAGTTGTTAAATCATCACTTTGTATCTTATAATTACTAAAACGAAAGAACTTAGGAATCAGTAGGATATTAAGTCTTTTTATCCTGACGGTATTCTCGACACACAAGTTAATTATTGCACTCAAAATATACAGGCAACGGCGCAGCAAGGGACTAAGAATTTAACACAGAGCATTTTAGTGTTTCTCGTAATTGTGCCACCCAACTTCATAGTGCGAATTAATTAAACGTTGGCGACATGTTTGTCAAATATTTGTGCGTGTGGTCCAACATGGGCGATCTTATCACGTCCCTTACAAAAAAATCCCTCCATAATTACTGTAATCAGCGTTAATTGTATCCCCTGGGGCAAGGTGACGTATGAAAAACAATGGTTCATTGTCGAACCGTCGCTGGAGTAATTGTTTAAACTGTCTCATTAAACAGCCGTCCGACCGGCATACTATAGTTTTTTGTTTACGCTCATTAATTATATTGCCTTCTGGATATTGGCTCATTTAAATTCAGTACTTTCTTCCGCTTTGTGCTGACAGCAAAAACAGTATCGATTTTTACATCGATAATTTTATTCTTGTTGTATTTTATCTTGTAATTAATCGTGTCTTGCCACGCGAAATGTTCGTGTTATAATTCCTTTTGTTATTGCCGTACAAGTTAATGTAACCCGGTCAAATAAATTGTGTTTCTAATTTTGTTTTGTTCATTTGAGGAATAATTATTACTAATGAACAGGTATGTAGTACGTTTGCTGGAGTCTATTAATAGGATGGTTTATAAATACCGTTTCCAATTATTTCCAGAGTTCGTGGGTTTTTAGAGTTGCCTAGGGTAGGCGCGGTTCTTTCTGCGGAATCATTGGGATATGAACGATGTTCATATTTCATAGCGTTCTAGGTCAACTGTAGCGAGCTAACGATAGCGCACGCCGAAATAAATTTCTATTTGATTTATTTTGTAGGTATATTTTAGAGGCAACACTTGTTATGCTACATTTGACGGAAATTGTTTTCGCGCCTGCCGTCACTATGTTATCGATATTGTAAAAGCTTTTCATTGTTACACTATTAGATTTACCTCATTTACATGTTATAGGTTAAAATGTTAAAATGAAGTTAGATTAGAAGCATGAAGTCATTTTGCTGGCTAAGTTTGCAAATCTTTGATAGATTTTATTGAGTTCATAAACATATATTTTAATAAACTAAGGCCTTTATTTGTTCTGAATTATAGTAAATGTCTATCTATCTAATGTTGACTGTAAAGATGGTCGCTTGTCTACTGTTTTCAGTCGTTTTCTCCCATCACGCCGCGAGTTCGTGTAACTGAGAGGTAACGTAGCCTTTACTAAAATAACTATCAGAATCTTACACAGTCAGAAAATGGCATTTCAAGTAAGAACCAATAAACATGCCATCCTAATCCGTATTGTCTCGCTGTGCTAATATTAAACGTGTGAACTGCATCTTGAATGCGGTCGGTCACGGAGGAAGGAAAGATAGCGGAGATGCCTTAAGAAGGTAGGTCACTCATCTTCTACTAGGTCAAGTAACGTACGGTGGGCGTGATCAGTTACTAGAAGAAATCTGTCAGAGTAATGGGCGGGTTCTAATGAAGACGTGCAAGGGTGGAGCTAGTAAGGTTCCTCGTCCCCCGCACATTCGCATTTTGGCGCGCCACTTTCTTAGGAGATTTTGCGTTATGACATCTCCGCTAGTCATTTGTTCTCCATGCGGTCGATGCACTTACCCGGGTATATTTAAATCGCGGCTGCAATTAAAGTCGGTTGCGCTCATTACACGTTCGATACCCCGTGCTAATTATACACCTATTGCAAGACCAGACCGCAACACTGGGAGAAGATTGCGGTTCTGCTAGACGTTCTACATTGTTACATATTTCTAGGTGCTCTGGAATTGGATGTAGGCTAGGTACCGTGAATTATGTTACGTGAGTTGATATACGGTGATGAAAAGACCATTGATTAAGAGTGGGTATAGAAATGATGAGATTAATTGATATACAATGTCCTTAATTAGTTATGTCATATAGTTTTTACAGATCTCACAGTCATTATTTATGAATAAGAAATAACGCCAAAATACTCATAAATGTAAAAGAAAGATTGTCAACGCACTATCAAGTCTATTACAACTGTTAATCTCTACATCAATAGAGGTAAGTTTGACACACGACGCGTCACACAATTACTCACCGTTCCTTCGAACAAGGAAAAACAAAAGAAAACAACACCATTTCCCTAATATTGGAACACGAAAACCAAACTTATCACACCATACATCACCTTCGTATCTTACCGAGCATATTCCAGGTAGACATGGAAAACAGCCACTAAATGATCTCTGGCAACATAAATTGCCAGCCAGTGGCATACTGGCAACAAAAGCTAAGGCATTAAACGGCTACGGTACAAAATGGCACATTAAAATGTCAAAACGCAACCGTCAGTGACGTCACGAAAGTAATGACGTATATAAAACGGGGGTGCGGTTCACATGTATTATGAGTTCGCTGAAATATTGTTAATTTTTATGACGTATGCCCTGATTTTGTGAAGGATTTAGAAGGTTTATTGTTGGCAGCTTTGAAAGTATTTTTAATGGAAAGCTTAGAGTAATGGTGTTTTAGTTCGATGTTTATAAATTGAATCTATTACAGAAAAATATAATTATTTTTACATCTTTTTGTGTGTTTCTTAAAAATACTCAACGTTAAATTAGGATTTATTCAATAATAAATAAGTCATCATGCGATCAAAATTGACATTCATGACCAATAATAAAAATTATGAATCAGATTCGAGGCAATAAGAGATGAGCAACCCATATCAATCAATCAGTATTGGGGCTCATTACGTAAGCCAGTCATACAAACCATATAAATTACAATAACATTACAAGAGCTATCAACGAACCAGCTTTAAGTATATAAGTATCGTATAGTTTAATCTTCCACGTTCTAATTAAACTTTTTACTTGTAGAACAATAAAAAGTTGGAAAGTTCTTTCTTACTTACGGACTGCAGTAAAGTACGATCCTCCATTTAAAAGTTTAAAAAAGTTTTTACTTTATATGATACCGTTTTAGAAACGTTTGGCCCCGGATCTAAGGACTCATATTTTTATCTCTCGGACATTCTGAGACGGTCCAAAGCCGGATGCTTTGGAACTGGAACAAATCCGTTTGGCAGACTTATGTATTATTTCCTTTGAGCTTTTTTTCTTACTATGGTACTACATAATGTATGTATTCTTTGAATATCTAATGGTAATACGTAATACTAAACAAGAAACATCAGATAGGATTTATGTCTATGTTTATGTTCTTACTGGCTGGAAATCAAACGAACGCAACATAAAGAAAAGTTTTCGAAATTCAAAACTTTTACTCTAATGTCGCATTGCGTTGAAATAAATTTCCATTTACCCATTTGAATATTTAAACTGCGGAACATGCACAAATTAATTACAAACAACAATTTAATGTTCTATTGATTTTGCAATAACGCGGTCGACTTGGTACTAAATAATTCAATCGGCCCTAACTCTATTTACAACACAATTTGTTCGTACAAAGTTCTCCTAACTTTGTAGTGACACCTGCACCGTTTCAAAGTTTCGTCTGAGATGATCAAAGAAGTATAAAAGACTTTTACCCCATAAAGCTTACTGTCAATTGTTTCTTTCGAACAGGGAATTTATACGTCCGCTCTCTCAATGAAGGTGTTTAGGAACATTATTGAAAAATGTACCCAAGTTTTGTATATACGAGTTAAGTGATATTCCATTCTTCATTTTAATATGCGGAAAATAATTCAGCATCTGGAATTGAACTATAAAATTATGAAGAAACGATTCGCGATATAAAATTAATTTCACAGGTCACATATGCACAATATGCACAATTCATAGAGAGGGAACTCGCTTTGTTCGTATTATTGTATGCTGTTTAACAAGATTATTTCGCTAATACAAACCTTTCTTTGAGCAAATAAGTTCTGATAAAAATTTAAATAATGTGACTCTGATAAAAATTTAAATTTTGTGACTCAATACAATGCTCAGTCAACAGCGTATAGTTTCTGCTCAAGTCATAACTAAGTTGCAAGATAATCGTAACTAAATTCAGCAACTCTGTATCTTCCTTCCAGTTGAGTGTAAGTGGAGTCTTCGCGGCGTCCTGTAATCTGATTAATGTCCCTGTATTTGTTTCTTGTTATAAAAACATTGCCATAAAAAGGGTACTATAATTTTTACGATCGTAAAATAAGCAAACAAACATGATTCGTAAATAACTTTTGCTCCAATTGTCTTTCATACTTTGTTGGCTGTTATTTTGATATGTATCTTAATACTTTTTCACGTGTTATTGCTGAACATAAAACCTTTTTGTTTGTTCGGGTAAGTATGTGTAACTGCGAATTGTTACTGTTAGTCATAGTCAAAATAAGTCGTTAATTCTAATAGTTCAGGATATATAAAACTGTTTTCAAAGTAAGGTAATTGGGTTAATTACAAACTACTTCAACGTTATAGAGATAGTTTTAAAATTAAATGGATACGTTGAGGTAATTAGAAAAGTAGTATATATGGAAAGTTAGTTGGATGTTTGAGGAAATTACTCATTTATATTGTATTAAGTATTTTGAAAATACTGTCTTGTTAACTGTGTAGTAATAAACACCAGTGTAGAGCATGACAATCATTATTATTAGGTATATTTGGATTGTAAAATCTCAGAAGAAAAACATACTGTTACTGTTAGTTAATCAATTTGCACATAAGCTCAATAATATAAAGCTTGTATTGATAAAGACACATTTATTATTGCTCAAATATACCTACAGATTCAACCAACTTCCATACACCGATGACTTATTTGGCGTGTCTCAAGTTACGAACGTATTCAAGTATCACTCGTAACTTTCCACGTAGAAATTATTAAATCAAAAACAAAAGTACAAGTGACCTTCTGCCACATATCTCGTCAACGGTAAGTCGACACCTGTGTCTCAATAACATTGTTATTTTACTGAGTATACCGACGCACGATAGCAGAACAAACAAAAGGTGCACTTAGTAACGTTTGCATAATGCGTAGGCGGTTATTGATGTATGGACATAACCTTATGTGGGTATAAAAGGCGTAAGCGACTTTGCGTTCTTGCATCTTACGCTAGTTAGGAAGTAAGGGGCAGTGTAAGCGTTCCAATTCTTTGCTATACAGGAGGAATTGTTAGCAATGAGTTAAGAATGTATCAACAATTCAAGTTGAAACTAAGTTTCAATCTATAAAGGTATAAATTACGTTATTATCTACTTTACCTAAACTTAGTAAATTAAATAAAAACTCCTCGGATTTTTTTGGTAACATTCAAAAGAAAATTCCATGCTCACGAATTTCTTCAACAACGTTAACATTCTCCAAACTTTTACGTAGCAACGCGAAATATTTTACAAACAAACAGTTATTTTGGAATTTTTCTCACGTACCTAAGTGAATTTTATGCGTATCTTGAATTCAGCCTGTGAATACGGGTTGCTCGAACTTGATTATAAATTACAGGAATTAATGCACGCATGCCTTTGTTTACAGATTCATATCTGTTTCGCTCCATTTTGTTTTGTTTTCGCGCCGATACTGTACGGGTGTTCGGAATAAGGCCTACAATGTATTTGATTGTTTTTCTTTGCGTTTTTTCTTGAAGGTGGTCTGCGATTAAGTGCAAGTGACTTATTGTAAGTATTAAGAACTTGTTGCTGAAGGTGCAGGTAGTAAAGAAATGTGAATGGTTGTATTTTCTTTCTCTGTTAGGTTCGAGTTCACCGACAGTACAGGCGTCAGTTTTCTTAAAACCACTGATTATTCTGAGTTTTCTCGTACAAGTTTCAAAGTAAACAGTTATTCTAACGTTTATGGGGTCGGTGTACTTGGGCCTTAGTAGTCTTTAACCACGAAGACAATCTTGTATTTTTGCTTCAATGTTATCATTATCAAAATATTATTGTTTTTTTTTTTGTCAATTTTCAGCACAATATCTACCTGAGCACATTGTAGCCAAGGTTTTTGAAGTAAGACATAGAACACCTCAATACTTTTGTAACGTATGTAATTTCAGCTTACTTACGACAAATGCGTGAAGTCTTAGATGTCAGCATTTCAGTACACGCTTTTCCTGAGTTTACGAGACGTGAAGTGACATGCTGCTGACGTGTACTAAGAGATATTGTAGAACTTTTATTATCTAAATGTGTCAGCTTTACATACCTACTTAGATATTTTACTTCCACCTTCGTCGAATAAAATACCGGCAGACGTAGCGTAGAGATGTACTTACCATTGTTAGTAGTTCCGATGCTTCTTAAGTTGTGTAACTAATAATAACATACATAAAATATTGTATCGATAATAAAAGAGACCTATAGAAATAGCTAACAACAACAATAAACTGTGCAATCGCAAGACTAACCCAGAACGCAAAACGCGCTCAAGCGGAATAACGCCCATGTGTAGTTGTCCTAAGAGAAATGGCGCGAAGGGAAATAGGCAGTTTGTCTATGGCGACTCTGGTTTACACCCGTTCCGTTCGCGTAAACTGTTCTACTGATACTGGACACAGAGTAAGGAACTATGAGTGGAGATGCCATAAGGCAGGTAGGTCAAGCGCCTTCGTGTAGGTCAGGTAATGGACAGTTGGCGTTACCAAAACGATTAGTTTCTATTAACTAACGAGGCGTACGGGTATTTTGTCACATCTGTCAACAGATTGGTCTTGAAAGATGGCTGATTTGGTTTTTTAAAAAATGTGTGGGTTTCAAAGAAAGCATACGAGAGCGGAGCTTGTAACATTATTCGTCCATCGAACTGATTTTCTTAGCAGATTTTGCGTTATGACATCTCCGCTAGTCATTTTATTCTCCATGAATAATACCTACTCTCGATACAGAATAAATGTTTACATACCGTATGTTGGGTGTCGACCTACTTTATAGCTTTCTATGTTCTTGTAAATACTTGGAAGGAATTATTTTAGCGCTTCCAGATCATTAGTTGTTTCGGTCTTGCCGCTTTGTATGTACAAATACGTACTGTTTGGTTTGAAAATGGAGAGAGTAAAAATATTGTGCCTGTGTATGCTATTTTTGTTCAGTGAACACAATATAGACTGATCAATGTTTGCGGATTTTCTATATGAGAAGAGAACTGCCCGGCGATGGGATTGTAACTATAAATAGTCTATTCTCTATAAATATCGTTGTATTTGTTCAACAAACAGACATTGCATAACAATCCATCGTGGGTGTGAACTTAAAAAAATATCCTACTAAAACAGCACATTCATACGCTTGCTAAGCCTTATTCAAAACAAATGAATTCATTAATAACAACCAAGACATCACGCTAAATACACAATCCGCTATGAAAACCGAAAGCCATTTTCAAATCCCATATACGTAACATAAGTGGTACATTCGCGTACATAAATCTACGGATACGTATTGTAACACGTCTATATTGCGACTGTCACCGAATGATTGATAGTTTCCGTTTGACTGTACTCTAAATTGGACTAATGTGTGTTTGGTAACATGAACTAGGACAATACAATAACGTAGTATAGTTGTATGGAGATTATGTTTCGGTGATACATAGATAGTGTTACAATGGTGATGATATAACGGGTTTGGGTAATTTTCGTATTTCAGACTTTGTACCAAGTTTCAGACCAAAATACGAGACTGTCGTAATATCATAATATTGTTTGGACATTAACTGATATTTAAAATGCTCATGATATCTTAGTGTTGCCTAGAATTCTGAATTTCAAGAAGTCTCATTCCTAGAAGTCTTACGAGCTACAATGATTTTCAATACTTCTCGATAGGCTGAGAAACCTAACTTAACTATACCTATGCAACTTCATATTGATGCTTTTGCAAACCAGTCGGAATGCCCTAATCGAATCGATTAAGTATAACAACAGCAATTGTGTAAGACAAAAAAAATACGTACTCTAAACAGGTAAAATATGCTATTTCATGCAGAAAAGAGAATCTGGCAAGCATATGGTAAAACATTAGTTTGCAACTTATTATTACAGTATGAGGTGCTATCAAAAGCATTCAACCCAGATCACAAGTTTCCACTTCTAGGGAACTCTTACACGCGTTGTTTACACGAGCGAATATTCTAGATTCAAGTTTTATAATAATACATGAGATCTAAGATTCAAACTGGCTTTATGAATATGTGCTTTTAACAAATTTCATTAGAAAAATGTTAGACTGAAGTTTATCTATTTATATATCACTAGCTTCTGCCAGCGGTTTCACCCGTATCCCGTGGGAACTACTTCCCGTACCGGGATAAAAAGTAGCCTATAGCCTTCCTCGATAAATGGGCTATCTAACACTGAAAGAAATTTTCAAATCGGACCAGGAACTACTCCTGAGATTAGCGCGTTAAAACAAACAAACAAACAAACTCTTCAGCTTTATAATATTAGTATAGATTAGTTGGGAAAATTAATTCTGTTGCTTAGGTCTTGCTTATGATACCTCAATTGGACATCAATAAAAGGGTGTCAAAGATATATGATGCATGTGTGTTACTAAATTTCAATCAGAAACATCTAACAAGCAAGCAGAAAAATGAGCTGGTGACTGCTGAATTATGTGTGTCTCACCCTGCATGGAATTAAATAAGTCCTTCTTAAAACAAATGACACCACAGACAACTCATTTTAATAAACATGCAATATTACCATCCTCATCAAATAAAGAGGTGATATTATGTGAAAGCAACCTCTTTATCGCGTCAGTACAAAAGCTGATTACTTTGCCAACACTACAGGAACACGGTTACTCGCATTTTATTCAGTTAATGCGGAAATATGGGAGATAATTTCTGTCACTGCAGTTAATGTATGCAATGGCACTTGTACCTAGTAGCTTTATGGAGTCGCTTATCCTGGCAACACTTATTGTTATAGTCGTTATGACGTTGCAGTACAAACCGGTATTATACCTCTACACCGTGACTTTTTAGTCGTCTTACAAAGGTGGTCCACTCAATGTATACGACCTAAAATACCACTAGACATGATTATTAATTTTATAGCATTAATTAAGGTAATAGGTGCAAAGAAAAATAAATAATACATTAGAAGTAAGAAACATCCTGTTAATAATGTTTACGTATCAAACGGTAGAAAGTAGATACCTTCAAAGCGCTTGAGTCGAGTGATCGTTCCATCTCCATTTTTTACGAGACAAAATTATCTACGACATGCGTCATAATAATGAATTTATTTTTAATTATTCAAATCTCATAAATAACATTTTTTTTTCTAATAACGTTTACTAGTCATTGGATACATGAAGTTGGCTGCCGTTGTAAGACGACTAAAAAGTCACGGTGTATTTTAGAGGAAATGTGAATTATAAAAGTGGTACAATTTCAAAACAAGTCACAAAGAATATCATCTGTCTAGCCTTTTCCAATTCCAATCAATTGTTTACCAGTGCTTTACAAGGAGAGACTATCTGACCTCCTCAACCCAGTTAACCGAGCAACCCAATACTAGGGCTATATAGTATAGAAGGTATCATCCGTAATTGTCAATAACACCGAACATTAAAATAAGAAGACAGTGCCTAATCCCTGAGCCCCATTTAGTTTATTGGTAACTTCAACGTTATAACATATTTCTATTACGTTATATGGGCCGGCTATACTTCCAAGAATTTGGCAAGTGCGAAAAATATCTGCACAGTCTTGAATATTGTAATAAGCCTTTAGCTGTAAAGCGAACACACATAAAAGCAAATTAAATATTCTCGCAAAATATCACACACAGATTTCTTCGAATTTACGAGTATAAGATGTTAATATTAACATTATAGAGGCGCTCAGAAAATTACTCATACTTACTAATTGGATTATCAATGTATTCTTCATATTATATCTATTGAATATCTTACTTATTCTGCATCGCTGGTGAAGTAGTTGCAATTATTGTTGAGAATGAAGTATTGAATTTTGATTCTAAGGGCTCATTGTTATTGGGATTTCTCATTAGAAATATATCACACCTGTGAATCTTGTCTCTATTATAATATGTATAAATGCTAATCTTGCCATTGTATAGATATATGCTTACTATATTCGTAAATTGCTGTGCCCCCACTTAAGACTTTGAAAAGAAACGAAATAAAAATCGACTTATTAATTTATCTTTCTCGGAAATAATTGGTAAATCAAATTATTTTACCTTTTGTCTTCGAAGACATATTAAGAGTGTCTGCGATGAAGAAAATAGACACCATGTCCAGCCGATAACGTATTCAATATTTTAATGTTGCTTGTTAGTTCTTAATTTTTTACTACTTAGGTTCTAGCTTAGACAAGAAACACGAAGAACGATCGATAACATAAAAGAATCCATCGATAACAGAGTTGTGCTGAATAGCTGCTATAAACTAATGCTGAAAACTTATATATCGTTGAAAACATTCGCGTGATCTCAGCGTTCATAACTCATGCTACTGATACCCGTAAGTGAAAAATAACTCGATTGCGTCTATGGGAGCTTTTATTATTATTAAAGAGTTGAGGAAATGGCGGCTTAATGGCCACAATGGGCCATTTTAATATAGGTACACTTCTTCGAATTTATTGCTAAGCTTAGATTAAGTATGATATTAGGATCGTATAAGTATGTGGTTGGATAAATAAAATGTAGCTCTTTTACGGTTGATAGGTAGGTCAGATCAGACAGGTCAACACCAGTTTACAAAGATCGAGAGTATAAATAACATAATTTTCTTTCGTAATACTTCAGGAATTTTGTGTGGGAAGATGTACTTAAACCTAGTCTCAGGTAAATGATCAGATAATTCGAAAGGAATTCAGAACACAAACATGTACCAATCTACTTACAATTAAATGTGCAATTTTACGTACCACTGTCATCTTATTCCGACATTAATTACACGTACCTATCCTCAGTAGTACCTATATTTATTTCATCCAAGGAATTTGGTTAAGATTCCTTTAGCAGTTTATATCAAACCATAATGTCTTGGGAATTTCTGGGGCTCATTACACATTCTGACTGCCTCAAGTGGACTCTAGCCAGATGTTGTGTGTAGACTGTAGACTTGCTAGGTAAACTGTGGCCGTCTTGTCCTAGGTTAAATAAACGCAATTTCCACTACAAAGTTGTTTGGTCATAAATTATGATCGCAGACTTCTTGGTATCAAGATAAGGAGTTCGAACATGACCCTTTTCGGGTTTACGTCCTTTGGTACAAACTGTGAGATCAGACTTTGTGTTACTGTAACACAAAGTTACTAATGTTATCCTAATGTAACTTATCCAACAAGTTCTACGACTAGTTTTGACGAAGAAACCTCAGGTCATAGCGCATTCGCACCAGCGTTTTTCCACTCGATTCCTTCAAGTTGACGAACCGAGCTATAACGTCTGGAAAAACTGAGAAGAAAATCTGTTTGAGAAGAAAGGCTGTTTACGTAGCGATTTAAACATTATTTAAATAAATGCACTGTGGAGGAAATATTTTGTGAATATTTTTTACCCTTCAAGTATCAACAGCACATAAAATAATACTGATTCAGTCCATTGTCCTACGCGCCGCAGCCCAATAAAGCTATTAACAGCAGTCGGCAATAACAATTAATTAAGGAACTTATTACCTAGTGGGCGAAGCACCGCCATTTGCCCAGCTGATGAATAGGTGCAACTGTATTGGAATATGTAACTATAGATCCTGTCTACGTGTGGGTGACGGAATATAGACCCAATGCGTATGTGTGCAGCAAAAAGTTCTAGTATTCATTAGCGATGAGTGCAGTTGGTATTATGAGATATTATGTGAATGTTGGCATTATTCAGTGGCCGTGTTTGAATGTTTATGTGATCTAAATTCCTGTGTAAAAGGACTGAAATTGAAAGCTGCATAGCTTTGCGATGTCATGACATGAATGTGACTAATTAAGGCTAATATGAAGTAATGTTATTAGACGTTATGTAGCTCCGTGATTTCTATTACTTATTGCTTAATAACTGTGTAAAATTGAATTTAAAAAAACAAATTGCAGATATCAGAAAAGCATGAAAATTCTTTGTAGATGGTAGAGTGGGAGTTTTACTCTATTCAAAGATACCTATATGATTGATTATGTAGGTACTCCGGCTTATCGAACTTTACTATCCAGACATTAAGGATAACCTTTATAAGATCCAAAATCTTTGCCAATTACTGAAATATCGGCTTCTATACCCTTACAGTATTTTAGGCAAGAAATGGTAAGTGTTTCTGGCACATAGCCCAACAAAAAATAAATTATCTTGGCTTCCACCGAAGATGGTGATAGCATAGCATTAAGTTTGTGAAAATTTGTGAGCTTGAGAATGGGGAATGTCTTTGCCTAACTTGATGGCTTACCTATTTCATTAATAAGTAGGTTCTAGGATTGGGAATTAAGCTTAGTGAATTGGTGGTTTGTTGCTCTCGAAATTATTGCTGGTAATAGTAGGAGCAGTATTTTTGGAAACTATATTTCTGGTACTTACGTAATCTAAGTCATTAATTAGTGAGCGCTGTGTTACTAAAAATACAAATACTATTATGTAAAAAATTGGGCGTTTTAGAACCACATTAACAGATCCCATGGGTAGCTACCGCTTAGACTATTTTCGCTTATATTATGAGCAGATTGAAAATAAGTAACCTCTTTGACTTTCGCTAAAACATCTACAACTGACCTTTCTAACTACATACGTACCTTATTAATTTATAGTCTTAATTCATCATTTAGCAACGTATCATTCATCTTTCTTATTAAATGTCGTATCTTGCTCACGGAACTCGTTTCAGAATAGATGAAGTGTCACGTCCCCGATTGATATCACTCTCGTCAAATTAGCTTTTGTTATGCCCAGTGGCCTCAGTTATCTGTCATCAGACGATTTCACTGAACGAAGCTAAAGCTAATTTATTTATAGTCAAACAATGGCATTTCAATCTGATGGGAAATGTGTTTTTCACTTCCAAGTTAATTGTGCAAGTTTCATTCTGCAAGAGGTTTGTTAATTTTGTAAATAGTTGTCGCAATTTGGTAATAAGAATAATTGCTACAATTGTGATAAAAACTATATTGATTCGTTTAATTGCCTTTCTCAATATTTTCGCTTCAGAGGTTAACTATGTTTTGCTTTCTAAAACTACAAAGTGTTCCGATGGCATACAAAACGACTTCAATTCGTCAATTCAATCATTATACCCTCTTTGTTTGACTAACCGACAAGCGTCCTTGTTCTCGATAGAAAAAAAATAAAAATAAAAGGTCCGCCACACAACGAGAGATAATCGCTGATGAGATCTCCGCCGTCGGGTTCGCATTGTTTGTAAATGAGAGCAGCGAAAATAAAATAAAAATGTTCATTTGATAGTGCTCTCTCGACTCGATTGTTTCGGACCTTTGAATCGAACCGTTTGTGTTTTAAATTATAATGATGTTTTAGTGGTTTCTATTTGGTATGGCGACGCGTTAACAATTGATTGGGGCAGACGAGTGTTAAATTCTTTTTCGCTTGTTTGTTTTGACAGGCCAATTACTGGCAACATTTTTGAACATAAAACACGGCTTGTTATATTAATTGCAGAACCAGCTGAGTTGAATGTGCAATAAATGGAACAGGCTTATTGCATTCTTTTGCCGGACAAAGGCTGCTTTCAAAAAGACGATCTCGCATCTCGGCAGGATATGGCTTGAGAATCTATCTCTTTTTTGTCCCGAATATTTTTCTTTCAAGACCAAATAGGTCAGTCATAATACGTCATCAATTTCAGCGTTTTCCTGTACTGAATAGTGATAATGATTTCGAAAGTTGGAACAAAAACGAAAAGCGCGATTTTCACTTGTTTTTCTGTCATAAGAGGTATGCTTGTTTGTCTTCTAAGCATTGCATCCACAGTCTCGTTCTCACCCACAAATGTTTGGAATAAAATGTAGTCATATTTATGTTACATCATGGCATTAGTGGTCTGACATGGTTTCACGTGTAGCTGTCTACACGAGTCGCGTTTAATTGGCTCGGAGACTTAAGGGACACCAATTAATAAAACAAAATGTATTTTAAAACTAACAAGCGTTATAATTACACAAGCTTTCTGTCGTATTAATTATCGACGTGTGAAAATACACAAAATATTTTCGTTAGTCTCTTCTAAGAATATGTGTTCATTGTTTTAAATAGAAAACATAATTGTTATGTCTTAGAGACTTATTAGACGTATTTGAAGTGACCTAGATTCTCTTAATATAGAAATCTTTTCAGGAATGTTAATAGACGTCAAAATTCTTGGTAATCAATTAATCAATGATCTTTTCTTTAAATAAACCCAAATTTTCTTAAAAGTAAGCGGCCCGATGTTGGCGAATCATTCAAGACTGTAAGTCGTACTTGACATTAGCCTTCTCAAACAAAGCCCACGTGCTTACAGCCAATAACGGAGTGATAGCTCGCATTGATTGGAGCGTTTATTTATTAAGAGCGGTGAACGTTGACCGTGACTGCCGAAGCGTTGCGCCCAAGCATCGTAACAAGAGTAATGTAGCAGTCACCACTTTGCGGTCGAATGGCCATTGTCAAATATTTCGAATATTGAATTTAGTGAGGGGACGCTTTTTCTGTTAGTTTCGCATCGATGGACACTGGCTGGATTTGATCTTTTTTGTGTGCACTGTGATAACGTGTTAGTTGTGAAAGGGGGGGGGGGAGTGGTATAAGCTAAAATGATGATAATTTTTGAGTCATTCGAGCACGATCTCCTTATTTTAAGTCAATGAAAGTGACACTTTGTGTTCTTTTGTTTTTCCCCTAAAGGTTCCGAAACTATGTATGTACTTAGCGAGTTGGAAAATTCTTTCTGCGAAGAAGTTCACTCAGAACTCGGGCGAAACCGCGGAAAACAGCTAGTTAGGTATAATTTGCGAAGCTTTCTTTTATATATTATTGTGTTGTAAATAAATGACCACCCCTCATCTTATATCACTTTTCCTGTACAATAATATGTTGAGTGCCTTATAATTTATCTTCTGCGTACAAAACCTCATTACTCCCATTAGCAACGATTAATCAATAAACTACATCCCAATACCATTAAGAACTCTCGCACACTGGCAATTTTTAGTCGGCCGATATTTTGTTTCGGCTCATAAACCAGTATAAAAATGAATGGTAGTACGTATGTTACAAAAATCAGGTTAGTTAGCCAACTGAAAACTTTGATTGGAATCAAGTTTTTCTTTAACGACATTTTTTGCCAATCATCGGGCAACGGTCGGCCGACTGTTCAGTCAGCAGTTTGTGGGTACTCCAAGACGTAATAGCCGTCGATTCACACAACTGCTGTTGCATCCAGTGATGCATTTAAGGATGATATTAATATAATACGTCGCGCGTCATTTGCCGCGGCTGAATACGTTTCTTCAATGTACTTACCGCATTCACTTCACATCACTTACGACTAATGGTCGTTATTATCTAGCATCGAGCTATTTATAGTTATTTATGGAGAATTTGTTTGTTGAGGCTTCCGTATGTGTTTGAAAGCCTATCTAACGAAGCTGAAGTAAGTTCATTTATTAGCAACTAAATGAGTTTTCGGGGTAATTTCTGGATTTGCTTCACAATGTTTGTTGAGATTGCGAGGTTTAATGTTTGCGAAAGACAATTGATCATATTATAGCAGCGTTTTGCAGGTTGTTTACACTAAAAGCTTTAAAAAAGAAGTTCTTAGTCAGCACTTTTTGTTAGTCTATGTGAGACTAGCGAGGTCATCAATGCTGAATTCAATTTTGTGTCCGATATGAGTCTCACTCTTAAATGGTTGGTTGACACATAGCCCATAATCACCTATATAAGATGTTGATGGGCTGAGGATGAAGATAGCATACACATAAAGAATCAACGTTCATTACGACAACGAAAGTCATTTAACTTGCTATTTTCATTAAGAGACGTGAAGGTGAGGTACAAAGGCCAAAAAAACACCAAAAAATTGTGAAACCACTTGACATCGATTTCAAATCACCCCTTTTAATTGCCGCGTATCATTTCACGAGGATTACGCCCGATTCCTGGTTACGTGGTATTCCACCCTCGTCATTTGGACATTTGACACCTGCTATTTACGGATCAGATACTGCCTAAATTAATTTAATTACGATAGCTTTCGCGTGAGAGCTGACGCGCGGACAGCGTACCGATATAATTAATGTTTGTTGCATATTAACTTGCTGTACATTTTTGAGGGTGCTGTTGTGATTTTAGATTAAATTATAGGGTTGTTCTAATAATCCAATTAAATATCTATAGTATTATCCTTGGCACAGCTGGAGAAAAAACAATTTCTTCAGTTTATCCGAGGAAGTAGTTCCCGTAGTAGTGGATAGTAGGAAAATATCCTCTATTTTATTTGGACTATCTTCACCTCTCGTGAAAGTATTATAAACCTATTTTTACAGCATAAAAGTTAAAACATCCAAGTTTCTGTTACAGCCTTTTTATCGTCCCACTGCTGGGCACAGGCCTCCTCTCACACGGAGAAGGATTAAGCGTTAATCACCACGCTTGCTCAATGCGGGCAAACATCCAAGTACTTACCTGCAATAAAATAAATGCATAACCCACTCCTTTTATTGTGCCAATAAATCATTGGATAAGATCAAGTTAGCAGCGTCATTATCAACTTAGAGGTAGTATCTGTGATAAAAGGTGTTTAGCACTGGGTAGAATAATTGAACAACAGTGTCAGTATATTAGAGGGAACCTGATAAGCTGTCGGTTTATCGTCGGCAAACGCCATTATGTTATCGCTTTGCCGACAGGCCGCTCGAGCTGTTGCCTACCAGTGACAGCTTGTTAGGCTGTTGTCTATGAGCTTCAGTGCATTAGCATTACTTGCAGATTGGCTAACTTGCAGATAGGTATATGTTTCATTGATCAAAAGAGCTGCAGGATAATTACCACCGGGTTCATATAGGTCACTTTTCTCATAATTCTTACAAATTCTCACTCATAATTCTTGTCCTCATAATTCTTACAAAATAAGAACAAGGTATGTTTAAATAGTCTACCGAAGACTATTTCTATACTTCCGAGTCAGTTTATAAATAAAATCAATCGACATTTACCACGGTACTTTCGTTTCCATTTACCGGCGTCGCGAACAAATATCGCTGTATCTGTCACGCGTACCATTCGTCACCCACCCCCATAAGAGTTGGATTTTTGATTTGTTATCCCGGCTACGTTGTCAGTGTTATTGATGTGTAGCGAAATTGGAAAGTTCAGAGGCACTTATCTCTCAGATTTAGATAGCGGGGCAATTTATAAAGCGGGGTTTTCTTCCCCCAAAGCACCCTTGACGCGAGCCCGCGGCAGTGTCGCTCGCAGCCCGGCTTCACTCTCGGATTATTGAACTCGATATTACATAAATACCAAACGTGGATAGACAATGATGATACGGTATTGGGTTTATTTCATTTCGTGTTTCACGGAAGGCTTTGTGGCTCTATGTCGTGTGTTCGTGGAGGTAGTATGCAAACAAAGGGTGCATCTTCGAATGCTATATGAATTAGAAGCTTTATACGACTCAGTTCTGTTTATTTGCTCGTATGTCTACGTAAACTTCGCAATAAGACTAACGCTACGTTTGTAGGTATTAGCCAAATGGAACGACTTTTAGTGACAAGTCAAGTCATCACTGTTCTACTAATGGATAGAGGAGATTCTAGGAAAAAACAATTTAGAGCTCCGAGAACTCATTCTGTGAGCTTTTTCCCTGATCCTTGGGTCGAAAGAAATTGAATGTGCGTTCATTATCAAGAGCTCGAATAACTTCTTTAATAGTAATGACACGTTTTTTCTGATATCTTTATGAATGACAAACGGATTGAAAGTATTCAGATATCAGTATTAATTCCACAAAGGAAATCAACTGAACTGTCCCGATATCTTTTGTAACGTAAAAGCTATGATATTAAACATAAAACACAAAGGGATATAAAAATCTGTTTCAAGTCGTTTCTCGAACCATTTGGAGACGAGAGCTCTCGAGTCGCGTGTCGAATCATGTCTTCGCAATCGATACTTGAGTTTTTCCGTCGTTCCGTGAAAAACGTTACCGTTTTTGTCGAGACAGAAATACTTCTTATCTCACTAGGAGATTAATACGAAGGGCACGTCAGTATCAAAGCTGCCCAAATATTTTGTTAACATTTAAGCCGCGATAAAAATGCAAGGAAATTTTCTGGATATAAATTACATGGATTTATCGTGAATTGTTTTTGTGAGAAATTTGCTTTTTGATGTTAGGGATTGAGGATGTGATTTGTTTGCTTTAATTAATTTTTTAAAAGCAAAATTATAATGTTTTGTGGTATCCTTAATAAAAAGAGGGGTCATCTCAAGAAAAATATAATAACGAAGTTCATTATATGTATATATTTTACCATGATATACAGGAATGAATTTTATCCAGTGCGCAAACTTTGTCAACTTATAGTTAAATAAGTTTCATTGATACGTATATTTTTATTTCGTCGTGTTTTAGTACAAAAAAGAATAGTTATTGATAGCGAAAGATGTTTACTTTGTAACCGATTGTGCGGTTACAGTCGTCATAGTAGGCACGGCGGCAACGCGAAACCGGTTTACTGACGCGAACGCTGCTCGGCGCGCGTAAGAATAGTTAGTATCCATATTTTGCTGATTTTAGGACGGACAAAAGAATGAAAAAAATTTTTTTTACTGATGATGCAGATATGTTCTGTTAATGATTCTGGACCACCAGTTTTTTTTTGTGCACTGCTTAAATTCATTCCTGTATAGAGGTATAAAAGTGAAGATACAAACAAATAAGCAACCCTGAAATCCCTTAAGAGTACATATTATGTATCTATTATTAGACGTACAAACCTACTCCAAAATAGATTTATATACCTACGTAACAAAGAACAAAACCTCTCCAAGAACATTCTGAATATAACATAAGCTTAGCAGTGTTCTAGTAATAATATATTCGTATCAAATCCAATATCATCAGTGGCATCAGTAACAATACCCTGTGAAGAGATAAAGATGTCAGATAGAATTATACTCAATGGGATTCGATACGTCTGCGAATAATCTATGGGATAGACGGTCAATATCTGAGCCTTCAATTTACACTGATTATTATGATCATGCATTATTGATTTTTTGGCGACATGTTCGAATTTAGCTGCTAGTAGAAATGGTGGTATATCTTTGTGAGAAATCACTACAACTCCTTAAAATACGCAGTTTATTTATTCCCCAGATTTGAATTCCCTGAAATATGAATACCTACTTTATTGAAACACAAGGTGACGAATATTTTTGCCGGGGCTGCGGGTTGTTCGAAAGAGATACCGCGGCCCTGGTACTTAAAAGGCCTATGACGGAACACGACGGTTTTTAGTCAGTAAGAGTCTGACACTCCCTCACCGCTGCTAACCCACAGCGGGAGGGGTCATTTGATGATTTTTGACGTCGAAAAAAAAGGTGACGAATATTTAATTCTTGAATTTATCTGCACACTTGGAAGTATGTACGCAAACATTGACTTCCAATTCCAAAGTTTCAATTCATTAAAGCACATAATATACCTACCACACATTATGTACAAAAGCGAACATAAACCCTATACCATAGAGTGGTGGAAAGTTCTTTTTTCAAACCGTTTCGCAGCACTGTTGAATTGGAACTCAAGTATGCAATAGTCCCGACACCACACAACAGTAGACCTTCAAAAATTCCTTCCGAATATAATAACCGATAGTTACAATACTGATAAAGGTGTCGTATTGGACTGGTCGATAGCATTCAGTCTGCAGGGTTTGTTCGCAGATATATCGAGCGGCCAGTCTGGAATGCCTTCAATATCCACTTGCGCCTGTCGGTTGAGTTCAGAGGATGAATATTTATGGGCTGGAGACGCTAATGTAGTATGCGATGGATGCGTTTGTTGCAAATATTTTGAGGAGGTTAAATATTAGTCATTAGGTCTTTACTAGACAGATTTGACCTTCGTGGAATTGAATTTAAAGCCTGTTTTTTACAAAAGACGATGCAACTGCTGACCAAATTTTCATGAGATTATTACAATAGTGATAGATTTAGAGAATATTACAGGTAGTATGAAGTTTCGTAAAAGTCAATAGAATTGTATGTATAAAACGGGAAGCTGCAAAATTCTACTGAAGCATATTTGTTTTCTTTACCTAGAAAATTCTTAGAGGTTACATCAGTAAGGATTTGCAGGGAATTTTCTAGGTAAGCCTTGGTATTGAACAAAATCTAAGAAAACTCTATAAAATCACCGCATCTCATTTGTTCAGCGAAGCTTCCATAGAATGTTAGAGAAATCAAACTTACCTACGTTATAAATGTGCGTTGTTTTTCCTGAAACTGTCAGATTTTGTCAAAATCAATAAAACAAAATGTGTCTTAAAGAAATTGCTTCCAAGTGCCCTCAAACGTAAGTATTTTCCCTAATTTCTGGGAATCTATATACATATTTATCAAATCTAGCGCCAAAACAAAACAAAAGAACATCACGTAAACATCCAATACCATCCTCCGTTCCTCATCAGTCACTTGTAAAAGACAAACAAACTTTAAGGCTACGTATTTTTTTCTTTCGTCTTCTTTCCCATATGTATGACAGTATGTATTATGACTGGGGGACTGATATCTCTGCCAATGTATTTGTTCCCCCTTATAACCTGTCGCTTCAGGGGACGCGTGGATGCATTTAGAAATTACATTTGAGATTTATTTTTATCGGGACTAATGATTTGGTTGAGTTATTGTTGTTGGAGATTCGGCAGTTACATTAGTATGGGAAATAATTTAATAGGATTGTCTTTTGCTATTGTTTCATTTTGTTGCAGATAATTCAGATAATTTTGTGCACCTATTTCATTAAGTCTTGAATCTTTGCCCTTGTTTTACCGTATTATTTAACGCCGTTCGTATTTAAAAGTATTTAATGTTCTGATTTTTTCTATACATCTTCTTTAATTTTATTAATTCTCTAAATTGAGATATTATGGAATACTGAGAGAATATTAAACAATGATTAACAAACTTGTAGTGCAAGTTAATTAATAGAACTACAGTAATTAAACTAAATTCAAATTACTTCAACTTACACAAACGCAAGCGTATTCAAATACAAATTCCCATTTTAAATCCCAATACACGATCTATTTGTACGAATTCCCAGCTAATTTCCCAGTTCCCTTGTATCGTACATCCGGGACCAAGTCTGTCCATATCGGTCGGTTTAATTACTGAGCTGCCAGCGGTTCTAGTAACACATTGATGACAGTAGTGAGCTTGCAAGTTGTAGCTCGAGGTGTTTGCCCAGTGCCAGAAGGATAGATCGGGATGATGATGATGATGGAAGTGTATGATGGATTGGTGTGAACACGTTGTGTAGTAAGCATCGATTTGCATCGTGAGTTAGGACGTGTGTGATGTTCATTTGTTTCATCGTTTTCCGAATAGATATCTAGTTTGATTTTAAAATTCAGTGCCCTTAGGGCCAAAAAAACGGTATATTACTACGTAATAGTAGAGTTATCTATGAGATGAGTTATCTATTTCTCCTATACAAAGTGTGAAATTGAGTAAGTCCTTGCCTTTAAGTCCCGATTATTTATAGATATGTGTGCACATCACGAAAGTTTAAAACCTTTAACTATTTTTATGTATACTAATTGCAAAAATACCTAAATACACAGTATCGTTTAACTTCAATTTATTTTTGTCATAAAATCTGAAATAGTAAATAGAAAAAGTTTTAATTTGACAAACAAATATGATAAAATTAAATAGTTTATTTGTCTTTGATTTATTGTTTACTAACAAAATAAATACTGGAGCTGCATGATATAAAAACTTTTCAAATATTAGATTTAATTTTTTGCGTCACCTTTTTATTAGGTTTGGCTAGACACATTTTATTGAGAACTTTAATAAAATAAAAGTTTTATTGTGTGTGCCTAATAATAATGTACAGCCTCTTTACAAAAACTAAATGTACAAATTTTACGCGTATTTTTAGGGTTCCGTACCCAAAGGGTAAGACAGGACCCTATTGTTTTCGCTCCTCTGTCCGTCCGTCCGTCCGCCCGTCTGTCACCAAGCTGTATCTCATGAACCGTGATAGTTAGAGTTCAATTGTTCACAGATGTTGTATTTCTGTTGACGCTATAACAACAAATACTGAAAACTAGAATAACATAAATATTTTAGGGGGCTCCCATACAACAAACGTGAAAAATAATGATACGGAACCCTTCGTGCGCGAGTCCGACTCGCACTTGGCCGGTTTTTTTAAAGTGGCAAACAATGTTAAGTTCATTATAGCAAGATACAGATATAATGACTCAAAGGAAACTGTTTCTAGTTTATGAAAGAATATTAAAACTTCAAACATGAATCGCATCTAGAAACCATAAAAAGCTTTTATATTTTACTGGAGTTTTATAGTATATTTTTCTAGTTGACCCTAATGAGCTTAAATGCTATTCTATATACCTCTAAAATATGTAAAGGGAGGTTTCTCTGATATAAATCTGTATAGAATTTGTTCAGTAATTTATACCAATTGCAGTGCGTATTTTGTAAGGCGCTTAGAATTATATTTTAGTTACATATACAGTTTTTTTTTTTTTTTTGAAAGTATACTTTATTTATTTGACTGGACAATACTGACAGACAGGACACACTTTCAAAATTCAATGCAATAGCCCCGGATATTAAATTAATTGATAAGCACTCTCTTTGTCTCCTTGGTTCCCCAATATTTGAAAATTCATTTTCGAATTTTATTCAGGACAAAATACAAAATTTCAATCATATTTCGGAAAGGCTGCTCCAAATTAACATGCACTCAGCCATCACAATCATTAGATATTGTTGTTTTGGCCCAAAATTAACTTACTATTTGCGCGCTTCCAGTCTATGGAAGCACACAAACCTTTTGGAACAACTTGACAAAATTATCAGACACACATTATCATCAATTTTAAATGTGGCCCTAGACGACCGAGCCTGGGTTCAGGCTACTCTTCCCATTCGCATGGGAGGGCTTGGCGTCCGCAAAATTTCTAGTATAAGTTTACCGGCCTTTATATCCTCCGTCCATGGTACTGAGAAATTGACCAGGAAAATTCTCCCTTCCACACTGGTCAATTGCGAGGTACCATGCCTGGCTGAGGCTGTAGAGGCTTGGAAAATCACCTGCCCGAATATTGATCTACCCGCCAATCCATCCTCTCAGAGACAGTGGGATGAGCCGCTCTGCAGAGCTATACGGAATAATCTGATTAATACGTCAATTTCTTCTGCAGAGCGAGCGCGCCTTCTGGCTGTGGGCGAATGGGAGTCGGGTTTATGGCTTCTGGCACTTCCGTCGTCAAACATAGGCACCTTGTTTGACGACACCACTTTCCGGCTAGCTATTTGCTTGCGATTGGGTGCTCCGTGCTGCTCTCCTCACCGCTGTCCATGTGGTGAAGCTGTCAGCAGCCTTGGACACCACGGCTTGTCATGTAGTCGCAGCGCCGGCCGTTTTGCACGGCATGCGAATATCAATGACATAATCCGTCGCGCTCTTGTTGCCGTCGGAGTTCCAGCCATATTAGAACCCAGTGGTCTGGCACGCGACGATGGCAAGAGACCAGACGGTATGTCGTTGTTCCCGTGGAAGATGGGTAGGTCTTTAGTATGGGACGCGACCTGTGTCGATACTCTTGCACCATCTCACCTTCCTAGCTCGGCGCGATGTGCTGGTTCCGCTGCTGCGGCTGCAGAGGACCTCAAACGGCGCAAATATAGTACCCTGGTGGGTAACTATACGTTTGAGCCATTTGGGGTTGAAACCCTCGGGCCGTGGGGTCCAAGTGCTCATCTCCTATATAAGGATATCGCTAAGCGACTTGCTGACACTTCAGGTGACCCAAGGGCTGGTTTTTATTTCGGCCAAAAAGTAAGCATTGCCATCCAACGTGGCAATGCTGCCAGCCTCTTGGGTACACTCCCGGTGGGCAGCGATGAGGAGGAGTTTTTTGATGCAATTTTTTAAAATAGTAAGTGTATATATTAGGTAATAAGTTAGTTGTATATATTTTGATTATTAAGATATTGTAAAAAGTTATTTGTTAATTGTTAAACCCATATACAGTTACTACTTTATGAATTACATATTTGGGGCTTTGGCATAACTTGGATTTGGAAGGAGTGATGGGTAAAAAATAATAACCTTCAACATATTCTAATTATTATTCCCCTGAATTTATGGTTATGAACCCCAAGTACTATTTAAGTAATATGCATTTTCTACATAAGTACTTTATTGTCATATGTAACAGTGCTTCAAAAATCTAACTAACATTATTCGTAAATAGCCCTGACGTGCAGTTTAAAATATGTATGTCAATCGGACAAGCAGTGAGAGATTGCGGGTCCATACTCTAAGAGATTTGCGGTCATCCTTTTAACCCAGTTTGCGTTTTACGACGAGGGGTATTAAGCTAATACACTTAACTTTACAACGTATCGGAATAATGGACTTACATCCATTTAACGTGTAAAACATCTTACGCAATCAGTTAAATTTTCATTTATTTTATTTATTTGTTTCTTTTATATACTAAATTTCGTATAATTTTAACTAGGCACACAATTCGATCTCTGGGGTCTGTCTTAGCATGCCATGGCCAGCGATTGGATCAACGCGCTCCAATATTCGATCAATAAAATAATCTATAATAATAAAATAATTGTTTATATATATTGATTGCAGCCTCGATCATTAATTATTTAGAGAAAAATTACGGATGATGAAAATATGTTAACATTAAGAGCACACACATCTTCATACAAATAAATTCTCAATTAGAAAAACTACAACTAAATTAGAAATTAATTAAAATACAACTTAATAAACGCAATATGTTGTTTAATAAACTCGTGTAGTATAAACGTGGCGCAAAATAATGCATTTCATAAATTAAATGGAAAATGAGAGAAAGCTAATTTACATACACAAAACCCGCACACTGAAGACTAAACAATCGGCCGACAGTTGACCCGATGTTTGGCAATATTTTTTAAAAGAATATCTTGATTCCAATCAACGTTTTGCAGTCGATCCGAGACCAGAGTGCTGATTCCGAGTTTTGTGTGCGTTCGCAACTCGATACGTAATTATAAGTCTATTGAAATAAAGAGTCGTATGCTACGTCTCATGATTTAGATATTACATGTTCATTTATTTTTCCGGTTAATAATGCTTACACTCGCAAAAGTGAGCTGGAGTGTTATACGACCAAGTACCGTTGACAGACTTTATTAAATAAACAATTCTATGATAAGTGCTACGTGATTCATTGGTATGATAATCTTCGCATCGAAAAAGTTAACTTGCAAAACTCGCACTAGTCACTCAGATAAATACCTGATTTTTTTAACGCGCGTGCTTTTATCATCTTCACACTGAATTACGAGCCCAAACAAACTATCGGCCGACTAAAAGTTTGCCTTGTACTCATAACTGAATTTCATGAAACCCACCTGTGAGGCCGCGACTTCATTACGTCTGCCGCAGTTATTTCAGCGTTTGATATGTCTATCGCATGAAATATTCGTCATATTTGATGAACAATTTTGTATGTGAATTATTCAAGGAGTTTTAGGATTTAAGGCGGTAAGAGTATGTAAAGTGATTTAGCCTTGAATGTCTGGTGTCTAATGAATACAGTAAAGAGTTTCCTAAAGACTTCCGCAACTTTATGAATCTAATCTTTTCTTTAATACCTATATCACCAATCTTATTTATTGAAGAGAAAGGTTTTCCTTGACATTAATTCTACATTGAATCCAATCTACATACTAGTACTTAAATGAGGATCATTCGCCTATACTGAATAGGCAATCCTATCCTAGCCCTATTTATCCAATCCAAATAATTTCTCAAAAAAAAATCACGAACTTTCCAGACAAGCCTTATTTTCCAATTAAGTTACAAAAAAAAAGTATGATCGTTAATTCAATAAACCGGGAACACAATACACTTGAAACCACAAACACTATAAGTAGATAATGCTTGTCCAAGATCACAGTCCGTAACTTCAAAGAGAGCAATAAATCTTCGTAACAAAAGACTTAACATAAAACACAAGTTAAGTTCGTCAGTGCAAACTGCAGTACAGTGAGTACAGATGACACGGATGAATGTGCCAATGGAGTGCCAAGGCATCACTTTGTACACAGTAGTAAGGTCCAGATTATGTTACCAATATTATTATATTTAAAAAAAAAGTTTTATCGTAAAAATTAAAGAAAATAACGGAAAAAATAATTCTAATAATAATAGGACTGCTTTAGAGTTACGTTTTTTGTTTTATCCGCTTTTTTAGACTGATTAAAATAACTTTGTAAGCGCTAAGAGACATTTGCTGTGAGTCTAATACTATATCTTTTAAATAGATAACTCAATATAAATCGACATTCTCCCTCTCCATTCTTACATTACACGCTGAAAAAAAAGTAAAGATGTCCAACATTTTATTTTACAAGTTACTTGATACGAGTCTAACGTCGAACTTTTCACTTAAACTGTATTCGTCGCATCTGTGAATTCACAGTTGAAGCTTTACGACCGTACTCAGTACAACTCAATAGGCACCTTACTGTACGTAGGTTTAGATAGCACTAGACTTAGATGGGGGTTTTGAAAAGTGATTGAACTTTGGTAACTGTTAAGTAGGAGTAGGTATTTATTATTTTGTCGCTTAATAGCTGGTAGCATGTCGCGTTAGGGTTATTAAAATGTTTGGATTTAGAAATCTTTGTTGAATATTTGGTAATAACGAACGATGTAATACACACAGGAAAAAAAGAAAATATGAACTCGGTTTTTTTTTATTGACAAGTTGAACTATGTTAACGAAGTCTTACCATATTCAGTGAAATATCTGATAATATGGGAAATAAAAATCCCTCAAAAATATAGATATGTGCTATCCAAGTTTAAAAGTTATCGTTGAAACTAAGAAGATTGAAGAAAGTAGTAAAAAAATCACGTCTACTAAATTAACAGACAGGCGCGATATTGTTTATGAAAATAAAAATATGAAAATAAAAAGCTTTTACGAGACGCATTCCGTAATAAAAGTTGTTAATAATATTCTGCGGTCCGCCACGTTGAACAACTCAAAAATTTTGTTAGTTTATAGCTTTCTGTTTACGAGTTTATTCCCACAGTTTACTTATTGTAAAATATAATGGAGAACAACTGACGGCTTGTGTAAAGTTGGACTGTGTCAGAAGGTTGAAGGGACTAAAGTTTGACATTGTTAGTCTAAATTGCGACGTGCCAACAGTTCTAGAAAGTAAACCTTTAGGTACATTCAATTTAGAGAATAAATAAGGAGAAGATTACGGAACATAAATTATTGAAAAAAAGTTCCCCGTTATATTATTATTATGTCGTATCTATACTAATATTATAATCTATACTAATATTATAAAGCTAAAGAGTTTGTTTGTTTGTTTGTATGTTTGTTTGAACGCGCTAATCTCAGGAACTACTGGTCCGATTTGAAAATTTCTTTCAGTGTTAGATAGCCCATTTATCGAGGAAGGCTATAGGCTACTTTTTATCCCGGTACGGGAAGTAGTTCCCACGGGATGCGGGTGAAACCGCTGGCAGAAGCTAGTTATGCCATATGTAGGTACTCTTTTGGCCAAATCATATCGCAAAAGTGTGAAATTGTAACGTACGTAACGTATGTGTACCTTATATTCTAAGTCCTTTAATAATTTTGTAACGACTTAGTATTCTGACATTATTTATGCCGTGACTTATATTACTTAACCAAAGAATTAACCTCTTGTAGTTAAAGCATTACTTTTATGGCTACATTAATACGGGTATTTGTAGTAAAAATTATCTTCGGCATTAATTGCCGTTAAATAGGCATCTGCTTCTTATTTTTTGTATTCCTAGTTTTAATGAATATTTTAATTAATTAAATTTTAATTCTTAACCAGATTAAACAAAAATCGACTCAATCATTTAGGGCCAAAATATTTTGTTGTAGATTTATTTTTAATCGAATTCATAATTCATGGCCTGGTTTCACTGGTTATCGATAGTGTCAGTTAGCTATCTCATAGTTAACGCTCTGTGCTAGATAAATGCTGTTTATAATTTCTGCGAGATAACAAGCCAAGACCTGTAAAATGAAAAGTTAAAGTTTATCTACCAGATAAGTTCCTGATAAATTATCAGAGACTTTATTATTAACCGGTGAAACTCATACCTCCCCACTCAGAGACATTTAATGATTACTTAAGTCACTCCTTAGTGACGGAATGTCATACAAATCCTTCACTAAGGAATGGCTTAAGTAACCATTAAATGTCTCTGAGTGGGGAGGTTAGAGTAAGACCAAATAAAAACAAAAGAAAAACAAAATAACCAAAAACAAACTCCCTTCTCTAAACTGCACAGGGATGTCACTTAATATTCAAGAAGTGTGCCAGTACCTACTCCATTATTCGAAGCGTCATTTGTCCAGTCCCGTCACCCTTCACTGGCAGAGTGCTAATTACAGCTCTCGACTGGCAACCCTGCAATGACGGAGGACCAGTGCGATTTGAATTTAGTGAGTCGTCCGTCCAAGTGATTTGTATGATTAACGCCTGTAAGTGGACTATGGGAGTTGTTTGTGTTAGGTGCTGTCAGTACACTAAGATTCACTACAGTAGGCAAGATAGTAGGTAGGTAGGTGTTCGACGGTCCTCCAGTTGCCGAGACTCTCGAGCCGTCGTTGCTGGATGGGGTGGTCCAGTCCCTGTTTCCGCGCAGGGACAACTTCACTCCACCAGAGATGAGCGCCCCGCGGGGTGCAGCTCCGTCAGCCGAGGAGGTCCCGCTGATTACGCAGGACGAGGTGGAAAGGGCAGTTTCCTGCCTCAGGGGTAAAAAGACGGCCCCAGGTCCGGATGGCGTCCCCGCAAAGGTGGTGGCCATCGCCACATCCCAGATGGGAGACAGGTTTCGGGACCTCTTCAGTGCGTGCCTGACGTGCGAGAGGTTCCCGAAGCCATGGAAGGAGGGCCAATTGTGCCTTCTTCGGAAGGAAGGGCGGCCGGTTGACTCCCCATCGGCATACCGACCCATCGTTTTACTGGATGAGGTCGGCAAAATGTTCGAGAGGATCCTCGCCGCCCGAATCAACAGACATCTGAGCACAATCGGCCCGGATCTAGCGGACGCTCAGTTCGGTTTTCGAGCTAAGCGTTCGACAGTTGACGCCCTGTCCCGACTAAAAGACCAAGTGAGGGAGGCGATGGATGCGGGAGACGGACTGTTGGCTGTGTCATTCGACATAGCCAACGCCTTCAACTCCATTCCCCACTCCACCATACTGGAGGCCCTCCACTTCCACGGCGTGCCTCCGTATTTGCGGGGACTTTTGGCGGACTACCTGAGGGACCGCACAGTCCTCCTTGTGGACAAGACGGGCCAGCTCCGACGTTACGGCGTCGAGTCCGGTGTCCCACAGGGTTCTGTTCTAGGGCCGCTCCTGTGGAACATTGGATTCGACTGGCTTTTGCGGGGCAACCTCCCCCGTGGCACGTCTGTCATTTGCTATGCAGACGACACCCTTCTGATTGCCCGGGGGAGAAATTTTGGAGAGGCGGCCAGCTTGGCCTCGGCGGGCGGTTCACTAGTGGTGGACAGAATCTCCCGCCTAGGGCTGACGGTGGCGCTGCAAAAGACCGAAGCCGTGTTCTTCCATGGGCCTCGCCAGCACCAACCGCCTGACGCTCATATACATGTGCAGGGTGTCCGCATTGGGGTACAGCCCCAGATGAAATATCTGGGCATAGTCCTCGATAGCAAGTGGCGCTTCAACGCACACTTCAGTGGCTTGTCGACGCGCTTGATGAGGACCGCGGGCGCCCTCTCATGGCTCCTCCCGAACATCGGGAGGCCCGGCGACCATTGCCGGCGTCTGTACGCCGGCATACTCAAGAGTATGGCCCTGTACGGGGCCCCAATCTGGGCAGACTCACTGTGTGGTCGGAGGAACGCCGCTGCCATCCGAAGGCCACAAAGGGCCATTGCACAGCGGGTGGCGAGGGCATACCGCACAGTGAGCTTCGCGGCGGCGTGCGTTCTGGCGGGAGCCCCTCCTTGGGAACTCGAAGCTTGGGTGCTCGCCAGAGTGTACGACTGGACGGCGGAGCAAAGGGCGCTAGACCGGCACCCGGACCCGATCGAACGGGAAGAAGTGCGTGAGGAGGCGAGGGAAGCAATCACTCGACACTGGGCCGAGGACCTTGCCTCGTCAACGTTCGGTCGCCGGACGCTGGATGCCATCGGGCCTGTCCTGGATGGATGGCTCGATCGGCGGCATGGCTGCCTCTGGTGCAGGTGCTGTCCGGGCATGGCTGCTTTGGAGCGTACCTGCACCGGATTGGGAGGGAGGAGACCCCAAAGTGCCACCATTGTGCAGCCGAGGTGGATACGGCAGAGCACACACTAGAGGTGTGCCCATCGTGGGCTGAACCCCGCCGCACCCTAGTGGCAGTGGTCGGGGATGACCTCTCACTCCCCAGTGTGATTGGTTCCATGCTGGGAAGTGAAGAGGCATGGGACGCGGTAGCCTCCTTCTGTGAGGATGTCATGTCACAGAAGGAGGCGGCAGAGCGCTTGCGGGAGAACGACCCTCTCGCAGCGCCGCTCCGCAGACGAAGAAGGGGTGGAAGACGGCGAACACAACGTCCGTCCCCATCCGCCCCGGGGGGTGATCAGCGGGCAACAGGCGCGGGGGTGCCACCGCCTGCATTACAAGGATCGCCCCTTGTGCTCCGGCCATAATAGGGACCCCTCCCCACTCGGGGGAGGCATGAGGGGCCTGCCGTGAGGCGGGCAATCGCCGGTGGGGGACTGGATGCCATAGATTCCCAGACCCCCTCCACTCAGGCGAGGTCGGAGTGCCGCTGGGCCTTTTTAGTGGGTATACCGGGAACGTCGTTACCGGGGAGTCCCACATACCCCTCTCCCGTCCCCCGACGGGAAGGGCATGCGTAATAGCATTTTTTACCCAGCGACAACAAAAAAAAAAAAAAAAAAAAAGGTGTTCGAGCTAGTACCTTACTTGATCTTTATCACTTAGGCCCGGTTGTTCGAAGCTCGGTTACGTCAAGGTTAGGGTTAAATTCTAGTTATAGTAAAATTAACAGGGTTTAAATTCAAAAAGCGTTGTTGAAATACCAGTTAGTTTAACGAACGTTGAAATTTCTTAATAAAAACGTCAAATTTACCGTGGTCAAAATTGACATCGGTCAAATTTTAACTTTAACTTTACCGTGACGTACGAACAACCGGACCTAAGTAGGTGTTATAAGTTAGTAGAGCCAAAACTTGCCGAGCAGATTTTCATGTGGTTTTTACTAATAGACAGATGATTCGTAAGGCAAGTTGTGGAATATATCTATTTTATTTCATATAATACCCATGCGAAGTTGGCGTGGGTCGCTAGTTAAAGATATAACTAACTAATTCTAGTAAGTATTAATACTTATTGCGAGTTTTTAAGGAGCCCGTATCTGAGAACAAGTTTACGGAAAGAAAGTAGAAGTACCAATGGAACTTTCAAAAGTTATATTCTAAGTTTAGTTTGGAAGTACAGTGGCTTTCAAGATGAACTTAGAGGGAAAGAAAAAAAAGTGGAGAAAATTGTACTACAGAAAAATGATTGAATTTGTGTTGATCTACGAAACGTGAATGCATGCGCTTTGATAAATAATTAATAATGTAAGAAAGAGCCATACATACAAAATATAAGAAAATATTTTACTGTTCAGTGGTTAATCTGTGACCAAAAACTACACAAAACCTAAGCTGGCCGTCGATTTAAAATGATTACTTTGAATCTGTTTTATAACCCAAACAGACATGCGCTTGAGTTGTGCATTTAATTACCTGCACACACACGAACGGCTCAATTAAATTATCGTAAATATTGTAAACGATAAAAAATATTAATGATGCAATTGATGGCGACTCTACCGCCTACCGTGTTTACTGTGTAAATAAATAAATATTGAGTTTTATTGCCGGCTACTTATAGAATTGTTTAATTAATACTTTAGGAGGTATGTTTTAATAATCGTGAAATAATTTTGTAATAAGTTTCAATGTGTTTAAAAGTTGAAGCGGCTAATTATTTTGATGGATGTGTATGATAAGTATGTATCCGCAAGTATCTATGTGTTTTGTGGAATTCCTAAAGACAATAAGCAGTAGTTTTTTTTTTTTGTCAGGGGGAAAATCCTCATGGACTACCCTCCACCTGGGGTCGGTGGAGGGGGTGTGCCGGACTCTTACCGGCTAAAAACCCACCCAGTGTTGCCACCAATTACCTTGCTTTTTGTATAATGACACTTTATGAGTAGGTAACCATAACACATATAAGTTGAATGGCATGGAATTATGATGTTCTTATTTCAAATTAAAACCAACGAATTGAATTAAAATTTTATTAAAAAAATAACCGTGTATTGGTCTTAGGTTTGAGCTTATATTCCCTTTATATTAGGTTATCAATGCAAAATAATACTAGGTATTATTTACTCAAGTTCATTTCTGGGTACTTTAGCAGCAAAGATTTTGATGGCACTGACGTATTCGTCAACGATGGCGTTCACGATGGGCTTGGCGACTGAACTCATGAGCTCCTTCCAGCTCTGGTCGAAGATCACCATGATGGGGTCAGCTGAAATAGAAAAACAATATTTTTATTAGGAGGGTACGTTGAATTGTGCTCATGACTGTCAGTTGAACATTTTCGGTGGTCGTTACTTATAGGCACTTTAAAAACAGATGGCCTTACTACAAAAACTTAACCACCTGTTTTACACTTGTCTAAAAAAATTGTGGCTGCAAAATGAACCATATGTCAACGTCATAATTTGAAATTTTTTTAGACAACTCTTAAACTGACGTTTTAAAGTTTTTGTGGTAAGACGGAGAAAGTCTAACAATCAGTCTACTGATGGTTTTGGGTGTCTTAAACTTTAATTATTGCAAAACTAGCTTCTGCCGGCAGTTTCACCCGCATCCCGTGGGAACTACTTCCCGTACCGGGATAAAAAGTAACCTATAGCCTTCCTCGATAAATGGGCTATGTAACACTGAAAGAAATTTTCAAATCGGACCGGTAGTTCCTGAGATTAGCGCGTTCAAACAAACAAACAAACTCTTCAGCTTTATAATATTAGTATAGATAAAATAAAAAAAAAAAAAAACTATTGGTATCCAATATTTGGTTTTTGGGTATACTTCCACGCTGTCGGTTGAACCGATTCGGATGAAAATTAAAGTGATACCCTCAGGATTGAGTGAGGCTTTTTATGAGGTAGATAAAACAACGTTAAACAGATTATCTAACTACTTATACGTTATCTTACCCTTTGACTTATCACCATTAAACAGGTTCTCGAACTTGAACGTTGCCTTTTCTATACAGTCGTAATTGTTTTCAACTTTTCCAACCTGCCAGTGTTCTACTCCGTCTGCGCCGGTCACAGTCTTTATCTCCGCCTTGATGGAGATGAAGATTTTGTCTAAAAAGTAAATACATACTAATGTAAAACGCATGTTTAACAAAGCATCTTAATAATAACTTCACAATAGCCATTTGCTCCATGTCTAAAACATTCAAAATTTTGTTTGTGGCCATGTATTGCCGTGTAGCGACGGCTTAAGAATACATATGTCGCTACCCCTTCTTCCAGTGGGTGTCGTAGAAGTCGACTAATGGAGTCAAAAATGCACCGAACACCAGTGCGAGAGAAGGAAAACTCGAAAAAAACCCTCTATCAACCCGTCTGGCCAGCGTGATAGCAGTAGGCTAAATACCTCTATGAGCAGCACAAAAAAGCCACGGCCCCTAGTTCCCGGCAGTCCCGCTATTCCCGGTCACGGTGGCGACCGTGGTTACGGCGGGCCAGGGGGTGCGAAGAATCTCCGGGTTACGGGAGGCCACCAAACACAACTGACTCTTGCGACGTACAACGGCCGCACGCTACGGCTTGACTCGCATCTGGCGCAACTCGAGGTGGAACTTGGGAAGATTAGGTGGCACATATTAGGGTTATGTGAAGTTCGAAGAGAGGGGGAGGACACCATAACCCTCGAATCAGGTCACCTAATGTACTTCCGAGAGGGAGACCAACAATCCCAAGGTGGCGTTGGGTTTCTGGTTAATAAGTCCTTAGCTGATAACGTTGTGGAGGTGTCTAGTGTGTCGAACAGGGTAGCGTACCTTATCATAAAGCTCACCGACAGGTATAGCCTCAAGGTAGTGCAAGTGTACGCACCGACCTCGACACATTCAGACGATGAAGTGGAGGATATGTTTGATGATATATCAAGGGCCCTCCACTTCACTACAAAGACCCATTACACCGTTGTCATGGGGGACTTTAACGCTAAAGTGGGAGTACAGATTTGCGGCGAATCGGCAGTAGGATCCCATGGATTTGGAAGCAGGAATCATAGGGGGCAAATGCTCGTCAACTTCCTCGAACGCGAGGGGCTCTTTTTGATGAACTCCTTTTTCAAAAAGCAGCCCCAAAGGAAGTGGACGTGGCAAAGCCCCGACACTATGACTAAAAATGAGATTGACTTCATCATGACGAACAAGAAGCACATATTCAGAGACGTCTCCGTGATCAATAGGTTTAATACCGGGAGCGATCACCGACTTGTCCGAGGCTCTCTGAATATCAACTTCAAGGCCGAACGTTTCCGTCTGATGAAGGCCAGGCTCCGACCAACACTGCTCCGAACCATGACAGGATCTGAAACGTTCCAGTCAAATCTGGAGAACCGATTTGCCGCCGTGGAAACCACAACAGACGTTAACCAGAACCATGAATATGTGGTTCGGATCCTCAGGGAGGAAGGTTCGAGATTCTGTAACATGCAGCGTAAGGGCAAGAAATCAAAGCTTTCGGAAGAGACATTAGGGCTTATGAAGAAACGACGTGAAAACCCGCCTGTCACTTCGTCAGCTAAGCGGGCTCTAAACCAAGAGATCAACAAGCACGTACGACGCGACCTCCGGTGCTCCAATACTCTTGCCATTGAAAGAGCAATTGAGCTGAATCGGGGGTCAAAGGTGTTCGTACAATCTCTTGGAAGAAGCCACTTGACGAAGCTGACCACAACAAGTGGAGAAGTCGTTTCTTCGGTGCCGGCAGTCCTTTCGGAAGTGGAAAATTTCTATGGCCGGTTATACGCATCGCATGCATCTCGACCTGATCCCGGAAATGAGGATTCTAGAGCCACATTAACACGCCATTTCACCGAAGACCTGCCAGAAGTCAGCAGTGGCGAAATCGAGATCGCTCTGAGACAGCTCAAAAATGGAAAAGCCCCTGGCGAGGATGGCATTACAACAGAGCTATTAAAAGCAGGAGGAAACCCCTTACTGGGGGAGCTCCAGAAGCTTTTTAATGCCGTCCTGTTTGAAGGGAGAACTCCAGAGGCGTGGAGTAGGAGTGTTGTCGTCCTGTTCTTCAAAAAGGGAGACAAAACCCAGCTGAAGAACTATCGACCCATTTCCCTCCTAAGCCACGTCTATAAGCTGTTCTCAAGAGTGATCACGAACCGACTTGCGCGAAGACTCGACGAATTCCAACCACCGGAGCAGGCTGGGTTTCGGAGCGGATACGGCACCATAGACCACATCCACACAGTGCGGCAGATTATACAGAAGACCGAAGAGTATAATCAGCCCCTGTGTCTAGCATTTGTGGACTATGAGAAGGCCTTTGACTCGGTTGAAATCTGGTCTGTTCTGGAGTCCCTGCAGCGTTGTCAAGTAGATTGGCGATACATCCAAGTGATGAGATGTCTCTACGAAGCCGCTACAATGTCCGTCCAAGTACAGAATCAGCAAACAAGGCCCATACCGTTGCATCGAGGAGTGAGACAAGGGGATGTTATTTCCCCGAAACTATTCACTAATGCAATGGAGGATATGTTCAAGACGCTGAACTGGAAAGGACGCGGCATCAACATCAATGGCGAACACATCTCTCACTTGCGATTTGCTGACGATATCGTCATCATGGCGGAAACGCTGCAGGACCTACAACAGATGCTGAACGACCTGGCTGAATCTTCTCTACGCATCGGCCTACGGATGAACTTGGACAAAACCAAGGTCATGTTTAATGAACATGTTCTACCGGAACCGATTGCGATACACGGCGCCGTTCTCGAAGTTGTTCGGAAATATGTATACCTCGGGCAGACATTGCAGTTAGGTAGAAACAACTTTGAGGACGAGGTGAATAGGAGAATTCAGTTGGGTTGGGCTGCATTTGGGAAGCTACGTCGAGTCCTAACATCGTCGATCCCACAGTGCCTAAAGACAAAAGTCTTCAATCAGTGCGTCCTACCTGTCATGACTTACGGAGCCGAAACGTGGACACTGTCGGTACGGCTGGTTCACAAGTTTAAAGTCGCTCAGCGGGCTATGGAAAGGGCTATGCTCGGCATTTCTCTGAGGGATCGCATCAGAAATGAGGTAATCCGTCAGAGAACCAAGGTCATCGACATAGCCCACCGAATCAGCAAGCTGAAGTGGCAGTGGGCTGGCCATATTAGCCGAAGAACCGATAACCGTTGGGGTAAACGAGTTCTAGAGTGGAGACCACGCCTCGGTAAACGTAGTGTAGGACGTCCTCAGGCACGGTGGAGTGATGACTTGCGCAAGACGGCTGGCAGGAGCTGGATGCGAGAAGCCGAAAATCGATCTCAGTGGCGTGCACTTGGAGAGGCCTATGTCCAGCAGTGGACTGCGATAGGCTGATGATGATGATGACCTACTTAGTATTACCAGGTAGAAAATAATTTCCATTCGATGTATCCGATTACGACTCGGTCCATTTTTTGTACAACAAACAATACCTAAGTAATGAATATTGGAAAAACAAAAACCAGTAAATGAAATTACTGTCTTTTTGAAAATCGTTTTAACATTTAACTTCTGAAAATTGAATTAAATCGCTGAAAATTGTTTCGTAAAACAAATGTATAAAGTCCTTACTTGTCTGCACTTCGAATGCACCATGTCCCTCAAAAGGCGCAAATATTAACTTTCCAGATCCAGTGTATGTACCCTCCACCTTGATTGGGCATTCAGCTTCGAATAACAAGCTAGACTGATCCAAGTTGCGCCTGTGAAAAAACAGAAGTATAAAGTTGTGATAAATCCGTCAAAAATACCACTAACTAATATTTTAAATGCAAAAGCTGAACTGATTGTAATGAAGTCTACCTTTAGTATGGATGGAAGTAAGTTGTATTCTGATGACGGCTGCTATGCTCATAAATTGAGCAGTATTGAAGGGTAAAATATCCAGGCTTAGCTAGAGACTAATATATTTCGATAGTATGGAGATTTGTCAAGTGAGCAAAACATAATTATTCTGCGAAGCGGATAAGTAAAGAAATACTTACTCCACTTTGACCACTTTACATTTGCTTGTACCAATGACAGTCATATCTTCAAATTCTATCTTCAGTTCTCCCTCTTGTAAGGTAGCCTTGCTCATTTTCAAGGGGTCCAGAGGCGGGAGGCCGATTTCCTTCAAGCCAGCTGCTAGAAATGGTACGGCCTTCTGGGAAGACTTGACCAAGCAAGCCTTGTCGCTCCATTCGCACTTGTCGATGAAGGGAGCTGCGAAAAAAGGAAGATTGATGATTAATATGTATGGGATTTGTAAATCGTGGTTGTTAAGTGGAAGAAATCTGTCAAGTACCTAAGGATTTCCTTCTAGTCAGGCAAGTACCAATGTAACTTTAAGCTATATTATATAAATCTTGGACACAAGTGACGGAGTAAATAAAGGTGAAGGAAACATCTTGAGGAAACCTGAACTTTATTTGATCTACGATATTCTCTTAAGGTATGAAGTTAAAATAATATTATTAACAAAAGTATATAACTATATTTAACAAAATTAAAAATTCTGTATTTTGAATTTTAGTAAATTGATTAGAATTGTTCATTGAATGTTACCTATATTCCCGAAAGATGCAGCGACGAAGCACAAACACAACAACAAACACTGTGACTTGAACATTGTTAATTTATTATTAATAAATAATCTATTTGACAAGCTCCTTCTATTGTTAGCAGTAAGGATGACACTGATGATGGATTTCAAGAAACGACTCAATATATACTGCTCAGATCGTCCGGGTAATGTCCTATTATTTTTTGTTTTAAAATCGTCTCTATAATGTCGTCGTTGATATTTTTTTGTTAAATCTAAAATCTTGAGATTTTCTTTTGTTTGCTTATCGAGCATTTGAGTGTCGGCGGAACTTATTTAACGGCTGTTACCTAGTAATATATTCAAGGAAGTCATAATTGTATTAAATTAATAAATATGCTAATTTTAGGGAAAAAACATTTTATCACACCTAAATGACTAAATTAAAATTAATGGTTCTCATTACGAACTGTTAGGCAAAAAAGAATATTTTTTTCAAGTAAATATATCTTCTTAATTTTAATAATGTTTATGGGAAATAGGTAAGAAGAACGTAGTACATATTTATAGCAACGACAATGGTTACATTAATTAGATTATTACTGAGATATTTTTATATAATAATTTACGTTTCATCAGTAGGCACGTTAGGATATATTTTTTAATTGTATTCTCATATGTTGTTATTAGCAAGACACTTGATTAAAAAAATTTATAGCAAAGACTGTAGAACACCTAATTATGGGATCTATACTAATATTATAAAGCTGAAGAGCTAGTTTTTTTTGCTTTTGTCCGGTTTGAAAACATATATCAATGTTAGATAGGGCAGTGTGTATAGTGCGGGAAGTAGGTACCTACTGCCCACCGGCCACGGGACACGGGTGAAACCGCTCGCAGAAGCTAGTTTCATCATGTTTTGGTATATCGACAGCCTTATCGCATCACTATTGAAGATAGTTCAAAAGCCTTAGCTATCTCTTGAAATAAGAAAAAAAAAAACAGTAAATGTTAATATGTCGTTTTAGTATCCAAGCAGAAATCAAATGTCATTTGCATAGAACAACTTTGAGATGACGCACAGACATTTTTTGCACTGATTTATGTTCCTAAAATCTTAGATAAAGTTGTTGTGTTAGAGGTGCATATGCACCCGATTTCTACTCAACTTTACCTAGGATGAACGTATTGAAAACAATATTTTCAAGACTTTTATCTCGGAAATATATCTGAGTCTCTTTAGTTGTAATATTTATATTAATATTGTAAAGCTGAAAAGTTTGTTTGGGAGGTTGCCCAGGGTTGGTATTTGCTATTTAGGTTGCTATTTCGATGCGCATATGGGAAGCGTTTTCTATGGAATGCGAGTGAAACCGTTGGCAGAGGGTAGTGTAGGTATGACTGAACTAGGTACGGATTCCCGAAATTCAAAATGCCGATGTATTGTATTCATAAAGTACACAAGAACGACATACGTGACTTAGAATTTATGCATTACTTCTTTACGGCAGACAAACAGATCCAGTCTAAATAGTATGAATTTATTCTATACTAGCCGTTTTCCCGCGGTTTCACCCGCGTCCCGTGGGAGCTACTGCCCGCACCGGGATAAAATATAGCCTATATTACTCGCAAATAATATAGCTTTCTAACGGTGAAAGAATATTTAAAATCAGTCCAGTAGTTTTTGAGTTTATCCATTACAACCAAACAAACAAACAAACAAAGTTTTCCTCCTTATAATATTTTTATTCTATATAAATAGTATCTAAAATAGTTAAAAATATGAAAATGCTAAACTTAATTAAAAACGACGATGAGTTAGGTACGTAAAAATAAAAATCCTGAATTTTATAAATCAGTAAACTGGTGTGGATGACTTTTTAAAACATTTCTTACTTTTTTTTGACGATTTGGTTTTTCAAATTCAATAGGTACATTCTGTTTAGAAAAAGAATAAAACATACTTCTATTGACGTCAATTTATTATTATCTCTTATTAAATGGTCAGTATCCAATTGATAATTTGGGTAATCTGTGATTTGTTAGCGTTGAATCCTAATCTTAGCTGAATAACTCTTGCAAGTGGGAAAGGACGTTTGTTCGTCATGATTCTACTCTAAAACTGCTGAATTGATTGAGTTGAGATCTGCAGCATTGGTTGTCTAGAAATTTTAAGGATACGAAGTTCCTAACTTTTACTCCATCCTCCGAGCCTTTTCCCAACTATGTTGGGGTCGGCTTCCAGTCTAACCGGATTCAGCTGAGTACCAGTGCTTTACAAGAAGCGACTGCCTATCTGACCTCCTCAACCCAGTTACCCGGGCAACCCGATACCCCTTGGTTAGACTGGTGTCAGACTTACTGGCTTCTAACTACCCGTAACGACCGCCAAGGATGTTCAATGACAGCCGGGACCTACAGTTTAACGTGCCATCCGAAACACAGTCATTGGTGTCTAAGATATACTTAGAAAGTACATACAAACTTGACTCGAACCCGCGCCCTCATACTCGAGAGGTTGGTTCTTTGCCCACTAGGCCACCACGACTTTACTTTACTTTAGTTCCTAACTTTTACTGAAGAATAAAAAAAAACACTTTTTCTGTTTCAATCTCGAGCCGAATCACTGACACTCATAAACTCATAATTAGGGCAGAGGTTAGATTCGAAAACTCCCCAAATCCTTGGTTGGTTGGTTGTCATTAGGCAACGCCAATTTTTAGCAGTAGAAAGCAATAGGCTGAAATGATGATTAACGTATACATAGTCTAGGATTATAAAGAATCACAAGTAGCAACTATAGGTATTCGAACAGATTCTTAGGTAAACAGTAATTGCATATTCCAGTTTGTCTAGCAATGTAGTCCGGTACGTAGCAGACATTAAAACTTGTGGAATTCTATTTGTTCAGTTCACAGAGGCTCCGTTGGCTCTATGCCACACTTGAACTAGATTGCACCTGTTATTTACTTTATCTCAACAATTAATTACTTCACTAACATTCGTGACTTCTCAATTTACTACGCCAAAATTAGGTTCTTTGGAGTTTTAGCACTTTTTCGTTAGTCGTGTCTGGTCTTGATAAAATGATAATAAGGTTCTGCAGTATAAAAAAATGTGCTTGAGTTTCTTTAGAACATTTTTAAGTATTTGATTTAACGTTAACTTAGCCATAACATAGGAATGCAGTTAGGTTGAAAATTGCCAATGACAACTTGTATCTTCACAAGAATTACACACACAACTTTTAAAACAAAGTACGAAAGGAGTTCTTCAACCTCTTTTCCACCTAAACGATTTCTCTACTAAACTAGAGGTAATTCCCATACGCCGAGCATTTGCAGTCAAATCCTGAAATGTATCGGCCGGCTCGGCATAAAGTGTCTTGCATACATGTCGATTCCGGCCGTTACGGTCGTCAGTCGCCTCCATACCGCCGCACATAGGCTCGCTTCACGTCGTATTTTGAACATTTATGGCTTGAACAGCTCGTGTCCGAAGTACGGTCCGTGCGACTCAGTCCTGTTACTAGTTAGACTGAAATCGGCCGTGTAAGAGTATGATGGCACTCTTGAATATTTGGGCAATGTATGTTCCGAAATATGAAGTTCGTTATGAGAGCTTCTTTATTTGCTGAGGAATTGTTGCATATCTATAAAAGTGGTCATATATATATTTAAAAGAAAGTCGTGTTAGTTACACATTTTACAACTCAAGAATGGCTGAACCGTTTAAGGTGAAAATTAGAGGGGAGATGGCTTAGACCCGCGAAAAGGATATAGGATAGTTTTTGTCACCATCCGGGACGCGGGTGAAACCGCGGGCAGGAGCTAGTTTTATATAATGAATTAAATTCAAATGAATCACCAAATCAGGCCATGTGTTTTCTTATGCCACTTCTCGGTTAATATTGTACGGAATCAGTAAACACTAAGTACCCTAAGACAAATTTGGACCTTGTTGAGGAAGCATGCTGATCAATACTCCCTTTTCTAAATGAAGCAATGAAACCACTAATATACTGGTCAAACATAACAATAACAGTAAACATGATTGTCATTTGTTATGGCTACATAAGACCATTCATTGCGTGAGGCCGCGGTCTCCTGGGAGGCTTAAACTGTGCCTAATAGAAGCCATTGCCGACTCCCATGAATTTCAAACGTAATTTGTGACACGATCTATGTAGGTAGCTTTGGAGGGCATTACATAAATACTATTTGGATCCTACGGATTAAATGAAGGACTCTATAGAGTTGCGGTGTGATGTTGCATTGTCAACCTTATTCCACAGAATTTTAAAGGCGTTTCCTCGGGTTGTTCATTTGTTAGAAGTCATAAAGGTATATTAAATGGTCAAAGCAACATTAGGCATAATAAGGGCAATGACATCGCATGGCAAATACAACTTTCATGCCACTATTTATCACCTCTTTTGTCCTGTTTATCAAATCACGTGGGGCTATTTAGGTATGCCATGAGCATGGGTGACATTGATCTATTCTAGTGAAGATTAATTAAAAGAATTAAACTAAGATGGAACCTGATAAACATTTAAATATAAATAAATTCAATAAATTATTTGTTTATTACTTTATTTATTTCAATCACATCATTTTTAATAGAACAAAACGTTCCATTATCCAAGTCAAACAGTAACTTTCCACGTTAGGAAATTCACGTGTTAATTTTAACATATTTATGTTAATTAACTGCGAGTCTTTGACCGCGTTTAATTAATAAATATTGTGGTTAATATTTTTTGTTGAATCTTTTTATAGGTCGATAGACTTTTGTTTAAACATAGGTATAGGTATTGTGTGATTCACAAATGTATTGTTTACGTCTACAGCGAAATTTAACAAAAAATTGGTTTTCTAGTTATTGTGTACATATCTCTCGAGAAATATTGATTTTAAATGTGACGAGGTATTCATTAAATTATTATTTTTTATATTTAGAGTGCCTTTTGAGAATCGTTTCGAATAGAATCGAAACTGGAATTCGCAAAACTATAGGCTCTCGATCTCGATAAAACCAGAAACAATAGACTCAAACTCAAACTCAAAAACGTTTATTCAAATTAGGCTGATAAATCAGCACTTTTCGAACGTCAAAAACAAAAGACAGACCCAAAAACGCCCGCCCTTCACCACTTCCTATGTGTTTTTGCTGGGAAGAAGAAGTGGCGCAACAAACTCCCCAGCAACACATGTCTGTCTGTTAGGTTAGGAAAATATCCTTGTGTTCAAAATCGTCGAAATATTCAACAAATCAATGCACTGTACAAAGAGTTTCGCCAAGAGAACCATTATACCAATACCAATAAACCACTTAATAATTTTTCAGATGTATTCAGACATGTATTTTATTTATATCATAGCTTGTAAAATACGTCATATTTTTCGCGGTTTCACACAAAGGAATCCACAAAGATGCTGTCAAGCGTTTGTTGATACCATGATAGAAATTGACAGCTCTTCACCGCGTGACATCTTGTGAACTCGAAGATTTTTTGCGTAGAACGTCTTTGAATCCGGAGTTTATTGCACTTTTGTTTATTTAATAATAAATACGACAGTATAATTGAGCAATTAATATTTATTTAGGGTTGCCAATAACAAAATAATTTATTTTTAGTAGTTTCACTAAATAAATATTTCGTGTTAAATTATGCACCATGTTGGAAATAGGTAATGTACATAAACTTGACGTCATAAAAAGCAATTGATGGACATCGATAAATTGTGATAAAGGTGATACTATTTAATTAATCATATAAATTGCATCAATTTTCCTATAATCTATTGGCATACGCTATTCAGCATGTTTTTATATAACACAAGTGACTACTTTGCCTAACTTTGGCATCTCCATAAGCTAATTGTATCGAAAATAGACTACCTATAGCCAGTAATTGACACAATGTAACCTTTCCACAAATTGGTTTATTAAATATATTATATTACAAACAATGATGTTAGATATCAAAATTTTCCATGTAATAATATTATTGGAAAACAAATTGTCGTATGATAACCCGAAATTTAGTTGGCCCACGTGTTAGAATTTCAATCTCATATTTTTAAACTAGCTTCTGCCAGCGGTTTCACCCGCATCCCGTGGGAACTACTTCCCGTACCGGGATAAAAAGTAGCCTATAGCCTTCCTCGATAAATGGTCTAACACTGAAAGAAATTTTCAAATCGGACCAGTAGTTCCTGAGATTAGCGCGTTCAAACAAACAAACAAACTCTTCAGCTTTATAATATTAGTATAGATATTAATTGATATTTATTGATGAGTTATTTATTTCTATGTTTTCTCTGACTCGGATTCTTACCGAAATATGTATGTGTGAAGTTGTAAAACATTTGCCTTCGTGGCCTGTTCCGGATAAAGTTTGGATAAGCAAAATAATGTCCAGCGCTTTTTTACATTTTCACCAGCATTTTTATCTGTACGACTGTTGCACGCGACGGGACGGGACGGCGACGCGACGCTTAGCAGTTGTAATGTACTAGATATTACGGACGACATCACACAGAGCCGTCCCGCTCGGCGCGACGCGACGCGACCATCTAGTACATTGCGTCGCGTCGCCGTCCCGTCCCGCCGCGTCGCGCCCGCTGTGTATCCCGCAGAGACCATTACCACGCAGAGATGTGCATAAGTGTAATGCCTGTTAATTTTACAGGATCACGTCTGTCAATAATAAAACATTACTAATTAATATTCAATGAAATGTTTCACTGAAGTTAAATACACGGACAGTATCTATTTATGTGACAGCTGCACCCGGCACGGTTCAATGAGTGTGTACAAATAAATATTTTTGATTGTTTTGTATTAATTTCCGAATTTGCATTTTCGATGTTGCGGATTGTGTGCGGATTTATTTGCGGGTAATTTTATTATGTATTTAATTTATTTATGCGGAAGCATAGCTCATATTAAGTGGTTAATTTTATTTACAATCTGGGCTAAAAATTACAAAGGGTTACCTCTGACGAAGCGAAATATTTATTGAGCTTCCTGAGTAGGTATACAAGCAAAGTCACAGGCATTAGTTATGTATAATTTCAAAGGTGGATGTAGGAACTAGAATTTGTGACACATGAACCACATATCATGGTCCATTTCAAAGGCAATCGTTGGCTTTGGTCGGGTCAAACACTATGTCAAATACAGTCAAACATGTGGCCTATTGCTAGATTTACAAAGGGAATCATACCTTTGTATTTTGACTTCAAATATATAAACTATTTCACTGCAATAACAATTGGTATTACTTTTTTTGAAGCAAATAAATAAATGTTAATAAAAATGCTTGGATCTAAACACATAATATGTTTCACCATAAGAAAAACCAAAAATCACATTTATGTTATTTAGAACTGCACGTTCATACTGCGACTGAAATAAATAAAACATGCTGCAGATTTTACACCCGGGTGTAAATCGAAAATTCTTGTGCAGACACCCCCTCGCATTCGACTCCACAAATATTATCACGAAACTAATTTGCTACCGAACAGCGCAACACTAAAAATTGACATTTACTACTTGAAACGTAAAATCAAGATGTGAAAATACGTCGTACATATTTGATGCTGTGCTAAGAAGTCTTGGGTAGGAAATATCATCTATCTGTTGGTTGTACGGTCGCATCAGCTATTTCATACAAAATTCAACGGTTCCCTCAAAGCATTGGGGACTTCGGTCCAAGTTTACTTCACGATTGACCGTGCACCTTTGAGCTGACATCGTAGTAGTATTTAGACTTCGTTTTTAGATGTCGGATTGGATACACAGACGTGATTTGTCAGGGGATACAATCATAATAGATGTCCAAATCGAAAGTCCCTTATTTCAAGATTAGTTCTTTTGTGTAATGAGAATAACTACTGATCCGATGTTATTGTTCATTTATTTGCTGAAAATAAAAATTTTGGTATACCAAATAAGGAAAATTTAAAATAAGGAATTTGTTTTGTAGAGCTTTCTCATGTTTTAATGAATATTATGCATAACAATGGCAAAATCGGGACCAACTGAACTTTCAATTTCAAAATCCCGAATAAAATCGAAAGTATCACAACAGGAGAACACTAACCAATTCTAATCACATCAAATCGTTGTGACGTGAATCACTCGGTGTTTACAATACAATGCTGCACCAGCACCGCTCTGTTCCGGCGGTATCGCATTAGCATGCAAATGGATAGGACATGCCACGTGCCCCGCACGATAATCGCACGACCTGAGACGCTTACGGCCCACTTACGGCACGGTGACATAGATCACAAAGTCTGTGGACAGGAAGGCGGGTTTTACTTAGAAATACGGGTGTTTTATGGTGATAGTGTCAGGTTGGGCGTAAGGAAAAAGGTTTGAGCATTTTTTTGCGGTGTGTACTTTAACAATGTAAGGAATTGTAACAATATTGTATCCTTGAAACACAAAATAAAAGCGAAGGATTTAATTTTCGTAGTAACAAATGGCAAAAAAAAAGTGATCAAAGATTACGTTGTCACGTCAGGAAACTTCACCGAAAATTATAAAAGTATTTACTTCGTACCTACTGCCATTTCAAATTGTGAAAAATAAAAAGGCGAAGTAAAACACAGAAGATAATGAAGTATAGACAGTCCAGCCATCTTTGGAAAATAGTTTTGCACCTTTTGCCGGTCTCCACGGTTTTACGTTAGTTTTTCCTGAAAGGATGTTTAGCCTGGTTTCAGAAAGCATTACACAGCACCTCCTTTCATGCTGGCAGAAAAGATAGGTGTTCGTATACCGCCTCTGTGGGTTTAGTAAAGTAATGGCCGCCGAAATTTTTAAAAGCTTTTTATTTCTTAACACGTGCGGCGTTTTAGATATTATGTTTTAGGTTTGAAATTATATTTTGCAGAGTCATAAAACATGGTTTATATATTACATGTGAAGGTTCTTCGTCACATATGTCGTTGTGATTCGATTCTGCCACTCTTAAAGCCTAAAAAAGTTTTAAGCCAAAAGAGATATAGCAATGTACATAAGTACATAAGTAGGTATATCTTACAAGTAGACTTATTCTGAAAATTTATTGTAGTCATCATCCTCCGAGCCTTTTTCCCAATCATGTTGGGGTCGGCTTCCAGTCTAACCGGATTCAGCTGAGTACCAGTGCTTTACAAGAAACGACTGCCTATCTGACCTCCTCAACCCAGTTACCCGGGCAACCCGATACCCCTTGGTTAGACTGGTGTCAGACTTACCTACTGGCTTCTGACTACCCGTAACGACTGCCAAAGATGTTCAATGACAGCCGGGACCTACAGTTTAACGTGCCATCCGAAACACAGCCAATGGTGTCTAAGATATACTTAGAAAGTACATACAAACTTAGAAAAGTTGCATTGGTACTTGCCTGACCTGGGATCGAACCAGCGCCCTCATATTTGAGAGGTTGGGCCTTTACCCACTAGGCCACAACGAAAATTTATTGTAGTGTGTTGCAAAAAAATCTGACCAGATTTCCTATTAACTTGGCTTCACTATACGTCTTGTTTCACAGAGTGACTAGTCTACAAATTATTGAATTGTAATTTTCCCTAATTAAAAAAATACAATGTCGCCAAGACCAAAGAATTCACGACTCATGATTTGTTATCTTTTGATTAAAACTTGTTCAAATTTGTTGTTTTACTTATATTTTAATAGCGTTGAAAAACGAGAACTTTAAAAAGAAATCGTTTCATTTTACAAAGAGAACTTTTTCTAAAATTCTTAAAAAGTTGAAAATAACAAATGAAGTTTTTTTCGATATTAATTTAATTACGTAAAGATAAAGTTGAAAGGGCCATCTATCAAGTACAATGGATACAGTAGACAATTCATACTTAAACGCTTAAGTGTTATTGCAAACGTAAAATGTTTTATCATCTTAATAAAGTAAGGAATCATTATCTTAAAAAGCGTCATTTAACAGCACTATCACACTTTCGAAAACCCGTTATTTCTTTATAAAATGTACGTAAACTCTTTATCTTTCTGTAAAAGGTACGTACCCCTATCTTTAGTGTTATGGTCTTTACATTGTGGGGCTGTTTTGCACTCGTTGCATCGGTAAAAGTTAATTTAAAAATAGTGTCGGTTATAAAATTTTGTTAAATGGTGTTTAGCTTAGTAGGAAGGAAGTGCTTCGAAAAAGTAAAGCATATTTACGGGAAGACAGCTTGATCATATGGTTTTATCCAAACACGGTTATTTAGGTATAACACTATTAAGTAATCTGACCAAAAACTTGACAAAGAATATAACAAAAGATAATAATTAACATTTTATTGTCTCAAGAATAATTGAAATAAACGACTGTGAAAAATGGTCTCAGTGAAATATTTGTATAAATTTGTAATTTATTATAAACTGGCTACTTAGATAAAAAATATTTTAATGGCCTTAATAAAATTATGTCATTAATAAATAAACCTGTTTTTGCTACAAATAATAAACTGAGCTGAGAGGTTTCATCTCTATTGTCCTTTTAATTGTTAATATCTCTATGTGACATTAGTACCTAGTAATAAGTATGTTTTAAATATTAATAAGCCTATTTGGACCCAAGAACTGTAACTCATTAAGTTACTACGTCATTTAATAAAAAAAACCGGCCAAGTGCGAGACGGACTCGCGCACGAAGGGTTCCGTACCAGAGCAAAAATGAGCAAAAAAATTACGTTTGTTGTATGGGAGCCCCCCAAGATATTTATTTTATTCTAGTTTTCAGTATTTGTTGTTATAGCGGAATTAGAAATACATTATCTGTAAAAATTTCAGCTCTCTAACTATCACGGTTCATGAGATACAGCCTGGTGACAGACGGACGGACGGACAGAGGAACGAAAACAATAGGGTCCCGTTTTACCCTTTGGGTACGGAACCCTAAAAAACGCTTATAATTTACGTAGAGTGATTGCTTGATAAAAAAAATTGTGAACGATATATTTTACTTCTTTAATTGTGAACTATTATGACGACTATTCTATTCTAAAAAATAAATCTCGAGTCGTTAACATTGTTCTTGCTACAACTAGGTATACCTACTTTTTCGAGATAAATGAGTGCCTTAATGTGACATTAATTACTTAGTTCTTATTTGTTAAATTCTTATATAAGCAGGGTTGGATCAAAGAGTTGCAGGATACATCTTTAAGTATGTTAAAAATATTCATTGATGAAAAATTACAAATTATTTCTATCATCAACGTCTATATATTGCTCTTGAGTATACTAAACACTGTCTACATACGGCTCAGATATCAAAAATACTCGAGAACTATCGATTCATTCGCATGGTAAGGGCTGCTAAACAATGTGTCTTCGCGCTTCCCTCCACACAGCTCAACGGATTCCGGTCACGAACGTGGAATAAAATCTATATGCTAGACGTGTTCCGCTGTGCATTAGATAAATGCGATAAACACAGATTAGTGCGCCCGAACGCGGACGTTGCTGCCTTATTTCGGTGATCGTCGGAAGAAAATGTTTCTTTGCTGTGGTAATTGTTGCGTGTTCTTAAATGGGACGTTGTTTTTTGTGTTTTAAGTGTAAGGCTAAATGGGGTGTAGGGAATTTGTTTAGATACGGTTTTTCAAAGCCAGTTACATTTTACTTTTATGTGATGCAAAGTTCTTATATGTTATAAACTTAGATTGAATTATGCTAGACGTGTTCCGCTCTGCATTAGATAAATGCGATGAACACAGATTAGTGCGCCCGAACGCGGACGTAGCTGTCTTATTTCGGTGGTCGACGGAAGAAAATGTTTCTTTGCTCTAGTAATTGTTGCGTGTTCGTAAATGGGACGTTGTTTTTTCGTTCTGCTTTAAATGTGTAGATAAATGGGGTGGGGAATTTGTTTTGATACGGTTTTTCAATGCCAATTGCATTTTATTTTAAAGTGTTTAAAATTTCAATGAAGTTGAATTGATTGAATAAAGATAGGTATTGCTCATCACTTTTTATATGTATCTACAGGTAAAAATGATGTGTAAATTGTAATACACTGATTTCAGAAAATTATTAAGGATTTTAGTAGAAAATCATAAAAATGCAACAAAATTCCCAGATTTTAGCACCCCTCATTATCTCATACTCAGCCGTACTTTTACCACCTAACATATCCAGCAAAAGAATAAAATTTGACATCCACGTTCCCTTCAAGCATCATTATTCTGAAGTACGTACACTTCTCGCGTCGATCCCTCAGTGCAACGCATTATAATTATTCGGAAAGTTTTCACTAATGTTTAACTTGGGGAGATTCATAGAGGGTGCTATCAAAGAGATCTTTTGTATCTAACTGTGCCTACTTACTCCCTCTTTATATAGTCTGGTAAATATCTGAGTGTTATTTAAGTGGGTAGGGATAACGGATGTCGTTTTTATACTGTAAAAGTGTAATATCAGGTCTTTATTTTTCTATATTAAAAAAAAGAAAATAATAATTGCAGTAAAGTTCAATATCTAGTTAAATAAAATATTTTTTAGTAAATAATATATCTAGTTTCTTTGTACTCAAAAACTTAAGTAAGTAATTAATAACTTTAATCAATTGAGGACGTGCTCCTAAGATTTGAAACTGTCTGTTCAAGGAGATCAAAACGGTTCAAACAAACTTATGACCACTTAGATAGAAGTTACATGTAGGCTTGTTTTCCTTCAACCCAAAGTCTTTGTTTCGTACTAATTCGTCCCACTAAGTCGAAACAACAATAAATTCAAATTAGAGGTTTGTGAAGGTTTACCATTTAAAGCTGTATTGGTCTAAACTGTTTCGTAATCATTGCAAGAGGCTTAGTCGTTTACGTCATTTTGTATTTAATTAGTAAACGCTTTACATAACGAATGTAAATACAGGGCTATTTAATCTATTTACTTTTAAGTAAATAGAAACTGTATTGTAATGGTTCAAAGGATGACCGTGTTTGTGCATATATTTTTTATGGTGACACAATATTTAAATAGGACGCCATGCACCCATAGCATGATTTTTTTCATGCTATTTGCTTCTATAATAGAGCAATAAGATTGACCTTACATGGAAGTGTCTTCCTTCCTTTTAATATTCACTGGTATTTAAAATTTTCGAAGCTTTCTAAACTTACTCTGCGGTTTCGATAGATTGAACAAAGTTTTGATATTCTTATTAAAGTATTGTAAGAAGTTTTACACTACTTCATAGTGTAGATAATATATTTAGAACCCTATATTGTATGTACTCTAAAGACCAGCAAATTAAACGCTATAGTGTCACAATTAAGTATAGTACGTGCTTCGATAGTCGCGGCGGCCCCTCGCACTTGTAAGGATTTTATCTTTAATTACACCATGGAACATAGGACCTTAATGGGGATAGTTTGTCGTGTTGTGTAGTACACTATCCGTACGCTACAATATACTTTTATTGAAATCTGAGCATTAGTGTAACAAACACGCATAATTTGTGATATATGTCTGATTTGGGTTCTACAATGAGAAGACCTGCGTAGTGACTACATTTTTTTAAATTATTGAGACCAGCCAAGAACCACGAATCCCATGTAATGTCAGTGCGCGGTATTGATAAAGCAAAATAAAAGAATTGTCACAATACAATAAAGTATATTTCAATTAATAATCTTGCAGCTCCCTTTATCAATTATTTCCACCTCAATACTAACTAACTAACCTAACACAGGACAGGATTTCAGCGTCTTAAGCCAAAGTAAACTTGGGGACGTGACGAGCCCGCTCCATCGTAACTCCTAACTATATGAATGGCGATAGCACCATATCCTTGTCAGTAGCTACATGACATTGATATCAGCTCAAAGTTACAGTTCCAGCAATGGAATATTCATGTTGCATTCGACTTCGTTGAAGTTGCATCTCCATTTAATTATATGCTGTTCTAGAGTAGGGAGTTAATGGAGTTGTCGTGTTGCTTTTGTTTTTTTTTTTGTTGTTGTGAAATGCTGGTCGTTGATTATACCTGGACCGTTGGAGTTTGTTAAGTTTTTCTGGAATAATTTTATCTTGATTTCATATTTTAAGCCTGTATGTGTGTACAATTTAGTTTTACCTAAAAGCTTTGTGTATTAGATATTATTTTACTGAATAGTCTGGTTTCTGATTTTTGTCGTAAAATATTATGTCAACGCTCAGACCCGGAAAACATCATATCGTTCCAATTAGTTACTCCATTTGCTCTGTACTCCCTGTTACTTGCAGTAGTCACTTACAGACGGAAACTTTTACTTAATCACCACCTGCTCCTTGAGTTTAATTGTACACTTGTGTGAATCAGCGAGTTTTGATCCCTGTTTGTAACTAATTAATATTAAAGGCGATGGCTTATTAGACGATTCTCGACTTGTCGAAAATTCAAACAAAGTTTATGAGGCGTTGTGATGAGAGCGTTGGCGGTGCGTAGGTGTCGCTCTTAACCAAAGTCTTATGGCACTTTCAAATTGCCTTCAACAATTATGGCTAATGATTGCTGTTGTTTGATAGAATATTACGAAACGTGTTGTTTATTTGGAAATAACTGAAAGCGATTGATCTGGCAGTACAAATGTTTGGCTTTCTGCCAATATCATTCTGAGAATATCTTCATATGGAGCATCTACATGGATGGCACAGAATGTATTTTAGTGTTACAGTTATTGTGATGTGTGTTTATAATTTGTGTTTGTTATGGCACCGACGACTACGTGCGAGCCTTACTCGCTAAAACAAGAAAATATTATACCATTCTGACGATTTTTCATTTGTCTGACGCTAAGAAACATAAAAACTGTCCGCTCAGTTTTATTTGAGAACGAGTAACGGGTAGTGAAGCGTCTCGACTGAAAATGAAATTACATCAGACTTCAGCACAAAGATAAAACGGTTATCCCAGCAAATCACAGTTGAAAACGTAGAACATTGCTCATTTGCTAAGCGGAGCTTGAAGTGCAAGTTTTTCACGTTTTCCTTTATAAATTAACTAGCTTCCGCCCGCAGCTTCACCCGCTTCAAGTTCGATTATATCGCCTTTCCAAGAGAATTCTTCAAAAATCCGGGATAAAAACTATCCTATGTTCTTTCTCAAGGTCAACTATATCTTTGTACCAAATTTTATTAAAATCAGTTCAGTGGTTTAGACGTGAAAGCGTAACAGACAGACAGACAGTTACTTTCGCACTTATAATATTACTAGCTTTTGCCCGCGACTTCGTTCGCGTGGAATAGTGATTTTTGGTTTGACCAATAGATGGCGCTATATCGCTCCTCCCACCGAATAATATCGTAATGTGATATAGCGATGCTTTTCGTTTTATTGCATATTCGTCATGTACATACTCTTTTACACCTTGTAAATTTTTGTCACATTTTTCCTATAAGTATATTACAAACTAGATTTTTTATAATAACCATAGCATTATTATTCTGTTACAGATTTATTGTGCTTATTTACGTGAATAACATCACTAGTAGTGATTACTACTATGCGCTGCAAATAAGATTTTCAATATGTTACAATGACGATATTATTCGAGCAAGAACAAACAGACAGCGTGCACAATAATAGTATACTACAATGGTATTCATTAAACAAAGACAACCATAATAATATCCAGCAGTGGACTGCGATAGGCTGATGATGATGATGAATAATATCGTAATGTTGTTTTGCGAAATAATGTTTTTCTAGCGTTTCCAGTAAAATTTATTTTCGTAAATAACTTCGTTCTAATAAAATAAACAGTAAATAAATTTGTTTAGAATGATTCTATAAATAAATAGCTTTTATTTGATATATAAATCATTCTCTTAGGTTGCACATTTTTTCCAATAATCGTAAAAAAACACTGCTTTATTTTTCCTGTAAAATTTGAATTTATTGATAACGATGTTATTCGGTGGGAGGAGCGATATGTCCGAAATAAATTTTATTTTTATTTTTATATTTTTTTGTAATAAAAACTATCCTATGTTCTTTCTCAAGTTCCAAACTATATCTGTACCAAATTTCACACAAATCGGTTCAGTAGTATAGGCGTGAAGAAAAGACAGACAGACAGACAGAAAGACAGACAGACAGACAGAAAGACAGACAGAGTTACTTTCACATTTATAATATTAGTTAGGATTATAGTAGGGATGTAGTGCATTCGTAGAGTAGCGAGGAATGGGTCTTTTATGATGTGGCCGTTTAAAGCCGAGTTGGTGTTTGTGCAGCCGAGATATTTTCTCACGAAGCGGGAACCTTCTTTGATAGTTGTGCATTCTGGCTATGCAAGTGTAATTGCTAGGTGCGAGCGCGCTCGACTTTTACCATGAGTTTGAATCTCGAACGTCTCGAGTGAGTGAAATGAGGCCTATTTGTTACCATTGTGTCGTTTATTCTGGGAAATAGATTATGCCAGCTTGATACTATAAAATAAGGAATGAGCTTTTTCTTTTTCGTAGAGTAGATTTGTAGGTACAAATGAAACCTTAGGGATATTTGTGTTAACATAAAGATTTGATATTGTACCTATTACCTATTTTGAATTTTATCTTAAAAGACCGTGTTCTTACAGGCAATCTCGGCAAAGGAACGTAGCCCTACCAAAAGTAGGGGTTAAAACTCTTCAGACTGTACCTTCCTCAGCAGCCGAAGCAAAACAAGTGAATAACTTCATATTTAAGTGTCAGAAGTTTCTTACACCATGAAACGTAAATATCTATTATGAGGGAACGAGCCAACTTAGTAAATAAAAGGAATTGTTATCAAGTATATCTTGAAAGACGGAACAGGGTTACGGAATATTTTATTTGGGCGTAATATTCGAATATACAGAAGTTAAAAGATTCTTTTTTAAATTGGAACACAAATCAGCAAATAGTTTTTGAGTGGAATAAAGGATTGTCAATTTAAGTCAGGTATGCTGAATATAATACCTAGGTACTATTGCAATCGGATTTCACTCATAAGTACCTACTTCCCACTAAACAATAGCTAAGCTAGTTAAAACCACTTCAAAAATAGCTGAGCACCATATTTTTAAGAGCGTGTACGCTCGCTGCGCGATGTCAACTTTAGGTAATTCAACGCAAAAAATCACGCAGACTAGCGTCGCGGCCACTCGCGGCTGTGTGCGTGCCTATCATACTTCACGTATAGTCACACAAACCATTTTGATCCTTTCGAGTGAAATTGGTAGAACAAAAAATATATTATTTAGTAAATAGTTAATAGCGAGAAAATAGTGTAAGTCTATGGATGACTAAAATATGAAAACATGAAAATAAGTCGTTAATACTTACACTCTTTAGCAAAAAAATCGGGCACCTATGAAAACCTTGGTTTTGAGGACTTTCTGTATATTACATACAATTTTCAACAGTACTAAATAGTCGACTGATGATTAATGGCAATGTTAAGAGTTTCTGTATTTTAACCGATTTCAAAAAAAAGGAGGAGGTTTCAATTAGATTGTTTTGTGATTGTTCACAATTTGATTGTTCTCGATTTCTCAAAGATGCCTGGACCGATTTGAAAAATTGATTGTTTATATGAATGGTCCAGTCCATCCCGACCGAAAAATGGTGGTCAAATAACAACAATTGCCGGAAAGCTAAATAATGGTGAAGAGCTTGCGTTTACCATTGCAAATAAAGTTTTAAGTCATCGTTCCTATATGCTTCAAAAGTTATTCGGGATCAAAAGTCAAAATTTGGGTTCATCCAAAATGAACATATAAATAAAATTATAGCTCGATTGGTAACATACATCTGCAATAAGTGATTTCTAGCCTAAGGAGTCCGCCATATTGGATTAAGACTCGTGACACATTTTTTTTTCGAGTTATTCATAGCAAGCCCTTTCATCTGATACCCATATCGTAGGAATGCATTAAAAACATTTTTTTCTCCATCTTGGGTATACAGCCATATTGGATATAGAATCATACATTGTCATTAAAACTGAACGTTCAAACAAAATTTCAACTCAATCGATAAAAAAAATATGCTTCAAAATTGAGCTTTAAATAAAATAGTAATGTATCAAGATTTGTTGGTCGCGCTTGAAATGTACTCTATTCTCGGTATCCACGGCAGAGGTTATTCACCCTACGCGATGTAACGGAGCGACACGTCCTCTCTCTGTGAAGCCTTGCGGCGGTCTGGTTTGAGTTGACTCGCGTGCAGCGTTTTATAGTAGTTTTTAAATAATTTATAAAAAAATTAAAACGAGAGATTAAATTATAATATAAAGTTTATGTTTTAAAGGAAGAGTTATATTACTATAGTAAATAATTGTTATATTAAATTAAGTAAGATAGGTAGGTAAAAAAAGCATTTGAAATTCACAATTTTTCACACTGTTAAAATATTTTTTTCTGAAAGATAGAGACCTAAATCAAAAACCGGCCAAGTGCGAGTCGGACTCGTGCACGAAGGGTTCCGTAAATTACAGTTAAATCAACCTATCTCAAAAACTATAAGAGATACTTTGATCAAACCAAAAATCGTTGAAAGAGTTAATTAGCATGCATCACCTCTATTTTTTTTAGAATTTTATACCCCGTAGTTATAAAAATAGAGGGGGGGGGACATACTTTTTACGACTTTGAGAGCTGATATCTCAAAAACCGTTCACTTTAAGAAAAATGTTTTTTAGAAAACTTTATATCATTTTAAAAGACCTTTCCATTGATACCCCACACGGGTATGTACATCGAAAAAAAAAATTTCATCCCTCAGTTACATGTATGGGGGGCCCCACCCCCAATTCTTTTTTTTACTATTTAGTGTCATATTTTTGTAGCGGTTCATACAACACATATTCCCATCAAATTTCATCACTGTAGTACTTATAGTTTCCGAGTAAATCGGCTGTGACAGACGGACAGACGGACAGACGGACAGACGGACATGACGAAACTATAAGGGTTCCGTTTTTGCCATTTTGGCTACGGAACCCTAAAAATGTTTTCAATTAACTATAGGCATGGGGATTTCGTGTATGAGTAAAAAAATAAATATGATATGATTTGCCACTGTTTTCACATGAATTTAAGCTTCGAAATAGACGCTGAACGGGAATTTTATAAAACATCTGTTACGTTCTATGGGTTTTAAGTATTTAAACTACACAAATTGAAATTTATGTTCAATTAACTATATAGACGGTGAAATTACCTTGCGATATTAAAAATTAACATAGTTATAGGATAAGTAGTTAATGAGAAATAGTGGTTTGAAAAGTACCATTTTAGGCCAAATGGCGCGCGGTTGACATACACGCTCTTAAACTTAATAAGACTTTCCGAGGAACCTATTACGTGTATGTTATTCGAAGTAACTCCGATCCAAGTGCCCGACAGCCGTGTGAACCTACAAATGAAATTGTTCCATTAATTGAAACTTAAAGGTGAGGTCAGTGAGGTCGGCCCACGATACCCAGTTGCTGACAAATTCCTACCAGCCGACATTCTACGGATACTTCCAGCTTTTAATTGCTAACTTAATTGCTTCAGCGAAAATTGTTCTAGAACAAGTAATTTTAGCACGGATAATATAAAAAGCGTATTTATATTTCCCGTTAACGATGTTTAATTAGACGGAATGTAATGAGACGGTGTAATTTTAAACAAATTAAAGTGTACTTACTTTTTGGATTAATTGTAGGTAATTGTTTGCAGTTGTTTCGGGGTCGTAAAATTGAGAAATAAAGTGGAACATAAAGTATGTACAATTCAGTATCAAATTATTGAGTGTAAAATAAGTAAAATTATGTTTTACACCTGTGTATTTTTATTTTTTTACCGAATGTAGACATGAGTAATTGAAACTACTAAACATAAAAAAAAAAATTAACTGCTTATTCACTAGGTATGTTACTAATTTCGTTAACTAATGATCAAATATAAGTTTGGACTATAGGTACTTATATAACTACTATACCAAGTTTCATTGGAAACAAAATAGCCGCAGGCATAAGCTGGATCATCATCATCAGCGATAGGACGTCCACTGCTGAACATAGGCCTCCCCCTTAGATCTCCACAGATACCTGTTGGAGGCGACTTGCATCCAGCTGGATGTAATAAAACAATACCAAAATGCAGAAGTATTATCATAAAGTATCGTCGTAGCCAACAATTCATAACGGTATCGATACCCACTTATTATTCAAACGGAACAATAACCGAACACCTACACGCGAAATACAAGAAAATAACTTCATTACACTGCAGTATTGAGAAACACAGATGAGTATAATCACAGAAGTCCAAAACAGAATTAAATTTCTTGTTTTTTTTTGTCCATATACTCTGTATTTCAACCAGTTTACTTCAACCATTAACATAATTCATGAATCAACAAATCATGAATCATGAATTAACATAGTCAACGCTTTAATTAATTTAATTTATTTTTAAAAAAGCTGCCTAATTTACTTTCATCACTTACTGAACACTCTTTTACATTCATTCTCCATGTCTCTGATTGACGTCGGGCGGGGCGTCAGTAGCACGATGCACGTCGGACTTACATCGTGTAATCAACGACTTCGCACCACTCTGATGTATCGCTGTCTTAACTGATCTCGAATCTTCGAATAAAATTAAAGCCTTTTTTTACGTGGGAGAGAATTACACGCTTTTTTAGCTTTATTAAGTTGGTTTTTGTGTGGGTAATTACGAATGTTTAGGGTTAAATCTATGTATGCAAACAAATACTTAGTATAATAATCTAGGATATGACAGTTGAAGTTGGCCAATGGAGTATTTAAATAGACTACGAATCAAAACTATAAAAACCATCATTTGCACCGAGTTTTATGACCGCATAACTTTATCATAAATAAGCGTGTTAAATATAAACCGATTTGCACATTTCTCACTATAAAAGGTCTAATTGACAGCTACACGTTTAAAAATACCCAAAGGAGCTGCATAAAGACTTTTCTAAACCGCTTTTATGGCTGAGTCTTTGCCGATATGAAATCTAAAAAGATCTAGGTGTATCGTCAATGCAAATACGTCAAAGAAAACTTTATTCGCTTGCTTCTGCGAGTAGTAACGAGGCAACAAGGCTGTTACCAGAGGCGTCGGTGCTTGCCGTAAATTGTGAACTATTGCGATTTATCTAGATTGAAATCTTTAGCGCAAACTTCGCTGCTTGGATATATTCGGTCTTTTTAGTCGATGTCAATGTACGTGTAATGGGAAAATGTGTCTGTATGAGTTTTTTGGTGAGAATTCTTTTAGGTTTATTACGTAATTTGGTGTAGGACAAAACTTCCATTTTTTTACTAAATGGTTAGGTTTAATAGGTTAAATGTCTGTCAATTGCTATTCATTCTTAGTAGTTTTGTTGAATATAGTTATGTTCAGTTTTTGGATACAAAAAGCAGGGTACAAGACGAATACATAGTATCAGTATTCCCAAGCTAAAATTATAGCTATGCTAAGATATACATTCTAATTCAACACAAACATCCTCTCAAGGAATAATTCTCATCGTCCTCCGCTTCCATCTGAACCTTGTCTCCACAAGCCGGGCTGCTGAGCAATCCGCCGCAAGCCTCAACTTCTCCGACACAGTTCAGACGTTCTCGACTAAGCGTTTTATCGTTACGTCGCAGATCTGCGCTTGCAACGCGCTTATTGTTCATTTGTATTGCAGCTTTCTTGGCTAATTGAAAGGGATATTTATATTTATGTTTCATAGTCGCATATTTATAATATATATATAAAAATGAATCCCTATATCCCTTGGTCACACCATCACGCGTGAAAACGCTGGATATAATCGGTCCAGATCAAAATTAGACCGGAGGTAGCATAGACCCAGGAGAAGGACATAGGATAGTTTTTGTCACCATTCGGCTACGGGAAGCAGTTATTTCGGGATGCAACTGAAACCGCGGGCGGAAGCTATTAACACAATATTAACGAATTATTGTTGAATCTATAATTAGTTAGTACTGTCTAAACGAAAGCTATGAACCAATTATAAATAGAACAAATCAATATTGAAATCGAATTAAACAATTTCGCTATAAAATTCCATTCTATCATGAAATTTCACTCCAAATTGACAACTCTCAGTTAATAATATTCCATAAATAGCCCAAGGCCAACTGTGATTGAAAAGGTGATGCTCATTTTACATCGGTTCCGATAAATGCTCTTGACAACGCTCTCGATTCAATTAATATTAAATAACGAGTAAATTGGGAAATACCCTTTTAATTCCATTTCATGGTTTCCAAGAACCTTCCCTTTGGGAGATGATGTGGAAAAAACGGGAAATTATTGAAGAAAGTGTTTTTTGTTTAATACTAAGCACGATCCAATATCAGTAGGTAGGTACTGTTTATATATAATGTTTATACTGTGCGGTTTTTGGGTGGACCTTGATAATGTACCAAAAATCGTATTAAGTTAGTATTATTTCTTCCTAAAGACTCATCTATTTACAGAACGGCAACCAAACGAATAGCTAGGTCTTTCCATAAGCTCTTCATTCCCTCAATACAGCCAACTACAAACGGGAGCAAATTATTATTTTGAATTCCACTTTCCACAAATCCTATTCCCGGAATTAAGTCCACCAAAAATCCGTGGCAAAGTTTCGGACGGTCTAGAGCAGTTTTGACCCGGTTCGCCTAATCCTGACCGCAACGTTTGGTCTAAAATTTAGCGTTTCACCGCAAGATCTTGGCACTTTGTTTTAACCACGTTACTCTGGTCGCCATGTTTGTTTGTTTGTGGCCAACAAATTGTTGTTATGAGATGTGTCGTGTTTTCGTTTGAGGTGAGACCGTTGGTTTGGGAAAATTTTGCTCGTTCAAAAGGTTTTTGTTTTTGAGTTGTGGTGTTATACTTAATCTCATTTTCTCGTTTTGGTTTTTGGTGAGGAAATGTTTGATTTGTTTTACTTTTTGCGGGCAATAGATGAGTCCTTAGAACGCGCTACATGGCGTTCTGCAGTTACTACCCCTTAGAGGAGAAGTCTATCAGAATCGAGTAAATACAGAGGTGCACATATAATCCTAAAAGCATTTATAACCCAGCTGAAATTGAAAGTGCTTGTAAAGGCCTAAATGAAATAAATGATTTGACTTTGACTTTGACAATATTTCCATACACAGTGGCTTTCATCATCTACAAAAACCATATTCATACAAAACCAACATCGAAATTCAAATGCTATTCACGCTGCTACAAATATACAGGTCGAAGCCTTTGACCATCAGTTCAATTCGGCCTATTTCTCTAGGTCAGTACCTACTTATAATGCATGACCAAAGTGCTATCAGAATACATATCGCCCGAAACCAATTTGTATGACGATCTCCGTATCGACCATTGCAGCTTCTACAATCTACGTTGTTACATTGTAAGATGTAATTTGATTTCGATGTTATGTTCGTTTTCGTAGTTCGATATTGTAATATAGTATAGTTGGTTAGCTGAAGTCAGTTTGCGTACTTCCTGCTCGTAATATCAGCTCAAACATAATTCGTTTCTTCCTTTATGGATGCCTAAGTGAAGTGCAATCATTTGAAACAAGTCTATAAAATTCTTCTTTTGAACTAAACTATCTCGGAAAACGCAAACACATTGACAAAGTAAACTAAAAAGATTTATGTTAAAACAATCAAATCAATGTGTACTACAAAGAGCGAACGATAAACACAAACTATTGGAAGAGATAAATTTCCCTCGCGCACCTAAGGATTTTCATTACATTTGAAGTCACTTGACCGACTTCTACACAAAGGAACTTAACTTTTTATCTCTTAAAGCGAGGCATTTATAGCGGTCAGCAAAAAGGTCTATAGATCAAAGGAGTACTATAAAATATATTGTTGAAAGTACGGGTGTTTAAGATCCCTTGTTTTATTTGAAGATGAACGGGCGAGATAACGCTGTTGTCTGGTAAACATCTTGGCGTAGTAAAAACGTTAATTGTTGCTTACTCTTGATTGCGGTTCCGGCTTGATATGAAAGTTTGATTGATGGTCTAGATTTGGGTAGTTTTATTTTGTTTCTTAATGGTCTAATAATTACTAAAGTTTGTAGCACTGTGTGAATTTCTTTCTAATCTTGTTATTACATTTTTGGACGTTATGGCGCTTCACACTAGCGGATTTTCCGCGCGGCCACGGCTGGTTGATTCCGGTGCTGTCGCGCATACCTGTGACAACCAATTGACTACTTCAAAGGGTACCACCAACAACCGTGCGACAGCAGTTTTTCAGCGTGAAATGTATTACACGTGGAAAATTAGACACCCAAGCATATAGGTATGCACGATAAAACCCTCAAATATGAGGTGAAAAGAGCAAAAGCAATTTTTCAGTATAAGATAACAAATGAAAATTGTTCAAAATGCATTCCTGAAATGAACAAAAGTATGAACGATGTAGGTAATGTCTCCGCGGTGACATTACTCATCTAAAATTAGACACCAGTCGGCATTTATCATTCACAAACGACTAAACGATCCATTTCCTTAGAGGATGACTCTTGCAAGTCTTTGTTACTCTTACCGAGGAAATGATAATTTAGTTCATCATTTAACTAGTGCGTGCGCTAACATATTCTATCTTCTGTTTACTTCTTGATTGTCTTTTAGTGGTATGTTTGTAAGCTGCTTTATGGATGTTATATACGAAAGGTGTGTTGTAACTAGCATTTTCACCTGCGTCTTTTCAGTACATTCGGATAAAAAGCTTTCAGAATCCCTCCATCTCCCATCTCAATGCCTTTTATTGTTATTATTTCGGCCGATTAACAAAAAAAGTGTGTTACAAACTAAATCATATTCATGTTTACAAATATTAACTTTTAATTTATGCAGTAAATATTTTTGTCGAAACTATAATAATTTAATATGAATTATCAGATAAGCAGTAAAATGGCGTCAATAATTTTGATGAAAATTCCGATAAGCCATTTATCGTCATGCATTATCAATTAGTACCTATTATAATTATTAAATTATACAAAGAATAGCCAATCCAGTACATAAATGAACAAATAAGTTCGTATATAAAATAGTAGCAAATTGAAATATCATTGTTTTTCACGCTTACTTAGCGCCGATCCAATCAAATGAACCACTGATCCGGGTTATTATACATCGGACATAAATAACTTTATTTACTGGGAGTATTTATTTTCGAAATTCGGTCAATATTGGACCGAAATAGTGATTTGGGTAAGAATAACTTGAAGCTCTGATAAAAAACCTTTAATCTTCCGTGATAAATAACTTATTTTAACACTTTTTGTTACTCTATCTTATACTTAAAGAGTCATTAAAATTAGTGCTCCCAAGATTAGAGCGTTCAAAGAAATATAGATATTTAATTTCCTTTTTATACCTATCCTTATGCAGTTGTAATGTTAACCCTGTGTAAGTTGTCATTCGAGTTAGGGTTAAAATAAAGTTGATGCCACAAATTATAACTAACAGGCTAACTAATAATCCCTAAACTGACAGTCGAGACATAAAAAATCTAGAACTATTTGTCTATGTCTATTTTCACATACTCTAATCAGAATCATATTTTGTACCTATGATATATTAACTGTCGGGTTTTTCCATTAAAATACGGTTTTATTTTCTAAACTTACTAAAATAGTGCCTCAGGGACAAAGGTCCAATTACTCACAATTGTTATAATATTAGAGTGTCACAAAATACCTTAAGCCCATTTGTCATGGTCCTTCAAATAGTGTGCTCACCCCTTTATTCAGACATTTAATACTTACATTTAAACCAATGAGCGGGATTAGTGAGGACTTGGTTTCTAATGTGGTAGTCATAGAGTATGCAGGCGCTTGGTAGTGACATACAAGGGTTAGAATTATGCCTACTTCCAAGCATCATTCGTAAGGATGGTTTTGCTGTTTTTCACAGCAAAAATTTGTCTCCATATTTTGTTTCATTAACCTTTTATGTGTCTTTTATAATATTTTTGAATTGTAAGCATATCTTATAAAACAAAAACTCGAACATCTGCAAAATTGAAATACTCAAGAAGATGAAACTGAGATAAACCATGGGGCGATGGGTATGTGGTATTTAAGGAAATAATTTATAAAACCTAATTTCAGATCAGCATAATTTTAAATTGATTTTAAATAATACGCAATAAAATAAAGACAGTCTCATCTGCAAACAAACACATTTACTCCATACTCTAAGTACATTATCGAGCATCTTCACGCAGTCGCAGTCGTAATCCTTTTACCGCCGTTGCGAAAATTTTCACACATGTCATTCTCTATCCTATCACGAGCTCCTAAGGTTGAAATTTAAATAACACACGACATTTGCAAGGTCCTGTAGGACGCAGATGTGCAAGCAAGTGTCTGCCTTGATTACACCAACGGAATACGAATCTAATTTGTGTGCAGTACTATTGGTATCGGATCAGCTGGGCTTGTCACAAGATAATGGATTTAAGAACGTACACTGAATACTTAAATAACGGTACAGTTTTGTTTTGTGGGGATTTTGACGTGGATGGGAATTTGATTATGTGCAAGTAAGGGTTGTTTCGACTTGTCTCTCTAGTACGTGTCCTGGTATATTGGATTTCTAAGGGACAAGTCCTTGCAGATTTAATTTTGGTGCATGGTTAATTTTGCTGTAGATTTCAATGTTCCAGGGTTTATAATTTAAGCATATTTTGGTATAATAAAACGCCCATAATTAACATGAATACCTAGTAATTTCAATATTCAATATTATTCCTAGCTATAAAATGATTTTGAAAGCAATTAAGCATAGGTATATTATAATAAGTAACATTCTGTATTGTAGGTAAGTAAATCTTACTCTTTGCAAAAAATATTTAAAACAATACAAAAAGTACAAGTCAATATTCTTAAATTGTTATGGTAATAAGTAAATATTTTATTATTATGTCCAAAGTTCTAATAACTATTTATTACAGAACTTAATGAATTAATTTATACTTTATACGCACAATTAATTTTGACTGCCTGAGACTAATATCCCTAAAAGATATTAAATATAGTTCTTTTACGATTGTTTTAAAGCGAAATAAATGTTGATGGATCTGCCTCAATGTATTAATATAATAAATATTGCTAAAGTTCATTTAATGTAACTTAATCGTCGAAATATATTAATGCATTAAGTTCTTTAGTATTGCAGTCAAATATTTAATAATTCATCTCGATAAAGTGAGTGGCTTATAGCCAAAATACATTATAGGCTTTTGATATTTGTTTATTTACGTAATATTTTGAAGGCAAATATGTATTTTATTTTTGTTTATACATAATTTTATTTAATACAACGATATAAACCCGGCCGTGGAGATCGAGAATCAAGGTGAGAACCAGATGACAATAATTCATTATTAGGTATTGTTATAATAATTAACCCTTTTTTTTTACTATAATATTTAAATAATAACCGTCTTACCACAAAAACATTTATACGTCAGTTTAAGACTTGTCTAAAAAAATGTCAAATTATGACGTTGACATATGGTTCATTTTGCAGCCACAATTTTTTTAGACAAGTGTAAAACAGGTGGTTAAGTTTTTGTAGTAAGGCCATTTGTCTCTGTTATTTGAAACAACATTAGACTAAAACGTTCTACATACATCATCACTTGGCTAGCCTTCTCCCGACTATGTTGGAGTCGACTTCCAGCCTAACCGATTGAAGCTGAGTGAGTACCAGTGTTTTACAAAGTGCGACTGCCTATCTAAACGTTTTACATACAAATGCCATTAAAATTGTATATGGCATAGCAAATATAAGTAATTGTATTAATAGACTGCGTTAAGTAAATTGGTCCATAATTCGTACGGTTTCGGGTATTATGCAAATCGCCTTGAACTAATTCAATCTTTTGTTAGCTCGTAATAATTAAAGTCGTTTGGATTTATATGCTCGTAAACCGTATGCTTATGTTCGCATACATTTGTTAGAGCATCGTGTTTGTTTGTACCACGGAGTAAGGAAAGATGAGCGGAGATGCGATAAGGCAGGTAGGTCAAGCGCCTTTTTCTAGGTGAATTACGATACGTCCGGCAGGGGTGATCAAAACGATCAATTACGAGAGAACAAACGAAGCTAGATGAGACTGACGAACTAACTGTTTAGGTTCTTTGACACATCTGTCAAAGATTTTCGGTTTTACAAAAAATGGGCGGGTTCTAAAAAAAGCGTATAAAGGCGGAGACAGTAACGTTTGTCGTCCCCCGAACTCACGCATTTTGTCGACGCGTTTTTTTAGGAGATTTTCTGTTATGACATGACACCTCTGCTCATCATTTTGTTCTGCGTGGTTTGCACCGTTTTATTGTTTTACCTGCAATCGTAATGTTTCTTTATCCTTTTAAATTGATCGGTATTTTTTGTTTGTTTTTCATGCGGATTTTCTCTGAACGTGTGTTGTTCGGTTCGAAGCTGTGATACTTTTATTAACGTGTTCTGTTGTTTGTTGTTTTGATTCTTTGGTTGTTTGTTTGTTTGCACTGTGTTTCAACTACGAGAGGATTTTAGAATGCGTTATTACTTATTTTTTATGGTATTATTGAGTTAGAGATCTTAGACTAATTGCCTATTTTTTTCGTCATTGAAGTAAGTTTATTTTAGCAGGACAAAAGGATCATGCTTATTAGTTTAGGTGTCATAGTTTGCAGGCATACCCTTTCGAGCTCATGATATAATTTAATATAGATTTTTGTATCTTCTAAACAAACATCAAGTATGATAACGATATTTAGTTAGAGCTGGGAACCTCAGATACTGTGTGACATTGCTATGAGAAGATTTTACACCAAGAAAATAAACGACCCCAACACACAATTCATTATAACATAAACTTCTTTGTTCGTGAACATGGTGTGGTCACACACACATACCTAAAATATTTAATTACAAGACAGCTGCTTCTTGCCTCAATCATCACGCATGCATGCATGTCATGCCTCAGTTCTACATAGTCTACGCGCACACTGCAGATTAAACAGTTTATTTATAAGAAAACATTTTATTCTTTGAAAATCATGAATTCAACCAAATGTTTCAGTCGGTCTTATACTGGAAAATACCTTGTTACGTGTGTACTTTTTTACATTACCTGTGTCTGTGCATATGCTTCGGCTAGGTGGACATCATCATCATCATCACTTCCATTCATCTTCATAGTGATTTATGAGCTCAAACCAACTATCGGCCGACTAAAAGTTTGAGTGTGCGCGCATTCTTAATGTAATAACGTAACCAGTTTGACAAGATCCTTATCAATGGTCACTTGATTATGTGCGAAGGACTGGTGTCTTCTTGATATATTGCTTCGTTTTTTGTTGCTAATTATGTGTTGTATGTAATTTATTAAATGAAGGAATTATTAGCACGGTAGCACTGTTATCTATGAAGGAATCCTCTGATTAGAGAGATGTATCTACATTTAACTAAAAACCACGTCTTTCAAAGAGTTAGTTTAAAGCGTGTTTACGAGCTTCGTTTCAGAGGCCCTGATTTTGGGTTTGGAATTTCGAAATTCGGGAAATTCGGTACTTAATTTCTGTTAAAATAATTCAAGTAGATACCTGCAGAATTTGATGTGTCTTATGATTCTACCTGATGACCCTCATTGCTAGTGAGGTACACATTGTGTAAGTTGAATGACATGCCTTTAAATTAGTGCATTAAACAAGCGATAATTTATGTTTTTTTTTTTACTTTTGTCATTCGCACCAGTGTTGAAAGCTAGACTCTTATTTTAAAAACATCTTAAGCATTCGACCTCTTTAGTCTTTATTCACCTTTAAAGTTTTTAAAACATTTTACTTAAGTAAGTCATAAAAACCTTCTTTACCTAAAAACTCTTTTGTAATAATACTCATTTTGTATTATTTAAGTTTCTTAAGATATATTTTAAGGTCCCTGTAAAGGGTGTTATTATTATAAGCAAAGATGTAGTAGACCCTTGTAAAACATTAAAGTATATGGAGATAAAGTTTTACAACGATATAGAATTTAGGAAGATTAAGTAGACCTCTCCTGGGAATGAATGGAGACCAGATTCCAAGTTATATAATTAAATGGTATTTTTTTTACTATACTTGCAGACTACTGTTAATCCTCTTAGTAAACAGGCCTGTATCAGGAGTGGGTTCAATTCAACAGTGCAATGAGATTTGATTGTGTTAGACTCGCGAACTGTAGATGTTCGGACCGATGGGATGCCTTAACCAGAGCTTAATGCTTAGAAATCACTTCTACGACCTCTAGAGAGAAACACAAGTAACTAAGTCACAATAAAAACTAAAGTTATTAATCTCTTTTATTGACCCTAACCCTCTATGTTCTCAGCTGGGGTCCAATAAAGTTACTGTATGTAAAACGAGAAGTCTAATCTGGAATCGAGTGTGTTTTGTTTCGCGCAACAAAGTTAAGCCCAGTTAGGGGTTTTGTTGTTCAAATCTGCGGGTGGTGATGTTGCTATTGAATCATGGTAGTTTAGCTTTTGATTTTGCAAGGTTACGCTATTTTTGTGTTGGTTATTTGAAGTTAGAATTTTAGGAACTAGAAAGTAATAGCTGGCGGTTTTAGATCTTAATGTAAGTTACGGAAAACATTGCTAACTTAGTAACATAATTGTAAAGTGGGCTGTAGCTTATTGTAATAGTTTCGGCAGTTAAACAAGTAGAAAAATTCTACCATAATGTGCCTACTGACAATACTTGAAAGATAAAACACATTGACATTCATTTGTTTCTATGAGCGAGAATATATATAGGTACTAAGTTATTTCTTTATTAATATTATACTAGTTACATTCTCATACTATGTTAGAACATCTTACACAAATTGTAGCTACTAAATGCTTATTTAATTAATTCATTGTGCAAATCATCCGGCACCGTAATTACGAGTAAGACAACAATAACACAGGCATTATTAATGAAGTAATATTACGTGGTGCCATTAATATTTAGATAGGAACTAAGCTCAGTTAAGTGAAATGTACTGTCGTCTTGTGAAACTGATGTGTTGATGTACCTACATTGTATCACTGGCTGTTCTGAGGGAATGTCTTTGCATAGCAGGATAAAACGCGCGATGTCAAAAATACATAAAATACTACAAAAAAATACTTAATATTTACGGATATTATTCATGAGAAAGTGAATTTATTTGTTACAGTTTCTCATTTAAATAGCTTAACTGATCGAGAAAAAAATTGACGTGAAGAGAGAGAATGAGGTGTGAAAGGATGCTCTTTATCCAAGCGCGGGATTTATGTTCTTCGGGTAGCGGGCAAAGTCAAGGGCGAAATCTAGTAGTTCATATTGTATACCTATTGAGTTAATGCATTACATCATTTTAAGATTCATACGCTATTTACGTGTCTCTTCAAAATTGATTTATTTGTTCTAATGTGAGACCATTGAGAATCTGAATTATGTTTGCGTATTGTCTGATTTACAAACCAAAGCCTTGAGCTTAGCGTTTAAGATTGATGAGTGGTTCTGAAGACAATGCAAAGACTAATATGCTTAGTAGTTTGGTTTCAGTTGACAATCGTTATAATATGTACCTATGATATATAGAACCATGTGTTTAATGAATACCAAGAACGACACCATTCAAGGGTACATTGAGTTGTCTGGATTATAACAATTTAAGCCTAGCAAGAGCATTATGAGATAGTAAGCCAAATAAGACGAAGTTGAGTGGTAGCAAGGGCTTAGAAGCCCTTGAAATTAAACCTCAATTTCTGGGTGGCATTGGGATTGCCCTTTAACGAAAAACATGTACGAATGTAAACGTGATTAAGAAATGTCAAGTTCATACTAAGAGCCCTGCCTCACTAGGACGCCAATGGCGACGTCGCCGGCTACGTATCCAAGCAGTTAGTATTGAAATGTATGGAACCTAACCCACTTGGAGACGGTTTGGCAACGTCGCCAAATCGGAAGCGTGGCCACGATCTAGAGGTACATTTCACTACGTGGCTTCTGGCTACTCTGGCAGCTTGGCGACGTTGGCGCGGTTGCCACTATAATGGACGCGGTAAAGTGCACCTCCCTCACTCAGTCGCCAGTGTGGTCGCCAGTCAGCGTGCAATTTCTTCAGCGACGACGTAAACAATTGACTGCCAAGACGCCATGGCCACTCGAATTGGCGACCTTTAGATGCCAAAAGTAGCTAGGCCTGCGCCGCGACGTCGCCATGGCGTCTTAGTGAGGCAGGGCTCTAAAGTTAACAAAGTATTGAGAGCGTGCAGGACGGCAACAGTATTTGGAATTCACTACGGGGTTTGTTTCGATACGCAGTTTATCTATACTAATACAATAAAGAGGGAAGTTTTTTTGGTTCCTTGTAACGTACAATATTACCAGTTTTAAAATCAGAATCCTACCGATTCTGAAATTGATAAATAATTCCGCAGCTTCAACTCCCTTGGCCATACAACTTCAATTGTTTACCCAGCTCGATTGCATTGTAGGTGCGGATCGACCTATTCTAGTCGATTGCACTCGTTCTCAATGCAATGAAACTCGCTGAGGGAACTGCATTGCTTCCTATTTGTAGAATTGCCGTCCACTTATACTGTTTGTTGGCGCGTTAACGTTGGCGGCATCTTGTGGAGTGTCGATGTTTCTGTGTCAGGTTTTTAGGTGTGAGAGATTAATAAGTGTGTTATGTTTACTATTGTATACTATCGTATTCTATGTATTAGGTCGTGTAATATTCTTTAGCATATTAATTCTTCACAGTACCTAATAGCTATATGTAGAAGGGTAGGCATATGATGTAAGATTGTCATAGGATTGTATTTTTTGTTGAGCGCAGTTTTGGACCTAAATTATGATTGGTACCGTAGAGTATTACTTGTCAGAAAACCCTAACCTAGCTCTAGTTGGTACTGTCAGGCTACGACATACAATTATGACTATTTCATGAGCTTTTAAAGAAGACCCGAACAATATACAATCGTACTTATGTACCTAAGAGCAGGGTATTTGGCTCTTAGGTACATCCTAAAAATCCTTAAAACATCAAAAATAAGAAAAATTAGATCAAACTATATGCATACCAAATAGCAATATTTTAGTAGACTAGCCTTCAATTAGCCGTCTTTTGAACAACTTAATATGATATTACAGCCTTGACTCAGACCGATGTTAAAGCCTACGGGCGGGCTCAGAAGTGTGGAGGCAGTTGGCTTCTTATTTCTACTACGTACCTTTAAACTAAAATATTATATTTAAACGCTTAATCAAAAATGTAATAAGATAAGCAAATAATTAAATGAATATGATCACATGTGGGGTTTGCTAGACTATGTAGATATTTAGTCTAACACACACGCTTATGCTGCTGCGAGTGATTTATAATATTCTAGTGGGCATCGAGAGAGTCAAGGCGTATTTTTTTGAAGTTATTATCACGTTGGTATAGGTACATAGATGATTTATGACCATCATAGATAAATTATGAAATTTCATAAACAAAAAGAAATGATAGGTTTAAACACTGCGAACGGAAGCTTTTGCCTTGTATAAAACCTTTCATATATATTATTAACTGGTGAGCCTATAAATATTCAGTGTTAATTAATGTGTACTGTGTCGCTAGCAGGAAAGCGTTCTATCACGCAGACTTATCGCCAGCGGCCATCTTGGAAATAAAACATAAATGAATCTCGCATATCTGGTTCATAAAATGCAACTTGTCTTAAGCAAGCTATACACCCTTCGATTTATTGCTGTCTATATCGAAGCATCGTAAGAAAATCAGATAATTCAAATTGAATAGAAATTGTTAGAAATATCGTTAGCTGTGTGCAGTTCTTAGCAATTTATCTGGCGACTTTAGAATCATAAGTAAAGATTATTTTGATAAGAGCGACACTAGGATTCCTTGTATTGTTGGAGCAATTACGCTTATAGCAACTCTTGGAAATTTCTATACATAAAATGAGCGTTATTCAGTAATCGCTTTTTTGTAACATTGTAGGAGACATGCGCGACAAAGGCCAGTTGCCATATAAGTGATCAGACTAATTGGAAGGTGTATGGTCAGCTTTAGACTGGTCGACCGTCTTATGTTTTTATTGCATATTACCTCTTTTGTAGGATAAGCAGACACGTGAAATGGTAAGTCGTATTAGTGATGGATACGTAATTTTCTCTGGTCAATTTATATGCAAAGCGGGTTTAACGTATTTTTACGCATTTTAATAAACTTGGCTGGGATTTCTTTCCATATTTATTTGCAACAGTAGATATTTAGAGCAACATATATGGACACAGTATTATGTAGTTTTATCTATACTAATCTATACTAATATTATAAAGCTGTAGAGTTTGTTTGTTTGTTTGTTTGTTTGAACGCGCTAATCTCAGGAACTACTGGTCCGATTTGAAAATTTCTTTCGGTGTTAGATAGCCCATTTATCGAGGAAGGCTATAGGCTACTTTTTATCCCAGTACGGGAAGTAGTTCCCGCGGGATGCGGGTGAAACCGCTGGCAGAAGCTAGTGAAAATATAAAGGTTTTGAGTGTAAGGCAAAGAGCAGACATGGAGTCTGAATGTATAGGCGATTCTAATAATGAGTACGAAAAAAAACATTCAAGTAAAGTAATATTAATGAAGCTTGAACATAATAGTACGCATTTCCCGAGCTTCACTGACCTCTATTCTGAAATGGGTTAATTTCTTTGAAAACCTTCACACAATCAATTATAAGAATGTTCTCGTAGTATCCGAGTAAAATAAAAAAGTGTAGCTAATTAGTATATTTTAGTGCACTTTCTTTGTCTTAATTACGCTCTTCTTCGGGCTTTGCATTTAAATAAGGTATAATAGTCAATTAAATTTGTGTGCAATACGGAGTTTGCATGCGAAAAAGTTAATATTGTATTCTAGAGAACTCCCGTTTTCTTCCTCTAACTCTTTATTATTTTACGCTTTGATAATATTATGGAGAAACAGTGGAATTAGGTGAAGGTTTTTTATTCGGTTTAGATAGCATTTTGTGTTGTTTTACTGGCTTCGTCGATGCTGTTTTGTTATGTTGAATTATTATTGTTGTAAGAGGTACTCGTATTTGACGTATTTCAGTTAATAAGCTTATTTTAGAACAGTGGTTCTTAACCTTTTTGTCATGAGGGACCACTTTACCAAAATTTGTCTTGCCGGGGACCACCCCACTGGTTTGCCTAAATTAAGATTTTAATTTAATGAGATTTTTGTGACTGTATTCTCTTTACTAACTTCTAAATTCTTGGTTCAGTACTACTTAAAGCTAAACGCATGTCGTCAGTGGCATGCAACAGATTTCTATGCTTGTTTTTAATAATCCGAAGCGTTAAAAACTCACGGACGAATTTATAGCTTTGACAAGGGGGGTCCACTAGGTAAAAAAACAGTTTTAGCTCCGACTAAATCTTTCACTTACAAACGCAATGTCCAGCGTTTACAAAACGCAAGTACTCTATTCTTTTGTAGGTAAATAAATGTAAAGAAAGACATACACATGCCTATTTACTTAGTTACAAATGCGCGAGCGAAGCGAGCGCGAAATTTTTTTCGGACTCAAATGTATCCCAAACGTACTTAACTTTTTGTTTGTTGACAAATGCAAAAACGAGGGCATATAGTTTCTTAATATGCGAGAAAAACGAGCGGGAAATTTTGATTATTTTTTAAAAGACTCAGTACCAAAATTACGTAAAATGTAGCCCTAACGTATTTAACTTTTTGTTTGTTGACAAATGCAAAAACGAGGGCATATAGTTTCTGCATACGCGAGCGAAGCGAGCGGAAAATTTTAATTAATTTTTAAGACTCTGAACCAAAATTACGTACAATGTAGCCCAAACGTACTTTTACTTCTTGTTTGTTGAAAAATGTAAAAACGAGGGCATTAGTTTCTGAATACGCGAGCGAAGCGAGCGGGAAATTTTAATATTTTTTAAGACTCAGAACCAAAATTACGTAAAAGGGCTACATTTCAAACCTTAATTTTTTTCTGTTGGACAAGTAAGATGGATAGCAACGTCGCGAAGCAAAGCCTCGCGGACCACTTGGAATGCCTCCAGGGACCACCAGTGGTCCGCGGACCACCGGTTAAGAACCACTGTTTTAGAACTTAACGAATTAAAGAACAAAACCGTGGTTTATTTGGACACAAGACTGACCTGACTGACTTAAAGAAAAGCATTATTTGCTTTAATAATTTAATTCTTATACCTACCTTTTTTCCGAATTATTTGTTCTGCAGTCCAATTTACCCCAAGGGAAAATTTATAAAGGACGAAAGCATTAAAATGTTTTCCCAATCAATCTACGGAGTTAACAATAAAATATTTCCGTTACTCCAATCCAGTGTGTCAGCCGTTTTCACATTGATTGAAAACCTGTTAATATTCAACTTTCTTTGCCTCGCCTTTTCTTTATCTTGTATATGCAAACTTTCCCATTATTTTTACTCGTAAAAACGTGTTGAAAAGCGACTGGGAATACTGTTTGAAGATTATAATAAATGTCATTTGGGAATATTGATGAGAGCCAAATATGTACTATGGTTTCGAGGCAGTTTGGTGAAGCTTGAGAATTTGCCCTATTTTGCATGAATAAATAACGTCTATTTATATACTTTCTCTTCGTTAAATGTCAAGTAATGTTTTTTCAGGAATTAAGACTCGACGCTTTGATCTGTATTTAAACTGAGGAGATTCTTTGCTTTGTTTTACGAATAGAGTTTGTAATGTGACTATTTAATTAGGAAATAAACTGTGCAGGAACCTACTTTCAACTAAAAACGAAAATAATGGCCTTCTTAGAGTAATCTTTCAAGATTAAATATTTCATCAATTAATAATGTAAACAGCAGTGCGTACCAGACGACATCTTTGAAATCTTACATACACACACTTGAACCCAAGACGTCACAATTTCAAAACGCAAAGGTGTTAAGTTTGATCTTTGTTCTTCATAATGAAGTATCACTTGTCTCGGCTTTCACCAGACAATGAGCCTGTTTAGCCGTAACTTCATAATTCGAGTGGTTTCGCACAAAAGCCCATGTTTACTTTGTATTGAAATGGAAATCCTGTTACAATTATAACGTATGAAAATGATGTGGGAGTTCAGACTTTGATGTTTGTAAAAGGAATCTTGGCTCCTTTTAATTGGCTGGAAGGTTCTGGAACTTGAAATGAAAGCTTAGATTTTATTTCTTTCAGTTGACTTTAAATTCTAAAAATAATTATGGTTTATTCAATTTAAGAACACTTAAATAAATTTTACCAGCATTACATTGTTGTTGGTACTTATATTCTCATCAAAACAGAAGCCGTTTAGAAGCGCACGCATTCATTACAATATGTTTCTCGCCACTCCGCAATAGATGGCGTTAGTAGTACTATAGTTTTTCGACCATTTAACTCGAATCGTAGTAAAAGACTTTCATCTGAAAAAGATCATTAATGTGAAGTATGTTTCTCATTATACCTATCTGCAGATGAAATGCTACTGGATAACGAAGTTTTATGTAATTCGGTACAAGGCTGATATTTCAATCAAATTATTCCTTTAGCTTGCTACTTAAAATTATTTTTATCTTTGATCAAAAGAAACACTTTTTTATATTTGTACTTATTCTGTTAGGGTACCGGTACTTTATTTTAATCCATTTTTTACAAAGGTCACGAATATCTTCAATTTTCATTATTTATAAAGGCAAAATAAATTATTATATTAACTTTCTTTCAGACTACATAATATCAAGACTAGTCAGCACACATTATCTTAAAAAGACGGCTACTAGTTTGAACAGCAATATAAAAAAAACTTTTCAACTGTTACAAAGATAATTAATACGTTACATCGAGCACATGCTATGTCACTAACTTAGAACAAAAAAACAGACATTGATTAAAAATAAAGCCTGCCTTGCGGTTTGTTCAATACTCATACCCGTCTCAATACGACGACGGCACTATAAAAAGCCAACAGGTTACTTAATACGCGTCCTACACAATCAACGTAACTTAAACATGCGTTAAAGCAGAAGATACCGGATTATGAAATGAAATTTCATTACCTACTGTTTTTTATTTGAATCATATTTTATTACTTCATCGCTACCTGATCATAGTCTTCGGTGAGTCAAACAGATCGCTATCGTATTACTAAAACAGTCACGGGTGGAAAAAGTGCCGACAAAGCTGCGCAGGAGACATCGAGAGACGTATGGCGCGCCGTTCATGCTAACCGGACGTTTTTTCTTGCACGTTGCCGGTTGATGGTGGGACATACGGTTCCGATGTTTGTGCAACTAAGTTCCGTTGTGGCGATTTTTAGTTTGAGCTGTTTTGTGAGTTTAGTTTTGGCTGCAGTACACGAAATATTTGAAGCTTTTTGCTGACAAAAACTGGGATGTATATTGGATAGGTAATGTTACGAGTTTTTTGTGATGGTTGTCAAACTTATTTATTTATGATTAATGATTCTAGTCATGTGCTGCTCATAGAGGTATTTAGTCATGACAAACGCCGATTGTGTTTGCAGAAACTTTTGTATGAGATATTGTTTTATGTTGAACTGTACATTTTATTCATGGCAAAATATTAATAGGAATGTATTTGATGATCACAAATATTCACTGTCCTCTATGACAGTATGTCACGTTTATAAAGGCGCCTTGTCTTAAAACACACCTGCTTAGAATCTTGATATTGAATTCCCAGACTTCAGAAGCCAGCCAGTGAGAGCTTTCATTACTCGCAAATCCTCTTCTTTTTGTCAGAAGCGAAAGGCCGCTAAGTTGTAGGCACGGTTCATTCATTAATGGTCTTTTGAAGTGTTAAAAAATGATGGTAGACATTCATTCTTTGATGTATTGTGCTTACACAAACGTGATGTTTATGCAATATGAGAGGTTCTAAATCAAAATAATTAATGTGTTTATAGCTTTGTATTAAGTGTTATGACGACACTAAAGTTTATTAAGTGAATTTTAATAGTTTTGATGATGTTCGGTATTTTTGATCATTTCTATGAATTTTATAGTTATTTTTGATGTGTATAGAATTCAAAGTATAAAAGATTTTTCCTAAAACTTTATTTCAATGTGTGACGTTATTTAATGGCATCACATTTAATGAATTACTAATTTATTCAAATGTCCTTTTAAACCTCCAAATAAAGCCTTACCCAAATCTAATGAGGCGTAACCAGAACACATATTGATATATTATTGCTGAACGAAAACCAAGCAAGGTGTACGTCAATGGAGGTGCAACAAAAACACTGAAATGAAGATAAAACGCCGACAATCCGAGTGGCAGGTGTTTAGCGTCACACCGATATTGATACTGTTTCAATCCGAGGTATGATTGGACAAGCTGGGGACATAGAGTAGATGATTGGTTTGGTTGGTCGAGTTTGTGCCTATGTTGTTGTTTATTCGTAGAGGCTGAGAAAGGCTTTATATTATTTGAGTTTTTATAAGATTCATTGTTAAAATAAATAACGTAATAGGTAGTATAAAAACCAAGGGAATTGACTTTAATATACTTTTTGACGGAACAAACACATCTCTCATAGAATTTTAGAAATTTCATATATGTAATTGTTTTCAAGGTTCCTCTACTTTATCATCCAATCAAATGAATAGAAAACATTTTTGCATATCTGAACATTTTTCCTTACTTACTCTCTAAAGTGTACAACCAAATACTTGGCACCTGCGTCTGAGCGGCGACAAAACGGGACAGAATTTCTTCCCTTATCGCGACAGAAGCGTAACAAAACAAAATTGTTATCTTTTACAAAGATAAGGCGAGGCTTTCGTCCGTGGTGTTAATTGGAGGCTAATGTTAGCCTTTCTTTTGTGTCGGCCTCTCAGATGCCCGTCGATAAGAGAAACCTGCGATTTTGTCGGAAAGTGAGTATCCGTGTTTCTTTTGTTTTTTTTTTTTATTTATTTATAATGTTACTTCGCTTATCAAGAGTTTAGCACATATTAAGGTTATTGGTTAATTAGTAGTGGTATGTTAATTTTCTATTAAGTTTCGGTGATTATCCGGCTATGAACGTTTTACATAGTTTTTTGATTGTAACTTAGGCAGGTAATCTGACTGACTCGACATAGTGCTCACTACTAGGTGTCTAACGGCGAGGATGAGTATGAAAGTATGATTCTGTTCTAGATTGGATAGTGTTACAGTGTTTTGAAGTTACAGTCAGTATCAGTTCTTAGCAAAAGAAGTAACTCACTAAGTTGGCATTTACCAATAACCTAAATAAGACTGGACAAGCGTACTTCTGCTCACCTTTCCAAGAAAACAGGCGTGAAAGTTACAAACTTCATCTCATAAAACAATTTCTACCAAACTTAAAAAGACACCACATTACATCCCTATTCCAAATTTAAAATTCACATAAACTTCACCGTCTATCATACTTATCCTTGGATACGTGATATTTTGACTAAAAGACGACATTAAGGTTCAACCCGGTAAGGTGATAAAATCAGCGGTGATTTAAGATGGTCCTATCTTTCTGAGAAACCATAAAGATTATCTCACTTCACGCTAATGGAGTTGCTAATTATTAATTAAGGATCGGTGTAAGTGTTGCTTTGCACGAAACTAACTTTTGTTCAGGCGTAGTTAGCGAAACGTGTGGCGAACGATATGTTTTAATAGTTGTTTTTGGGGTTTAAAATCTATACTAATATTATAAAGCTGAAGAGTTTGTTTGTTTGTTTGTTTGAACGCGCTAATCTCAGGAACTACTGGTCCGATTTGAAAAATTATTTCAGTGTTAGATAGCATTTACTTTTTATCCGGGTCCGTGCCGAGGTTCCCACGGGATGCGGGTGAAACCGCTGGCAGAAGCTAGTGCGTTATATTGGTGGTTCTTGCAATTAATGTAAACGTGTTAATGGGGTAGCTCAGGAGGGGACCGGGATGTTGTGTTTGGGTAAAAAGGTCTAGAACCCTTATTCATTATCTGCTGTGAGCGGCCATCTTGAGATTTTCATTTCAATTAGGCATGTGGCACGGCTGGTAAGCACAATTGAATACTGAAACGTAACTTCACTTGAAAATAGTTCAAACATTGTTCAATATAAAATTATTGGTTTTTCATGCAGCAATAGGAGAGCTGGGTTTTTAAGTTCAACATTATCCACACGCGGTTTCACCGGCGTCCAAGCTTCCCGCACCAGGGTCTAAGTGTAAACCGAGGATGTCAATTTACAGAATACCACATTTTAACGAAACTGGCTCTGCCGGTAGCGCGTGATGAAGTAAGAAATACATTTACACCAGACACTATTAATATGATATGTTGTATTTCGGAACACTTCCTTCCTTACAAAGGCGTATTACATAGTTTCAAAATAGGGAACAGATTGACTATCTAGTTTAGTATCTTTCTAATTCCTGGCTCAATTTCAAAGCTTGGTTTTTACTGTACTCTGTCTAATCCCACGACTTTGTTGTTCTGTTAGTCAGTTTTATAACGCTTTTATGGCTGATGGCGCTTTTTTAGACCTTAAAGTTTTTGCTTCTGTAACGATGTAAGTTAAGTATAATAAAGTTATTAAGATAAAATGTCTACTTTATACAAGAAACACGATGAAAGATGAAATGACACAGAAATTGTTTTAAAATGTAATTATCAACATTAAGAAAATAATAAAATATGTTTCTGAGTGGATACTATTATAAGTTAAATTATATTTCGATATCTTCAAAAAATAGTAATACATATATCTAAAGGTGAAAAAAATGTAGTTGAATTAGTGAATAAAACGTCCTTTGAAACGTATCTTACATGGAGTCTCTAGATGAGCTTCAAATTATGTGCCGGCATTCGAATTTAAACCTCATATTTTCCGTAACGTTGAAGGAAAAATATTTACGACGAAAAACAATATTATCCAATAACACCTTCATCGCCTTAATATGCAGGCATTAATAATTAAATTACCACTACCTCATAATATGATTTCAGCAATATCAGTTAACAAGCTGTTAACCAGTTTATGCGATTATAAATTGTATTAACATTGTAACAGAATTGATAATGCCATAAACGTAGCTACTGGTTTATTACAGTGCTGCTTTCTAGGATTTATAAAGTTAAAGAGTTATTGAAGTAATAAAAGAAGAATCTAATAACTAAAAGATTATTTTTAATGAGCTGAGTTCCGAGTGAAGTCTTTGATGATAAGTTTTTAATGCGAAATAAAAATTGATAGCTGGATACATGTGGCCTTACTACAAAAACTTAACCACCTGTTTTACACTTGTCTAAAAAAATTGTGGCTGCAAAATGAACCATATGTCAACGTCATAATTTGACATTTTTTTAGACAAGTCTTAAACTGACGTTTAAAAGTTTTTGTGGTAAGACGGATAGTCTTTTGTAATTATTTCATGAATTAATTTTACATATAGGTACTTTTTGGTGTAAACTTTGGAGAAGTTCTTGAAAAAGTTTTCTAGATAGTAACGTAAACAGAATATTGAAAGCGTACTGGTTTTCAGCAAGAAGTCGGCTGAAGTTTGTAATTTTCAGATTCCCATTAAATGAAAATTTTAACACAAGTCAATGTGATATGTTGTCATTAGTGCAAAAAATATGATACCTCTATATTTTAAGCATTATGTTTGTTGTTCCTGAAAAATAAAAAGGTGGCTATTAAATACAAACGATTTTACTAATTTTATGACACTTGATAAAATTGCTGTTGATATCCACATATTTATAGAATCATAAAAAACGCTATAAAGATGCATTGCAAGTTAAGTTTGACTTTGATATTATTTGTAAAATATTTTATTGTGTTTTTGAGAACTTTATGGGTGAAGTTTATGACGTTAGAACATATAAAAATATTTTATGCATTCTAAATATTTTTATTTGAAGTTACGCCTAGTAGGTACCTACTTTATATTCAATCAAAAGGCAAATAATTAAATATTGATAGAATAGTAAATATAATTGCTAACATAAATGACTTTGATTACAGTTAGTAACATTTTCATCAGCTTTAATACTTTTTAGGGTTCCGTACTCAAAGGGTAAAACGGGACCCTATTGTTTTTCTGTCTCCTCTGTCCGTCCGTCCGTCTCTCACCAGGCTGTATTTCATGAACCGTGATAGTTAGAGAGCTGAAATTTTCACAGATGATGTGGTTTTGATGCATAGCAACAAATACTGAAAACTAGAAGTAAATAAATATTTTGGCGGGCTCCCATACAACAAACGTGGCACTTGACCGGTTTTATAACTTATTAAATTAAAGTGATATATAGAAAGTCGCGGCGATTAGTTTTATCTTTAATTGTTTTTTCTGTTGACGATATTGAAATCACATTACTAATCACTAGTTCAACAAAAACATTCCCGGATTCGTGAAACTATAAAATAAACTCTTTTGCAAAAAAAGCGGGCACCTATGTGAAATCTTGGTTTTAAGGACTTTAAGTGTTTTTCAAAGGGTTTTAATAACTGAAGTATGTTACTAGCATCAAAAGGGTCAGCCAAGCATGCGTGAGAGTGTATTCTAAATTTGAATTTTGTAGATTTGCTAAGAAACTGGCGAAACCTTGTTTTGGACTAATTCTCGCTTTTTTTGCAAAAGAGTGTATTTATTATTTGTGCCGGCAACATTGCATCATACCTAGTGTATACCTAGTGTTTGCGGTTATTACTGGATTTTAACCATACTGACAATTAAACAGTACATTAGAAAGCCTAATACTGTAATTTATAATTCATAGTATTGAATATTATTACAACAATAATGATTACATTTTAGAAATATCTAGACCAAAATTATTTCCCATTTTGTAGTACCTTTAGGAAAAGCCTACATTAGTTTTCCCAAGAGTAGGGCAGAACTAGGTTACATTTTTTTATGCGTAGGCCGTAGTATGAACTAAACGGAGGAACTAAACTCAATAAATATGGCAAAAAATAACTTGATACTCTAGGGATTATGTTAGGGATGTTCCTTAAATGAATGTAGTGACATAGAGGAACACCCTTATGCTATCATTACACTAGATCCTTTACACACACATGTAAGAAGAACCCAGGTCTTTGAACGATCTTCATTAAACTAACACCTGTTAGTACAAAATATGGCTATTACTTTCGCCGGTAATTCACCGTGCTAAAGAGTTTCGCTGAAGCAATTTCCCAGGTCCCGGTAAATGCACGATGTCACTGACGGTGCGTCGCGTGACTCGACACCAATTACTCGCAACTTGGTTTGTCTCCTTGCAATTAGAGAATTCCTAGGCGTCAGCGTGTGGGAGAGTTATTTCAACTCGTTTAAGTAAACTGTTCTGTATTTTCACATGAAAATTATTTTGCTACTGTCTACTGTCTGGTGTGGTGGTTGTTCTTTGTAGTGTTCTGGCCATGTGTTGTGTTTCATTCATAGGGGCCCGCGTCTTGGAGTCTGGTGCAATTTGTTGCTGACTTCTTACGCTGTCTTTTGTCTGGAAAATTGTTCGGTTATTAAAACTGTAGCTAACCGTCATTTGTTTTTCAGAGAGGGCTATACTGTGGCGTTTAGGATTTAGAAGAGAAGGTGAAGGTTGTGCCGTATAAGGAAGTTCAGGAGTTGGCGCTAGATAGGCGTAAATGGTAGGAGCTACACCGACAAGATCTAGGCTCTTAAATAAAAGAAGAAGGATTTTTTTGTGGCCATCGAAAGAGATCTATCTCCTGTTAGGCCTGTGTGACTTTAAACTATTATTTAGTATTATGTTGCTAAGTTGGTTCACCAAAACAACAAAGATATATGTATTCAACAACACAGCCAACTGATTTACAACTTCAACAAACTCAAACTGACCGCCTGACTTAATTTTATTGCCGTGTTTACTAGATGTACCAACGCTTCTAACCAAGGCTCGTAACATATCTAGTATCTACTATCTTTGTTCTACACTTGTAAAGCTATTTACACAAGTCGCATTTTAGCGATAGCTCGCATTTTCATATTGCGGTAATGAGCGTTTTTTGATGTCGGAATTTCTTTACATCCGCACACACGATTGTTGAATTGTATGGTGTTTTTTGTTCAGGGTGATTATGTTAGATAGGTAGATAGACTTTGTTCTATGTAATATGTAATTTTCATGTAATTTCAATTTTAATTTGGTAAAGAATTTTAATGAATTACTAACATATATTTTTATAGTTTGAAAACGATTATAAGCTCGTAGTGGAAGACCAATTTTGCTTTTCATATAAAAATTTGTTTATGGTGTAGTCAATGTAGGTACCTACATTGATTAAAAAAAAAGTGTTGTTTTTTCCAGTTGTCAACCTGTTCGATAGGCTTTGTAGAAAATTCAATTCTTTGGTAGTTTTATTGTGTATACCTTCAAAAATCAACAAAAGGACGATAGTTGATTCCTGAAGAAATGCCATCACAAACGAAGGCTGATATTAATTTCGAGCGAAATCCAAAGATTACGGTACTGTACTCTTTTGAACATAAAAACTTCATTTTCATAATGCGAGGGGCGCAAGCTATAGAGCGGAATTGTTACGCTTTTCCCGTACCTTTTGTTCATAAATATTTTTTATGGTCCTACGTCACAAATGTATTTTAGACTGTTATATTATTTGTGTTTAGATTTTTTTAAATATAGGTAATTGACTAAGTAATAAGTTTATTAAAATGATCATCCAGTGTGAGGTTTATCTTTGAATCTATCTAAATATCGTCGCCCAGCAGTGAAAACCTCGGATGTGTCATTTCCTCAAAATAAAATATATTTGTTCTTTGGATTGATAAAGTTCTTGGTAAGAACAGACTACTCTAGCAAACTTTTGAATCAGCTACTCTACTCCTAGCGCCATTTATGACGTGCTATGAGAACCTGTATCAAAATAAGCTCATACATTTTTTGTCAGTAGGAAGTTTTGCTTTCCTCCTGTAAAATGTTGTTATAAACACTTACGTGGTTTTCACTGCTGCGCGACGATATTCATATCTTTGTATAGGGAATTACTTACCACAGTGGTTAATAGAAATATTTATCAGACATTCATTAACATAGTTATACATTTTTCTTACTCGCGTAACTTAAGTCTCTAATATGGTAATACTTTTAGCCTTGTATGACCATTCGTTTTACTGCGCATAGACACTTCAAATACCTAACATGTAATTTCAAATTTATTTTAGCATCCTAAAACTTTTCCTTTAAACTAGGCATGACCACACCTACAGCAAAATGCGTCCTACAAAAACACCAAAAGAAACCGCTCATTGACCTACATTGCACCTTACAAAACAGCAAGCTAAGGTTCCGCAGCATTCAGGAGCTGTTCAAGCAATTTTTTTCTCAAAGGTCAGGCTTGGATGATTTACTTCCTCAATATTACGGCCTGAGACAGGTGGGCGCGGACACTGATTTAACTTTCAAGGAAATATGGCGTTACTTCTACTGAAGAATAAAGTGGACGAACAAGTTTTTTTTCGTAATTATGTTGGGCTGTGCTGTAGGAGGTGAAGGTACATTAGTGATATTTTTGACGTTTATATTTTGATAACAATGAAATAATAATAATTCTATAAATATGTGAAATTTATAATTAAGTAAGTTAAGTGACAACATTTTGTATATTTTTGTATATTTTTTTATGTTTTGCATTAAAAAGTTATTCAGGTCATTCACTATCTGTCTGTATTCCACAAGTGTTGACATTTTTCTTCAAATGTTATTATGGTTACTTACACAATGGGAACAAATTAAGGAACATGAAAAAATACGAATAAAACTATTCGAACAATCCCACAGCCACGACAGGACTTCAGTTGTCCTAGTAAATAGCAAAGGTAGTAGATAATCCCAATATCTATTTATTATACCTGTAATATGATTGCAAAAGGCCGATACCTAATATTTTTTTGAAAGTGTAATACGGTAAGTCGGCATTGTCAACATGGGCCGCTCGTAAAGCATCCAGTTAATGCTAAAATAGTTCGGCCGATGCACACAAAGATTTACAGCTATTTAATTAGAGTTTATTTTCAAGAGAAACAGAAAAAACTACTCTAAATCAAATTGTTACCAAAATTCATGTGGACAGTTTTGGTTATTTTATTTCTAGTTTTTAAAAATAATTTTCAAAAAATACTGGTAGAATAATAATCTTTTAATTGTGGTGCAATATTAAAGTGACCCATACATACATATAGATAGCCACGTAAAGACAGTTAAGTGCCGACTATTATAAAGGTGGTCCTATTATTGGCCCCTTCAGAACGCCTCAAATCCACCGGTCTTATCTTCCCTTGTCATTTATAACCGAGTATCACGGAATGACGTTTCGAGTGGGGTTCCGCAGGGTTTATTCCGGGGGTTAATTTTGCGAGAGGGCTCGTAATGATTCGCCAGCTTGCCAGCTTAGTGCATTTCGTAATAAGGATGTGTTGCCAGTCATTTGGACGTAATATCTTGGTTGAAGGCAAATGTACCATCGTGATACGTAGTAAATTGAAATATACTAGAGCAGTACTCGAGAGACTGGTTTTAGTTAGCCTTTTGACTTAGATGAACTACGGACATGGAATGATAATTAAACCATAAAGCACGTACGCACTAGAGATAAATTCCTGACACTGAAAACACATCATAATTTCAAGCACACCTGTTTCAAATGCCCACAAAAGCAATTGGAACGAGACACCAGCAGCAAATCCCACCAAAATTATCCTTTGCCAAATAAAACCGCAAGCTCAAGTAATTAATTCAATTTATTAGTCAATATCGTGCCAAGACTCCCAAAGCCGTATATACCTTTCGGAGAACAGTATATGAATTATAGTGGCATACAAGTATTTTAATGCGTTTCCAGCGTGTGTGATGTATCGGCAAAATAAATATAAGTGGAGTAAAGGACGGCCGACGCGAAAGGACATTAGTCATGTGTAATAAGTTCCGAGCAAAGATCACGATTTATAATTGTGCCATTCGAATTTAGTAGCGGATCGTGGTCGGCTTTTGTTTTGTTCAGATTCTATGGTATGTTGATGATTTTTAACAATAGAGGACAAAAGAAAGGTGGGCTCAACAATTATTTCAATAATATATGTAGATCTGAAATAAACATAGTTAACAATATTCAACAAACACGAACCCCTTTAACGTAAATACAAGCCGTTCAGCAACAATTTCGCTCTGCATTGCAATTTCATGTATTGCGATTTCACGGTAAAGGAACTTTGATGCAATATTGTTCGCAGTGATTCTAATCAAATAGCCACTGGCAAAAACTGGGTCAAACGATGAAAAATCAATGGTTTGACTACCAACACTGTTGCGATATGACTATGAATGCTATTGTGTGTCCGAACAGATGACAAGTTAAAGGTCATTGGGAACTGAATAGATGCGAGTTTTATGAAGGCCATTGGGGCTTCTATGTGGATTTTGCAGAATATTTCAACCTGGGTCATATTGTGTATTGCAAAAAATTCTGCTGCTTTTGAATAAATCGAAATATAAGAGCTCGATTTGCATTTTATTATTTTTGCCCAAAGTTTTAAAATTGACGGGTTACTATTTTCCTTCTCTTCAGTATATTTTAAGTCACTTGAAAGTATTTTGTGTTTCGAATCCTTGAATGAGAAGTAGAGAACCTGAAGTCTGTATTCTATAAACACGTAATAGTTCAAAACCCTGACTACGTCCAGAATCGACAACACTGTAGAATTAACCGTTTCAGATAGCTTAAATCAACAGCCATAACTACATACTTTGAAAAGCACTATATACGACGTCATAGCAATTTGGAATTTATTCATGACCTAAACAACGGCGGCGTGGCCAAATTGTTTCTGGGCTATTCACTAAAATTTAGCACACCCTCATAACGTAACTTCCGTTTTTATAATGGCGAGGTAGCCGACCCTAAAAATGAAGAAAATTTAATAATCGACAAGAAATTTCCCCGCATAGACCACTGAAAAGGTATGACCACGGAGAATGTTTTACGACAACTTTTATGACGTCACGTATTTTGTACCTTTATTAGCTGTAAATTTTGACCAATATTTTTTAATATGTGCTGCAGTAAAGCTGTCACAAGCCTTTACAGTTAGGTCCTTAAAAACCCGGGTGCAACCGCAGAAAACAACTGGTAAAGTCGCTACAGCTTTCAAAATACTTCATAAGTATGTCTTACATCATCATCCCCCGAGCCTTTTCCCAACTATGTTGGGGTCGGCTTCCAGTCTAACCGGATTCAGCCGAGTACCAGTGCTTTACAAGAAGCGACTGCCTATCTGACCTCCTCAACCCAGTTACCCGGGCAACCCGATACCCCTTGGTTAGACTGGTGTCAGACTTACTGGCTTCTGACTACCCGTAACGACTGCCAAGGATGTTCAATGACAGCCGGGACCTACAGTTTAACGTGCCATCCGAAACACAGTCATTGGTGTCTAAGATATACTTAGAAAGTACATACAAACATAGAAAAGTTGCATTGATACTTGCCCGACCTGGAATCGAACCCGCGCCCTCATACTCGAGAGGTTGGTTCTTTGCCCATTAGGCCACCACGACTTCATACGTATGTCTTACATGAATAAGTAAATATCACAGTACTCTTATTTCATCTTGTGGTAAATTAAACAGTCTAGAAATGTGAAAATCATATTACACAAAATTCTGAGCGAAATATCTTACATTATGTTTCAGCTGTCTGTCTCCTTTCAGCGATATTCTAAATAAGATAAGGAACTTGACGCCTTCATGATTCTCGAATGTTTTATTTTCATATAAGAGACTTGTGAAAAATCGGTATCAGCACGACTATTCCAATTTTGGGGTTCATCTGAAGCCTCCTGTTATAAATCATCGGCTTTAAGAAGACATGCTAGTAACAGATATTAATTAAGGATATAAAAATCAGTGATTTATTTTCTTTAAGACATTAACTCATAGTCTCCCATATCAGAATGGAGTGAAAGCTCAAACCAAAACCGTACACAATCCCGAAAATAAAGTTGATATATAGGACACCAGCTGTTTCGGCGTCGAAACAAAATCTCATATTTCAATACACGAACTCGAGCAACGTATATTTAAAGCAAATAGAGAACTAATGAGTCGTTATGCAACGTGTGTTGGCGTTGCACAAAGCACAGCAGTTTGCAAGTTTGCAGCAATCACTTATGTTGCTGAAACAGATTGCGTGTTGCACGAACACGTTTGTAATGGCCCTTCATTTGTTGTTTAGTTTGTGGGCGATATGAATATCGTTGTCTTGTTTTAAATTGTCGCTTCTGTTGATATGCGTACTTTTTTCCGCGATTTTGTCGATGATGTACATGTTTTGGCAGCAGATGTATCTCTTGTTGGTTACATACCAATTGTATACTTATCAAGGTATTAAGATAAATTATTGTTACTGAAGGGCCATTCTTCACTTGTTGTTTAGTTTGTGGCCGATATGAATATCGTTGTCTTGTTTTAAATGGTGTGTGTGGTGTCGCTTCTGTTGATACACGAAATTTTTCTTGTGATTTTGCAGGTGCTGTGTAAGTTTTGGGAGCAAACGTATCTCATGCTGGTTATATATCAATTGTTTACTTATCAAACTATTGGGATAGGAGCCCGTAACAAGCAAATAAAGTACAAAACAGCATAGTCACTAATAGTCACAAAAATATTGCCAGCGAAACATGGTCTCCTTGAAAAATACATGAGAACAGCAAACGTTATTTTAATAATTACAAAAAAATACCTCGTCGATTATCTAAAGTCATATAACTGGTTCATAAGATTAGAAAAAAACGCATCTTGATTAGATGACGCTACATAAAGCTAATAGCCTTTTAATCGATTTGTTCCTAATGACATGACACGCTTCGTATGTTCTATAAATGATTTCTGGATACATAAATATTACCGTACCTAACTATTTGATATATTTTTTGTACCCAAAGTAATTATTCATTGACTTATTTTTTTTTACAGAGATTTCATTTTATTTGTCGAAAATAATAATTTCACATGTATTCCGTCGTAATCAACATGTTGATTTCATTTCCAATCTGTCCTAAAACAGAGGTTCAACCAAAATAAACGGTAATACAGCACCAATCCCCCTACATACTGCTACTGACGAGAGATTTAGGGCTGATAATCCCATGATCACCCGCTTGACAGATGGATTGTTAATCTCAGTTAGATGGTATCACAGTACAGGTGGATCTATTGCTCATTCGTCTGATATAATCGGCTGCTAGATTTAATAGTTATTTATATCACAAACGGGATGTAGTTCTGGCAGTTTAAGCTACCACATGGCTGTGAACAATAATAAAATTATGAACAGTCACGACCCCATATAAATATAGTCCAATTGTACGGCCTCACTGCATGAATCTCAATACTCGGACAAACACGCGCTTGACCATTTTTTATTTAGTTCAATTACAGGAGAATCAAAGTCGTTGATGAGGCGCGTACAACGCTCCACCCGATGATTCAAAACATCAGAAAAACGCGTACAAGAACAGTTCTTAATACATAGTAACAATGGTAGTTATTGCGTGTACATAATTCACGCATAACCAAACTCATTGCGCAGTACAATCATGTTGAACAATTAATGTTGATTTCTATACCGCTATTTGATTTGTATCTTGGTCTAACAGTACAAGGTTGTATGGGAAATGCGCCAATTAAATCGCTATAGAGCAATCGGAGCTATCGAATAGACGGGAGGATCAGACATTGTCGATCTAAAACAATAAATGGTAGATTAGTTTGCGTGTAAGCCGCTATTGTTCTGGAGATGGGCCTATAAAGGAAGGATTTAACGCTTTGCTATTTAAATGAGACCTCTGAATGAATAGATATTACAATGCCTATACACGGAGATGTTAGAGGGGAAACAAACCTTGTTTTAATGAATTTGATAGCCATTATTGGGAAGACTTTAAAACGGAAACATAGTTTAAAAACGTTGATAATTTTTTGTCAAAAAAAAAAAACCTTCATACCAAAAACAGTTTATACATTTTTATAAGTTCCATTTTCCAAAGTTTTTCTTACCTTCGGGTATATCTTAGATTTCTTAGTACCACAATAAATTACCTGTAATCTATGTACCAGTCTTCAATTCACGTATGCCATATAATCCATACGATGAGCATTTTGCCGATCGTGTAATTTCTCAAGATATAAGAGACATAAAAGCTAATGGTACTAGCAGGTTAGGCGGTAATGACTGCTGTCAAAACACATTATTCATGGCAAAAGCGATCAATGTGCGTAACATAGATGAAATATTGGAGCCAGATACGCTATCGGTTAGTTGGTTACAGAATGAAGCAATATTTTTGGTGTGTAGAATGGAAAACCGTACTTTATATATAGTGTATTTTAAAATATGTGTATGAAACAAAACCATATCGATTTACCAAAAATGGAGAATTCTAAAAAAACAGGCACCAAATGATATAAAGCTTGGCTGTCATTTGAACCTCTTTGGCAGACGTTACAGGTACTCAAAAACCAGTCTTACCTAGGGGTTGCCCGGGTAATTGGGTGAAGGAGGTCAGATAGGTAGTCGCTCCTTGTAAAACACTGGTACTCAGTTGCACCCGGTTAGACTGGAAGCCGAATTAGAGAAAAGGCTAGGCAGGTGACAAAATGATAATAAACCAATAAACAGCTTTGCAAACGGTGGTGAATTCCTTCTTCTCCTGATTACCTACTCATGCTTAACGTGTCAGTTTTTATTGCTCCATATAATTTTGCTGTCGTCGTGTTTTCTGCCTTCAAATATATTTATTACCTTTGCCATATTCACCGTACAATATTTCTACGCTCTTAGTTGCGTACGTAATAACGACGCGTCCTTCCGGGGACGGCGTGAGATAACTAAGCTAATGGTGGTTCGATGGCTGCTGTTAAGTAGGTTATTTGTACACAGATGTATGTGACGCAAGGATAGGAAGTCAGCTGATTGATATAGGGTGTTGTTTGGAAGGTGGCGAGGAAAATTTGATTTAATTTAAATATGGTTAATTTCATTGAATGTGAAGAATGGATGGGTTGATTTTTCTATATGTTCTTGATCATTTAACTGTCTACATAATTTTAGGGTAGGTAATTTTTATTTGTAATATTCTTTGAATCTTTTTAATAGAAAATGGCAGCCTCCGATCTTAACATACCAATATGTATGGTTTCCTCTTAGCGAATGAGTAGAGCGCTGTCCAGTAAGACCTTGGAGATTGAACCTACAGAAACAGATAATTCTATACCACAGCTTTTATTACAGTATAAAGTTAGATGAACAATATTCTCGCTTTATGGTAGAAACTTTTCAATGAACCTCTTCTACTCTTACGTAACCTGCAACAACATTTAAACCAAATAACACCACACCTCAAACATCGATAAGTATCCGATCACAACCTAATGACATAACCCAACTCGATTTACATTTCGATATATTAACAATCGATTCTCATAAACGGGTGCTTGAGCGCTAATATAAACAATGCATACAAATCAGCTGGGTGAAAGCTTACGTGGTCATTGACCCCAGATTTGAGATATGTTTCGGTGATGTATGAGTTGTGGTGAACGGAGGCTAGTTGGTGGCGCCGGGTCAAGTTCAATGGGTAAGGTTGAGTTCACACTCGCGACTGTGTGGAAGACTGTTTTGTACAAGCGGCAATGTTTAGTCGTAATGTCCTTATATTTTATAGTGATTGAAAAACTTATAGTGCTTTCGGTAGCAAATGTGAAATGTAAAAAATAAGTTTGAGATTTTTGTATTTTTAATTTAAGCTCGGACATAAAAAAAAATTCAAAGAAAAAAACGGTATGCAAAAAATAAAATAATACATCATTTTAATCAATTATGACTTTTGTATGGATTTTTATTCTTATTCTTCTTCTTTCGTGTCGATGAAATGAATTGAATGTATTTTAATATATAGATACTATTCTATTGTCTGATACTTTAAAAATACATATGTAAGTACCTCTATTGTCTAAAAATACATTTATACTGAAAAATATAAATACGACTGTTCTCAGTATTACTCATCGTTGCTAACTGCACGCGACCTGTCACTGTTTACTTATCACGATTTACAGTGGCAATGAATTATTGAGAGGGGGATGTTGGCCCCATAGATATCTATGCGTAAAAGCCCCACCAATATTGACGCCACATCTTGGCGCCAACATTTGGCAACTTGAGATCTTACCCTATAAAATAATGAGCAAATGTTTGATCCATTATTGGCACTAAGTCATCAAGCATGTATGTTAAAAGAGTTTTAAAGGGTTAACCTTTGCGTGAATTAATGACATAAATATTAGAAAATTTAAATATGGAATCTTAATAATGTGCATTCGTTATTGGTCATGTCAAGATAATTAGAGAGATATGTTTATTTATGGGTTAGATAAAAATAGGTATTAATTTATTTAAGATACGTAATATAATTTATGTAAACAACATCGATAGTCGATTGTAAAGTATTAGGTATTGTAAAAAAATGCGTAATAATAAAACGGTCATTTCATAAATGAATTAGAGAGAGGAGAGGCCTATGTCCAGCAGTAGACTGCGATAGGCTGATGATGATGATGATGATGATAAATGAATTACCCAATTGCAAATGGAATAGTTTGCTAAACAGAAAATAAGAATAATAAGTGTTTTTTTTCTTTAACACTGGCTGTATCCCACAGTCTCTAGGGGATTATTTCGCACACCCGAATAAAAAGTGGCCTCTCCATGGACCTATCAGTCTCTATCGTTCAAAAAGGTTCGTTTTGTTTGCCGAAAATGCATTACAAATGGATAAGCCAACTCACTATTCGTATTAAGAATGACATATAAAAGAATTTGGTACTAAGAACAAAACAGATATAAAAAAAAGATTTTATGGTTCAAACATTACCACAGTGAACGCGTCTTTACAAACTGTTTTCAATCACTGTCAATTCTATAGATTACGATGACTTATGAACTCCATATGAGTCAAGTATTTCCCATTATCTGTGTACCAAACGAGATGTTTGACGCGGTTTCATTTTGGACTTATCAAAGTAGGTATGAGGAATGGGAACGCATTATATCAAGTGTGCCTTTTAGGAAAAACTTGTTCTTATATGTTCGAATGTTTAAGCTTCTGAAAAACAATTTTATAACCACAATAACGAGAACATAAGTATAACACAAGTATACATAAGTAATAAGATAACATAAGTAGCGCGGCGGTCGCCGCCGGCGCCGGACGTGTGCGAGGGCAGGCTCTAGTAGCCACAGTACCTGGCGTGTCTGCTAGAGGGCGCCACAGTGTTGTGCACAGTGTCGAGCACGGCGGCGAGCGCCGTCAGTAGCGCGGCGGTCGCCGCCGGCGCCGGACGTGTGCGAGGGCAGGCTCTAGTAGCCACTAGTAGTACAGGGGTGTAGTGGACTGCCTGCGTTGTGTCCTGTTAGCCAACCTACATATAGGTGACAGGGAACAAATAATCCGTCGCTAGTCTACAACTCTTCTCTAGTGGCTCTTAGAAGCTGTTCGCCGCGGCCGCACCCCGGTAACCACGTTGGCTCGTGGGCTAAACCTATAGAAGGGGGCTTGGTAACAACATCTCCCAAGCCTGATCGGAAATCCCCCGAAATTATGTCTTGGCTAAATAGCAGGCCACCACTGGTACTGGTGGCAAGACACCGAGGCATCGCAGGAAGGCCTAGAGGCAGCGATAGGGATCGTGTTATCGTATGTCAAACTGCTGCATCTAACATCTCTCGGATCGTAGCGGTTCACCGTTCCATCGGATAAAGGGATGTTAGACGAGAGAGTGCTCTTGCGTTTGCGCGTATGTTTGAGCACTGTAATATATCCTGCGCATCTGACTGCTTCCGTATAATGGACCCCGATTTGGCGAAGACTAGTGGCGATAGGTTGAGGTAGAGAGGTTCGGGCTGATGCAACCTGAGCTTTGTCTGAGACCTGCACACTAGCGGCTCTGGGGGTGTGAGTACACGCCGTGGTCGTTTTCTCTTTGAGCTGGGGGGACAGAGGGAATCCGGCAGCACCCAGAGCGACAAAGCAGCCCTTTTTAGGGGAGCACTGCTTTCCTTGCTCAGCCTGGGAGGGGGCTAGAAAAGGTGCCCTAAAAAAATGCTCACCCCAAACACTCTTTGGATAGCAGTAACCACGGCTGCTTCCGCATCTTTTTATTCGTGGTCGACACAACAATAGTAATAAACGTAAAACACCTTTACTGACTTTTGGTGCATGGAATGTTCGCACCCTTCTCGACCGCGAGACAAACGCCTGCCCAGAACGGAAAACAGCCATAGTTGCTCGAGAACTCCGCCGCTACAACATTGATATAGCTGCTGTAAGCGAAACCCACCTTGCCGATGAGGGCGAGCTAGTCGAGCATGGCGGTGGCTACACTTTCTACTGGAAGGGCACTGCTGCAACAGAATCAAGAAGGTCGGGAGTTGGTTTTGTGATCAAGAATAATCTTGTGAAGACACTTCAAGAATGTCCAATCCACATCTCGGACCGTATAACCACATTGCGCCTTCACTTAGACGGTGACAATTTCCTTAATGTTATCAGTGTCTATGCACCGACGCTAGGTAGTTCTGACGACATCAAGGATACATTTTATGAAGAACTTACACAATGTCTCCATAAAATACCGAACAGAGAAAAGATTCTCTTGTTAGGGGACTTCAATGCTAGAGTTGGTCAAGATTATGAAGCGTGGCCTAAAGTTTTGGGTAGACATGGGGTAGGCAACATCAACTCTAATGGCCAGTTGCTGCTTAGTTTATGTGCTCAATTCCAACTTGCAATCACAAACACCATGTTTCGCCTTGCTGCTAAGCACAAAACTACGTGGATGCATCCACGATCTAAGCACTGGCACCTCATTGACTATGCCATCACGAGGCAGCGAGACATCTCTCAGGTCCTAGTCACTCGTGTTATGCGCGGTGCTCATTGCTGGACGGACCATAGACTAATTGTCACCAAACTGCGTCTTTGCCTTCGGCGACCATTCAGGGCTAGCAGGAAAAAGCCTCAGAACATAAACATTGAGAAACTCAAACATCCGGGACCCCGAAGCAAATACGCTGAAACGCTGGCATGTGATATACACTCTCATCAAAATACCGGTGATATTGATGCAGACTGGAACGCTTTATCGTCGTCCATTCTTGACGTAGCCATTAACACCATAGGGCTAAAAAATAAACGCAAGCAAGACTGGTTTGATGAGAACGACGAAGTTCTTTCTAAAGCTATTGCCAAACACCGAGACCTTCTCAAGCGCAGTAATAACAGTGCACTTATAAGAGAGAGTGACCGTGAGTTGCGTAAACTCACGAGACACACTAAAGATAAATGGTGGCAAGACAAGGCTCAATACATCCAGTCGCTTGCTGATAGTAATCAGCTCGGTGATTTCTATAGCGAAATTCGCAATCTCCTGGGTACCACCAACTTCATAAAGGTACCACTGAAGTCGCTGGATGGTAAAAGTCTGCTGAAAAGCAAAAATGAAGTGTTAGATCGTTGGGCAGAACACTTCAATAATCTACTTAATGTAGATCGAACAGCCGATCTACACTACATAGACAGTTTGCCTCAACTTCAAATAGCAGAAGAATTGGATGATGCCTTGTCTAAACATGAGGTGCTTTGTGCCATCAAACAACAGCAAAATCAGCGTGCGGTTGGCCTAGACCTTATACCAGGTGAGCTTCTGAAGTACGGCGGCGAGGAACTGCATTCGCGCGTCTGGGAAATGTTTGTGCTTATGTGGGAGAAAGAACAAGTTCCTGAAACTTTTAAGTTATCACGCGTCAGGGCTCTCTATAAGAACAAAGGCGACCGGTCGGAATGTGGTTCTTACCGCGGTATTTCACTGCTCTCTGTCTCTGGAAAAGTCTTCGCCAGAGTACTTCTAAACCGTCTCAGGAACCTCTCTGAAAAGATTCTGCCGGAAACCCAATTTGGTTTCAGACCAGACAGAGGAACTTGTGAGGCAATATTCGCAGTCCGTCAACTCCAGGAAAAAAGTAGAGAGCAGGGACAGCACTTGTATCTCTGCTTTATTGATCTGGAAAAAGCCTTTGACTGCGTCCCTCGCGAGGCCCTCTGGAAGGTACTGAGAAAGTTGGGGTGTACAGAGAAGTTCATAAGACTCCTGCGACTCCTGCACGATGACATGCAATGTTGTGTAGCGGTTGAAGATGACCAATCGAGCTTCTTCTCCGTCACCTGTGGAGTGAAGCAAGGTTGTGTCCTGGCTCCCACATTGTTTGCATTATATTTCGCAGTTGTAGTCCGTGAAGTATTGACTTCTTCTCCTGAAGGAGTTCGTATTCGTTATCGGACTGACGGCAAACTTTTCAACCTGAATAGACTCAAGGCGACCACAAAGGTGTCCTATGCACATATACAGGACATTATGTATGCAGATGACCTCTGTTTCGTGGCTGAATCCCCTGAAGGCCTGCAACAGCTAGTCACGAACCTTCACAAGCAGTGCTGTACATTTGGTCTAAAAATCAGCATCAAAAAGACAGAAGTAATGTCTTTAGACAATCACGGACGTCAAGAACTGGCCATTATGCTTGGTGAAGATGTCCTGAAGCAGGTCGATAAATTTCGATATTTGGGGAGCACTATAACAGCAAAGTGCGACCTTGACGCCGAAATCAATAGCAGAATTGGTGCTGCAGCCGTTGCTTTCGGCAAATTCGACAAGAAGGTCTTCAGCTCCCATGACCTAAAGATATCCACAAAGGTCTCTGTGTATATGGCAGTTGTGTTGCCTTGTATACTCTACTCAGCGGAAACATGGACACCGTACCGACGCCACATCAAGCAACTAGACCGCTTCCACCTCAAATGTCTGCGCAAAATATTAAATATCCGTTGGTTTGATCGTGTGCGTAACACAGAAGTGTTGAGGAAAGCCAATGTAGGTGGCATTGAAGCATACCTCATGAGGAGACAGCTTCGTTGGTGCGGGCATGTACTGCGCATGCCGGATACTAGAGTGGCCAAGCGCATCCTCTACTCCGAGTTGCAGGAGGGCAAGCGGAAACGTGGCGGACAGCTGCTGCGATACAAGGATGTGCTGAAGCGCCACATGAAAAGCTGTTCCATTGACCCGTCTCAGTGGGAGAATTTGGCATCCAACCGCAGAGACTGGAGAAGCCGCGTTAAAGCCAAAGTCTTTGACTTTGAAGCACGCCGGCTTTCTGAGTTGGATGCCAAACGAGATGAGTTGAAAGCTCGACCACCTGTAGCTATCAACTATAACTTTGTGGCTGGTACCCTGACATGTCCGCAGTGTGCGCGGACTTTCACGCACAAAATTGGATACTCCAGCCACATGAGAGCACACGCACGCCATTAGGGTCGAAGTGGTCGCCGTTGCCGAAATCGGCGTGGAAGATTATTATTATTATTAACGAGAACATAACAATAATCTACGTAAATAATATTTCTATACAGTTAATTAGGTAATTGGTACATATATTTATTACCCAAAAAAATATAAAAAATAATTAAATAACTTTTTTTTAGGCTGCTGAACATCAGAGAATCTCACAGGGACCTGTAAATCGTAAGTATTTTTATCCAGTGTATTAAGCATCCTAGCTACAAGATTACCTAATGAATTATTCATTAGGTAATCTTATCTAAATTTCATTAGGTAAATCTATTAAATTATCCACCATTTAATGGAATTATGATAAATAGTAGATCTTAAAACTACATATATTTATTCAACATATTCTTAAAAGAAACAATGTCCAACATGGAAAGTTCTAGTAGCCCGCCTTTACGTTCCAAATAATTACAGAAATTAAAATTGCTTTAATTAGTTACAAGTAGAGCTAGCTCAGAGCGATGTAGACCGTTTGTTATTGTAATGGAAGTATTCCATGAAAATACTAGCGTTTGACTTAGTAAATTATTTCTTACAATATTTCATACTTAAAGTTTAATCACAGTATTCATTTACTGACAAGGCCACGAAAGCAGGGAGAGAATTTCGTCGTTTTTCATTTGTTTTGGCGCAATTTGCTGACTGAAGTGTAGCAATGTATTATGTATTGTTGATTGAACTTTGGTTATATACTTCTTTCATAGAAAGAGGATAACTCTTCTTAAAAATATATATTATCTAAGTATCTACATATGTTGTTAATTTTATTGTCGAAGGGTACCATAATGACTTTTATTAATTTATTGGTTAGTGACAGTGAGTTTAGCGTACTAAACGTGTTCTAAAAATTCATGATTAATTTATAAGCAATCAATATAATAATTACCGTAAAAGCTTTTAATTTCCACTTCATATAAACACTCTATTAAGTTTTCAATGAACCCTTAGTCCCTCATTACTTTCACGTAGTGATTAATTTACAATTACACTTGAATACGTCCAATTTCACGTTAATCGCCGTTTTCAAAGCCCCAGTCAATGCATGTCAACTGCAAAGTGTGACAACCACTAATCATGACTCACCAAAACACCAATGCACCCAATTCACGCAATCTACAACCTTATTTCGATGCAACAAGGTCTGTTTTGTGAGTAACCGTAGCGTGGTTTTTAATGGGTTCGTGCTTACCACAAATATTGTTCGTTGTAAAAAAGAAATATTTAATTAGGAACAAATTAAAGTTTAAATAATGTTAATTTGTGACACGCGTATGCAAAAAGGAAGTGGAATTAAGCCTTTAATTATTCGTTTGCCGCACGATGGTATTAAAATTTAAAAAATATATTTTTGTAACGAATAAAAATAACTCATGTTTAAAAATATACACAAATGACTCAGTGCATAAAAACACAATAATTAACTCATTTTACGAAAGGATATGGTAATTAAAACCATTTACATTACACATTCACATTTTCATAAAATAAAATAACTGAAAAACAAAGCCAGTACATTAATTTATTTAAAAAGAGCTTTCAAAATGTTTCAAACCAAATACTAACCTCATTTTCACTATCGAATCGCAAACAAATCTAAAATAGCAAAAGAAATATCACTGACCGTTTAGCTTGATAACATCGTTATAGACCTTAATGTAGTCCCAGACAGCCGAATTCCTTCTCGTATTTTCTCCCCGTCACTTAGGTTCAATTAGGTTTATCTATCATCGGATTAGTCTGTTCCCCAACATTCGAACCCTCTAAATTACATTAAAGGGAGCAAAAAAAGTGACGACTCATACTTGGCCCAAGAGAAGTTTGTCTGACTTGAAAAAAATAGATTCGATTTTTAAATATTCCAATTATGGAATAATTGAATTCTTGTGATGCTGGCTGGTTGAGAGTTACTTAATTGATTGTAAAATGAGGATTTTATAAGTAGTGACCTCTTTTGATGAATGAGAGATTTGTTAGTTCAGTTGAGCGCTGGCAGATGGCAGTAGTGGTTTGAGTTACAAAACAAAAATAATAATCATTATAATGATTCATATTATGGTAATTTTATATGATTGAGGAATTACGCTTAGTCACCTAATAGCTAGTTTTCATGTTATATCAGTGAACAATTACTACCTACATAACAGCATTCAGGTTTGTTCGTTCCTAAGGGAGTATTGTGTGCTCGTGTACTCAGAAATGTGTTACAAAATATCCTTCTGTCGCATCATATACATACCGCATCGATCTGTAACACTGAATTTTGACCAGTGGATCACGTATTTACTGGCATAATTTAGTTCAGTATACCTACCTTCATCAAGAAATAGTAGGTATCATACAGACCCGTGTTTTTGCCATAAGGTAAGTAACAAGGGTTATGTTATCAGTTATGACTATGTCTAATTACGTACGTATTTCAATTTACCCCTTCAGAATTACCCTGCTATCGGGTTTAGACACATTCAATTTTTTCTTCCTCGAATTTGCAGACGAGACCTTCCCCCACCAAATCTGATAGCAGTAGCTCGTAAAGCCATTTCCCCTCGGCTTCGAAACAAACCTCAAGTCATTCGTTAGTCGTTTTACAAGAGCACATCTCGATACCACGCGAATGGTTTCGGCACGTGTCATCCGCCCCTCAGCGATAGCGGTAAAATGTTTGCTGTTTACACGATACTGGGGTAAAGGTGGGGTTTTTTTGAAAGCGGGGCTGCGTTTCTAAAACTCAAGTTCACGGTAAACATAAACGTCAGTTTTCTTAAAACTTAAAGTTATTTGTGTACTTTACGCAGTTATTTTGTAAGCCTAAATATAGCCACAGAATGTCACATAACATCTATATGCTATAGATGCTATGTGACAGGTTTTATTGTAGTCTTGTTCGTTTTGACGTAATTAAAAGCCTGACAAGTTGTAAATGGTACCGTTTATTACTTACGTATTTATGTTTAATTTATTATCATTGGCATTCAAGTTTTATGATTGTGCTACTAAAAAAACTTTAAAATGCTTAAAATATGGTATTTCATCATTCAATCGAATTGGCACTGTCATGATGAGGAATCGGATTTTGATAAGTCAAATGTTGCAACCTTTATTATGTTTTAAGATGGGAAATTATTACAAGATCCCATATTTTTCGAGCGAAAATTACGATAATGTGGTGAAAATGTTCTTCTTCTTCTTTCTCCTGCCCTGTTCCCATTTTTTTTTTTTTTTTTTTTTTTTATTTATCACAAAATACAACTATCATTACAGGAGAACCTAATGCAATAGTGTATTGACAATTAATTAACAGACACTTAATCTAAACTACTCTACACAATTTAAATTTTACTTGGGGTCGGCGCAATATGTCATTTTCTTCTATTTTCCCCTGTCACTCGTCATACTGACACTCACTCCCTTCCTATTCATATCATCTTTCAGGCAATCCATCCATCTTTCTTTAGTTCTTCCTCTTCCTCTCCATCCATTTACATTCATACTTAGCACACACTTTGTTGCATGCGTATCATCCCTCCTCATTACATGCCCATACCACGACAATCTTCTACTTCTCATCTTTTCTGTAACTGGCGCTACTTTCAGACTTCCTCTAATGTAATCATTCCTCACTTTATCCATTCTTGTAACACCACACATCCATCTCAGCATTCTCATTTCTGCTACATGCACTCTCTTCTCATCCCTCTTTTTCAATGCCCAACACTCCGATCCATACAGGACGAAATGGTGAAAATGTTATACAGTAAAATTATTTTTAACCGACTTCCCTGTTAGGAGGTTCGGAGTTAATATGTTTTAAGTTTCTACATATTTTGTCGAGCATATCTCCACCGTTTCAGATAGCACCAGTTTATTTTCTAAAAGTACCAAAATCATTTTTATTTTCTATTATACCAGCCAACACTAAGACCACACCCGAAATGTAGTTAGAGATTTTTTCATTGATATCAACACCCCTTAGGAATAAATCAAGTTTGTTATTGATTGGTAGTTAGTAACGCCCCGGTTAATCCGGTTTTCTTCCTCATTTGGGGGTTCACGTTACATTATGATAATGTATGTGAGAGTTTACGAACAAGCTTTTTATTGCCAAATGTGGGACGTTAAATTAGGGGGTTATTTTGCTAGTAGTTTGCTAACTTTTTTTGACTCTGATGGTCTGACTCTCTACGGTGAAAACAGATTTATCCGTTTCATGACGTTATTTGCTTAGAATATTTAAATTGATTTAATGTGCGCCCGATCTAAAAAGGCAAGACATGGTGAAATAAAAATAATTTTATTATTAGTTTTCAATTTATTTATATATTATGTATTAGTGTATTATAATTTAATCTATACTAATATTATAAAGCTGAAGAGTTTGTTTGTTTGTTTGAACGCGCTAATCTCAGGAACTACTAGTCCGATTTGAAAAATTCTTTCAGTGTTAGATAGCCCATTTATCGAGGAAGGCTATAGGCTACTTTTTATCCGGGTCTGTCCGAGGTTCCCACGGGATGCGGGTGAAACCGCTGGCAGAAGCTAGTGTTATTATATTTAAACTAAGTATTGTATTTTCTATGGGCCTTAGATGCCTGATGCAAATAAATAAAAGGTTCTAGGCAGCGTTTAAACCAAACTAACGAATGCTCACTCTACCTTCACCTAAACGATTATTTTAGAAGGAAAGTTGGACAGCATTTTAGCGTTATTTTCATATCCAATAGGTATAAATGCTAAATAATGTGCTAGTTTTGTAACTTATTTCTTCATTTATTCTAAACATACACTTAGGTTTTGCTATTTCTTACCAAAAGTACAGTCACAGAAGATATTCGGAAGGAATACCAAATCATTTTAATTACTGATCTCCGCAAATGAACCGTCGGCGAGCGAGCCTTGAATGCAAAATTTGATTTTTAGGATATTACCATATTTTAAACATTAAAACGTTTGAGGTCATTGACTACGGAGTCTTCATGAGCTTAGATAACAATATTTACATTAAATATACCAACAAGAAAACTTCTAATGAAATAAAATAGGAGAAAATATAATAAATACTGTTTAGTTATTTAAATACCTACATTGTATGATAGTCAGATAATGGAATAAATAAATTTCTTATAAGTAATGTAAATGACAAGTTGAAGCGATAAAACATAATCCAAACTAATATTATAAATGCGAAAGTAACTCTGTCTGTCTGTCTTTCTGTCTGTCTGTCTGTCTTTTCTTCACGCCTAAACTACTGAACCGATTTGTGTGAAATTTGGTACAGACATAGTTTGAAACTTGAGAAAGGACATAGGATAGTTTTTATTACAAAAAATATAAATAAAAAATAAAATTTATTACGGACATACAGTGCCATCTATTGGTCAAATGTCGAGCTGTTCCTATGCTCCGTAGATAGATGGCGTTAATCGCGCAATGGTGTCATTACACGTGTTCGGTTCATGTTATTGTTTTAATTCATCGGAAAATCCATCAGAAAATTGTAAATAAACAGTAAAAAGGTGTAAAAAAATTAATATTAATATAATAAAAGTTTTACTACAAAGAAAATGCTCTAACGGAGTATAGATAATTCTATTAGTACTACGCGCAATGGTGTCGATCGTTACACGAGTTCGGTTCATGTTGTTTTAATTCATCGGAAAAAAGTAAATAAATAGTAAAAAGGTATGAAAAAAATAATAACAATATAATACTACTTATAGTACAAAGAAAATGCCCGAACGGAGTATAGATAAATAATCCGAGTTGTCACTATGCTCGATAGATGGCGTTGGGATCGAAATAGATCGCGCTATGGTTTCGTTACACGCATTTGGTTGGGTATCGGCCGAGCGCTTCGGAGTTCGGTACCGTCGTGGAAAAACTGTATTGTCGGTTGTATGGTCGTTTATGTGGATTGGTCCTGTTGTATTTGTCGATTATAAGGTTTATTTGTTGGGTAGAACTGGTTGTTGTTTGATGTAGGTTTGATCTCGATTAATAGTACTTAGTTTGTTTAGTAAAACTGTAATTCTGAGTTCGTTTTAAATTATTTAGTTTTAAGTTCGTTTCTTTTAAATTATTTAGTTTTAAGCTTGGTTGTTAAATAGGAAACTACTGAACCGATTTGGATGAAATTTGGTACAGACATAGTTTGGAACTCGAGAAAGGACATAGGATAGTTTTTATCCCAAAAATCCTGCGGGAGCGGGAACTTCTCAAAATCCCGCGAGATCGTGAACTATGTGGGTAAAACCAAAAATCTGCCGGAAGTCACTATTCCACGCGAACGAAGTCGCGGGCAAAAGCTAGTAGTCTAATAAATACAACACAAAAAAAGTAAAGATATAACATTTTGAAAATGTAAAGAAAATAAGAGAACAAAAAAGTTTCCGCAAATAAATAAAATAACACGCTTTTAACGGTACTTTAAAACCGTTTAAACACTGATGGTGTGATTAAAAACCAGTAGTATTAATAAGTCAAGACAACGACAATTTGGTTTTATCTATTGGACACAGCACCCTAGGGCTATCTACAAATCTCGAAGATAACTTCGAAGCCATAAATCAATGGAAACCTAACACCAAAGATTAGGCATTTATGATTTATGAGTATAATCAATATGCTTCCTGGCTTTTAGATATGAATGTTTTTAGTTAGCGATAATCGCTAAATACTTCGCCATAAATCATACAATAGTGTATCCTAAACCGTTGGAAACGTTGGGACCGTAGAGAACAAAATGAATAGTTATGATGACATAAAGCAAAATCTCCCTAGAAAGTAGCGCGCCAAATGCGGGTGTTCAGGGGACGAGCTCTGTCCTTAAACACCTTCTTTAGAACCCGCCTACTTTTTTCAAAATAAAGTCACCAATCAATCAAAACCGCCTCGTTAGTTTTAGTAACGGATTATTTTGATCAAGCCTACCTTACTTTGCCATGTCCTGGGTTAGCAGCGGTGAGGAAGTGTCAGACTTTTACTGACTAAAAAACCGTCGCGTTCCGTCGTAGGCCTTTTGTGTACCAGGGCCGCGGTAACTCTTTCCGGCCTTGGCCCTGCTGGGCCCCGCTGGACTTTGCCGTGATCTCCAAGAAGACGCCTGACCTACCTTTCTTTTGGCATCTCTGCTATCTTTCCTTCCTCCGTGGTTGGGACTTTTCCATGCGCAATTCAGGAGGTAATCGCAGATTAATAAATAAAAAAAGCTTTGAATTCTTCTCACGCAGCAATAAAACTGCATTCGGTTGAGGAAATATGGCACAAACAGATGAGTAATTTGCTATGTGATATTACTAGCTGTTCTCCGCGGTTCCACCCTTGTTCCGGGAGAACTACTTAGCGCACCCAAATCAAAAGTATTATGTCCTTTATCAGGTTCTAGATTATCTGTATACTGTAGAGGTTTTATTTCAGTACTTAGTTCTAATTAATGCTGGTGATAAAATCAGACAGGCATTTGAATTTAGTTCTTACAAAAACAAATAGGTAGGTAGTTCGATTTATGATATCGTTTTGTCAGTTCTGCCGTAGACTAAAAAAAAAACATAAGGATTCATTTCGGTACTGCAGTGTTCTTTGCACAACAGTACTTAGCAATGAAATCAGTTCAGTACTTTCAGTGTGAAAGTGGGACAGACAAACATATAAAATAATGTTTTGGTATGATGTTTCGTTCACGTTGGTACCATGAACGAGAGATCTGACGAAAAACGAGAAGTCTATTTTAAATGATATAATTAAAACATCTTCATATAATATGTATTTCAAACCAACAGGTTTTACAAGTTATTAGCAATTTTGGATGGTGTCAATCAAGTTTTTGGTTTAGAATACATAAACAATATATCAAGTCTAGAAACCGGTCGTTTGATGTGCGAACTGGATGTAAAATTATGTAATATATCTGTCGGAGGGGGAAACATCAGGATGGCACTATTGTCCGACATCAGCTAGGGTAATCGTAAAAAGAGATAACTCAAAAGAACTCTAAACTCAAAAACGTTTATTCAAATTAGTCAGAACAAAAGACAGCCCCCAAAACGCCCGCCCTTCGCCACTTCCTATGTGTTTTGGCTTGGGGAGAAGAAGTGGCGGAACAAACTCCCCAGCAACACATGTCTGTCTGTCAGGTTAGAAGAACCATTACAATACAAGAATCACAAGACTACAATTAGTTTAGGTACTACAACGCTAGGCAATAACACTAGGTACACTACACAAACGAAAGGCAGTAACGCGACAACTCCACGAAGACTCGACGAAGCCTCGACCAAGACTCGATCAAGACTGAGCTCCGCGGACGCCACGCTGACCACCACGACTCTGCCAAGCGCGCCAAAATGTTGTTTCACCGAAAACGCCACCAGAGGGCGCGCTTGCGTGACGTTTAGTGTCCGTACTACTGACATTCTCCGACACGGCCATCCTGCGTCGACCACGTCCTCGTGGTCGTTTAATCTGCAACAACACAAACACAGCACAGTATGCACAGTACAGCCTCGGCCACTCCTGACCACAACAGTAACTTTCGATCTTTGTTTTACTCTCTTACTTCTCACAAGGAAATTAAACTTCAAATGGCCTCAATTAGGTCTTTAACAAACAATCTTAGTGACAACTAGTTCTCAAAAGCTACAGCATCCGAGTACTAAACTCTCACAAGCAACAAAACAAACTCTACATTTAATTGGAAAATGATCAATGAAAAGAAAGAAAATAATCGTTTGATCAAATTTAGTATGCAGTACTCTGTTCGTAACTCCACCTCGTCTAACAACTCATTGCCTCAATCCGGCAAAACCAGCGGGACCTCCATCCGGTACCCGAATTCAACACACCACAACATATCACATTGCCTCTGTTCGGCAACTATGGGACCTCCATCCGGTACCCAATCTACCTTCTTCCTTTGGCGATCGCCTACATCACCATGCTGGACGTTGGCTAGGTAAAACTCAGGCCAATAACCACGAACAGCAGCGATCTGAGCCACTCGCATACTACGTTTGCATCTTTAATCTCTCAATTTAAGGTCTAACATCCTCATCAACATTCGGACCAACTTAAAAATTCAAAGTTCGAATTAAAACAATTTTTTCTTAGTTATCGTCAAGTTTATCTGATCAATCTAAACATGTTCAATGCAATAGAATGCTTTCACCTTGTGCGATGACATGCGATGTCCTGGCCTGTCGCAACTAATACGGCCTCCACGACAAATCCGGGGGAGGACGACGCTCCAAACAGTAACTGCAGCGCACCTCGCCCACCGCTCGACTAGTAAACTTCGTCCTGTTCTCCAGGCTCGGTTCACCTTAGATGTTATCTGTTAAGTCAGAAATGGAAAGTGCTTAGGCAACCGATCAAATATTGACAACATATGGGTCAGCAACAAACCTTCACGATGGTAAGACCTAAACACATGTTATGGGTTTTAAGAATAGCAATCACCATTTAAATGAATAAACTATGTAGTTACATTAAATGCTAAACACGAAATCAAAGAAAGATCGAATTGCTAGTCAGACTCAACTTGTAAATTACAAAATCATTACAGCTACAGTTGTTATTCACATCAACGCCTTCTACTCGATAGGCTTCACATAACCGTCGTGTCCCTTAGCCGAGCTCTCAGCCCATCCTGGCCTCCTAGGGACCACAACCACAGTGACATGACACCAACTGCACTACAGATGTATACGGGTCTCTTCCTGGTCACCCCGATGCCGTCAGACAGGTCAACGAGTCTTTTCCAAGTCACCCCGGTATCCGCCATTGGTACAAATTAACACAATGAAATTACTGAGTAGGTGAATGTAACACCTTACCAAAAATCTCTAGTCTGATGCACAATTCAATCAAATGACGCAAAACTGAAATATTCTAATTCGAGGTTTTAATTGATAAACAGAAACCAGGTAATCCCTGTGACCAAACATAAGATACACACTTCAGCCATCCCTGTGACAAGTGTTCAACGGCAGTCATCTCTGCGACTTCAAACTTAACAGTCAATCAACCCTGTGATTGAAGCGCAACACACAAGCATACACACATGTCAAACCCTGTGAACCTAGCTTTCATCATCTACGATTTCATTAATTAAAACCTACTACCATCATTAATCACAGATCAACATCCTAACACATATCGTGATTCTACACAGTGCCTCCATCAAGCACACAAATCAACACACATAACGCCTCCATCAAGCGCTGTATGGTTTGAGACTAAATATAACCAAACGATCAGCCGAAACCACCTAATACCACCAGCTATATCTATGCTGGCTAAATTGTTTGAAGAGGTTGAGACCGGGCTCTCTGCGGCTCTGAAGGAACGAGACTGCTGCTACAAGGAAAACACCCTAATACCCAATCCTGCCAAAACTCACGTCTTGTGCCTACCATCTACGCAACCGCATGGCTAACCACGAGATAGATGTCGCATGGAGAGGCGTACGTATCGCGCACATGAACTGCCCAAGGTCCCTGGGCGTAAACCTGGATAGGGCACTGACGTACAACACCAACTGCGAGAATGTCAAGAAAAAGGTGAACTCGAGTAACAACGAGTAGTCGCGTTACACGGTGGAAAGAACTTGATCCACCCGATTTCATACCACCCGTAGATCGACTCCCGTCAGTTATCAATTAGCGTGGCCTATATGGAAGTCCCTAACAGACTACGTACACCAGTCGGCAGATGCAAGAGGCTATGCTGACGACAGCAGATGGGAGTGTAGTGCCGCACCACAAACGATGCTGCCTAATGTGCCCCAACACCTGCACATTAAAAGAGCTTCTTGCCGCCACTGACACTGCGTTAACGTCAGAACCGACATTTACGTGCTCTCCAATGCACGAGTGAATTGATCACCAACTTCCAGACTAAGGGCTGCTTTGTGAAAGTTTCTCAAACCCACAAAGCGATTTCGTCGCGACCCGGGAATCGAACCCAAGACTTCGTATATAGCAGTCACGCTTGCGACCACTAGGCCAACAAGTTAGTCAAACAGTACAATGTACAATGACAAGCTACAATAAAATTGGATTGATCTCACCAGGTTTATCATTCAGGCGTCTCTTAACATCTCTGTGCATAGCGCCTCGTGTATGTTCGTGCTAAAATCCGGCCGCGCAGTAGAAGCCAGGCGTCGCGCTTCGCGGACACCACAGCGACGAACTAGCAGACTCGAAGCAGGAGAGGCTCACGGGATTATCACATGCAAAAGAAATCGGAAATCGGTCAATTTTATCACAACATTTTCATAACCACTATGACAATATTGCTATCATGGCATAAATCTAATTTCACTGACTGACAATTTTCCCAACCGTGCAATTCATGAAGGTCACGTCAACATTATGTCAGCTCCTGGACACATTCGGATCAAAACAAACCTAACAGCAGCTTTATAAGGAAGCTTGTGGCAATGAATGCTCCCTGAACCCAGGCAGTTCATAACCAACACTAATCAACGAGTCTGAGACTGCCTCTCAAGTTTAAAAATGTCGTAAAACAAATAACCACAAAAATAAACCAAAAATGGATCGGTCTCACCGGGTTTCCACTCAACGTGCGTGACGATGCGCACATCGGTATAGCGCGCAGTACAGCGAGGCTTTTGCGGACGTGAAGCCACGTAGATGCACAAGCACCAACACTCGGACCCCACGATGACACGTTGGGCTCTTGGCAGGCAGCTGGAATGCTCCGCAGTAATTTTGTCGCCAGATTGCACAATAATCACCGTCATTGTTGAAACATGAAAAAAGACAAAGTCGGTTAATTTTCTAGCATACCCTCAATAACTAGCTTGACATGTAACAATGGAAACCGATACCATTACCATAACCGGGGTTACCATACTTGTACCTTCGCTGAAATTCTTAATAAATCTCCTACTATAGGTAACCTCCATTTGAAATTATCGACGTTCCATTTTTTTTTTAACCAAATGATTCAAAGTCCAGTTACATCGTTAAATACACTAGCAAAATTCACATAGCAAACGTTACTAACAAAAGTCAAAAACTAAGCTCAATTCAACAATTTCCGTCAAGACAACCTCCCTCCGGCGTCTGATAGCGATGACTCAAGACATCCTCTGGTCAGTGGGTCGTCCGCTCTACCCGGAATCTGATAGTCACCGTTCCAAGACAACCTTTATCCGGTGTCTGACATCTGCGACTCAAGACATCCTCTACCCGGAGTCTGATAGTCACCATTTCAAGACAACCTCTATCCGGCGTCTGACATCTGCGACTCAAGACATCCTCTATCCGGAGTCTGATAGTCACCATTTCAAGACAACCTCTATCCGGCGTCTGACATCTGCGACTCGAGACATCCTCTATCCGGAGTCTGATAGTCACCATTTCAAGACAACCTCTATCCGGCATCTGACATCTGCGACTCAAGACATCCTCTATCCGGAGTCTGATAGTCGACTTGCCCTTCAAGACAACCTCTATCCGGCGTCTGACAGGCACACCCAAATAACCATTCCACCGAATAACCACCCAGGATTCTTCCTAGTGCTTACCTGGTTCGATTCAATGCGATAGCAGTATCGTATCAGACATAGCGTTTTGACTTTTTTTTTTGAACACGTGGGCAGTTGCAGAGCAATCCTTAACACATGTGGGCATTTGGATTGCATCCCACTTCTGATGTCGGAGGGGGAAACATCAGGATGGCACTATTGTCCGACATCAGCTAGGGTAATCGTAAAAAGAGATAACTCAAAAGAACTCTAAACTCAAAAACGTTTATTCAAATTAGTCAGAACAAAAGACAGCCCCCAAAACGCCCGCCCTTCGCCACTTCCTATGTGTTTTGGCTTGGGGAGAAGAAGTGGCGGAACAAACTCCCCAGCAACACATGTCTGTCTGTCAGGTTAGAAGAACCATTACAATACAAGAATCACAAGACTACAATTAGTTTAGGTACTACAACGCTAGGCAATAACACTAGGTACACTACACAAACGAAAGGCAGTAACGCGACAACTCCACGAAGACTCGACGAAGCCTCGACCAAGACTCGATCAAGACTGAGCTCCGCGGACGCCACGCTGACCACCACGACTCTGCCAAGCGCGCCAAAATGTTGTTTCACCGAAAACGCCACCAGAGGGCGCGCTTGCGTGACGTTTAGTGTCCGTACTACTGACATTCTCCGACATATCGATAATTATTTGTAAATAAATATTCACCATAGATGTGTGTGTTTGTACTTATAGACATAAAAGGTAATTCGCAATAAGACGGGTGCGTAGAGTCTATAAATTGATACCTAGGTATATTACTGTCATTGACACTGTGTAGGTATATATTTTTCTACTGCAAAAATATGATTTCTCACTCATCATCAGTAGCGGCATTTGATTATTAAAACTTTTATTGTGGCATACAATACGAGTACCTATTCAATAGTTTTCCTCCACAAAGGCGCTGCTTACTGTCATTTATCAAAAAAGTTTATAAGAATGTTTTGTTTTACATACCTATATACCTAGTACACCTATTTACTTTGCCAAAGTACAGATTTGTTAAGTGCAGAAAATCGTCTTATATTAAGTACTTTTTGCATGATTTATTCACGGGACGAATAAAAAAATAATAGGTATTGTGCAAATCATTTCAGAATCTCAAAATGAACATTTTTATCATCTGTATTTTACTTTTAACTAAATTCTGTGCAAATAAATAAATAATAGTAATTATTATAGTCTACTTCTACCTATCTGTCTATCACTTTATTCAATAATCTTTACTAATATTATAACGTGAATGTTTGTTTGTGCTCTATACTTAACGCTAAAACGCGTAAATTGATTGAGATGAAATTTAGTAGGGTGGTTTGGAGTTGGTACCTTATAGTTTAATCGACGCGGACAAACCTACGGACGTATTCTAATTTACTTTTCTAATAACCTCATAATAAATATCATAAATACCCAATAACTTCATCGATAAATCGTCATTAGCACTACTATTAGCACAGACTACAGGTAATGTAGACTCACTTAAGGTCAGACCAAAAAAACATTGTAATATACCGGTTGGACCATATAATATTATGTTTCCTTAAGGTTTTCCCTTTTGTATGTAAAGATCAGAGATTATTACAATACCTACATTATATCGGGTCTGGCTGATGCTAGGTACTAATAGTATTTTCCTTATAATTGTAAGTTATACCTATTTTACTCCCATCACCAGGATACCATTCTGCATCATTTTATCAACACTACATTTTCCACAATTATCATGGAGTACCTATATTTTATCCGACTAAGGGAAGAAGTTCCCCTGAGAAAAACGCAAGAACCAGCTAGTAATATTATATAACATCTGACGTCTACAGAACACACGTTTCGTCGACTCAGCACCCATGATGTTACCCATAGATAATTGGGTGCCGGACACCATACACAAATCTTGTGCGTACATCCAAGAATTTCCCTCGGTTGACCCCCATAACTTGTACCTTTTCCCCCTAGTTAAATCTCGCTACGACGAAAGATAAATGGATGGAAGAAATTATGGTCTTCGCAGGATATGTAACTTAGAAATATTTGCTTCGAACTGTATTAACATGAGGAACGTCCTATTTTTTATTAATAATGTACTGTTTTTGGAGTCATGCAGTCCTAGCTGCCCTTAGGACTCAGAAGAAACAGCAGCATTTTACGACCTGATTGCTCGTAATGCATACCAAATCTCTTTAAGAACTCTTTTATTCTGACTAATTCTTTAGTCTGATGACTGATCCTTCTGAATCAGACGTTCTTAAAATAAATGTTTTTCCTACCACCCTGAGTTACACAGTTAAAAGATTAAAAAGGTCAAAAGTTTCCGGAGATTTTAACACAATCGGTAAAACAAATGTTTATCTACTTTGATTAGTCTCGTTGCTTGCAGCGACTACTCGAGTGGGCCAAACACTGGATTTTCTGTTACCTACTCCTATAGACATTGGAAGACCATCAATCAGTGATACTAATTTTGTTGTTACATAACATCCTGTTTTGTATGTACAAAATTCACCAATGACCAAAAATCTATTAATTATTATGCCACGAGAAAACTAACAGCATTGAAAGAAATAGTCCGTGGAGACGATATTTTCTCAGGCTCGTTACATAGAAACCAAGTAATGATGACAAAGGCGTTATACATAGAAACAATGAATCTTCATTGTAGGCAATAATTATTTACAAATCGCTTAAGGATTTATCCTGGAATCTGCGCTATAATTAATCATAGTTTAATTACTAAGTAAGTATATAAAGTCCATTTATTATAAGATTTATAAGATTCCGTAACACACGGCAATTATGCCAATGGTATTATATTTATAAAGGTAATTGATCTTTGATCATCAGTGAGTGACGTCACAATGTGCGCAAAATTGTCTTGAAGTTGCAAGTACGTGTGATATTTTGTTTTTGTATCCAATTATTTTTTAATATATTTTCCGCTACATTAAGAACTCACTTATTGCACATGTTTTTTTTTATTATTTTTCACAACTTCGTGTTACTACGAACATAATATTTGCATATTATTATCGATAGTTTAAACTCTATTGAATAGCCATGAGCAAACGACTATGAAAATGGCACTTAAAAAATATATACTACTCTTCTTCCTCAGTCAGGTCCTGTCTAGATCTTGAAATGAACCTAATGGTATCTATAAACTATAATGGTATCTTCTATCGTATTTTATCTGGTAAGTTTCGTAAATGAGACTGATAGGAAAGGATGAGGCACGAGGCGACGAACTTCAGCACACAGAAAAGGATAAATCAAAAGCGTAGCATACATAGAACAAAATGATCCTCATTCACAAGAAATCAGAGCAGTGCTACGTCGAAACAAATCCTCTTATTGTTTTATACGAAAACAGATTTAACAGCAGCATTCGCTCTTGTCTTTAAATATACCGATGACAGTCATTGCCTCCATGTGTTTCTTACATTCACTCATTCACTGCTCTGTTGACGTTTTTATATTCCTTAGCTCCGTGTGAAGATCCAAAATAATTGTACTTTTATGGTTTATGATATTACCAACGCAGTGTTTAGGGCTGGTGACAGGTTCATGACAATATAATGCTTGATATTTGGAGCGTTTAGCATAGGGTGGCATTACGTTTGGTTCTTAGTTGAATCAAGTAATTGATGATGTTATTTCAGGATCAGGGAACTTCTAAGGTTAAGATGATTAGTTGAATTTTATTGGAATTATTGGCGAAATTCCAAAAAAACATAGTACTGTAGTGTAGTGCTCAGCATTTTAAGGAGGACTAGGAGGAGTATAATATTAGGATTAAAAGACATAAAAATATTATTTATAAACAGCAGTTTATTATGATCCTAATTGAAGTCCATATAAACATGCTGTAACTTAATACAATACAAATCCTTTCCAATCAGACTTAGCAATAATAAGAATAAGTTAACGTTCATTGTTCGAACCAACTTCTTTTAAGTAATCTGGTTTTATCATAATCTAGTTTTAATAGGAACATTATTCAATGGCCAATTCGCTGGCTGGGACGCTTTGGAAGAAGTTGTCGACGTTTGCGATGATCTTGCCGATGATGGCCTTGACGATTGGAGGTCCGACTTCCTTGACGATCTCATTGCTGCTGGAGGCGATCAGCTCACGAGCAGCACGACCTGGAGAAAGAACAATTGTCCGTATTTATGCAAAATGGAACCACCCAGCAAACACACACTTTTGAGATATTAAAGGGTTTACAAAAACATGTGCAGCACTGTTAAATGAAGTAAAATTACTATTTCTTTTATTTAAATATGTTGATAAATTACTAAATTTAGTATGTGTATATAATTTTTTGTTGATTACTGGTAAACCTTCAAAATAATTAAGAAATCGTGCATGTGGTTCCTTTAAACATTAAGTAATTAATAGGTTTTCTCATATACAAAAAAGAACCATAATCTAGGGATTTGTTGATATAAATGAAACAATGTGATTTATAATCGGTATAAAGGTGCTCTCCCTATATTAACGTCTACAGCATTACCAAAGAAGTCTGTTTTAAAATAAATTGAGTTTGGTGAGTCTCTTTCTATGTATATTTCCCGCAGTTATATATGGTGACTTAGTTAGTATAGTTGATGCATTTTTAACCCTGATACATTTTACCTTACTTTTCGATCGTATTGTTTTAAATTTGAATTCAGAATACCATACGACACGGAGCTACGCCTAACAAGTCGGATATGCGCCTTGTTAAAGGCAATTGATTTTTGAATAAAAAACATGTTTTATCAAATAAAGGTTTAATTTAATAACGCGTGTTGCCTCCATGGGCATCTACCACAGCTCTCATACGATTAGGCATAGAGTTTATCAACCGCTCTATGAAATTTTGAGGGATCATCTCCCATTCCTCCTCTATGGAAGTTTTCAACTCCTGCATCGTCTTTTTAGCTCGTCCTACATGTGCTCAATGGGGTTCATGTCTGGGCTTCTGGCTGGCCAGTCCATAACTGTGATGTTCACATCCCGAAGATATTCCCTGACGATGCCGGCCGCATGGGCTCTTGCATTATCATGCATAAAAAGGTAATTTTTGCCCACATAGTCCGCGTATGGTATCTATATCTTAGACACCATTGACTGTGTTTCGGATGGCACGTTAAACTGTAGGTCCCGGCTGTCATTGAACATCCTTGGCAGTCGTTACGGGTAGTCAGAAGCCAGTAAGTCTGACACCAGTCTAACCAAGGAGTATCGGGTTGCCCGGGTAACTGGGTTGAGGAGGTCAGGTAGGCAGTCGCTTCTTGTAAAGCACTGGTGCTCAGCTGAATCCGGTTAGACTGGAAGCCGACCCCAACATGATTGGGAAAAAGGCTCGGAGGATGATGAGTCCGCGTATGGTATCACGTGAGGTTCTAAGCACTCACGAATATACCTTTCAGCATTTAATGTTGGCAGCCGTGGTCCTGTAACAACCTCAAGTTGAATTTTGCCGCTCGCGGATATACCGCCCCAGACAGTCCATGAGCCACCGACATAAGGAACCCTCTCTTCAAAGCAGCATTGTGCGAAACGCTCTCCCTTACTTAGACCTTCTTCCTTCCATCATTGCCATGTAACACAATTTTAGACTCATCGGAAAAGAGTACACGGCTCCAATCTTGCTGTGTCCAATTTAAATGATGGCGTGCGAAATGAAAGCGCGCTGTTCGGTGGGCTCGCGTTAGTTTGGGCCCATTAGCTGGCTTGTGTGGTACCATATCGCGTTCTTTTAACACACAGATACTCCGTGGAAGTTGGTTTTGTATCTCAATGGAGGTAAGGTGACGATTTCTCAAGCTGGTCGTCAGGATGAATCGATCCTGCCTTTCAGTTGTGACCCGAGATCGTGGCCTTCCTTGGCGACGAACAAAACCACCAGTCTCTAGGTACCTCCGATAAACATCGACTTAAATTAAGTTGAGCACTCACGTTTCTTTGGCTGTGTCCGGCCTGAATAAGTGCCACAGCTTGGGTGGCGACTTCAGGTGAAGTATCCATTGATTATTGATAGAACCTCACCTTAATGTTAAGAATAAGTAATGTTTGTTGCAAAACCAAAGATATCAATAAATTTTTTCAAGAATTAAAGCCAAGTAAACCAATAAAACCAAGTTTTCTTAGTGTTCGTTTGTTTGATATCAACAAACAGACTCCAAATTGTCTTTTGTTTCTATAAATTCTGTGTTCTAAATTAAAAAAAAGACTATGAAATTGTGAAGTGCCAGGTTCAAAACTGCATAAAAACGTTTTGCTCGACCTAATATACAATTTTAGCTAGGACCAAACGAAACTGAAAATACAAGGTGGGCCAATAGATGTGTCCAGAAGATTTATATCGTTGAATGTCGCCTATTTTTACAGATGACGTTTGACGTTTTACTTTGAAACTGCACTTTGTGTCATACCATCAATGAAATAAAGTAAATATTTCGTTGTTTAAAACGAGAAATATTAAATCAATCATGTCATTTTTGTACCTTTGAGTGGAATCACATGCTAGTGGTTCTACTGTTTAACAATATTTATTTATACATGATAGAACCGAATGTTTGTGGTTCCCTTTTGCAAAACAATATTAGCAAATAAATAATAAAAAAATATTTTACGCATAACGATACCACAGAAATTTGGTTCTATTTTGTGTATTAAAAATAATCGTTAATAATAGAAATATGTTTGATGTATAACGGTACCAAGTATGCGTGGATCTTTTTTGTATAAAATTACATGATAGTACTATCTTTTATTTGTTTGATCAATAGAGTCATATTGTGCCGTGGTTCCGTTTTGCTTTATAAGTAACGTTTGTTATTGCTGTTGGTTCTGTTCTGCTTTTAATATACCTTCTTTCCAAGGGGAAAATCATGTGGTTCTTTTTTGTATAAGAATTTAGACCACTTTTACATTAGTATTCTTCAAAAAAAGTAAAAAACGAAATTTGTCGAGTGGTTCCATTTTGCATAAATACGGACAATTGTTATAAGATCAGCTAAGACTAACACTATCAGTATTTGACATGAACATTTATCGAGAAAGACAGGAATGTTTAAATATAATACCAGAAGCTTCTAATACAAATAATAACTGACATCATGAAAAAAATATCTACGACAATTATTTGTGTTTTAATTTGTTGTTTACTCTCTTGGAAGCCAGGTTGTAGACAAATATTTATCTAACATTTTAGGCGATGAGAATATCATCAAGGATTTTATTTGCGTCCGCTAATATCGTCTAAATAAATATCTGGTTGTTTGTAAATACGTACAAACTAGTATTTATCGAGATTATATTTACAATGCGCAAAACCATTGCTCTTAAATCTGTCTATCATGGTGACGAAGGAATAGGTAATAGTATGGGGATGGTAGCGAGTTCTGACTCTCATACGGAAAAAATATCACATCAAATGAATTGTTCTTACCAAGAACTTCGTTTCCATTGAAAAGGTTCTCCAGCTCGATAGTGGACTTTTCCTTTAGATCATAGGTGTGCTTCCAGTTCTTGATCTTCCAGTGCTTCTCTCCGTCCTGGCCGATGTTGTCTCCGATGTCGACTTCAGCGGTGATGACGATCTTTCCTAAACAAATAAAATTAATACTGTTATTTATTTTCTAATGACAAGACACAGGAAGGAATTAGATACATAATTGCAATTAATAAAACGTGTGATCAAGTTTTTCTTTGACAAGCGTTGGCCCAAAAATTGGTCCTAGCGGTACTCCTAGAGACAAAATTACAAAATACGCTGGACTTCACTAGATTTTAGCTTTTTAAAATAAAATTGAAGTCAACTTTGTACTTATAAGTAGTTGAAGAATTTCAAGGTTGATACGTATTTATAAATGCATATTTTATTGGACAAAATAGAATGTATTGACATAAGAACAAACAAACTATTGTTTTATGAAGAGCGAAAACATTGAGACGACATTTAAGTCGTAATATGATATAATAATACTACAATAAGTCATACTTTTAAATATCAATGATTTCTTTGTTTTGTTGTGAACACGGAAATACTCTGTACGTACTGAAACGAGCTATAAAATAAAGATGCCGTAATGTTATAGTTCCTTAATCACTGTGGATGTTGTCACATTAATTTGTAATATTTACGATTGAGGCGGATTACTAATTCCTAGATACACTTATGCGAGCATTCTTGTCTAACAATTACTAAGACGACAAGTTCCATCATCATTAAGGAAATCAAATGGGCTATGTTTTATGCAAACAAGCTATCCACTTATTGATTGTTTAATTTGTATTAATTTCCTTATTTATTTTGTATAATTTGTAGCCTTCTACGGAATCCAGAATAACCTAAAAAGTTATTTCGATATGCATTGCAACGGTCCGATTCTATGTCTGAGATACCTTTCTGAACAAAAAAATACTGACACAGGAATAGAACATAGTTCTTTTTTTATCTATTCGATCACACCAGCATTAGCCTTATCCTTATATTATTGGAAAAGGCTACGCATATGATGATGATGTGCCTCATTCCCCCTTTGGTTTTTTTTTTCGTAGTTCAAGATCAAGTTCTTACGAATATTTGTCAACTTTATGATTATTTTGTAATAAAACGTCAATTAACGTCATTCTAAAATTATGGACCAAGTGAAGTGTCATAATTTTAATTATTATCTATTTTGAGATTTTATCGTTCATTAAAAATATTTTTTTACAAGAGCGGTTATTGACCGCCACAAAATCAATTGATTTTATTGCGGTGAATGTAATGAAATAGTGAAGTAAGTGGATCCTCTACAACCGCTTTAATTTTTAAAAGTTTAAAACGATAGTCTGAATTAGTAATATTTATGTCAAGTTTTACTTACTGAGTACAACATGTGCGTCTCCCTTTCCTTCAATAGGGAGGACGAGCAGACGTCCACTCATCTCATACTTGCCGGCGAAGTCCACGCTGCATTGTAACTTCACAATAAGCTTCGATTTGTTAATGTCACGTCTGGAAACAAAAGCGCTTGATGAGTTCGGTTTTTTAAACTGTGTTTCGGATGGCACGTTAAACTGTAGGTCCCGGCTGTCATTGAACAACCTTGGCAGTCGTTACGGCTAGTCAGAAGCCAGTATGTCTGACACCAGTTTAACCAAGGGGTATTGGGCTGCCCGGGTAACTGGGTTGTGGAGGTCAGATAGACAGTTGCTCTTTGTAAAACACTGGTACTCAGCCGCATTCGGTTAGACTGGAAGCCGACTCCAACATAGTTGGGAAAAGGCTCGGGAATTTGAGTTTGGTTCTTCAAACCATACAGGCAGAATTGTGTTTCTGGGATGTTTGTTACACTATTTCTTCTGCCCAGCAAAACATATGGGAAGTGGTAAAGGGCCGGCGTTTTTGAGGACTGTCTTTTGTAAACGTCGTCTTCACGCACACATGTACATTACATTCATGGAGTGTTAATAAAAAATTGTGTAAGTACTTACTGCACTTTCTTAGCTACGCAGCCATTCAAGCCGGTTCCCTTAATATCCCACAGCAGCAGCTTAAGTCCTGAAGAACTGGCGTCCAAGCTCTTCATGTAGAAGGGGTCCAGTTTTTCTACTCCAAGCTCTGGGATCCCAGCAGCCAGGATTGGGATGGCGCTTTGTGCACTTTCCTTGATGCACTTAGAGTCGTCCCACTTGCATTTTCGGATGAAGGGCGCTGTGAAATTAGGTTGGTTTAGTGATTTGATTTCCGTTTGTTTTTTTTTTAGATTTTTGAATTTGTTTTTATTTTAAAAAATTAACTTTATTTTTTATATTTCGGTATATAATTGTTCGTTTTTAATATCAAAAATTATTTTGTACAGTAGATTTTTTCGTCTATTTTTTTTTGTAATAGCAATAACTAAAAAATAAGAAGGTAGACATAATTTTTTTAAAGAGAAATTATTATTTATTTAAAAAAATAAATAAAATGAAACTAACCAGAGGCGGCATTAGCCGAACAAACTATACTTAAAATAACCAACAAAAATGAAAATCGTGAATCCATTTTCGGAATGTGAATTGTTCACTTGGGCACAACTGTTTGCTTCGAAGTTCTTCCGCGGTATATACCAACTACCAATCCACATACATATATATATAGGATATTAAACCATAACTATGTATACGTAAACATGTAGAAAAACTAGTTTCTTTTACGAAGCCGCTTCTTACTTGAATAAGAATGAATTATAATCAATATAATTTTAAAGTACGTTGACATTGCGCCTAGTTTTTTTTAGCTCAGTTAGATCAGTTGCTATAGTGTTTACATTTGAGAAGAGATTTGATTACGTAGTACTCTTGTATATAAAAAAAGTTTATTTTTTCTATTTTTCGTTTAAAGTTTGCAAACTAGGATATTAGAACTTTGTCTTATTAAACTTTATTTCCTTTAATTCCAGTGTTGTGCTGTTAACAATTGCTAAATATTTATATTTTTTTTATAATGGTGATGATCCCTGTGGACTATTGGTAATTAAGGGTTTTATTCTCTTTGCATTTAAGTTTTTTTCAGAAGGGCAGTTCAATTATATTTATTTAATTACGCAATTAGAGTTATAAAAACATTAGCTTAGGTAACTAATTAATACAAAAAATAAAGTACCGTACATAATAATATACTGCATGGTAACCAAAATATAACAGCTTATGATATCGAAAAGCATTTGATCAACTTTTTATATTAATCCGTTCTTAAATTACTTTTTAAAATGAAACTCTTAATTCAATTAAGCAGATTAATAGCGAAATGTTTAAAACTCGGTAGAAACAAGTTTTGCGGATAAATATAAAATTAAGCTCAAAATAGATTTTTGCTGCATAATTTCTCAATATTTTTAAATCCTCATATAAATATCTACTGTGGCAATGCAGCCAGCCTTTTGGGCACGATCCCCGCTGACAGCGATGCGGATGAATTTTTTGATACTTAGTTTTAATATTTCTCCCTTCATTATTTTAGTATTAATTAGTATTGAATTGAATTTGAATGTTGTAGCATAACTCAATTACTAATAATATCTACTGTCGTATAATAAATCAAATATCCACCATAACCCCTTATGATAAAGTTTAAAATATTTTAATTGCAGGATAGAGACTACTGGGCCGTGGTATGGATCTGTCGCGAAGTGGAGACTTGCTAGTTTACTATTTAAGTTATGTATAATTAAGGCAACATGTGTAACGGTAAAACGCCTTTTTATTACATTCCTACCAATTATAACAGTTTTAAGTTATTTGAAATAGGTATCGTAAAGAGTTTGTTTTGCTTGAATGTTCGTATCTAGGAAAACAAAGTTACGATTTGAAAAATCCTTTCTGTGTCAGAACGCCTATTTATAGAGGAAGGCTATCCTTGTGCGCTAAGTCGTTCCAACAGATCGCAGGCAAAACCATTGTAGGAAGTTAGTGTTATATGTAGCTTAGTTCACTAGCTCAGATTTACATTGAAGTTAGTCGCGAAGATACTAACCCCCTTACTTATAAAAATCTCTAATCACCTTCTAAGCAACATTTTAACTAATCAAAGAACTTAAAGTCTTAAGTAGTGATTAAATGTTAGTTAAGTCATGCTTAAGCAATGTTTATAAGTAAGAATTTTCTAAAACAGCCCTTAAGTATTACTTATTATTTAATTCACGTTAAATTCACGTTTATTTTTAATGGATTTACCCAATCCTATTAAAAATATATAGGTAGGTGTATGTTGAGCCAAATTAAAAAAAAAAACACTTAGGATTATGAGTCTAAGGTCTGCAACCAATAGTTCAATAACCTGCTAAGTAAACATTGGGACAATGGGGTAATGTGTCAAGCATTTATCACGTTGACGCTAATAAGACCCTACAACATTTAGTAAAATGTATTTAGATTTCTTTATGACACTAACGGTTGTACGATGTACCTACATAAGTTATGCTTATGCTAAAACAATGATGGGTCCAAAGTATGTACCTACCTTTACTTACTGTGCATTACTTATGGTGTATTTGTGTATCGAGGAAGTACTTTACAAATCAGCTGGTTAGTTATAATGTACATATATCCGCCAAAAAAAGATCGTTGCCTACAATCACCTCCTTAATTTCTCTTAAGGTGAGTATAGACTACAACATTTTTTGGAGCAATTCTATGTAATGTAACATTCTAGTGAATGGTACACAGTGGCGTAGCGTGCCTTGTTGGGGCCCCGTATAAAAAAAAATTGCTTGGAGACCCTTATATGGGGGTAAAGATTTTTCACAAAAGAAAAAAAATATTGTGAAAATAAATATTTATTATAACATAATTTAACCATTTCACAAATCAAATTTTAAATATTCATTCTCCTTGCCTTTTTTTTTGGCAAACTGATTTATTAAATCACTTATGGCCGATGATGATTTTTGTTATAGTTTACTTAGAATTAGAAAGTATTAATATTTTTTCCTTACACACTTTTGGGGCCCCCGTGGCCCGGGGGCCCCCTATAATTGATACGGCAGATACGGCGGTAGCTACGCCCCTGATGGTACAATAGAGGCAAAAGCTCAATCTCCAAAGCATTTCCATGTAATGTAACGTTCGTGCGAATGCTCGGCGTTATGTTACGCGACTGCGCGGACCGCGTGCGTCTTTCGTCCCTCTCCTTCCGTGTCACCCCGCAACCGCGAATCACCCGTACTTGGCTCGACGAAATGTTACACCAATATGCTTGTTGGTTTGTAACAAACAGGCGAGCGTGCTCGACGTTTTGTTCGTAAAAGGATAATACACTAGAACATCTCAAAGAGCCGCTCGTTGTTCTGTTACAAGTAAATGTTGTAGTCTATAGAGGTAGGTATACGGCCTAATTTCATTTAGGCTAGTTTACATGGATTATTATGAAACGGTCACATCACACCAACGCCATTAACGTGAGAGTTTGTATGTGTACCTAGATGTTTGTAAATCATTTATGCTATGCTACTGAACGGATTTTCATGATACTTTTCAGTAATTAGCTTTTGTAACAGATAGCTTACTTTTATTGATTTATTAAACTTACCTATATCAATATATTATAGAATACTGTCAAAAAAAAGTCGTGGTGGCCTAGTGGGTAAAGGACCAGCCTCTCAAGTATGAGGGCGCGGGTTCGATCCCAGGTCAGGCAAGTACCAATGCAACTTTTCTAAGTTTGTATGTACTTTCTAAGTATATCTTAGACACCATTGACTGTGTTTCGGATGGCACGTTAAACTGTAGGTCCCGGCTGTCATTGAACATCCTTGGCAGTCGTTACGGGTAGTCAGAAGCCAGTAAGTCTGACACCAATCTAACCAAGGAGTATCGGGTTGCCCGGGTAACTGGGTTGAGGAGGTCAGATAGGCAGTCGCTTCTTGTAAAGCACTGGTGCTCAGCTGAATCCAGTTAGACTGGAAGCCGACCCCAACATGATTGGGAAAAAGGCTCGGAGGATGACTGTCATCAAAATCCATTAAAGCGCGATAGACAAACATACCTACAGACAAAGTTACTTTCCTACGTATAAAATTTAGTAAGGCTGACTCACTAACTAACTATGTCAGTAGACATTACTGTTTATATGTTTTTGTGTACTTGTCACCAAATCTTTATTGTTCTGTCGTTGTATATCCCGAATTAGCTGTACCTCCACTGACCTTTCAAATATTTACAGACTTATTGTCTTGAAGTTTATTGACTTGTTTTTTTTGAAGATTTTTGTAGGACAAAAGTTTATGTGACTTGTGAGGAAAATCCCGTATGGAATTGACGCTTTTACGCATTCGTCATCGATCTGCTATCTGTTTAACAAACTAATTACGTCTATTTTAACAAACTTCTACTCATAACAGGTGGTAAACTGGAAGTTTGTCCAATACCTCTCCTATAGTTTGAACAATTTGGCTGGCTGATAGGAAATCCCATCGAAATGATTGAATGTATTTGAGTGAATTTATTTTTAGAAATATTCAGAAAGCTTGCTGAGGGCATAAAACGTTTTTAAAAGGACAATACTTCAATAAAAATACATATTAGTAACCAAAGAGTTTCTATTTACAAATATCAGATTCAATCAAGAGCCAATTCACTGATTGGAACTTTTCCGAAGAAGTGGTTGAATTCTCCCACGATGTAGGTAATAACATTTTCCACCAGCTTGGCTGCGATCTCCTTGATGACCTCGTTGCTGCTGTTCTTTATCAGGTCATTGGCTGCCTGGCCTGGAAAAAAACAAAAGAATATGTGAGAAAAGTTAAAGTTAGACCACAAAATTAATAGAAGAAAGGAGTAAAGAATCTGCCTGTGCATTCAGACGCACACAGTAGTAGGATTATTTAATTTGATTTTTGACCTTCCAAAAAAGGAAAAAATCCAAATTATTATTATCAACCGATAGTCGTAATAAATTTCGGCACATTTGACTGATTGGTAGAATTTAATTTTATATAAGTCTCAAGTAAGCTGCCGTGATAATCGTCTTTATAAAAGTGAATGAAAATAACAATTTATTTAGTAGGGTACGTAAAATGTTTAATCATGAAAATATTATTATATACTTACTGAGTACTTGATTGTCCTGTAACAGGCCTTCAAACTCGAGCTTCGAATCTCCAGTAACATCAAAGGAATGAGTGAATTTCTTGATACGCCAGTACTTCTGTCCATCTTTTTCTTTGTCAATCAAATCTAATGTAACCGACACTTCCAAATTAGCTGAAAAAAAAGAGATATTTTCTATTATTTAATAATCTACCGAGAAGTAGCCCATATATTATTCTGATGTAAAAATCATTCAATTCAATGTATCTATTTTAGGAATACAGAAAGGTCTTAGAATTAAACATGTCAGAGCTCTATGTATGTTCTACCATATGGAATTGGTGTACAAATATCATATTGCTAGGTTTCATCAGAATCTATTCTGCATAATAAAAGCGTGATAGAGGGACAAATATCCAATTAAAACTTACACACGTATAAGATTATTAGAATATTTAAATTAAGTATCAACATTGATTACAAACTTATATAGATCAATAGATTCATCATTCACTTACGAAGGTATGCATTGACCTTTCCTTTTCCAGCGATTTTCACGACCAGAAGCTGCCCATCCATTTCATATTGTCCATCAACAGTCAAAGGACAGGATATTTTTAAGAATACGTTCGACTTTTCGGGGACACGCCTGAAAATAAAGGCAATATCCTATAGATTCATGCAAATAAATAATGACAAGAGTATAAACCCATTAGGTACAAAATCATGTTTCTTTCGTTTTGATTTCTATCAAAAACAAAATATTTTTTGAAAAGAATTTCCATCAAGTAAGAACAACAACAGAAGTGTAACAAATCTATACTAATATTATAAAGCTGAAGAGTTTGTTTGTTTGTTTGAACGCGCTAATCTCAGGAACTACTGGTCCGATTTGAAAATTTCTTTCAGTGTTAGATAGCCCATTTATCGAGGAAGGCTATAGGGTACTTTTTATCCCGGTACGGGAAGTAGTTCCCACGGGTTGCGGGTGAAACCGCTGGCAGAAGCTAGTAGTTAAGATTTGTGCATTAATTTGTTAAGTAAAGTTATCAAGTGTCTTTTGAAACAAAAGAATGAATAAATCATTCATTATGCTTAAAATTAAGCATTGGCTAGAGTATGTTCAGGACGATACATGAATGCCTAGCAACTTGCAAACCATTAAATAAACCAGTCCAAAATTTCAGGTTCCACCAGTATTACCCATTATAGCCAACAATTATCATTCGGAGTTAAAAAGAATGCAAAAAGAGCAATTTCGATAAAGACGATTTATTATTATCTTATAAATCTTTCTAGAATTGTTATTCACAGATAATAATTATAGAGCTCAAACTCAAAATAATCTAGATGCCATCCATGTAAAACTGTATATGATTTGTCATATAACTATTCATAATCTGTTTTAGGTTTTTGGTCTTAGGTGATCTACGTCGTTCTGAAATAGTCAGGTAACTTCAAATAGTACGTGAAGTCATTTATTTCTACTGGGATTTAAAGATTTTTTTCCAGAATCTGTACAAGTAATGGTACGACCTGTCTAAAAATGGTTGGTTTCATTCAGATGGAAGTTATACGTAGTTGAACTCAGCTGCATCTGATCAGACTGAAATCCCTACATATTTTTACTAATCTATACTAATATTATAAAGCTGAAGAGTTTGTTTGTTTGAACGCGCTAGTCTCAGGAACTACTGGTCCGATTTGAAAATTTATTTCAGTGTTAGATAGCCCATTTATCGAGGAAGGCTCTTTATCTTTTTACTTTTTATCCCGGTACGGGAAGTAGTTCCCACGGGATGCGGGTGAAACCGCTGGCAGAAGCTAGTAGTTTATATTTACTAATGTTTCATTGTTACGTGCCGGGACTTTACACATTATACATTAACGAAAAATTTTGTTACTTACTGCACTTTGATGGGTTTGCATCCCTTTAAACCCTTGAAGGTGATGTCACTGAGAATAAATTTCAGGTTAGGTGAGCTGGAGTCCACATTCTTAAAGAAAAGGGGATCCAAAGGCTTCACGGCGAGGTCTGGGATGCCATCAGCAAAGAATGGTATTGATTTGATAGTGTTTTGCACGATACATTCTTCGTCGCTAGCTTTGCACGGTGTGATGAACGGCGCTGTGGATGAATAATAACAAGAAGATTATAATTCTCGAAAAAATAAGAGGAGAATATGGGAAACCCCTGGTGTTCCTTAATTTTCACATTGCTACAATACTGATTTGGTAAGTATAAATGACGTTGTGTTAATGTGTGAGGGAATATCATATAACAAGGGCTATGGCAAAATTAAAAATTCTGGCAAGCACGAAGTAGGTATAAGCGCCTATCAAGACCACATCAGGTATCAATCCTTTCAGAAGTGTGTAGTATTCTTTGTTGAATCGTGGCTGGTTTTTAAATGGAGGTGAGCTGCCCATTGCTCACCATCACTACCTTCAGTTATCACACATTGGAATATCTAACTTATAAAATTGCAATCTGCCTTCATCCAGAAGTATTTTGAACACATCAGGCATTTCCAAGGGACTTGTAAAATTATCATCGTGATATTTCAGAAGTGTGTAGTATTCTTTGTTGAATCGTGGCTGGTTTTTAAATGGAGGTGAGCTGCCCATTGCTCACCATCACTACCTTCAGTTATCACACACATTGGAATATCTAACTTATAGAATTGCAATCTGCCTTCATCCAGAAGTATTTTGAACACATCAGGCATTTCCAAGGGACTTGTAAAATTACATCATCATATCTGTACTAATGGCTAATACTGCGTTCACTATCACGCATGCTAAGTGCTGTGAGTTTTGGAAAATCCTCCCAGCTCGGGACAGGCCTTTATCCGACCATGGACGTTTATGGGCTACGCCGACGGGTAAACTCATAGATATTTAGAATATAGCTCCATTAAAATATCTCACTGGACTTACCTGAAAGAGCGCTAGTAAAACTTATTAGTGCACTTGCAATGATCAATAATTTTGGCACCATTTTGGAAATTGATATTGCACTTTATTCAATTGTAATTCGGTCACTACTGAGCTAACGCATGTATCGATATCGTTATTTATATCATAGACATCGTACATAAGATGTGTGTTTTAGGTTTTATTTTTATAGGTTTGACCTTTAGTTGTGTGTTATAATGCATTTTGATAAAAAAATATTCGATTAGAGTACTTATTTCGACTATGTTAGATATCATTATTGAATGTCCGAACATAGTTTTTTTAGGGGTTTTTTTTGCGCTTTTGACTAACCGCAACAAGTAATATTTCTTTTGAATTATTATTTACAATCTTAGAATAGATGTAATCATTTAATGTCATCTTTTTTTATTAGGTCTGCATGGTTTGAATAATCTATCCTAATCGTAGCAAAAAATAAAATTGCAACTGGCGAATTTTGAAATAAATTTAGAATATCTTTATTGTCAAGTGATTGACTACGAGTGAGTGGCCTAGTGGGCAAAGAACCAACCTCTCGAGTATGAGGGCGCTGGTTCGATCCCAGGTCAGGCAAGTACCAATGCAACTTTTCTAAGTTTGTATGTACTTTCTAAGTATATCTTAGACACCATTGACTGTGTTTCGGATGGCACGTTAAACTGTAGGTCCCGGCTGTCATTGAACATCCTTGGCAGTCGTTACGGGTAGTCAGAAGCCAGTAAGTCTGACGCCAGTCTAACCAAGGGGTATCGGGTTGCCCGGGTAACTGGGTTGAGGAGGTCAGATAGGCAGTCGCTTCTTGTAAAGCACTGGTACTCAGCTGAATCCGGTTAGACTGGAAGCCGACCCCAACATAGTTGGGAAAAAGGCTCGGAGGATGATGATTGACAACGAGTGTGTTGCACGTACATAGCCAACAAAACTAATGTAAAACCGTTCTTATTAGCTCTATTGTTTATTAGTTATAGTCAATTATAAGTGATGTAAGTTTACCTAAATCTCAAAATATCTGTGATCTCAAACTACTCGTATCTATTCAAAGTCAACGATTTAACAGAAGTGGTAAATAAATATTATGTCAGTGGTTGTTTGAACATTTTGAGAAATATATACCGAGCGAATCTATAAGTGTAGTGTCTACAAATTGTAATTTTACATTAAATGCAAAAAATTGCTTCAAGTAAATTAGTCGATGTTTTAGGATGAATAAAAATTTATTCTAATAAATATTGCGCTATATTGGTACAGTATAGAGTCATATGTAAATGTATTAGCATAAAAACAACATATCAATATTTTCTTAATAATATATTAAACCACAGAGGATTGATCATGTTGATAAATATGTTTATTTTTACGGGTATTCTGTAAAACGGGACCCTGTTACTAAGACTTCCAGTCCGTCTGTCTATCACCAGGCTGCTTGCTACCTATCTTATGAACCGTGATGCCTGGACAGTTAAAAATTTCACAGAAGAGGTTTTTCTCTTGCCGCTATAACAAAATAAAACATAAAAGATAATTTAAATAAAATTATGTATCTATACAATAAAGAGGTTTGTTTGTTTGTTGACTCTAAACACTCCGAAACTACTGAACCGATTCGAAAAAATATTTCACTGTTAGAAAGCTACACTCTTCCCTTTATTTTATCCTGGTGCGGGCGGTAGTTCCCACAGGACGCCAGTAAAACCGCGGGGAAACGGCCAACATTATAAACAAAAGAACGTTGTGCTAGAAATGCTCTGAAAGTCATTTAATGATAAACAATAGTTAAAAGTCACCACCCTCATAAAAAAATGGTCTGATATCTGACATTCATTCAAGAGCAATTTTATCGAACTTAATCTAAATTATTTTTTCTTTTACTAAATCTTAGAACATAAAAGCAATGTCCTAAGGCTGTGCAGCTATTGGTCGTCGAGCTTTTAAATGTTTGAGTCTAGTTATAACGATAAATAAAAATAAGTAAACAAAATAGTCGAGGATAATACTGGTTTGTTTAAGGAAAATGTGCAAGGAGTAATGGGTCCAGTACTTTAATTCTGCAGCAACTTTTAAGTACCTAGATATAGACACAGAAACTTGCATATCAAGAATACTCTTGCTGAGTATTACTTAATATTCTTACTGAGACACCTGATAAATTTAAACTTTTGGATTTATTTCAATCATTCAATTTAAACATAGTTTTAATGAACCAAATAAATAGGTTATTTAAAACTGATGTTTTTTTCAACTCGGACCAGCAGTTCTTGAGATAAGCCCGTTCAAGCGAGCATACAACAAACAAACCCTTCAAATATAGTACCTATAGATTATTTTCTATGACTTCATATTCTGGAATGTATTTTTTTATCCAGACGAACAGTCACTTAGGTAGGTACTTGAAATAGCGAAAAAAGATCACCCTTCTTCAGTGCAAAAAACATAGGTATTAACTCAGATCAAACTGTGATTTGAGGGTATTAAGTATTTTTACAAAAGAAAATGCGAAGTAGGTTTTTTGCACTTAAAGTACTCGCTTGCACCGGTTGCTAAAAACAGGTCACGATTCCAAAAAGAACGATATGTAGGTACCTATACCTACTGAGAAGCCTGCCATTGCATGACTATTTTATTTTATCATAAACTACAATTATTAATTTTTGTCTCCAAAAGAATAACGATGGCACCTAAGTATTTACCTCTAGTCTCAACCTGAAAATCGAAATTCTTCAACCTAATTTCCAACAAAAGTATTATAATTTCGCAGATCAATTTTTTTTTTTTTATTCTTTTTTTTTTTTTTAACGACGTCAAAAATCATCAAATGACCCCTCCCACTGTGGGTTAGCAGCGGTGAGGGAGCGTCAGACTCTTACTGACTAAAAACCGTCGTGTTCCGTCGTAGGCCTTATTGTGTGCTAGGGCCGCGGTATCTCTTTCGAACAACCCGCAGCCCCGGCAGGCCTTGGCCCTATTGGGCCCCTCTGCCTAGCCTTTTTCTAACTATGTTGATCTCGACTTCCAGTCTAACCGGATGCAGTTGAGTATCGGTGTTTGACTAGAGATACTAATAATAATAAATCTTTATTTTAAGCAACAAGACTCAAAAAGTGTTAGTAACAATGTTCCTTATGCTATGTTAGTATTCCTATTCTACGTACTAACCTATATACATATGATATGTGAATCACCCCACACATCTATCATTGAAGTGGACAGCTTGCAGCAGCGATTCACATATGCACAATCGAGCCTGCTCGCCACACATTTCAGAATAAGGTTGGGGCTGCCCCGCACCCTGTGCACCAGAGAAGCGCATCTTTTTCTCATCGTTGCATAAAAACAGTCGATCCGAGCTTTAGCAAACATCCCTGATGCACTACAGAAGTGGGGCAGCCCCATCAATATCCTGAACGCACGAAGGACGCTGTACGATTTCTGCGCATAATTCGCCCACAGACTACATGTGTAGAAAGAAGTGCAATGTGCACGAAACAAGGTCACCTTAACATCTCGTGAACAGCGTGCAAATCAAGCTGACTGTTATAATTTCGCAAATTAAACAAAATATATAGCTTAAAAATCTGTTTAATAATTTGTGAGTTAAAATAAATGAGCGCCATCTGTTTTGTTTGGCAAGAACTGAAATGTCTGAGTGTCAACTATGTTTCCCTGTATTGAACTGATGACATCTAAAATATTTATGCTTAAAAATAAAATAAAGGATCGTTTCAAATTTTGTTAACAAAAATCTATTAACATACAACTATGGCTTATCTAATTACTAAATATTTTGCAACTGCTTTCCACTCGAAAGCTTCTATATCTAATATATAAAATTCTCGTGTCACAGTTTTCGTTCCCATACTCCTCCGAAACGGCTTGACCGATTCTCATGAAATTTTGTGAGCGTATTGAATAGGTCTGAGAATCGGCCAACATCTATTTTTCATCCCCCTAAATGTTAGGGGTAGTCCACCCCTGATTCCCGGGACGGGAGTGATTAGACAAAAACCAACTTACGGAATGCCGCAGAACCACAAAAGTAAAGTACTAGGACAGCAGAATTTACCGGAGTATAAGTATACCAATAACGAAATTTCGATGCAACTGCTCACCATGTACCAGGGTAGCATAACTTATATGAGTATACCAATACCGAGTGTAGACGCTACTGCTCACCATGTACCAGGGCGGCAAAAAATACACCGGGACGCGGGTGAAACCGCGGGGAACGGCTAGTCTATATATATAAAAGAAAGTCGTGTTAGTTACACATTTCATAACTCAAGAATCGCTGAACCTTTCAAGATGAAAATCAGAGGGGAGATATTTTAGACCCGGGTGAAGGATATAGGATTGCTTCGGGAAGCAATTATCTCTGGACGCGGGTGAAACCGTGGGCGGAAGCTAGTACAGTCAACTTCAGGTCAGTGGTAACAATTTTATAGGAAAATCGTACTTATTACTATTGAGTTAAGGTGCATGACAGTTACCACTGATGTGCAGACTACCGTACCACATAAATTGAGACTTTATATTATAAATCGAAACTTTAATCCTCATTCTGACTATATAGGTAACATAAAATATTATTTTTACTCCTGTAATTTATTTTAACAGTATTGATTTATAATTTATAGAAGAGCATAATAATATTAAGCCTATAATAAAATCTAAAAAATAGTTATTTTCGTTAAACGATTGACGTCAATAACCAGTCCAGTGTTTTGATGACCTACTCATCTGATTAAGTTAATCGTTGTTACGGAAGTTTTATAGGGGAAGCGAATTAAAATTCTAATATACCAATAAATAATATGTTCCACGTCAGTTCGATCTATTCTAAAAAAAAAAAAAAAAGATTAATAATGATCCTTATTCGTATGTAAAGCTGATCTCGCTACTTAGAATGTATTTATTGATAACTATTGTAGCTATATTTTTATGTTTGTTAATTTTGAAGGTTTTAAAGAAATTTGGAAATTTTAAGGAATCTGGATCAAAATAAATCACTTTAATAAAACACCTATAATTTTAACAAAACAGTCCTTTAATTAAGCCAATCCATACAGAACACGATTAGTCCAGATAATACTCTTTAAATGGCACTTTTCCGAAGAAATGATTGACGTTTTCTGCGACTGCGGTAACAACGGTCTCGACCACTTTGCCTCCAATTTCCTTGATAACTTCATTACTGCTATTCTGAAGAAGGTCCTCGGTTGCTTGAGCTGGAAAAGGAAATAGGACAGTATTATAATTAGGTCTAAAGTTGGTGTAAAGATCTCGACGAATAGATTGGCCCCTTTGAAGTTAGGTTTTTGATTTCACTGTTATATATACGTACCTATATATGTATGTATGTATATATGTCTTATGTATGCGTGTGGAGCGAGCGTAGGAGCTGGTAGAAGGGTCCGTGCAACGAATGCAGCCATCCTTATGTATGGGCGAAGTTTAGCAGTTTCCGAGATATTTACTTTCACCCTAAGATGCACCCGGGCCCTTCTATTAACTTCTTCAACATGTAACCCTGCATTACTGACTATTTTTGTATGTCAATTTTAAAATCATTCAAAAAGTTCTCTTACCCAACACTTGATTATCCTTTAGCAAGCCTTCAAACTTAAGCTCAGACTTGCCCTTAAGGTCGAAACTATGATTGAATTTCTTAATTCTTAAGTATTTTTCGCCATTCTTTTCCTTCTCGACCGTTTCTAGATCCGCCGTTATTTCAATGTTTGCTAAAATAAGAACCAATATTATTTTTAAGCCTATTTCCGAGGCATCAAATAAGCGAATACAAGAAATAGGTAGTTATCTAAATGAAGAAAAAATGTAAAATATTACAGTTAAATATTATAAGATTTGAAAACAAGGACACAATATTGTATGGATGTACATTTCAAAGATTATCCGTCTTACCACAAAAACTTTTAAACGTCAGTTTATGCCTTGTCTAAAAAAATGTCAAATTATGACGTTGACATATGGTTCATTTTGCAGCCACAATTTTATTAGACAAGTGTAAAACAGGGTTTAAAGTTTTTGTAGTAAGGCCCTATATGTTTATAGATCATGAAATATCAGAATGAAATGACTATTTTATTTTCAACAACATTTAAGATTGGTAAACTTACGGAGAAAAGCGTGGACTTTCCCTTTTCCAACAATTTTCAGGACAAGAATCTCGCCTTCCATTTCATAATCACCATCAATATTCAGAGCACAGGATAATTTTAGAAACAGGCTATATTTTACGTTGCTGCGACTGTAAAAAAAATTTCATGAGTTCTTTTTTAAATAAAACTTAGCAACTTTTTATTAATAAATCAAGTTTTGGTTACTATTTGCAATTTAAAAAAAATACTGGGAACTGGCATGGAAATTACTAGAAATGTATGTAGCTACAAAAAGTTTTAGAGTACAATTTTAGCAGATAATTCTTAACGTTCCTTGTATATGGTGTTACTGCTATAACTGCTTACTACATAATTGAAATGAGAAAGTAACTTTGTCTCTTTGTCTATCGCTCTTAAACGTCAAAACTGCCACACCGATTGAAATTGAATTTGGTACACAGATAGTCTTGTGCCTGAAAAAGGACAAAGACTATTGTTTTTCCGGGTGTCGAAAAAGTTTTCTCAGGAACAGCTATTTAAAATATTTATTAAATTAGAAAAAAGAACTTGTTTCTTGTATCTTTAACATATTAGAAACTAGCTTCTGCCAGCGGTTTCACCCGCATCCCGTGGGAACTACTTCCCGTACCGGGATAAAAAGTAGCCTATAGCCTTCCTCGATAAATGGGCTATCTAACACTGAAAGAAATTTTCAAATCGGACCAGTAGTTCCTGAGATTAGCGCGTTCAAACAAACAAACAAACAAACTCTTCAGCTTTATAATATTAGTATAGATTACTATACTTACGCCACTTTGATTGCTTTACAATTCTTCAAACCTTTCACGGTAAGATCACTCAGGAGGAATTTTAGATTTGGTGAACTTGCGTCTATGCTCTTAAAGGTAATTGGATCCACAGTCTTGACGCCATAGTCTGGTATGCCATCGGCGAATACGGGTATTAATCTCTTGGCATTTTCAGTAATACAGTCCGCATCAGTTGATACGCACGGCGTGATAGACGGAGCTGCGTGTAAAAAAAATAGTTTAAAAAACTAAAAAAACACGCTTATTGTACGTTTCTTAGCTAGTCATGTACTGTCATCGGAACTTAGAGTGTGTGCAATATTTCATCCTAATCGAAGACCGGGAAGTGGCTCAAATTAGGATTCCAAGATTTTCTTACATACATACCTAGTTAGTTACAAGTGAAGCTAATATAAGCCTGTTAATAAAAATAATAAGGTAAAAGAAGAACGAAAGTCACTCTTAAATTTCAAAATTAGAACAAATATTTCTAGAATAAATCTGGTTCATCAAAGCTACTAGGCAGACTACTGGGAAGTTTATTGCGCCCCTTCTAAACAGCAAAAACAAATGAAGAGTAGACGTTTTGGGGTTGTCTTTTGTTTTGACGTTGCAAAGAAAGATTTCACTATTTTCTTTAGAAGAGAAATGAAATGAATCACTTTACTTACCCGAAGCATTTGTTAAACTAATTATAACACTTGCAATAATTAATAGCTTTTGCACCATTTTTCTTATTTTCTCTAAAGTTTTTATAACTAAAGCCCAGTCTCAACTGAGCCAAAAAATGTTTTAGACATAATATTTATATCAAGGAAGACTAATGACGGTATTATGAGTCATGTTTCTAGTTTTAATAAATTGTTTCTGACCTCACAAATGTTTAATAATGCATAAGACATCTATTTTAGTAGGTATATTTTTCATTATTAAGGTCAAAGAAGAAATCCATTAAAAAACACGAGAATTTCATTCGTATGCCAAATTGTATAGCACTCAATATTAAGCTGCATTTTAATCAAGAAACATGTTAATCAATATTATTCTTAATTAGTCTACAAAAATTAATTTGCGTCGCAACTATGTCAGAAAACCTGTGAGAGCAGTTTTCTCGTCCAAAATTATCGTTTTTAATTTGTCTATTACCTGTTTGTGTTTACCACAGAATACAGTATTTTATATAGTTTATCAATTCCCGAAAAATTACAATTTAAATATTGCTACCATATTTTTCATACGGAAACCTGTATGTACTTGATTTCGTAACAAATAAATTATAACACTAACGAAAAATAAATTCAATCTCCTGCTTCGTCAAAACATTATAACATATCTCAGTGATCATTCCGAGATATCAATATGTATAAATAAGAACATAATTATTTTAATTTGTCAAGATTTATTAAAAACTTCATTGGTTAGTCAAATAATTAAAAATCCTCTTAATCCAAAGCAAGATCTTCCGTTGGCACTGCAGTAAAGAAATGCTTAATATTTTCAATAACTTTAGCGACCACAGCTTTGATGACTGGCTGACCAATTTCATTAATTACACCGTTGCCATTCTGAGCAATTAGCTCACTCGTTGAATTACCTGAAACACATTAAATAAAAACAAATAAAAAAAATTCAAGCAACTTTGTGTTATGCCTGTCTCTATAGAAAAAGTAGGCATATCTGAGCCTACATCAAATTTTAAATTGACTTCTTAAAAAAAGGAATAGTTCTCAATTTATTGCTTTTGTTGTCTTCTATAATTGCGTTTGTCTATTTTCTATAAAAAAATATATATTTTCTTTCATCATCATCAATCAATCAATCAATCAAGAGTCTACCTCTTGTCGGTGCAGCTCCTTCCATTCACGCCTACCTAGCGACAACTCCTAACCTTTCTTATACGTCACAACATTTACCTTCTCTTTATTTTGCTTAATGTAGCTATACCTTATATTTTCATTACTAAACAAAAATTATATTTGGTTCTTTCCACTATCTATTTTAATATAGAACTTGATAAAACTACTTACGTAAGAACTCGTTGTTTGGGAACAAGTTCTCAAACTTCACATTTGATTTGTCCTTTAATTCAAAAGTGTGCTTCCATGCTTTAACGTGCCAATGTTTCTTTCCATCTTTGCCTTCTTTTTCAGCCAAGTCTAATTCAACATTAATCACCAGTTTGGCTGAAAGATCACAATAATAAAAATGTTAACTTTGGTATGTTAATAGGATTTAATGTATACCTGTATACAAGCAAGTATAACTATTTTTATTTATGCACAAATTTTTTTTTTTATATATTTGCCTACATACTTGATAGTTCAGTTATTTTTTCAATAACTATATCTAAGTATATTTTTAAACTTTTCAAATAGAATATTCATAACAATATCTTTCTCCTTAAACTAAACATTTAAAAACAAGTGATCATCATTTTACGATAGCAAGGTCTAGAAACATCTCGAAATAACGTTTTTATGACGTTTAAAAGGGTCAAGAAATAGCGCCAATGATTCATCATTGAAGGCCAATTATGTTGACAATATAATTATCATGTTTACCTTACAATTCAAGCTTGAACTTCCACTAGAGCTCGTCATGTTTGATATTAAAAACAAAATAGGTATCATGTTTTTCGTGTCATATGGGATGAATGTTTATGATACAGCAGATTTACTTACAAATAAAACCTGAATTTCAACTGACATAGTTTTAATGATATCATTGTCATCCAAAGTAGTCCTAATATATGTTATCCTTCTCTAACTTCTTAGAAGCCCTTCTTTCCGTAATAGAATTATTATTCTACGTCAAAAACCAGTTTCGTGTTTGATATCAACTCATCTGATGTCCATAATAAGTGTTATATTGAAGCTTCCTTCTGAAGAGGAAGTAGGACTCTTGATAAAATAAAAGTATTATTATTAGAGTTCGACTTAAGTTCGTGGTCATATACAAATAAGTGCCTTTATTATCAATGATGTTAAACAATCACGAATTTAACCTGAGTGTACGAGGAGCAACTTTATTGAGCAACTAATTTGTTTCCAGGAAATATTTGAGCAACTTATTGTTGCTCGAAATTAATGACAATTGCATAGGTGCCGGAGCTATTGGCACAGTATCCTTAATTACACACTTTTCATAATAATATGAATTTGTAATTACACTGAAAAAAAACTACATGTACAGAGAATACATTTTCATTTTTAATCTACTTCCATAATCTCTTCAATATTTTACTGGAAGAATGGTTCAGAAAACGTGACTCTTATTGCAAGTAGATATTTTTAGTGGAAATATTTCGTCGGCAGTAGGTAAACCGGCTTAGGTGTACCAATTATCCAGATGATTAAACACAATCCACAAGCAATTAGTCAATAATCATGCATTACTGCGTCCTTAAACGGTTTCCAGTTTACATAGGCACACTAAAGTATAATACATTATTTCAAAATAGCACACAAACGAACATGTTTGTGTGCTATTTGGTGGTCATTTTTTGTAGCAAATAGCTTCATTAATTTGGTTAATGAAAGAAGAACGCTAGTAAATTAAACAAATTGGTCTCATTCATATGACTGATAATGAAATCGAGTTCGAGGAAATCGGTAGGTATTTTTGCTGATCTTACAAAACTACACGTAAAACAGTACTTACGGACTTTAGCAATAAGGTTTCCATTGCCTTCAATAGGCAACACGAAGAGTTGTCCTTTCATATCATACTTTCCATTTAAGTCTGGTGAGCATAGAACTTTGAAGAAAAGTTTTGACTTGGCGATGTCTCTCCTGGAAAGAGAACAATAATTATGAAAATCATCTATTGAGTTAAAATTATGGTTCTCAATAGGTTAGGTAATAGTTCAGTTACGTATTTTAAGAGGTTCCGTAAAGAACTTTAATTAACTGTCCTAAAGAAATCGTGGGCAATATTGAAGTAGATTGAAGAACATAATTTCGACATCTAAAACATTATGTTGCGCAACGTAAAGTTTCTCCCTGTGTAAACTGCGTAAACATTCTCATTATTAAAATGTGTGTATATGTAAGCAAATGAGCCGACTTCTTCGTTCCTCGTGTCTCGTCAAGGCCATCGACTTCGAACACTGGTTTTTGCCACTACAAATTAAAGAAAACACTTAAATGCTCTATATTATGAAATTTCTGGTTTTATAGTGTTTGCGGCAAAGATTCATAAAGAAATATATTTTTTGTTATATTTGGTAACATAATTATTAATTGTCAGTTTATTCTAACAATGCAGTTCATGGAAACAAACTTGCAAAAACAATTGAATATATTCAAAGTGGGACAAATGCATAACTGTTTCTGTTGTTATGAGTAGTTTTACTGAAATATTAATTTTATAAATAACTTTTGTAAGCACCAATTCAATCCATTGATTTAGATATGATTTCTTCGTCTTTTACATTGGTTGAGAATATGTAAATGGGTACGTATAAAATAATATGCAAAACGAGATATAACTGGTTTTATAATATTATGATCCAGTTCATCCAATCGGGTACCTATACGTCGCAAAATTATAACATAACAACAAGGAAAACTTGTAATATACAAATTAGAAATTCGAGCACTGGCACCTTTTTTAAACAACAGATTTTTACATAAAAGTCTCTTTTTAAGTATATTGGATTCACTGCAACATTCATTTAGTCGTGGTGGCCTAGTGGGTAAAGGACCAACCTTTCAAGTATGAGGGCGCGGGTTCGATCCCAGGTCAGGCAATTACCAATGCAACTTTTCTAAGTTTGTATGTACTTTCTAAGTATATCTTAGACACCATTGACTGTGTTTCGGATGGCACGTTAAACTGTAGGTCCCGGCTGTCATTGAACATCCTTGGTAGTCGTTACGGGTAGTCAGAAGCCAGTAAGTCTGACACCAGTCTAACCAAGGGGTATTGGGTTGCCCGGATAACTGGGTTGAGGAGGTCAGATAGGCAGTCGCTTCTTGTAAAGCACTGGTACTCAGCTGAATCCGGTTAGACTGGAAGCCGACCCCAACATAGTTGGGAAAAAGGCTCAGAGGATGATGATTCATTTAGACATGCGCAATCACAAGATTGGAAACCATATTAATGATCCAATAATGAAGTCAACCCCACAATATTTGCTTAATAACAATCAAACTAGCATTTTTCCATTTCTGATGATACTACAGGAGTTTCAAATCTTTTTCAATTACCTCTATATACCAAATCTTCTTTATACCAATGTACGTGTAGATATAAATGATGTTATTACTGACATTTAAACATCGAAGTAGCGATGCACAACTGGTAATACAGGCCTTGAGACCTAGGCTACAAGTTGTCTTGACCTAGGTTTCACTTACGGCCAAGTATGACGAATAGTTAATTAGCATAAATAATTACATTCGAAAAATCCAAAAATAAACATTTCCAAAATCAAGTTATGCAATTTTTGAGGTCTGTGTCAGGCCCTTGATCCAAATTATGAAGGTGTACAATATTCCAATAAAAAATAAGCCGGAAGGAAACATACGAATAACGCAAAAACAACATCTCATCGTCTTAATATAGCTCAGATTATGACGGCAACGGGTTAATTCATTTGATTAATGATTATTTGCCACTTAAACAAGGATCAAAGAAAGATCAATTGGCTCTAATTGAACCACGATAATGTGGCCAATACAAGGAAAATGCATCAAACAAAATTAACTTTAATAATCCTTAGCACAATTGTCTGTAATAGTTACATGTCAAACGATATAATTGTTCAGTCCACCGTATCTACATAATTATAGGATATTTTCTTGTTGTCTTCGTAATTATAATATCATTAGACGTTTTTTATTTAAGGAACCGGTTTACAATGTTCTTAGGAAATAAATAGAAAAAATATGTGTATTGGTTCTGATTTTGCTTACAATGTAGCAAAGCTTTGATAACATAATACTTTCATCTTCTGATAAAGAAGCTAATTGAAGAGCTAAATAGTCCGCGACAAAAATGTACAATCAAGTCTTACTAACAATAGTACTTACCAAAATCGTAATAATTGTCCCAATCACTCACGAGCTCAAAGTAAGGATTAAATAGGTGTCCATTTTATCTTAATCTCAGACAGAAGATAGATAAGAATTCAAACGTTTAGCAGCATTATGTCAATAATCTATACTAATAAAACGGCTTGACCGATTTGGCTGAAAATTAGAGGGGAGGTAACTTAGACCCGGGAGAAGGTTTTAGGATAGTTTTGGTCACCATCCGGCTACGGGACGCGGGTGAAACCGCGGGCGAAAGCTAGTTTGTTATACAAATAATGGAAATAACAAAAACAAAATATCGTTTAGGGCTGCATAATAAGTTCCAGTAAAAAAAAGATACTCTTTGGGAGAATAAAAATTATGTGATTTTACTCAAAGAGTTTTTCAATAAAAACTGCAGACTAACAAGTATACATCAATATACATATTAAATGTATCTTTTAAGGTCATGGCCATGAAGAAAGAACGAGCTTACCACTTAGGAGCAGTTTACATTAATTTTATGTACCTACACCTAAGCTAGTTTTTTTTCTGTAGAATAATAATAATTATGCTTCAAACAAGGTTTCTGTAATTACTGATATAGGATATTGTAGGTCTTATGCAACCTCAAAATGATGAATGTTACGCACGGTGTAATCTTCTTCCGTAGTTCAATCTGCACCTTATTTGTAATGAGCTAAATACAACCGTATAAGCATTTTCAGTCTCCTTCTTGATTCAGGTTTACCAAGGAAGCATGGAGACAAATTATCGCCAATATTTATGGCCTGTAAGTTAAATATTTTCTATCTAATGTATTCATTAATATGAATAATTTTATAATTATAAAGCTGTATAGAATTTTTCTGTTTTTTGATCGCGCTTTTTTCAGGAGCTACTGAATTGATTTGAAATATTATTTCATTGTTAGATTGCCAATTTATTGAGAAAGGATAAGTATATGATTCTTTTAACGAGGACGCAAATCTTGAAATTTAAGGCAGAAGCTAGTAAAAATTCATTTTCTAGTATCTACACACCAATGTGCAAAATTGGTTTAAAGAAATACAGCTTACTTACAAACGTGAATTAAATAATAAGTAATACTTAAGGGCTGTTTAAGAAAATTCTTACTTATAAACGTTGCATGCAAACTTAAGCATGTCTTAACTAACATTTAATCACTACTTAAGACAGTTAAAATGTTGCTTAGAAGGTGATTAGAGATTTTTATAAGTAAGGGGGAAAGACTGTAAATGACCAAGTGAAGTTTGCTACTTTTCTTTAAAAGTAAATAGATTCGACATGAAACAGAATAATTTGTCTAGTCAACGTTAGAATCCGAGAAAATTTGAGATGTGCGTGTCTAAATAGAAAATATCAATATATACGCACATGACAAAAAAAAGTAAGTGGGAAGAGTGTTTCGTCAGCCCGAAATGATTTGGAAATTTCAGTTTTCATGAAAATAATATATTTCTAAAAGCTATAAATCTTAGAAGATTATACTTACTGAACTTTCTTAGGCTCACAGTTCTTCAATCCAGTAACAACAATATCTGTGACAATCAGCTTTATGTTCGAAGAACTGGCATCAACATATTTCACGTTCAAGGGATCAATAGTCTCCACGTTGAGATCAGGAATTCCATCTGCGAACCTCGGTATGGCCTTCATGGATGATTCCTTGATACATTTGGAGTCGTCCCATTTACATTTCGTGATGAAAGGTGCTGGAAAGTAGGAAAGCGTAATTGAGTTTTATGCTTTGGAAGAATACTTTTACATTTGGTTCAAGAATTTATAGCTTAGTATAATATTTAGTTTTTTTGCTTTTGGTACACCGTATGTCAAATTTGTTGTCAAATTAAAGCTACGAATGTGAACTTGAAAATAAATTAAAATTTGAAACAATATTTAAAATCGCTTTTTCATGTAAATACCTAAAATGGGTCAACTTATTTAGGATTCATCTGGAATCTACGTGCAATCACTGTAAGACATTTCAAAAAACGTTAAGTGTACTTTTAAATTACTTCATTTTTTATTATGTACATTAATTTTATTAAAATTTATAATTTTAGTTAGTAAAAAAAATGAGGAAATAAAATACATTACCCAAGTTAGAAGTCACTAAAGAAATATACGCTAAGAAAACTAAAATAAAACCCTTGGAGCACATTTTAATTAATTTGCAATGTGTAAGACAAGATGTATAAACACGACTGCACACAATTGTATGAACCGTTAACAGTTTCCTTAATCAAGAAATAACAACTTATATATATGAAGGTTTCCCTAGAAATGTTAATCAATTTATATTATGTACTTTAAGTACAAAGGCCTTAGTACGAGTACTATATTTTTACTGCAGCTTCGCTTGAACAGACATCGACTTATATATAACCCTGAATTTTGGATCAAAATTTTGAAAATCCTTTCCGTTTTTGTATCATGTATGTAATTGAACAAAAAATCTGTCAGTCTGTCTGTGTCTGAATATTTTGCCAAAAAAATTGTAATGGACACTGTATTTAGACAAATTGATTAGCCTTGTAGTTGTAAATAATTTAGCTGTATAGTAATGATTATCTATACTAATATTATAAAGCTGAAGAGTTTGTTTGTTTGTTTGTTTGAACGCGCTAATCTCAGGAACTACTGGTCCGATTTGAAAATTTCTTTCAGTATTATATAGCCCATTTATCGAGGAAGGCTATAGGCTACTTTTTATCCCGGTACGGGAAGTAGTTGCCACGGGATGCGGGTGAAACCGCTGGCAGAACCTAGTACATAAATAAAAACAGTTTCCCAAAGCCAGAAATAAAATTATATGAAAATAGTAGCTGTAGTTTACCTTTTAAAATCTTGGATGCACAACCAACTTGATAGAGATATATTATATATGTTACTCCCGTGATAATATCTAATGACTCTGATTTTAAGAAAATTAACGAAAAAGTATTGGTAAAAAGTTTGTAATAAGTATCAATATCTGAAAGTGACAGAAACGTTAACTTTTCTGGAAGTATAAATAAAAAAAAACGAAGGTTTAAATTATTTTAGAAATACCAATGAAAAATGCAGTATGTAGGTATTACCATTAAAAAAAAACTGTAAATGAATACTTAATGCTTATTTTCTCGCGTTAGTTTTATTCGTTCGGACCATTTTTTTTACTGTTCATAGCAATTCCTAATTGGAAATCATTAACTGTGGCATTTTAAGATTAATATTTCAAGTATAAATCTGTACAAGTATTTACGACATATTGTACGTTTGTAAAAGCGTATTCTGTATTCATTCATAAAGCTCCAATGTTTGTACATATTATTTCTGGACGTATTCCTAATCGTACAGGAAATAGTTTTTAGGACGAAGATTAAACCCCTCGAAACAGCAAGACAGAATGACATAGGAAAAAAATAACAGTAACGTGGTAATTATTTAAAAAACGCTTTAATCATCATAATAACATATTCCATAGTTTCCTTTGGTCAATTTTCTATTAATCATAGGTTATAGGTTATATTTTCTATTATTCTTCATTACGCCAGGTAGTCATCTATTGGGATCGACTTTAGGTATTTATTGGCATTTTTCACAATTTTCTTGACATTTGCTACAAATACTGGGCTCTGTACTTCATGAGCGACTTCCTTCCAGTTTTCATTGGCGAACTTCAGAACAGCATCGGCTGAAATTCAATTGTATATTATTAGAAATATATATAGATAGTTTCACCGACCTAAGTCTAAGTGACGCCTCCTACTACCGTATTTACAGTGCGCGATACACTTGCGATACGGTAGTGGGACGCTTCATTTCTGCATAGACAAATTCTACAGTACGTAGCTTAACCGATGATAATAATGACGTTAGCCGATTTTAATCTTATTTCGTGCACAATTGAACTTAAAATTCCTTAGTTCTAGAGAAAAATATACAAAGCTCAGCCTCTGATAGGACAAGAAGACTCCGTAATACAAAGGAGGAGAGACAAGTACATAACCATTTTATTAATGAGTGCACCAATTCTACAAAGTATCTATAAGAAAAAAGTATTTTACCTTATAAGTAGATGGTCAAGTGCATTACCAGTTTAGAAATGTGGTGCACCAATTTCAAATAGTACATTATAAAAAAACTAACTAGCTAAAAGTAAGTTTACCTAAGTCTTTCTGTCCATTGAATAGATTTCTAAAGTCGTAAACAACTGGCTCTAATGGTTCCGCTTCTACTTTGAAACTCTTAACAATTTTGTAGGATTTCCCATCCTTGCCCGTTATCGTTTTCAAATCCAAGTCGATTATAAGGCGGTATTTTCCTGAAATAAATAAAGTCACAAATTATTTAAATTGTTAAAAATTGTTCATTAAATCATCCTTAAGTAACTAAATAATAACCAAAATTTATTTTTTGTCATTTATTTCTATATATTTTATTATAGAATTTATAAAACTTTTTTTTATTTAAAACCTCATTTGTTTAAAAACAAAATAGAAGATAAAAAATAATAAAAAAAAGAAATTACAAAATAAGAAATGGAACATATTTTTAAAACAAAATAGCATCAAGACGATGAACAACAATATTGCATGAATTATATTCGCAGGATCAAATAACCTGCTGACAATTTATTCAATTACACTGCGGACAAAAATGAACCTTAACATACTTGTAATAAGGCTGTAGTCGCCTGTTCCTTCAACTGGGAGAATTATAAGCCGGCCATTGATATCGTATTGGCCACTCAAAGTGAAACCCCCGCAGGCAGCATCAAGATGGAGAGTCTGTTTTTCGTCATCATACCTGAAAAGGATAGTAAATAAAGGGAGATTAGCATTATTTCGAGTATTTTAATTATATTCAAATATGAATTTTATGTCAATATGCATGCTTAAGTTAGCTAATAGACCCATAACCCAATATTATGCCTCATCAATCGGTAACAGTATTGGAATCGTTGCCGCTTGTCAATACAAATCTTTAAACAAGTAACTAAAAAATGTATCATCTCGACTCCTATTAGATATTAGGCGCTTTCCGCAAGGAAAAAAACTGGTAACTAGGTTTTTTTTAATATTAGCAAAATATGGGAGAAAAAGTTGATAGTTGCTTCAATTAAAATTGCTAGTAGTTAGTAAAAAGAAAATAATATGAAATTATACCAAAGAAATTACTCACTTGGCACTCTCAACGGCACATTTTTTGAATCCTGTAATAGTTGTATTGAACAGTTTAAACTTCAATATAGACAGATTCCCTTCAATTTCTGGCTGGTACATAGGGTCCAGGGATTCAGCACCAACGTCAGGATTTTCGTCAAGAATCAGTGGATATGCAGCATTGACAGCATTGGTGACACACTCGTCATCATTGGCTTGGCATCGGCTTAGAGTAATAGCTGGAAAGAAGAGAATATTGACTATTTCTGTTGTTGTTGTTATTGTATAATCCCTCGACGTACGCCTATGCAAGGCTTTATTCTTAAGGTGTGCACGTGCAATCCTTTATTCAGTTGGATCTTAAGAACCACAGTCGCGGTTTCTAGATCATTAGATAGATAGATTTGCGATATCAGAATGTCAAGTTAAGATTTCCTAAGAATGTTTCCCTTCAGTCTTATTCATGGAAGGATGATAAAACAATATTGTCCGACTATTTGTGAAGGAAAGTTACACTTAAATATTCTACTTTATCCCAAATGTAATAGGGGCAATAAAGCCAGAGCATCATGTATTCAGGGTTATCTAACAGTTACCGGTTCAGGTTCCCAATGCAAATCCTTCGCAAGGGTACTATTATTTTTAAGAATACGGTTAAATTGAAAAGAAAAATAATATTATTCAGTTATTCCAGACACAGGAACACATGCAAAAAAATACTCAAACGATATAAAAAAGTGTAGGTGTAATGTTTTACTCACCTGGATCCGATAGCACATAGAAACAAAAGCAGGAGAGAAAACATAGCTAGCACAGACTTCACTTCCGAAGACATCCGATTCTTGCAGCTGAATGCAGAAACTCAAAGTACAAAACCCTTTTTATATTAGGAGGATGACAAACGCATAAATACGTATAAACATACTTCCTCAACACCGTGTAATGACCACATTATTTTTAGTTCAAGTGAAAATCTTGGTTAAGGATAAGTAAGACTCCAAAAATAGTTCTGTATCAGGTCCAAAGCACCAAAATGAAGCAAATAATATGCTGATATAGGGTTTTAAACCAGTTTTTGTTTTTGATTTACCTGATACAACCTGTTAAACATTTCGAAGCTAGGAACTCCTTCTTGATGGCCTTGGGGTCGTTGATAAAGGAATCAGCAAAGTAATCTTATCATGATCGATGGGTTTGAAGGGGTTTAGACCTTATAAGTGTTGCCCCTCACATTGACTTAAGATCTTTGATCCATTCGTTTTTAGGGTCCAAATAAAGTGCTTAAGGACGAAAGGTCCAGTGCTGGTATATTTTAATTCATCCAGGTCCACTTGACAATAATTATTTATTAATTGATGAGAGCTTATCGTGGTTTTCATTTAGGGCTTTCTCTCTCCACTCCAACCTCAATCAAATCCAAATCTCAATCAGCTCCAACATGTCCTTGAAGATATGTTTCACGTGGAGGAAAATTTGGTGCCATACGATAATAAGTATTCACACCTATGAACTACTTCATAATTATAACGGTTTATGATGATATGTTAAATACTAAGAGCATTTAGCCTCTCATTTCAAAAGTCACCGTGTAATTATCTTACTGGTGCTTTATTAACAGATCTATTTCTCCACTATTTTATGTTTACACTGGAGTACATATTTTTGTTCCATTAAAGGGCAAACTTTTTTGTAATTTGCAAGTCGCAAGTAGAAGTAATTCTTCGATTAAATTACACAGGAAACAAGCTACTACTTAGATTTTTACTATTAGAGCACAACACAAGTTATAGATTTGTTTGATGTCTGGAATCAATCCCTTCAAGATCATTTTGTTCAAAACTTTTCCAACTATGAAATCAAAAAGTTAACCTTAATTTCCTTGGATTTTAAAAGCTCGTCTATTGGACTGTCTTAGGTACTTCAAGGGTTCTTCTTTATGAATATATTATGTAGCATTGTACATTACTGCATTTGGTGTCTTTAGCCTCAGATGTCGCGTTTATATTAAAAGGTGTTATTAGTACAATAGCGACACTTTATTAAATGAGTTGTTATTAGAAGTTGTGTTAATTTAAGTACTTACAAGTTAATAGCTTTTTGTAATGTGATGATTTTTCATTTTACCACAACAAACCTTAGTACTCGTATACGAGTATGTGTGTCATGGGTTTTACAGACCATAGATTGGTCTGTGTTATTATGTCCATTTCCTATATAGTTTACTATTATTGAACGCCTGTTCATAGCCATCGTGAATGTACCAACGTTGAAGCAAAGGCTTTTTAGGCTTTTAATGACATTAGCATTAGCATCATCAAATTGGTCGTAAGTTAACTTCTACTACATTTTCTTTTTCGTAAAACGAATGATACTACAATAACGTGGAAATAAAAAACAGACCAAGTCAAGAAGCTTATTTAATTTTAATCAACGCCTAGAATAAGTTCATCAAGTGGAATACTCTTGAGATACTTGTTGAAGTTCTTGACAAGTATCCTCATGTTGGCGTTGAATACTGGCCCCTGAAGTTCATTCGCGACCGGCTTCCAATTCTGGTTTATAAATCGGTTGATGTCATCGGCTGGAAATTTAACAAGATATAGGGTACTTGTAAATCAAGAATCATTGTTGACAAAATACGATAAAATTATAAGGATTAAAGTAGTTAAAGCTGTTATAGTTATATTTCTTGCTGATGACAATATTATTTAGGGAAAAGATACTAAAGGATAGCCCAAAGTTCAAAATTATGAACAGAATGAAATTAAAACCTCAGGCATGGATTGTGAGTGCGGGTTAAAAGAATTACATTTATAGGTCAACTTTGCAGTAGGTTATAATAGGGACATAATTTAGTTAACCATAATTATGGCAGCTTTACCAGAAGGAGAGGCAGGAACACAATAACAACAATATCGTTTACTCACGGTTGAGTACGAGCGGCCGGAAAACTTCAGTCATAAACATTCCTAAGGTCCATTAAGCAAAAGAATTATTTATGTATGCTGAGACAGTGAGACCGTGCGTTAGATTTATGGTCAAAAGTAGGGAAATTGAAAAAGTAAGGTAGTAGGAAAGTTTTGGGGTTTTAAATAAAGGCACTAAAATTTTATGCTTGATAAAATTATGGGTTCTTCTTTCTATTAAAATGGTGGCTTTTGTTCAGAGTCTCTTTTTAGTATTCTAGCTTTGTTCATTTATTTCACATCCACTAAAACGATGCAAAACTAACGGATGACTTTTTGAACGACTGTAGATTAGTTGTGCAAAAAAAAGGTTTTATCTTGCAAACCAGTCTACTCGTAATCTGATATATTGCCTTTAACCTAACTATATATTATTAGAAAAGCCACAGGATCGTTGCCTTGGCCCAGTTACGGGAGCCGAAAACCGTTGACCCAAATAATCTTGAAGCTCAGTTTAAGGTAAGTGGCAATTAACTAGAACAAAATGCCTTGCTAATCACCAAATGATGGATGATTAGGTAACCATATCGGGATTTCTGATTAAATTGAAACCAGAATAAACGAAGGATTGAGATGAGAAGGGGAAATTAATTAGATGAAAGTGAATTTAGTAGATGTTGGTCTTTAAATAAGTTGTAGAGATGGATTCGTTGTTATTGATAGTAAAAGTTATTTGGTTAAGAATTACTTATTGATGAAAGTTGTTTTCTATAATACTTGGATATTTAATAGTAAGCAAGGAGAAATATTCCACTGATTACGATAGGAAGATACAACAGTAAGTAAAAGTAAAAGATTGTCAGTCCTTACCCAATTCCTTTTGTCTTCCATTGAATAAATTGTTGATTTCAATAATCATTCCTCCTTGCAGATCACCTTTTGTTTTATAAGACTTGAACGATATGTACTTCTTACCATTTTTGCCTTGACTTATCTTTATTTCTGAATCAACTTTAATGTAGTAATCCTCTGTAAGAAATATCAAAAGAATAGGTAAATAATTAATGATTTCGAGAACAGAATTTTATTTTGGTCCTAAAAGTATAAAAAATCTTGTTAAAAGTAAATCAAACTTACTGCATTCCATTTTAAAGTCTCCTTTTCCTTCAATGGGCATCACCAAGATTTTGCCAGAAATCTCATATAAACCATACATACGGAAAAGTGGACAAAACATTGCGAGATTTAACTTCGTCTTTTGCAAGTCTAATCTGAAATCAAAACAATCTCTCATTAATTTCCCACAGCTGTGTGCAACTGAAAAAGAAGCTTAACGTATTTTAAATAAGGTTGCACTTACTTCGCATCAACTACTTCACATTTTGTGGATCCCTCAACCGTTGTGTTAAACAACCTATATTTTAGTACTGCAAGGTCTCCATTTATGACATCATGATGCAAAGGTTCTAGAGTCTCAATATTCAATTCCGGAATACCTTGTACTGTCAGTTTATACATGATGTTCGCATTTTTTGTCAAACATGCTGAGTCCTCTTGTTTACATAGTGTGAAGCTGGATGCTAAAATTATGTGAACATGATTAAGAAAAAAACAACAAAATAGTGTTGAGAATTCCTTTTAGTTTTTGTGAATGCATTCAATTATTGCTATAGATTAAAGTATTGTAGTGTTCATATCACATTTTGATTATTGACTCAAAACATTATCACTGAGTAAAGTATGCATCATAGTAATTTAACCCAAAGTAAATAATAGTTATTTGTTATACAAGAGAGCAAAGTTGCTTTTTGACTGCGGGCTCAATTTTGATGACCGAGCAAGCGAAGGATTCTAAAATTGAAACACGAGCGTAGCGAGTGTAGAATCCTGAGCGATAGCGAGGGAATCAAAAGAGCACAAGGTGAAAAATCTTTGCACTCGAGTGCAACACGTAACTTTTCATCCCACCTCATCGAGGAAATTTCTAAACTCAAAAAAAGAAAATGACACGCACGTCACACATGGCAAATTAAAAAGATGTACCTATTAAAATGTATTTATGCAAAAACTCAGTTTAAAAATGTAATGAGGTTTAAAATCGACCTCAAAACAATAAAAAATAATAATTTCATCCCACTTCATCGAGGAAATTATTAAATGCAAAAAACAAAATGGCGCGCACATATGAGTATCAAATTAAAAAGAAGTACCTATTAAAGTTCATTTATATGAAAACTCAGTTTAAAAATGAAACGTGGTTAAAAATCTATGTAAAAACAATAATAAAAATTACTTAATTAATTGAATAATTATTTTATGCAGTATTTTATTTGTTTAATATGTATTTGTTTGAAAAGTCTTATCAAGATTGTCACAAATGGAGTATTGCACACGATGTTCTAAATTCAAATCACTTTGCCGCTCTAGAGGATAAAAACGGCTTTTGCGCTCAGATATCAAAGGGTAAAACTCCTCTTTCCGAGATGGTGGGATGAAAAATATATTTTCCTATAGGTGATTGTCTTCTTTTATTTTTATTAGATCATATAGTAGGTGTGTACATAATATATGTTTCGGCACCTTAAAATTTTCAAAAAAATAATAGCACTGACCTGTTTTTGTTTGAACTCCAATTAAAACGCAAAATAGTAATAATATTCTTCCTTTCATGTTCACGACTCGTCCTTCGCTAGTTACTCCAGACAATAAGCCCAGTTTCGTACTAGGGCTATTTTTATATGTTTAAATGTTAATTTACTTACTAACTATAGGTACACTGAACAAGTTTAAAAATAATAAAAAATACTCCATACGGTGTACACTTAATGTTCCGTACTGAATAAAAACTAAAGTTTTCAGACAAAATTTATGTTTTTTTTTTTAGGTATAACCATATAACACTATAAGACATTGTCACGATCGTTATCTAAAATCACTATTAACTTTTATACCTTCCTCTCAATGTTATATAAAATCTTGCTACTTTAAACTTCTTCCAAAATTATATGAAAATATCGAAATGAGAACCTTTTCCTTGTTTAGAGTTCTTTTACAAAAACTACTGTTTAGCTGTCATATCTCAGTAATAATAATTAATATTGAACCCTAAGCTTGCGGGTCTCAAACTGGAGCAGAAACATGACCTTGTCGAGTTCATTAACATTTTAATTATGTGTATTTTTGTAATATGGTTAATTCAGTTGAATAAATATAACTTTTAATTACTGCGCAGTACCCCATGCTGGTTACTGAAGATCGAAAAAACTGGGAACAAACCCTCGGGCTCGTCCGGCAGTGGACATGTGTTGGCTGAAACGACGACTGCGTAAAATAATATCTAAATATGTATAAAAAAAAATTAAACCTAATTTTGTATTTCTGGAGATGCAATTTAATATTTTTTTATGAAGTTCGTACAATTGTTTTGTTTATGAATTATTTTTCTGATTGATATTATCAAAAGGTACTTGTTGGTGATAGTCCTTCAGGTTTTGGTTGTGAATTTTCAAGGCCAAGAGAATAAACTTTCAGTTGCGAGCCGTCTGTACATATTGTGTATGTATTTTTGTGATCAATCGTGTGCCGTACCGTCCAGTCCAGTTGGTTGGTCAAGTTTCCTCGGACTTGTTAGTTTCCATTACGAATAATAGATGGCGCTGTTTTAAACAACGAGGTACATACTGCAAAATGTTAAAAAAAAATATATATTAAAAAGAAAAGTAATATTTACTTGGAATCTACGTTGTCAAAGTCCAAATTGTTTATACACGACACTTTTGACTCTCAAATCTTTTAAATCGGCGATTACATGCAGTTTTCCGTCATCATCCGTCATTTTCTCCAGTTTCCCACTGATTGATATGTGGTAACCTTATGTGGGATGTAGTAAAAGAATAATATGATTGATACTTTTAATATTGCGTGAATCGAGCAGCGTTTGAGCGGTCCTTCACCATGATAGTAAAATTCCTTCGATAGTGAGAAATATCAAGATACAGATTAGTAGACAAGGGAAACTACAACTTGAATATACAAAAAAATCTACTTACAAATAAAATGTTAAAAAGGTTTTAAATAAAAAGATGGACCCTAAAGATATCCTTCTTACCATGCTTTTTTAATAAAAATCATAAAATTGCTTCAATAAAAATAGACCATTAAAAATAACATCAGTAAGTACTTACTTAATGCAGATTTTACAAACAATGCAAAAACTAATCGTACTCAGAACATTTCAGCTGTAATTCCCAGAAGGAAATGAATATTTGAATATTGTTGTTCATTTATATTACCTACAAATATGCTAAGATTTAAGTTGTATGTAACAAATAAAATTCTGATTGTTTTCTACAACAATATATTAGATTTGTTTTTCATACAAATACGACATAGTGAAGTAACATGTTTTTGATTAATTTGAGGTTTTAGTTTTAGGTAGATAAATAGTAAATGTTGGAGCATTCAAACATATCTATAATGTAATTCTTCAAGCGGAACAACTCGTTGAAAGTCCTTCAGGTTTTCTATGTATTTGGTCAAAAAGGTTTTCATTACGATGTCACGTGTTTTCAATTCCAATTTTCTTGAAAATCCCGCCACTGAAAATAAATTAGTGCCTTTTTAATTGGTTTTATACTAATTTATGTACAAACGACAGCACAACAACCTACGTCTATCTGCAAAATTTATTAAATCGATTTTCAACCTTATTAAAATAGTGGAAGGTTAATATTTGATTGATAAAATTTGACAGATTCGGATAAGTTGACCAGCTGGCATCTGAACATATATAGCCTATGTCCTTTGTCATCTGGATATTTAAAAAGATTTTATAGTTTTAGCGTCAGATAGACGGAAGACAGACTAACTTTCGTATCCTACTTATCCTACTTATATTATAAATGTGAAAGTTTGTGAGAATGTATGTTTGTTATTCAATCACGCAAAAACGGTTGGACCGATTTGATTGAAATTTGGTATGTAGATAGGTGATACCCTGGATTAACACATAGGCTACTTTTTATCAACACACCACGCGGGCGAAGCCGCTGGCGGAAGCTAGTTTATAATATTAGGTGAGGATGTTATTAATTACCATCTTTTTCGTTATTTACTGATAGGTTCTTGTATTCAGAAGTTGCGTCTGCTGCATTATCCAAGTTCAGCCAAAACTCTTTGATATGGAAGTGATGTTTGCCCTCGTCGTCTACTGTTTTTTCATACTTGCCAGTGACGTTTATGTGATAATTATCTGAAAGATAACAAATGTTGCTAAAATAATCTGTATATATAAATCCTTTGTCCTGACCCGTGGTCCTGACTGACTATTATAATATTTGAGCGTCCAGACCAATTATATATTAATGTTCTCTCCACGGATCAGCCAGCTGCGTAAGGCATATTATAGTGTACAGAGATTTTCATATACACACTGCACTCTCTATTCCGTCACTAGAATAGCCCGATTGGACGGCAATTCGACACCAACCCGGAAATCAAACTCCTAGACCCCGAGACCTCGTGCACAGTAGTTGCGTTATGCGAGGGAACCAATGTCCGTTGCAAATTCTAACAAAGAACCACTTAACTTATTTAGTTTTTTTCTCTTACACTTACTATAAGTAATTCCACATGTATCTTTTCCCTCTGCAGCTTGTCCGTCTAATGCGCCCTTCAGTTCATAATCAGATTTTATTACCAGGCTGGGACAAAGGAGTTCATACGTTACAAGTAATTCACCTTCTTGACTGAGTCTGAAAATCAAACATGATGTTATAACCCTATACGTTATAACGTTATAACTATTATGCATTATGCACATGTACATTACATAACGGAACATTACATTACAACGGCGAACCTAATGCTTTAGGGGGTTCTCTATCAGCAAACCTTCGGATGAAAATAAATGATGATGATTCATTCCCATATCAGAAGAAAGAGTCCTGCAGTATGACAATGAAAGAAGGCTGCTGATAGGTATATTTTAATCTGTTGAATTTCATGAAATATAGTAGGTATTTTGGAAAAAAAATGCGAAACCTTAGTATTACTCACTTTAACCGAAGAAAATCGCAGTTCCCTAATCCAGTAAGCGTTGCTTTACTAAGCACATATTTCAAGTTCTGCAGATCAACGTCAATTTTGTCCACATGCAATGGATCTGAAGATTCCACTCCATCTAATCCTCGTACAAATTTCTGATATATACGATCTTTTATTGATTTTGTCAAGCACTCGTCATCCGTGTGAAGACAATATTCTTTTTCTGATGCTGAAAAATAATGTAAAAATGTACATTTCTGTTAATTTTCAAGCACCTGAACCCATTCTTTAAACCTTAAGAATGTCAATTAAGTAAGTTGTTTTGTCTTTTTCAATAAATTACCCAACTTCAGATACCAGTATTTATTTAAAGCATAATAGTTAAAAATAAAATAATCGAATTTAAAAGTAACTTAAGAACAGTAAATAACAAAAGCAACACATTAAAGATAGGATTTAAATTATAAAACTTACCAAAAACATTTCTTAAACACAGCAGAATTACCACAGTATTAATCAACCACATCTTCATACAGGATTAACTACACAAATATGTCTGAACTTGACGAATTTAAACTTTATATACAAAGAAGAATTTCAAAAAATATATATAAACAGACTGGCTTGGTATTTATTTTTTATTTATTTTTAATTCATTTGCTTGACTAAAGTAATGTTTTTGAGGTAAATTCAGATACCAAATAATTAAACTTATGACGTCTACCCAAAGATAATATCAACGGCCATGTTTTATTTTAACAGTATTTATTGTCTAACTACCAAATACAAATAAGTTTTTTTGAGTACCATTCTTAAAATTATCGTTATTGTCGGCCTGTTGTTTTGCTTAGATTTACTTACTCCTTTTTAGGCAAGATTTTCAGTATTAACAAGAGATAGAAAGGGATTAAACTTTTGAAAACAAGCTCCCTTCGCTGACTTGGTTAAAAGCTAAGACTGAAAAACATTTATCTTCCGTGGTGATTAAGATGAAACCCAGCAGTGGGAAGATAAAAAAAAGGCTGTACCAAAAAATTTTGGGGTCGGCTTCCAGTCTAACCTAATGCAGCTGAATACCAGTGATTTTGTGAAAAAAAGAATATAAACCATAATTAAACACGAAGCATTGCACTTGGTATTCATCATCATCATCATCATCTCAGCCATAGGACGTCCACTGCTGACCATAGGCCTCCCCCTTAGATCTCCACAGATACCTGTTGGAGGCGACCTGCATCCAGCGTCTTCCGGCGACCTTTATAAGGTCGTCTGTCCACCTTGTTGGTGGACGTCCTACGCTGCGCTTGCTAGTCCGTGGTCTCCACTCCAGCACTTTTCGGCCCCATCGGCCATCACTTGGTATTAACAACAATAAATCAACTGTTGACCGATTTATCACCGAAAATGTTGTATGAGAAATACCTATGTTTTTGTTGGATTTATTTTTCCTCAATCTTTGATTAATATCACATGATAATTACAATTTCAAATGTACATCTAATGTTTTTGTGAGTGTAAAGCAAGTAAGAAAAGGAAACGGTCTGCTTTTCTTATTTCCTTTCTAAAATAATTTTGAAATCTAGAAACTCACCTTAAGTGATTTTGAATGTCCCCTCTCCTTTGAGGTTTACTGAATCTATTTTACTTTCAGCTTCATATTGAGATTCTATTGTCAGTGGAAAATCGTATAAAATATCATGTATAGTGAAAATACAAAATATTATTGTAGAATGAAATACAGAAGAATAATCAGGAAAGCTGACTCCACCATCGTGCGGGTTAAAAGCAGATTTTAGAAAATATTCTAAGGCTACTCACGGTATAAACCGATCTCCCAAAAAGGTTATCAATTCTTCTCTATGTTATTTCTTTGTTTTATTTTATTAAAATAAAATGTAATAATTTTAGCAGGATGTGATGTTATCTAATCTTTGTATAAATTCTATTTTTGAATGGGAACTATTTTTCATTGGCTGTTGTAGTACCTCTAGTTTATAATTTCATTCATATATGTTTCCCATTGCTGGTTTGCAGTTTACAAACTGCCAGTTTTTATTTGCATATTTCAGCACGAATTTAGTTGAAAATACTTCACTTCCTACTGTGTACCTATACGTAGATATTTTAGTAACGAATATACCTGTAACTATATATTATAAATCTTACTATGAATATTTCGTATTCCTAAGACAGTTATTACAAGTGCTTAATTTACGATTTATTGCGGTTAACATGACAAAAATAAAACAAAAGCATTATTTTTGGATTACATATTTTATGGAAAAAATACGTTCATTTGCAAATAATATTGAACGATTATACTTCGTAGGAAAACAAGCGTTGAACAGGCACAATGTTTAAGTATGCATTGACGTTGTCGATGTAAATATTCATAAAAGCGTTTATCACTGGTTGGATTATTGTATTGTCCATTATATGCCAGTTTTCATTGACGAATTTGTGGAATGCAGCAGCTTGAAAAGAAACAAAGTTGAAATTAGAGCAATATTCCACTGGTATGCGAACTTTGCATGAATATGTTTTTAATTTACTACTTTATATATAATAAAAAATGATTTTTAAGCTTTATTGGTGGTTTAAGTTACTAAAAGTCGCATAATTCCTCCCACTCATGACGGAATTATTAAGATGATTTCCTATTGATAAAACGTTGAAGCTGAATAGAAAATAAGTCGATTCTATGAAGTTACCTGAAAAGTTACTAACTATAACGTTTAACCTTAGCGCTATACCTACTAGAATGAGTAATCATTCTAGTAATTTAGTAGAATGATTACTCATTCTAGTAATTTAGTAGAATGAGCATTAATTCTAGTAATTTGGCATTAAAAATATTATAATGTTCTTACATTTTTCATTATCACCATCAAATAAGTTATTGTAGTCATACTTTACATTTCCTTTGATTTCGATGTTCAAGTTGTGGTTTACCAAATGGAGGAATACTGTTCCATTTTCACCATTTCTACTGGAAAAATCGCCATCAAAGAGCAAATGGTAGTCGTCTGAAAATAGAGAAGAAGAATATTATTTTATTACGAGAAAAATTGCTACTCAAATTTTATGACTAGAGGTATATAGGTAATTTCGTATATTTTTACTGTCGATATTTTGAACAGTTTACTTAACGTTTGTGTATTTAACTTTTGAGCTTTCGACTAGTTAGCATTATTACACTTACGCTTATCAATATTTTTTTTATTTATACTTACAAAAATCAACAGTTGAAGTTCCTTTTCCTTCGACTGATTCATCGCCTACTTTACCCTTCATTTCATATCTCGAGCGTAGAGTGAGATGTGGGCATCCAATGTGATAATCATATTTCATTTCTTTAGCATTGATTCTATAACACATCAAGAAAATAATAATATACCTAATACTGCACTACAGATACAACAAAAGAATAATATCCCAAAAACTTAGTATAGAAAAACCAATGTTTGCAACAGGGATTAAATATTTTTCAAACGCTTGTTTGGTATGCTTAGTTTACACGTTGTAATGCTTGGTAGAAGTGTCATCTAAAACTTCAGCAGGAATTCAGTTTGCTTTGCAAAGAAACTATGAATTAAATGAACACTTCAATATTGTTCATTTAATTCAGTCACACAACAGTGTTAATTACTGTAAATACTACTTCAAATTTAATATTCTCAAATTGTACATTAGAAACCTTACCTTACTTTTTCCACCGCGCAGTTCTTGAATCTAGAAAGAGTAGCATCAGTTATCGCGTACTTTATCGAAGGCTGGTTTATTTCAAAAGAGTCAAGATGCAGAGGGTCCGAGGGTGGTACTCCGGGCATACCCACGACAAACTCGCCAAACAGCGGTGCACTGGTTTCCGTCAAACATTTGCTGTCGTCAAAGTCACATATTTTCTTTTCACCTGCAATCAAAAAATAATTTAAGGAAGCATAAGAACGATTTAGACAAAAGGCTGTAATATACACTCCCTTAGTACGTATGGATACCAAATTCATTTTTTATTTTTAAGAACTTCGGAAAAATAAAAATCTTGTTGCATCACTTCTCAGCAAAAGTACAGAGGTCGAAAGTAGTGAAGGGTGAGTCTCTGGGAGCTTTTAGATGTTCAAAAAGGTAATTAATTGAGTATTGATAGCTACGTAAACAAAACAGTTAAAATAAAAATTATTTACTCACACTTAACACTGTCAAATAAACAGAATGTTGCAAAAATAACCAATAATTGTAATGCCAACATTTTCTGTTAAATCCTTGAGGTTAAGTGAAGAACTTATGGTCATTTTATACCAATTTATAGTTTTATAGATACCTAAAATGCATTGTTAATATTTGCAAAATCAATTTAAACGTTATTTGTAAATGTCATTTCCTCGATTGAGCTAAAAATAAAGTTTTTCAATCTTTTTATTGCTTTAGGATTACAAACGAGGGGCTAAAAACCATTAAAGATAAAAAAAAATAAAGGTAAAACTGACTCAGGGAGAAGATACTTTTAATAATAAAGGAAACTACTGAACTATTCCTTTTTGTTCATACTTAGTAACAACATTCAGCGATTCAACATTGCGATAAATAACACCGTATTCAAAATGGCAAGTGCATGTAGGAAAAATCGGCAAAAACTTCAAAAATAAAGAACCACACAAGCAAAACAAAGACAGTAGCAACATTAAAATAAGCGATGATGTTCGTAACATTAGATTTCGCATTTAATAGCTGTATTTGTAAACTTATTAACACTAGCGCGCAAAAAAGGTTTAGTTAATTTAAACTCAAATAATTACCTGATACTTATAAGACTTTAAAATCAAGTTATACTGCTATAAACATCCTTTACAATTTGTTATAAAAAATAACATAAAAATGCTCTTTTGGTTAGATATGTAATTAATTTATGAGCCTGCACGAAGAATGACTTTTCGCTGTGATGTTTATGTGATTAAAACTAAAGATCATTTTAGAGGCAGAAACAAAACCTACAATAATATTTACGTTTATATTAAAATAGTCATAATAAGGCGGTTTTAATGTATGGGTTAGACATATCCCTGGCAGGTAAACTTATCAGATTGTTTCAGTGCTACACAGTATAATAGGTAAAACACTCCCTAAAAATTAGGGTCTACTTTCAAAGTGGAAAGCAAACCTAATTTCGTAAGATTTAAACTGTAGAACGTCCCTCCTTATCATCAATGAACACAGACTTGAAAGATTGAATGTAAAATAGAATTTAGCAAAGTTTCCATTCAACGATAAACGTATACAAATTTTGGGCGTTCCGGTCCATCTTCTGTGGCCAGATAAAAGGAAAGTTTTCAAATGGATCGGCGCAGAGTTTTATCAGATCCAAGCAGAGGCTGAACGAAACACATTTTAAGGGATATCTTTTTACTGAAACTTTTCTCTTTATGCGAAGGTTTTAATTAAATTAAGGTGATAACTTAACCCTTGGCACACGTTGTTTCTATAGATGGTAGATAAGTTTAGGCGGGCTGGATTTGTTTGAATGTGATTTGCCTAATAATACAACCCTAAGGTCTAGTAGATACCTAATTTGAATAAGATTCAGATAAGAATGTTAAAGCCTAGACTAATTGAATTATATTTCAATATGAATGGTTTTTTTTAACTACTTATTAATTCTTCATTCAACATGCATACGGAATAATTCTTACTGGAAAATACGTGCATGATATATTTACCTATTAAGATTCAATGGCTAAAGCGAGAAAAATGTACTCTAATTAGCCTAAAGATGGATTATTCATATCACTAGCATTAACAGCCACTATAAACAAACTAAATAGCTTTCTGTTCATTGAACGTGAAAATCTTCCGTTCACCTGAAGGAAATATTGTAACATAACCGTCGTATGCCAAGTCATAATCCGGCTGGATTGCTTAGCCATTGTGGCCAACGAGGCGTCAAATAATCCCGCCTTTACGCTGCAGGAATCCGTGGTAACTTGGCTGCAGAGTCTCCGGAACAGAAAGTGGAGTGGAGTCGAACTGTATTAAATATTTTTTGGCCAGGCACTTATAGTTTGGATAAGAAAAGAAAAAACACTAAGTATCCGATGCTGTTTGGTAATGGTTCACTGTATGAAAATATGTCATTTTTTGGACAAGCTATCAAGACAAATGAAAATACTAGATTTCCGTAATGGGTAAAAATAAGAAATAAAACCATCATTATGTTGTTCTAGTACATAGATTGTTCAAACAATTGTACTTTGAAATGATGCTTATAAAATGTACCTATTGCACGAACAGAACTTCTTAATAATTCAATATTAAGTTTTATTGACTTCTTTCTTACATTATTTCTTCTCAACAGTTTTCTGTAGCCAGTACGTTAATGCGCTCCATTTGCGCTGTGAGCTTTATGATTATCTTCTACGAACGGTTTAATATTGTTTCGTGTGGCATTTAAAAGTCGAAAACAATTTGGATTATGTATCTTGGTCACAATGTTATTACTGAGTAGCCGTATTATGTTTAAACATGTGTGGTGCAAGAGCTTTTTTTTCCAAAAGACTTTTTAAAAGAAATATTTAATACCCTCGATATAATAATACAACTTGTAAACATCCTATACTTTTATCTATACTAATATTATAAAGAGGAAAACTTTGTTTGTTTGGTTGTAATGGATAAACTCAAAAACTACTGGACCGATTTTAAATATTCTTTCACCGTTAGAAAGCTTTATTATCTGCGAGTAACATAGGCTATATTTTATTCCGGTGCGGACAGTAGCTCCCACGGGACGCGGGTGAAACCGCGGGAAAACGGCTAGTCATTTCTATAAACACTAAAATCATATCAAGGAGGTTTACCTAATTCTTTCCCAGTGTTTATGTAAACTAACTAGCTACAAATGCCGGTTTTTGATAATTATAGTTAAATCGATGTAATATAAATTGCTAAAATCCCATTTTCAAATTGCTAAAAAGGCCAGCATTTAAAATTATTTAAATAAAAATAACACAAACCAGGCTTTCTAGATTCGTATGCATGAAATTTGAAACAGCGCCATCTATGTGAGCGCCGTGGAAGCGCTAACCTCGAAAGCCTACATTGTTGCAAAATGTTGCCGAACTGAAACCATCGCGGGAATCAATAGTTTGGTGTGCAAAACAACAGGCGCTAGGTACGTTCTTTCTCTATTATTTTATACAATTTTTGGTCCTTATTTTATATTGTTTTCAGCCAATTTAAAGAAAATATTCTATGAGTGTTCTAAAGGACGGTACTTACCTACTCTTATCGCTGGCAAATGACAAAAGATCCGAATGTAGTTTTCGTTTGGATTAATACTGAAAAATGTAAAGAGGGCAGCAGTGTCGTTATTTGAAATTATTTTAATTACCTAAAGAATCCAATGTAGTCCTTGCAGCTAACATTCGAAATAAATATTTTATTTCTTGCTGGGCTGGTTTGTAAATGAAAGTAGTTTACCCGAATCGCCCTACCCTGTGGCCCTACCTCATTTGGCCTTGCTGACTATAACCAATTTCTCGTTGCTGAAATTCGAGATTATAATCCCATAGGTATTTTATTTATTCTGTTCAAATAAAATGTTTTTGTATAAAATAATCAATTTTCTTTTTCAATAAAGTAACGGGCAAGTGACTTAGCCCAATCGTTCATAATCGGGCAAACAGCCAAGCCCCTTATAATCTATTTTTATATAATTTTCACCTGGTGTATAAAGTTAAACTTACAATAATATTTCTTTAAGAATAGTACAATAAAGTCTGGAATCCCATTAAATGTGACGGCAAAAAGTTTACTCGTTGCTACGATGTGTGGCCTGCGTCTACGCACATTGTTTGGTAATCCTTGTGGGCTTGCGCAAAAAATGTGGGAACTGTAATGTTGCATTTTAGGGACGTGACTTGTTACAGTCAGGCATATCGATAAAATATTTGAGTGGTTTCATTTATATAAATATTTACAAATGTACAATGTTGTAGCAGTGGAAGTCGTAATAAGTTATAAAAAATAATTTAGCAACTGGTAGAAACATTGAATTGTGCTCCTAATAATTCGTAAGGATTCCTTTCATTACTATACCTACCTATATACCTTTATACCTATTAGACAAGAACTCCATACTGCTGCATGAAGAGACTAAATAATGTAATAAGTAAACATGGCACAACTTTAATAAAGAATAATTTGAAAGTTTTAGGGTTGCACCAGACAACACTTACATCAATACACGTAAAATTCGGTCAATATCGATACAAAATATACGCCAATCCTTATTATCCCAGAACATTCGGCTGACAGAATAATGACGTGCCTACCTCCGCCTTCCATTCACAAACCACGTGGACAATAGCTCAGCAAATAGCCATTATTATCGTTGCAAGGGCCCACTCTATTAATACCATAGAGTCCGGACGACGCGATTATTGAAGTTTCGTATTGATCACTGGCTGGTTTTGATTTTCTGTGACAATTTTCTTAGAACTCTTGAGCAATGTCCACTGTTCGATATTCAAACGTGAGCTATATAATTATGCTGCGGATTTAAGAAACATTTATAATTTGATTTTGGAGGACAATGACTTCAAAGAGGTTGCGTCTTTGAGTACAGTTAGATGACGTTGACGTAAAGAAAACATGGAATTGTTGATGCAAGGATGCAACTAAGGAATACATTTTGATGCCGGTAATTCTTAGATGTTTATCTTCATCATCCTATGTAAACATTTGAATATTAAGTTATGAAATACATTAGGTATATTACCTACATATATTATTTGTATGTACTATTAACTTTTTATTAGTCTCAAAGTCTGGCTTTTTCTTGTAATATGGTAGTCATTTTATAGCACATTCAAACGCCAGCAAAACTTTAGAGCAGCCGTCCATACAATTGCTTCTATACCGACCACCGTCACGCCGAAACACTGCAAAAAATCCGCTCAATGTACTCCCATTATTCCCCAGACAGAGCATTCACAAAAACATTTTTTCATACAATTGTGCAATGATCATAACAGACTATAAATAAAACACGCCCACTTTACACGACATTGTGTGGCTCTGAATGTTCGAAATTCAATTCTGTTATCAAAATTTTGCACGCAGAGACAAAAGCTATCGTGTAATATAGAATTTCATGATAAAAGAGTTTATTTGCTTTGAAGATGGCTGTTTTTTGATCGCCTGATTGTTGGTTTTAAATGGTGTTTCCGTATTTTATTGGATTTGGAGTTTGGGCAGGTAATTCCTATCTTTGATCTTTGTGTTCGGTAGTCGAAACACGTGTCACATAGGGCCATAACTTATCAAATCTCACGTGTCATAACGTTCAAACCCCTGGATTGATGATTTAATAAAAAAAAAGTGTCTTTATAATGATAAAAAGCAGAGGTGTAAAATAAAACATAATACTCGTATTTTTAGGTAAAAACAAACCTAAAACGCAAGTGTCATGAAAATTCCTAATCCCGTGCCCAAACTTCAAAGAGCCTCCCAAAATCGACCAGCCGATTGAGCAAAAGACAAACAATATTCACAATAACAGCTTAACAATTCGTGCGAAATTGTTTTCGGCAGATTAAAGGGCGGCCTATAATGCCATTGACAATGGACCACGGGTCCACTGTTTATATAAATACTCTGTCAACCGCACGATCTACACAATACCAGTTCAACGTCTCCTTTTAACCAAAAATTGTATTTCGGATACAATAACTCCTAAACAACACGTAGAAAGAAGATGTCATGTCTAAACGAATCGTTCATTATTTACTCTTTCTTAGTATATTTTTTTGGGAAACTCCGATGGTGCTAAAATAACATTAATTTATGAATTCTTGTTTTTGGAATCGTAACTGAATATTTTAGATGAGTACAGAAAATCAATACTCTTAGATTCCAATTATACAGTAACACAGTTATATAACAGAGTATGTTGCCAAAATTACATACTTAATTAGGCTGACCTGAATGAGAAGTAACACACAGTGCCAGAATTTGTGCTTATTTTGGGTGACACTTGGTTTGTTTACAAAGCAAAAACCGTCCTAAAGCTACGATTACATAACTTGAATTCCCCCATATATCCCGACGCAAGATCTGCTCGGCATCTAAATCTTAGCCGCAACGAACAATTAAGGCGAAGTCGAAAGTACTCTAATCCTTCACTGTATCAAAGGCATTTAGATAATCAAGGTCCGTAGTGGGACAACAAAAAGACCAGGCATGTAATGACATCGTGACGTAACACTGAGGAATTTTATAACGCTCACTAAGTTTTGGGCCATTATCGTGATTTTGATCAGTGATGCGTCAAAGGGCAGCCACACACGACGCTCGCGTCCTTGTTAGCAATTAATCTGAGCATCTACGTGCCTGTAATGTTATTGTGTTTATGCATCATTCTCAGAAAAGTGGATCGCACCCCGCTCCTAGATGTGAGAATTTTGTATCACGAGTTATTCTTCTTATTTATTCTTGGTTCTTGTTATTTATTACTGTAATAAGTTAAAAATCTAACGCATATTTATAAAAGAACGCAATATTTTCTAGTCGTTGAATAATAAAAATAAGAACAATTTGCTATTAGACAATGAAAATTGCCCAGCATTGAATCAGCAATTCCAACGATGCCTTCAAGTAGCCATTACGTTTAAATAGACTTGAAACAAAAAGAAACCTATTTGATATCCTTTGCATTCGTAACATTGCCCATCGCTCTTATCTTATTGCTCATTGCGCGGTGCTCCCAAGTGTACTTAGTTACGAAATGGTATGTAACTGTTGCCACAGTGATGTACTTAACCTCAGATGACACAGCGATAGCATCACTACAAAAATGTAACAGACAATTGACGACAGCCGCATGTGCTCGCAAAAATATAATACCCAGTCAAAACACGTGCCTCCGACAAACACCAAAGAGATTGCTGATAACTTGATAACTCACTCAAAAAAACATTTTTCTACCTCAAATGTGTTTATCGGCTTTCAATCTGGAATCTGTAAGGCACACATTGTAAGTCCTTGCGGCTCTTATCATCCGGATTAATCGAAGTATGAAAGCTTTGGGTCCCGGCCGCCAGTTCGACTGGGCCCTTGAAAACCAACAGATGTTTGCGTAATGAATTTATTTATTCTTAGTTTGCGAAGATTCCTTTGACAAATTTTTACAAATCGCTTCTGGCTACCTGCTTGGGTTGAGGTTTTAAGACAGTTACTAACGATAACATTTTTTTTATGAAGATCAAAGTTTGACATATCTAAAAGTGTATCTTTATTTTATTTACTTTTAGCATATGTACGAAGATATCTATTTATTAATTTTGTAAAAGTCATCTAGTTTTCAAAACAAAAGATAGATGAGGATATCACCATAAAGGCCCGAAACTTCGATTTCTGTGTCTAGAAATAATCGAGAAACCACATTTCATAAAAATTTTGTTGAACCTTTAACCTATCTAGAAACTTATACTGAGCAAAAAGCTAAATATTTTTCTTACAAACGCAGTTCTTGCAGTCATAACAGATATTTTTCAGTTGACGGCTAATTTCTTAAATAATAATTGATTTGTTACAGGTCGCTGGCCGATCTTTGAGTGGACTTAACGGTTTGATAGCTGCGTTCATTAGGAGCGTGTATAAATCAATTAAACTGAACTGATGTGAAACTGTACTGACAATATTGCGAAGTTAAGTTGCGAAACTTGATCTTGTTGTAAAAGGGGTTTTTAGTCACATTTTTGTGCCATATTATTCATGTTTTGAAAATGTATAATTAATTCTACCTACTCTATTCATAAAATTATACATTGGTGTATTGATAGAACAATCAATTTAAGTGAGTATCAAGATTATAATTAATAGGCACGACATATCAAAATATATTCACACATCACGCTACAAAACAAATAAACATCAACTATATTCAAGCCATAAGGCACCACTAAATGTTGCACGCTTGGAAACAATAAAAACGCATAATAAAACCACAGTTTACGACTTTAGTGAAAACTTTAAATTATTACGTGAGCTCACATAAACTTTTTTCCGCACACTGAAAACTAGGCACAAACAAACAGTAAACAGTAGGCTGACAGTTGGCGCAAGTTGGAAGAAAATACTTTTAAGAAAATTTTATCAAAATTTTTCTGCCATTCTGATAGTAGTCGAACCTGATCGTTGTTAGGTGCGTCTCCAAATTCTCCAATATGTTCGTACTTATCAAGCGCCCGAGCAAACTGCCGGCCGACTAAAAAGTCTGCAGTGTGCATAAAAATGCTATAAATTATTATTAGTTACAGTAATTTTTCATGAAAATTAAAAAAGGAAATCTTTTATAAGCGTGCATACCTGCCTATGCTTTTAGTAAAACAAACCTATTGCGTTTATGTTTTTTTTTAATGAGGCTCAAATAAAATTACTTTACGATTCATTGTGCGTTATGGTTTGACCTAGTTTTTATGGAATGCTGACCACCCCGTGTTTTTAATTAAGTTTTTTTATTTAATTCTACTACACTTATGTAAGTAGGTATTTTAATTATGGAATAAGTATGTATGTATGAACAAATGTTTAAGTATAAGGACTTGGTATTAAGTAATTAAGTATGTGAACGTATTGTAAGGTATGTTTGTGTTGGTAAATCAAGTTATTTTGTTGAAATAAATATGAGGATCAAACTGCCCTTGTCACTGGAGGATTATGTTTGAATGAATTCTGAGAACGATAATAATATAAAAATAGTTTGTGATTTTTTATTGTCTGTGTTAATTCTTCCTGGACTGTGTAATAATTTATGTAATAAAATACATTTAGATTCTAGGCTAAGGTTCATAAGGAAATTCTAAAGCCAAATTGATTGAATTGAAGTTGCAAGGTATAAAATTACACACATACCGATTTAAAAAAAAAACACCGTTGTTACCATTCTGGGTGGTAATAACAATACCTGATCATTCCCAAGAACTATCTGTTGGCACGCCTACAAATGCTAAGCTCCATTAAACAGAATTCACCTACAAATAGGCCCAGACAAATTCCTCTTGTAACCCAAACACGCGCTGACATCAGGTCAGACAATGAAGACAGCCAATACTGAATATTGATCCCGAATATAATGAGTCTATAGGTGATATACGTTGACAATTAATTAAGTTACTGAATGGCACACAGCAATTGTACTCTCTAATGAACCGGCCAGTCGCAACTCGAATTAATTGTCATACGTGCTTGGAGTGTCAAAAGGACCAATATAAGTTGACCCACGAACATTTGCCAGTAATCCCCTTTAACATCTATTTTTGGAGGAAAGAGGGAGGCAGGGGAGGTCTTGTGTAATGTTGGTCAATCGCTAATAACGCTCGCTTATGATAGCAGTTGTAGTGCATAGGAATTTAATGTGCATTTTCGGTTCACATTTTTAGTACCTACATATGTAATTTTTGTTATATGAATTTATTAAATTCGTGATACAATTTTTGTTTAACTCATAATCGTTTAAAGTATGCAAAAGTTATCAATTAGTTTCTGTTATGAGATGCGCGTCAAATAATTTTTTTAAAGACCAAATCAAAAACAGGGTGATCCTTTGGTTTTGTTGGTGATAGCTAATGTTTTATGTACATATATAGATAAAATTGTGTATTTCTCTATGTAATTCCATATTACAAGTACAACCTACAAACGAACCATTTTAATACGAACAAACACTGTTATAGTGACGTTCAGTGACACGTCCAACTTGATTAGTTTACCCAGCAGTACTACCGAACTGTTTGGTTTAATTTATTGGAATCAATATAATTGATAATTGAATGATGGCGTTGCATTTCCAATTGGATTGAACGAGTTTGGAATGGAAATCGAATGATAAGGGTGATTTATTGTACCGTTTTATTTTTTATTGATGAAAGGGTTGACGTAATTGTATAGATTATAATCAATTATGACCTATTTTAGGGGGAATTAATGTTCCCTAAGTTAGGTTAACTTTATCTTTAGTTGGATCTGGAGTATTAAAACCAATATCCTGGTTATTTAATTTTTTTATCATACAATAATTGCCTATATGCCTATATCAATTATTTTTCCCATCAATTTATTTTAATAGTAATTAATGTTGTCTATGAACATTGTCTCTATCAATAATGCATATTTCTAGTTACTCAATATCATATTATGTTGACCATGTCTAGTCTAGTGTCTGCCCTTATGCGACAATATATTGAAGCTACATACTGTTTATGAAAGCTTGTGAAAACACGTATCTCATTTGTTTTCACCTTTTTGGCTGTACTACAATAACTCAAGGATCATTGACCTAAACGCTACTGATATATTGTATACTATACAACTTGGCTGGGGCACTGCCGTGCCCTCAGACCAGCCAAGTTGTATAGTTCTTACATAACTTTTCTTCGCGGTTTCGTCTGTTATTGGCAAAGTTATTATTGGCTTCAACATAATCAGATCTAAGTGTGTAACTTGAGGGGTGATTGGGGAATGTATATCATTGATTTTGATCATAGATGTTATTGATTCTTCTTCCTGGATATGCATTTTTATCCCTCCGCTTTCTACTTTCTATAAGATAAGCTTTCTATAAGAGAGCAACTTTTAATATGTGGGTGAAACTTTTTGATCTTTGTAGTATATTTCTTGAAAATAGTGATCGTAGAAATATTGCCATATTCATTTAGCAGTTTCTTAAATAATTATACTTAGGTTGAAAGGTGCCGACAGTGTACGACTTAAAGACAGCGTTTGCTTGCAAAAGGCATGCTAAGTCGTTACTTCAACCGAAAAGAACTAAAACAATTCCTAAGAAAGAACAAGACAAATAGAGTCTTACAAGATTCAACAGACTCATTTAACCCTCAAAAGAGCTACAAAACAAAACAAAAATAAGCGACAAATTAATGTAATCTTATTAAGTGTTACCTGCAAGCGTTCCCATCGCAACGATGATCTGTCTATGTAGGACTCATTGTGAGCCAGTTTGAAAGCGCGACCCGAATATTGTCACAATAGACTCGGAGCCTCAGGGACAAAGAGCTTCGTATAATTAATGACTGAGACCACGAAATGTCGCCGTCTTGCGTCGGAAAGAACAGGGAGATGAATTGAGAGGGTTGCAGCATTCTTTGATTAAAAATTGAGGTGATCTCGCTTGAATTGTTGAGGGTTTTGATGAAGGTCGCGAATTTAAATAAAGGCTCCTTCCGTTTTAAAATTACGGTCGGTTATTATCAATCGGTTTAGTTATTATTGTATCAGTTGTGCCTAATTACAGTGTCATCAATGTTTATCTTTATAAAAAAACCTGTCAATGTTTCAATATCTGCATTTAAATCTTGTAGAGATAACTAAGACTGAAGAAAATTTCAAACAAAACCTAATGAAAGAATAGCCATGAAAATTCGTAATCATTATAATCTTCATCACAAATAACGTCTCCACGGTACCACAAACCTGCGTCATCCCACACCGAAGCTCATATCGTTAGATTAAGATAAAACTAAAACAATAATCCTTTTCATTTCTTCAGCCCTTTATTTTAACTTTTGAATAGGATAGGCGATGTCTTCATATCTGGGAATGACCAAAAAAATCTGTGTGGGATGTACTTTACAACCATTTTTATGCCTTTTGTTATACTTTGTGTTGCTATTAAAGAGAGAATAAACTCACGTGAGATATAGCTTTAGCCGTTCTCTCTCATTAGCTCAGTACCTAACAAAAGTATTATTTTTATAGCGGCCAGAATTCTAAAAGGAATATTTACGATGATCCTTACACGATTTTTATGTTCTCCCTCGTTTATTGATGATTTATATTTGTAAAATGTTTTGTAGAATAAAAACAGTAAAGTTGAGGTATGGTATATAATTTTGTACGATAAGTTAAAGAATAAAGACAACATATTTTTCCGTAATGATGCATTGTTTCTGAATGTATTTCCTGAAATATTTTACGTAAAGGGTTATTTCGCTTGATTTTACAGCTTTGTAATGATGGGAGACGCATATAACGCGTTTCTGTAATTAATGAATCATTTTGATTTTGCATTGTTCAAAGGAGTAAAAGTTTTATTCATGTTTGATATTTCCTGGCTTTGTGAATGTTCGTTTGTAAACGCTTTCATATATTTTCGTTCTTACAATGATTTTAAATATAGAAAGGCTGTGTCTGCAAGTCGGTTCCGAAATACGCCTTTAAAATTGGAATCGAGGTACAAAAACCGCAGTCTCCGTCGCAAGGAACATCCTTTTAAGTATTCAGAATTGCATGGAAGCCTTTTGATTCGCTATTTACCGGAGCACTCGCTGCGGCTTCTTAATAAAGCAAAGGTGTTTAATTGGCTGACAAACAGTTCGCGAAGTAATTACGTCTTGGCTGGCAACGGTTCGAACAACGCGTCAATCTGGTTGCTTAGGGATGGGATGTGTTACGGTTTTGCCTTACATTTTAATGAAGTGTTATCTACAGCCAACAAATCTTTTTTGTTTTTTTAGGATATTGTCTTTTTTGAGAGGTGTAGGTACTTACATAGGTACTGTAGGGCACAACTTAAATTAACAACTCAAATCCCAATAAAATTACATTTACCTATTGGAAGAATATAGAGGTATCTTATAATATGTTGTTATGTTAGTATGCAGTATAACTAGTGAAATAAAAAATAAATAAGCAAAATATTACTAAAACCTACGAAACAAGATGTTTAGAACTAACTATTCAAAGCAATATATAGCGTGGCTTTCGATAACATCCTTAAGTAAACTAATGTCATCGATAAGAAGCGCCCCCATCCCTATTGTCAGGTGAATTTCGCGAACACTTCAAGTGTCAAAGAACGGGTTCGCGCGTGGTGCGGTTACGAGCTATTACAGAGCGCGCCGTAAGCAATTGCTTTCCTTGCAACGATGAGCCTTTCTACATCAATTAGTTTTTGCATCGGAAACGTTTTAATTCCATACTCATTTAGATCAAGAAACTTTTGAGGAAATTTAGGATGCCCTAATTTCGCTACATTGCAATTGGTGCAGATACCACAATTTTGATTAATAATAATAATAATAAATCTTTATTTTTCAAGCAACAAGACTCAAAAAGTGTTAGTAACAATGTTCCTTATGCTATGTTAGTATTCCTATTCTACGTACTAACCTAAATACATATGATATGTGAATCACCACTGCACATCTATCACCGAGGTGGACAGCCTGCAGCAGCGATTCACATATATACAATCGAGCCTGCTCGCCACACATCTTAGAATAAGGTTGGGGCTGCCCCGCACCCTGTGCACCAGAGAGGCGCATCTTTTTCTCATCATTGCATAAAAACAGTCGATCCGAGCTTCAGCAAACATCCCTGATGCACTACAGAAGCGGGGCAGCCCCATCAATATCCTGAACGCATTATTAAATTGAACGCGAAGGACGCTGTACGATTTCTGCGCATAATTCGCCCACAGACTACATGTGTAGAAAGAAGTGCAATATGCACGAAACAAGGTCACCTTCACATCTCGTGAACAGCGTGCAAATCTGCGAGCAATCATATTCGCCCTAACCGACAACGCCCTTCGCTCTCGCTCAATATCGTCATCGTCCTTCATGCCTGCAGTCAAGACATGACCGAGGTATTTGAATTTATAAGCCCTCTTGAGCGGTGTACCATTCAAATAAACCGACGGAATATGTTCAGGACCACGTCCACCGCCGGCACCAAAGACCATGACCTCACTTTTGGAAGCATTATAAACTAAACCATGTAGCTCGACATAGCTTTCACAAATAGCTACCAACCTTCTCAGACCACAAACTGAGGCGCTCAGCAGAGCCATATCGTCTGCATAACTAATATTATTTAGGCATACCCCATCAATGTAACAGCCAGCTCGCTCTCTGCTGAGCGTCTGAATCAGCTCATCGACGTATAGATTAAATAGCGTAGGTGAGGTCAGACCTCCCTGCCTCACACCGCACTCCAATCCATACGGCTCCGATAAAGTTCCCGCCCATCGAACCTGATTGATCTGGCCTCCATACCAGCACTTCAAAGTGTTTACTATTTCACGTGGTACGAGAAATAGTAAGACATGCAGTATTGTGGTTGGTTAGTTCAGTGAGTTTAGGCTTTGATGTTGCAGGTTGAAATTAAGCTCCAATCAAGCAACACGGCATAGTGACGTCACCGCAGTATTGGTGCAAGCGGCGCGTGACTCTGTGGTCTCCATTCGAGTGATGACAGCTTCGAATATTCCGGTTGAAGTCCCTACGCACGAAGAAGGTAAGTTGTCATTAGAGTTATGATGGATGACAATGATTATGTTTACTCTCCAATATTTGCAGCGTTAACAAGATCATAATCGTTTAAAAGTCTCGCTTTACCTCCAGAGAATTTTACGGGACACTTGTCAACGCATATCGGTAACATAAGGCTAAACTTACCAAGCGTTGGAGCGTGATATGAGAATAACGACTCAGGACGGGTCATGTACTACCATTAACAGCAAGAATTAACTGTTTAATTAAAGTTGCACGTTTAACTAACTTAGGTTAACGTGGCGTATGTAACGTACATACGATAATTATAAAGTGGGATCAAATTTTGGTTGGGTTTCAACTTGTTTCTATACGGATTTTGGAACTGGTAATTAAAGGAAGTTGTTGTAATTTCTGGATAACTTGTTGGGCTTGATATAAGTTACGTAGAGCTGGGTCGTTGCTAGGCCCACTTTGTTTAATTGTTTAATTCAATTTATCAAGTGATTTGTATTAATGTTGGTTTTCAATGACTACCAAAATGTTTTTACACATTGGTTGGAAATGCATTACCTCATTGTACTGCTCACATTTTGTACTCTTGTCAAAAGTTAATATGCCTTATACAGGAATGAATTTTATCCAGTGCGCAAACTTTGTCAACTTATAGTTAAATAAGTTTTACAGATACGTATATTTTTATTTTGTCGTGTTTAAGTACAAAAAAGAAAAGTTATTGATATCGAAAGATGTTTATTTTGTAACCGATTGTACGGTCACAGTCGTCATAGTAGGCATGGCGGCAACGCGAAACCGGTTTATTGACGCGAGCGCTGCTCCAAGCGCGTAAGAATAGTTGGTATCCATATTTTGCTGATTTTAAGGCGGACAAAAGAATGAAAAAAAAAATTTACTGATGATGCAGATATGTTCTGTTAATGATTCTGGACCACCATTTTTTTTTGTGCACTGCTTAAAATTCATTCCTGTATTGATTGCGACGATTCAGCGTTTACATCCGGATAAGCATGGCAGAAGCCTTTGCCCAGCAGAAGGACAGTATAGGTTAAATAAATAAAAAATACTTCTTAACTAAATAAATCTTTCGGTTCCAAAGAGTGTGATGATAAAATAAAGAGCTCGATTTGCAACTGTCACAATAAAACCTACTTCATTTTGTATCCTTTTTTAAGACATCTGGTAGAAGCCGCTTTATGCACCTGCAATGCCGGATGGCGTATTACCTTGTACCCCTTTTTCACGCTTTTTTGGCTTTACGGAAGAACTTTGGTGGTCTAGAAAGAAAAAATAAATAAGAGGATACGGCAGCGTCAATTAAAAAGGGGTTGATTAGTGCTTGAGCCTTGAGCTTGCAAGGAGGTACTTTTTGCCTTTTATTACTGTGTGAAACTTGATACTTGTTCCTGTTCTATGGGAATAAAATGATTGTCTAATCAAGATTTAAAAAATCTCTTAGCTACGGTAACAAATACTGACTGCTTCAAATAAATTAAAACTATGGTATTTATAAACTGGAAAGTTTGACGTTTGAGTCAAAGTTTCAGTTCGTTTAAGTCAAAATCAATCAGTCCAACATATTTTAGGCAGAACTGTTAACGAACAGGGTTGCGTTTATATCTGTATATCTAAAACTGACCCTTCAACCTACGAAAAGGTCAATTATCTTCTTTTTCGCGATCTCTCAATTTAATCCCGCAATGCCGAGAATTCCAATCCTAATTGTCTGTCTGATTCAGAGGTCACTAAAACATTCTAATTTCAGTTGCAAAATTAAAAAGTGCTAAAAACATACGGTAGGTGTTTGAATACGGTCAATTTGGAAAAGGGATAAGCTACATTGTAAATTATTCGGATTTGTTTCCACCTTTTTCTCGCATTAGGGACGAATTATTATTTAATATTAAACAGATTTGCGTATAAACCTGTGAAGTTTCGGGAGCCCTTGTATGGGAGGGGATTTGTTAAAAGGCGCGCCGTTTTACCGAAGTCCTATATTTGTTGGCTTCTGCATGGCTTTGCCTCAATTAATTTTGGAATTAAACTTCTAACACTACCCGGAGGTGACATTTAAGATTCTTAAGTTTATGCAGTTATGACGTAGGCCATATTTTTTTAAGTAGGATTAAAAAATATATTTGTGTATAAATATTACGCCATGGACACTAATAATTTATTTGCTTAGTACCTAAGTCATTCATTGGATTTTAAGCCACTTCGTAAAATTTTGGTTGAAAGACATAAAGTAATATTTATAATAATTTTCGCAGACATTCTACATTTGTATTAGGTTTTTAAGGAAGGAAGGTTTGGAAGCACTTTCATTTTGCCAAAAACGTTTTAAGAGAAAACACATATCCAACGGGAGATCGTGCCAAAGGGTGCCAAATGATGTCATCCAAAGCTTCCCCCCTATATGTACACTATGTACAGAGAACAGTCCTAAGATGTGGACCCCGCATCTGCTTACACAGATTACACCTGCCCTAAATCCCCTAATTAATTATGAAGCAGCCTGCGACACATGATAACGGAAATGGTGGTTAGTTCCCCATAACATTTTATTACACCGTAAAAAGGATTTAATTATATTTTAAGGGTTCAGGCGGGGGTCCAAGATAGGTTAATGTAAATTTACTTTTATGATGTTGTGTTAATAGTGCTGAACTGGGTTTGGTTCCGCAGGGTGCGTTTTATGGATAGATTAAGGGAGAGGAATTGCCGTGATAAGAATGGAGGGCGATTTGATTGAGGTATACAGATAAAAACTATTATCGCCTCTGCAAGATAGCTGGCCGTTAAATACCAAGACCCTTACAGACATCGATAAACGCAACACTCCTCTCATAAAAACGTAGTTCAAACTTTGTAGGAATGCCTATAGGATTTTCAGTAAATCGATGGGTTTTTACTAAGAGTAAAAAATAAAGGACATTTTGAGCAAATGCCCCAAATATGGGACGTTATTGAAACTAGGGCAAATGCTTTCAATTTAGGTTTCAAGTCATAAATATTGAGCTCAGCAATTTTTGCGAGTATTTTTCACTCGGCCTTCTTCTTTATTGCCTACAGTCAGTTGCTCAGTAATTTATACTTAACGGTGATTTAAAGGGCGTAGTTATAAGCTTAGGATTCCCAAAAACCATTTCGAAGAATTTACTGGGAGCTTACATTAGTTTGAGGTTATTTTATGATCGTAACCTAACCTTTGACGTCGCTGAATGAGCTTTAAAATTGTATCTAATATTTTAAATACCTATAACTTTTAATACTTAATTCGGCTAGCAAAGATATTTGGATCAATAAATGGATTTGGTAAAATATAATCTGCTCTAGTGAGTATATTGAAAAGTTATTTAAATCTGTGGTTTAATCACAATATTTATATTATAAAACATAGAGTTTGTTCCAAAAAGCTTGGGTACTTGCTAGAAACGCCCACTCCAAAAATTTTGAACACTTTGTATCATAAATATTGCTATTGATTTAACTCTGGTGAAGCATTTTATCTATTGTTCTCTGCAAGATACCAATAATTCAAATGCACACTATTATTAGTAAGATTCATAGCAACAATACCATTCACTTCAAATGAACTACAACTTCAGTATATTGCGAAAAATGACCGTGTAGCATCGTAAACTATTGTATTTATCCCTTTGGAGAAGTTTCCATAAACACCAATAAAGTCAGCTATCGGATGCGTGGTGCTAACAAGCCAATGTGGCCGAGATTAGTAGACTGAACGTTCTAAGGGCTGTGCCATACAATCACTCGCTTTTGAAAAAAAGTATGTATGTATATACTTTTTTTTTTTTACGACGTCAAAAATCATCAAATGACCCCTCCCGCTGTGGGTTAGCAGCGGTGAGGGAGTGTCAGACTCTTACTGACTAAAAACCGTCGTGTTCATAGGCCACACGTCATAGGCCTTTTATGTACCAGGGCCGCGGTATCTCTTTCGAACAACCCGCAGATGTATGTATATACCTCTACTTACCTGGTAAATATTGCTTCAGGAGATGTTTGTGAGCTTAATAGAGCTAGAAACGTAATTTTGAAGGAACTACATATTTTTGACGACTGTTGCTAATCAGTTATTGCAGATGTCTTATGATGTGCTATTTTTTTGTCATGTGTATTGGGTTGCCTGGAAAACTAGGTTTTTGAGGTCAGATAGGCAGGCGCTCCATGTAAAACTCTGGAAATCAGCTGTATACACAACTGCGTCTGGTATGACACTAACATAGTTGGGAATTGGCTAGGCAGGTCAGGAAGTCCATAATGTAAAAGTTGAAAAAAATTACGAAACTGCAAATCAAATACTATCTAAGCCAATTGGAAGACATTTTATGTGCATACTAAAAGTACTGCTATAAAAATAATTCAAACAAGGCAAACCGAATTTCGATGATATTGCGAAAATGTAGCAACGTTTGTGCTTCAGTCCTAACAGGTCTGCTATAATGAGCTGCGACGTCGGACGGTGGCAAACTGACATATATCACGGTAATGTGACTTACTGTTATGATCTCAACGGCTCATAAATGTATATTTGTTACTTGTTTTATATATTTTATGTTAGTTTCAAGGCTCGTAATGTAGCTTGATGGTATTATCGGAATTTAGCTCGTTTTATATCGGTAGTGGCGGTAGTGTGGCAGGATGTTTTAGATGTAGTGATCATGTCATTTAATGGTCTTGGTTTGTTCAATAAATCATAATTATTTTGCTAAAGCCATTTTTACATTAGATGTGGGAAAAACATGCGATGCTACATAACAAGACTTCGACTGGCAAATCGAATTTAAACTTTATCCAAACTGTCGAAGTAACAAATCCGTTTGCAAACGAACCGGATCCTTCCGAAGCAAATACCGACCAAATAAACGCTGTCCTAAACAAACACAAAATTAAATTCTCAGCAATCGATAAACGATATAAATGACAAAGCGAATTAATACGAGGTGAAGTTTGTGAAACGTAGTCTAACGTGGCTGTGTTTCCTGTAGCAGATGTCAATAATAAAGGCAAACTTCCGAAAGAGTTGGGAAGTAATATTGTGCTCCCGCGAGTACTGAGTCAATAATAAACAGAGGGGGCGTCTGATACACTTGTAAACTAATAACCCCACCCTAGACGTTCGTGACTGTATATTAATAAACAATAGGTCGTGACAAATATGTTCCTGTTAACAATCTGATATTGTGACGGAGGGTGATTTAATTGAATTTTTTGGTGCCTACCATTTATTATGGAGTTTAGTGAGTGCCAGCTGAAGAACTTTTGGAATGAGACAAGTAATATAAGATTTTTGTATTCTTGAATAGTCTAGCTCTACTCTGCAAATTCTGCTACAAACCAATGAAAACACAGAAATATCCTAACTAATATTATAAATGTGAAAGTAACTCTGTCTGTCTGTCTGTCTGTCTTTCTGTCTGTCTGTCTGTCTTTTCTTCACGCCTATACTACTGAACCGATTTGTGTGAAATTTGGTACAGACATAGTTTGGAACTTGAGAAAGGACATAGGATAGTTTTTATTACAAAAAAATATAAAAATAAAAATAAAATTTATTTCGGACATATAGCGCCATCTATTGGTCAAACCAAAAATCACTATTCCACGCGAACGAAGTCGCGGGAAAAAGCTAGTATATACATATATCTGAGGAATGTACCTTAGTAGGATGTGTATTGAAAGAGATAGGAAGAAGATTTTGCTTCATAAAACACCAAAAAATATGAATTTGAATATCAATATTCAATTACTCCAATTACTAAGTAATTGTAGGGAAGACTAAAACTATTCTAATGCTGGATTAGTGTAAGGCTATAAACAGAAAGTACAGTTAACTTGCAATAAGCAGTAAATACGCCAGGATGTAAAAGAAAAATGTTTGTCGTTCTGTCTACGAACATTATTAAACATTTCATTTGTTCGCAGCCTCCTCCAAGTTGCATCAAATAAGCTATACTCGACTTTGTTTTGTTTTCGCCTTGTTGGGCGTCACTGTTGCCATTTAAATTAAATGATGACTCAAATGCGATTGCTGCTGTATTTGATTCCTTGTTATCGAAGGCTTTATTAAATCAAAAAGATCGCTTTTATTTTATTTCTTGTTGCTTGGTCCAGTTAGAGTTTGTTCTGAAGATGTAATGAATATTCTGAAGCTATGTTTCAAATAGTAATCTAGTATATGGTTCAGTAACTAAGTAATATCTATATGCCATCATAAACACAGGCAAGCAAATACAGGGGATCAAAATATTACGAAACTTGGCTCACCTATCATCCTTGCCACGAATCTTCAATTAATGATGGAATTAGAAACATTCAAGTCCCTAAACCTATAAATTGTACCAAATTCTTGGCAATAACACTGAATTGAGATTAACTTTGAAGTCAACTAATAGGCTCTTATTAGTTTCACGTAGTTATTATGAATTTCCTCAAACATAATTTGAGGTAGGTACTTGAGGTTGCTTGGATTATCTAAGGTAAGGTTTAATGAATTAAAGCCATTTGAAGGTCAAGAACATAAGCACAATTTTCAATAAGCACTTGGAATATTTCTTCACGAATAAATATAGTAAAATTAGCGACAAGCCCTTAAAACAAAGTAATAAAAAATGTTTTACGAATTACATAGTATATCAATAAGTATATTTTCTTCGAAATGTACATGTACAGTATTTTCGCTGTACCAAAACCTTTATTTTTATGTAAATAAGACTAAAATTACTGTCGCACTTCTTTAAAAAGGATGACGTATTTTTTTCTTGTGTCCAAAAAACAAACAATGGCGGCGACGCTATAGGTGCGGCTGAATGAGCTAATTATTTACAATCCGACACGCAACCAGCTTTGTTCCAAAAAACTGGTACGTGAAATCTCATTTCCTAAGTTTGCTTTGTCCCGACGCTAAAAAAAACAAAAGGGTTCCCCTGTGTGTTCTTTAGACTGATTGATAAACTATGCTTACTCAGTCGTTACATGCTTTTTGTGAAACTAAAGTGTCAACGGCCTGCAGCGTGCGATCGAATATTCCAAATAATTATTTTTAAATCGATACGCCGCACAAAGCTGAGTCGAAGCATTCGATAATGATATAAAAGAAATAATTTTAAAAAGCGCGCGTAGTGTTGTTCCCGGTCGATGCGTTCTGTCGCGTGATCGGCTCGCGTGTCTCATGCCAGCCTCAAATTAAAACCCAACCGATAAGACACCATGCACCTCACGACTGTCGCACGACGCGTCTCTTTTAATTACGCACCCCACACAAAACTTATCTACCCCTTTTAGAATTTACATTTTAAACGCTATTACTCGGACAATTTGTTTCGAAAACATTTTCTAGAAATGTTTGGACTCTCTAATTAGGGATGGTAATAATGTATTCAAATTATATGTTTTGAAAACGTAAAACGCGTCAGAGAGCCTAAAAGGTGTGTTGTTTTTGGAATATTGGTTTGTGACCTGTAGGATTCTCTTTCTGTTCATTAAAATACTGGTGAATATTTCTGAGCAAACAACATCCGACAGAATAAAATTAATGGTATCGATTAGCAGGCGTCGTTGCTGAGATCGCGTGCGAGTGATGCGAACTGCGACACCTTCTGGGAGCTGAGACTGTCTGTGTCAATTTTAATTGGGCTAGTTGTTTTGCTCTTGTTGCGATGCAAAACGTGATTGCCCCGCCTTATTTATGTGGGGTCACGGAATTTAATAAAATAGTTTTTGTTCACTTATATTTTGTGTTGAATTTTTGTGGGAAAGTATTTAATCAATATTATTTACGGAACCCCTATGCGATTAAATTGGTTTGTTGTCCAGTCATGGGTGCAAATATGCGGCCAGATTCTGTGGAACTAATAACGTACATTTTTCGTAAATAATACATGTTTGCTGTTTCATTTTGATTAACAATTGTCATGTATACCTGTAAATTAAATATTTTTTCATCATTTCGATTCGATCGGTTTTTAATGACGCATATAATGTTGCGAATTCACATTTTCAAAATGATTGCTAGACACACTAATACCTCAATGCGATACTAATAAATGGATTCGAACGTTTGTCTTAATTGAGGTTTAATGAACTGAATTATTGATGAAACAACACCTTGATAAGTCTGAATAGCCAATGGCATCGAATAAAATATTGAGTTTGGAATCTAATAAAGTTTACCTTCTTGATTTAAAAGTATATATTATGTCTATGACCCTTGGATGTGTCTGAAGGACGCACAAAAGTAAAAAAGTTTTATTTGCAGTAATCTTTATACTTTTCATAGAATTATTGGAACATGTTCGCGCCAAATTGGTCTTTGTAAGTTCAACAATTCGAAATATTGAATCCTGTTATTAGTGCTCCATTGTCGATATTTGTGTTCAGCATAAATTAGCAAGTCAAAAAGTGTGATTATTTATGCTGGGCCATTATAAGGGCGTGCATAAAAATGAAGAGTTTAATACTCTAAGGTCGAATAAAACTTACGTTTGGATGGCCTTTGTTTTTGTTCCAAATATTGTCTTAAAAAAAAAATGATATATATGGTCAATATTTGATGAAAGTTCAAAGTACGCACACGTATGCGTAAGGACAGACATACATTTGTTTGATGATAGCACATTTCAATCACTTTATAAACCCAATCCAAGTACCAGGACAACATAACAATCTAGGAGATGTGATTCTTAATATCCTTCCACGTTCCACGACGCAGGTAATACAAAAACATTACGTTTTAAATAAAGCGGCATGATGATCTAATTTCATGGCGCATGGTCCATTCAACGCTCGCTTACGGAGTGGCAAATTGGACCATCTATTGCCACGGCTTAGGAGTCTACAGTCTACTATTGTCTAAATGGGTATGTTATCTTAGTACACGTAATGTTTGTTGGAGCGGCGTACTTTTATTGAGTTTGTTTTGATTATGGTTATGGGATTTGGCGCGTGTGATTCTAGGTGATAGGGTTAGTATTAATTGAAAACTTTTCGTAGGTTGAAAGTTCTCGTTTGGTAGTAATGGCGTCCACGGCCGATTTCGGCCACGGTGGCTGTTCTCATTTAAGGAGATCAGCCAGCTGCGCAGGACATATTATAGTGCACAAGCATTTGCGCAGACACAGGTGCACTCCCTATTCCTTCACTCTCATAACCCGATGGGACGGCAATCCGACACGACCGGAAAGAGATCAGGCGCAGGACCGACATTTACGTGCTCTCCGATGCACGGGAAGTTTGGTAGTATAGCAGATTCAATCGTGTGCATTCAGTTTAAAATGCCAAAAAACAATGTATTGCAGGCGTGTCAAGTACCTTGTTATTCAGTTTTACAAAACAGAAATAGGGAAAAACATAACTACAAGTATTAGACAAACTCGACTGTGTACCGAAAACGTGACATTGACCACTATCCTAAACCTTTTCGTTAGCAAGTTAAGAATTCCACACAATGCCACAGTCATTTACATCATGATCGATAACATTTCGAGATACAATCGCACTGAAATTAATAAGTTTCGACAAAAGACTGTGGGAGCCATCGATTCATTCTAATTTCAGCTGTTGGCTCGATGCAACATTCATTTCAGTAAGTGGCGTACGAATCGAGCCACGAGCCACTCAGGGGATTCATACAATCGACTTTATCGTCTCTCATAGTTGTAAATTTTAGTTTTCTTTCACCTAGAACAGAATGTCTTTGCGGTTGCTATAAAATTCTTCAACATTGAATTCTGAGTTCTTTTATTTTTGCTGTATGCTGTTGAATTTTTATGTTCCATTTTTTCTGCGTCTGGGTCCTAGTTTTAGTATTAGAAGGGGAGTAGTTGCTTTTATTGTAATGGGATGCATTTGCAAGTTGAGCTGGATAGAGGGACATACGTTTCTAGAGAGTCAAACTTATTGCTATTTACCAAATTATGTAATCGTGAGCTAATACCATAAGAAAAGGAATCCTGCGAATGTCGGTCTTGCGCCTGATCTCTCTCCGGTCGTGTCGGATTGCCGTCCTATCGGGCTATGAAAGTGAAGGAATAGTGAATACAAGGGTATACGTATGTGTCTGCAAATGCTTGTGCACTATAATATGTCCTGCGAAGTTGGCTAATCTCCTTCATCGTCACCATCACGTAAGAAAATTACTTTAGGTACTTATTACAAAGGTACTCCCAAAGCTTGTCCGTCTGATGTCCTAAAGTTCACATAAGAACCTAGCTAGGTAATACATACATAGATTCTCCATCCTCTATCCTCCGAGCCTTTTTCCCAACTATATTGGGGTCGGCTTCCAGTCACATACATACATAGATTCTACACCAAACAAAAAACGCCTTAATGACAATAGCAACAAAGTTCAAAATCACACGAACATACTGTGCCATTGATATCATTATTTAGTTGTAATTAGAGCATGACATGCAATAGAATTTGTTTACAAAATGCTTTCTAAGCGGGTTCTCCAATGTTTATGATGGGTTATTCAAGCTGCGACTGCACTATTACGTCATTAATAAGAAGCTTACACATGAAACTTCAAAGCATCAAAAAGTTTCTGGAAACAGTTACAAATAATCCCTGTTAATATTATAAATGCGTAAGTAACTGTCTGTCTGTTACGTTTTCACGTCTAAACCACTGAACTGATTTTAATAAAATTTGGTACAGAGATAGAGTTGACCTTGAGAAAGAACATAGGATAGTTTTTGTTTTAAGACTTTTGAAGAATTCTCTTGGAAAGGCGATATAACCGAACTATACGCGGGCGAAGTCGCGGGCGGAAGCTGGTAATATAATAATATTAGTAAACTTATAATGTTACTTGTCAAAGAGTAGATGGGATAAGAAATCATGGTGCGAACTCTAGACAGAATTTGGATAAGGAGGATGATGATAAGTAAACAAAATGTACCTCCATTTAAAAATAGTTTCACTTTCCCATAATATGATAACATTTATATTAGCTTCTCAGAATTTTATACTCTTTTAATCAAGGACAAATTCCTTGAGATACACGTTACTGCAACTTTCCCTGTATTACGTACTACATATTATATTATTTGTAAAAAGAACTTCTCTGTCATTGCCTCGTGTAACACCTACACATGAACAGACAATTATTTCATCTATTTTTAAACTGCTAGAACATTTATAACTTCATAATTGAGCTTTCGCTATTAAAAAATGAATCATTCAACATGTGAGTTTAAATTAAGTTAGTTTGTTCTTAAAGACTATTAAATACAGCCTTGATTTGTTTGACTTATTAAATAATCATCATCATCATCATCATCATCTCAGCCATAGGACGTCCACTGCTGAACATAGGCCTAAATAAATAAAATAAATAATGCTGACCACTAAAGTCTCTAATAATACTTTCTATGGAGATTCCAATATGGTGCTTCTTACCTACCAGAAACAAAAATAGCCTATCTTTGTGTATTTTTCGACGTTGAGAAAGTGCTGTTTTTTAGTCTAGTTTTGTTTAAAAAAACAGATTTAATTTGTCTGGTTTAAAATTCACCGAATATTGTTTCACCCCTGTCTAGTTAGCGTTATACTTAAAACACGCTTGTAAATAAACTAACCATTTTCGAATAAATATACCAAAAATAATTAACAAACAAAATTGATGGTGTTCCAATTTTGAACGAATTTGCACATGCACTTATTCCGTGGGAATTTTAAAATTCGATCGTCAGTTGTTTATTTTTCCACGTTCACTCAGGGGGGTGACTTGCCATAGGTACCTAAGTAAAGAAGTACTCATCATAGTTACAATATTATAATGGATTTTGATTAAGGTTAGTAAGCATTGGAGTTGCAAAAAAGGGTGGGTAAAGGTGATTATAGTACCCACTTGCTTCCGTCCGCGGTTTCAGATCCATCTCGTGTTAACTCTCTCAGGGTACATGGTCAAATGTAGCCTATATGTTATTCTGATACCCATATAAGCTATGTTACTGCCAAGTTTCATTTATAAAATTAGCAGTTTTTGTGGCAAAGAGCAACAAACATGCACATACATACAGACAAACTTTCGCGTTTATATAATCTTAGTAAGATAATTAGGTATATATATTTTGACAGTATTTTTTTTCAAATACTAGTGTAAAAGTTCCTTAAATCAGTAATTACGAACACTAACATTTAAAGCTAATAAAGTTATATGGTTGTAAACAAACCATCGACGGAAGAGTCCTTTAAAAGTGTTCATAATTATAACATTCCATTTGGACCACTCCTAATTGGATACCGATACATCGTAAAAGTAGTCGAATAAAATTTGGAGTAATGGCTTAAGAAATTTCGTCTGTTTATTTAATGCGGGAATATAATTTTCTATTGCTACTATACTCTATTGAAATCAATAATTTCATCTCCTTGCGATATTATATGCGATATTAAGTTACGGGACTGTTAAGTCCAGGAATTTTATGTTTATAAGCGATTCTGATCTGATGACATCTTCTAGCGACTCTTATCTTGATGCATTTGATTGTTTCGATCGCTACAAATTCAAGCAACACTGTCGTAACCTTTGATATTGACCATTTAATTCTGTTTATACCTACTCAGAGATCTCTAGATGGTTTCAGTTTTACCAAAATTATCGACAGGTTTTCTAAATCCACAATTTTGTTAATCCTTTTTTATAAAACGAGTTGATACAAAAGTCTCTACACAATAATATTTTAAACTCCCTACATACTCGGAACATTAGCAATGAACATTGAATTCTTCTTACACATTTAACCCTCCAATCACCGTGTAAGTGCAATTTTAACACAATGTACTTAAACAACTTTCCACGTACCTACAATTTGTTTCACGAACTGCGCTGAAGTGTATTTTCATGTATTTCGTGCGTAACAAATGAAGCGGAAATACAAAATATAGTTGTATCGGCAACACAAAAAATGCTTGAACAAATAGAAATAGCCGTAACATAGGCGTTTAAAATGAATAGCAAACGTTTATAGAATGCAATAAAAATAGTGATAGATGAACGTAAACAAAACGTGCTGTGGACTGGCTTCACCTGTTTTGAAAGTTTTATTTTGTGTCTTTAAAATTTTATCATCATTCATCATATGGGTGTGTTATGATGACACATAATTGTAAGTGTTTTCTGATAAGGGTTATTTTTTTACACAGTTTGTGAACACTAAGAAAATACCCCAAAATATGGCATTAAGTAACATAACGGGTCTGCTGGAAGAGATGTCTCATGAAATAAGCTGTGCCTTTGTACGATCTGTTCTATTATTCTTCTTGTCAGTATTCTATTTTTATAAAACTGTGTACATAAACTATTAAATAAATAAATCGAAGGAACTGATTTAAATGTAGTTTCACAAAACTTGAAATTTACCGTAACGAAAGCCCAAGCAAAGTGGACTATATTAATAAATACGAAGCACCTTACTTAATAACATATTTACAACTTCCAGCCACGTTTAATATACAAATTGATTCATACTTTGTATAGTGTCGAAAGGACGGAAACATTAATCATAAAACAGGAAACAGTACCTACTACAGCCGTTTAGACGCATCTAAGTAGGGTTGCTAGATTATTTTAGAAATTATTAGAGATCAAAAAGTTTCATAATATGTAAATAATACAACACTGTATTTGTTCTAATTATTGAAAAGTAAATGATAATCATGCATATTCAACTTATATAGAAGTGAAGGTAACCATGTATTTCTTCCTTCTGTACCTATTTTTTATGGTAATTGTTTTCTTTCATGACGTTCTACATGTTACTAATATCTCAACCGCTGCAGTATTGACCAGTTTTAATATTGCTGAGAGTAAATTTAATCGTTTAGCCTTTACAATGATTTTAATGAACTTGCCATTAAAAGCCAATAAACCGTAAAACAACAATAGAAATGAGTTACTAAGCACTAAATATAGCGCGAAACATCCCAACAGATTCCGGTCACCAGTCGCGTATTTTTAGGACCAGACAAACATGGCGGAAAATCCGTATATGTACTATCAATGTCTGGCAGCCCCACGAAGGAAGTAAAGATGAGCCGAGATGCGAGAAGGCAGGTAGGTCAGGTGCCTTCTTGTAGGTCAAGTAACGTATGGTAGGAATGATCAAAACAATCAGTTACTAGAACTAACGAGGCGTTCCAATTCCATGTCAAGTAAAGACTAATCTGTCAAACATTGGTTGGCGGTTTTTTTTTAAATTGGAGGGTTCTTAAGAAGGTGCATGAGGGCGTAGCTAGTAACGTTCCTCGCACCTAACACCCGCATTTGGCGCGCTGTTTTCTTAGGAGATTTTGCTTTATGACATCTCCGGTAGTCATTTTGTTCTCCAGGGCAGCCCTATCCTCGGGGAATTATGCTGAGAATGTCATTAAGAACGCCCTTCACCTTACCTACAGCGTAGCTTGTCACTCAGTACTGTCTTTCAACAGAGCTTTTTTGGTGCGCATAAAAATATAAAATGTTCATTAGCGTGACATCAACACTGGGGACGATTTATTTTGCTTACCAAGTATTAATGGACGAATAAGGTTTTGGTATCTTTTGTGGTGAAAATGTATGGAAACTTTGGCCTAGATCAAGCTTTATTCCTGAACAGCAAAGGGGTGCTTTTATGCAAGTTGTAACTCTATATATCAATGATTTATATGAGACCAACGTACATAGCAAATCTATACAGCAAACGACACTAACAAAACATAAAACCTTTATGTTTACAGCGATTCTAGTACAGTCGAGCACAGTGCGCGATCAACAAATTAGGCCGGCTACACGTTACGTGACGCCAGGGACGTGATTACAGCACGTGCTGCAAACGTGATGCTGATGTACGCGACTGTACGCTGCGCAACTAACTGATAAGTACCAAAGATGGAGTTGCTATCATGTTTTGCTGAGCAATAATGGACTGGGAGCAATTTATGGATAGTGACGTTTTGTAGGGAAGTTAGAAAGTATTTGAATCTCAGATCAAAGTCACTTCTTAAATCATGAAAAACCCAATTGTATGCACCTCATTGCAGTCCAAATAACATTGTATTTTACATTAAATTTCTTCAGTCTCATTGTAACTGCTGATTGCTCGATCACGTTATTCCCCAAAAAACGCTTTAAGCAAGCTTCGTTTAGCAAAAGAACCGTTGACAGTTCGTGGACTTTACAATATATGCAAATAAACAGATAAAAAAATAATTGGTTTAAATCCTCTATACAGTTCTAATGAATGCAGATTTTAATTCGAAAATCGAATCGCTTCTTCGAACCTGCCAGTTGTTTGGGTCATTGAACTTCGTTGAAAATTGTGGCATTTCAACCTCTAGTACTAATTGCTTTATTGCGAAAGTATACGAGCATAATTACACCTAAAAGTCAACTAAAATATGTCATCACAGTTAACAGTACACACATTACTGTTGTTACTGTTACTGTTACAGCCTTTTTATCGTCCCACTGCTGGGCACAGGCCTCCTCTCACACGGAGAAGGATTGAGCATTAATCACCACGCTTGCTCAATGCGGGTTGGTGATTTCAGACTTTGTAGTCCAGGTTTCCTCAAGATGTTTTCCTTCACCTTTTTATCAGCCCTTGGTGTCCAAGATATACTTAGAAAGTACATACAAACTTAGAAAAGTTGCATTGGTACTTGCCTGACCTGGAATCGAACCCGCGCCCTCATACTCGAGAGGATGGTTCTTTACCCACTAGGCCACCACGACATTTTTTTTTTTTTTTTACACACATTACAGTTCACAAAAATTCAATTAGTACTAAAATGTCAACACGGACTCATGAAGGTTGAATGCGATGGGTGTGCGATAACTGACGGCGATGGAACGTGACTATGATCATGGGTTATAACTAGGATGCCGTTATTTTTGAAATGTTTGGTGGTTTACTTCTGACCTTCTTTTTTTGTTTAGTTTTAAGGTGATCTTGACCAAGGCAATAAGATTTTCATATTCAATTATTTACAATAGTATGGAAGATGCCTTATTTGTAAGAGACTGATATGTTTGTAGTGTTTATTTTCTTTTTATCGGACAAAATCGAAAATTTACTTGCTTAAAATCAAAACAATGAGAGCCATCATTCAGAAAGCAACCCCTAAGATCACAAGACTTGGAAGAGGACGATATAATGACCTGTTCAGTATAATAGATACTTCAGGGTACAACGCAGCGTATTGACAAATTCCCCACCATACCTCTTAAAAGGGGAAAAGGCAAAAAATGATTCAATTAATCAAATAGTCACGGCGTGACTTTGAAGATCTTCCGATGTGAATTGACGACATTATTAGTCTTCCCTCGTAACGAGTCATCGGAGGGCGTATTTCAATTTCGTCTAATGCAAATTTAATACGCTCCCCAAGACCCCTGAAGGGTTCTAAATCGAGTTTCTTTGTTTTCCTCTACATGTTTCGCCCTTAGCAGAAAAAGTGAGGACCGTCTTTGCTAGCTTAATTGTTATTCCTTGGGGTCCTAGTGTTAAAGTGTATACTATTAATCTTGATTAATTATTGTTTTTGGAAGGGAGTCGTTGAGTGTTAATTTAAATAAACATGGTGTTGGTCTTAGTTGGTCTAATTTGATTACAATAGGAGTACAATAAAAACAAACAGAATGCTGCAAACTATTTTAATGGATGATTTTAAAACATGCTACACAAATAACTATAAGTAAACTACAGAGGAAGAAATAACTATAAACTACTAACTATAAACTCAAAAAAGTGCTAGTCATTCTATTCGAGGCTGAAATAATATGAGATATTACACTACCAATAAATCAACAACTTATGAAGGCACCTTTGTTGGCAACACTTGTTAATTATGAGAAAAGTCGAAATCACCAAAAGTCGGAACTCATTACACAATGTCTCCAATTTCTTTACTTGAAAATTATCGTCAACAGGCAATTAGCTTAAAGGCCGCCTTAATCTTTCATTCCAACTTGATTCAAATTAGGCAAAAGAAAAATATATTCAAAAAAGGTCAGGATCTTATTATACGGCGTCCGAATTTCACAAGAAAACCTGAGTGGTAAGTGGACCAAAGTTCTTGGCTTTCATCCCTAGATAAATGTAGGGTGTATTCAAGGGGGCTAAAAAAGATCCAAGGAAGCTAATTTACTCAAAATTACATGTAAGAAAGCTTTTCGGTACGATTAATTTTAAATAAAAGTAAGATACGCTCTTGTCTTAAAAATACACCGGGTCCTGTTTTCGTAAGCTCGTAATGTTTTTTCATGAATACGAAAGTACAAGAAAACTGTGAATATTTTTATGTGTGAAACTGAGAAATTAATGTAGTAACATTTGATTGCTTTATTAAATTTATTTGGGTCGAGGACGTTGAATCATTCACATGTAGTAATTAAAGGTCTAATTATGGCTGGACGGAAATATACAAAAATAATATTTTATGTACCTAGTATATACCTTTGTAATGGCTAACTAGCTATGCTATGAAGGATCGCAATAGAATCTAAATCGCTGGTCGTTGAAATGTTTTTATAATGTAGGTACGATACAGATTAGAACAGACTTAAGAAATTGTTATCTCTGACTTCAAAGCTTGGAAATGTGGTGGAGGTAATAAGTTAAAGTTTGTATGTGAATACGAGTTAACCAGTCAAATATTAATAGAGCTATTGTTTAGACTGAACACAGAATAAAATGACTTTACACTGTATGGGACGTTTAAAATCCAGAAACCAAAAAAAAAAAATGAATATTGTTATTCATAAAATAAATGCCATTCTACCGATTTGGATCCATTATTGGAAACTCTCGGAAAATAAAAATGATAGATTTAGAAATAGAAAAAAAAAACACAGTTCAAACACATCGCATAAAATCAAATATAAAATTCATCAGAACTGTCGATGGGTTATTATAAAATTGAACTTGTTTGAAGAATAACAAATGTGCACAATGCTTTGTCAAATACGAAATTTTTTCCTAGTCTTTTTTAGCAATGATTTCTATACTCTTTACGGGCAATTTCTGATTTAGTTTTTGCATGTCCAGCCCGTTTTTATTTTTTTTATTTAATTAGACAGAACGTTACGTTAAGTGAAGACCCCAAAAACTTCGTTGCATAAACTTGTCTGTTTCCCAGCCCAATGCTTGATATTATGCAAACTACGCTTAGCTTATCACAACATTGACGTCTTATAAATATTCTATGTAGATTTGCAAACAATTTTTTTTTCGAATCATTTACTGTCCTGACATTTTATAAAAGTTGGAAAATATTTTCTTAGGACATTAAACGTCATCATTGGAAACACTGTTTTATAAAACTTCGTCAGGTATTTAAATTGTATTTTCTTATCCATGCTAGTGAACATCAAACGGTGGTTTTAGGGTAGCTATAGGTAGATATATATTTCGTTTCAGGATGAATTCGGTTGTTGAACCTACGTGTTGTTCTAAGGGGTGCCAGTTGAGTCCTAGGTTTGCGTCAGTCATAATATTGGTGGCATTAGTTAGTAAATAGGTATGTCTATAGGAATTTCCTCAAAAATATGTCTGTTGCCTTCCTATTTGAAAACCAGCTAATACTTATAAAAATGCTTCAACAGGGTTTAGAAAAAAATTGTACGCAGTTCACGAAATCTTCCCCTTATCGATGCCACAAAACAATACAACTTACTCGAATCTCCAAGAACTATTCAGCAACGAAGTCCACAGCCATAATACTAGAGGCAAACATAAAATTACATTTTATCCGGCACTCAGTAAAGTCGTTAATAGGAAAATGTTGGTATAATTCCCGTTGGTGAGGGTCTATAAATTTCTTGAGCAACTTAGTAAGTTATTTCATTGTGTATAAGCAATCGTATCTAGGGGAGTTTGTAGGAAACTTGAGGGAGAGACCATGGATGTATTAGATGGTGTGAAATGTTAGTAAACTGTATGACATAAATCGACTATGTTTGGAAAGATGAGAGAAGAACTTCAAATGTATTGGTTATGTTACTGATCAACGAAAATGGTTGTAAAAATGGGCATATAAGGTTTTTAGTGGCTTATTTGGTTAAGCGGCTTACTTCTTCCCTAATTGTAATAAAATTAGGTTTAGTTGTAGTCTGGTAATTTGGACATACATATGTAATGTGGGACAACGTTTAGTTCAATGTCTTATTTTGAAGTTTCATGTAAAATATCATCTGAAAACTCTCACTCACTCCTATTACCTCACATCCAACATAAGTTCAAAACATAAACACATGTACCAAGAAACTAACAAACGAAGCCCCAAGCCCACCCTCACTTAACCCTCTGAATGTATTCGAACACGGATCTTATCTGCATTGTGGCTCTTATTGCGGTCGTATAATGATGTCAACACATTACTGCCGTGTCCCGAGTACCGGAGAGCGGTACAATAGACCAGGAATGTTATACGTACACGTAGATGCGTCTTGAGGATGTAGATTAAAGTGTGGCGCGAGCAACGTAGGGTTAACATTCTATTTTTATTTTTGATACTGTATGAAGCGGAATATAGGTATATAAGATAAAGAAAAGTGAATAGTTGGATCAATGGTATATTGAGAAAGATTTTAGACTTTTGGTTAGGTACTTATGATGATGAGAAGTATAGCCCGGGACCTTAGATTTGTTTGCGTAAGAAATGAACCCGGCAGGTACGTTCCGTACATTTTTAAGTTTCTTTGTATGTAAGAAAAATAAAGTAATCAGTGTAGATTTAAATAAATCTGATTTCGATGCAGAATTACCTATCCTTTAATGGATATTTCTACTAATTACTAATAGGTGCATACTTTCACACGTTCAATATTACCACAAACCTAGATAACATTAGTTCCCTAGATAACATTTCAAGAAACATATTAACACCATTGCATTTAATCTTTTAAAACCCTTTCTATACTACGTAACGCTCATAAAATTGAGATTTAGATAAATGAACAAAGGATTAGCATGTTCCCAAGGGATGACTCACGAAGTACATAGTAAATATTTTCTCCAAATATTCTCCAAAACAATAAGTCTGCGAGCGTTCGAAGAAGTGCTAATGCAGGGTTAGATAAGCCTTCTACCTGAGTAGCGTAACTCCGGATGTCATTAATGGAGGGTTAGAAATTTAAAATGAACCATTATCAGTGAGGGTGATAATGATAAATATTAAAATGTTATTAACAATGGGTGTTAAAAATAAGCTGCGATAGTGTTTTTGGAAGTAATTTTTATAAGTAAATGATAGTTTTGTGAAAAGTGTGAGAATTCAATGAGAGGCGTTGTGCAATAGTCTTAGTTACAAACTTCCTTGATAAATCCAACACGATTGCATTTGGCCTCGCTTGTAAAAAACCTAAGGAACCTCTAAGGAATCAGCTGGCAATTTTTTTATCTTTCTCTAGTAATCACCTGAGGAGATTGCTTGGCTTGATAAAGAGCGATCGATGTTGTACATCCACGGAATAATCTGACAATATGGACAACGTAACAAAATAATTCTACAAATAAAAGATAGTCCATGTTTTAAATCCCCAATTAAAACATAACGTACAAAACTACCGCATCCACAAAATTAGATCAATTGAAATATTTGCATCTAACATTTGGCAACGTTGAAGCAAAACTTCTATATGAGCCTCACTAGCAATTCGGCTTGTGGTCGCGTGGAGACGAAGACTTCGCATTACGTGGTCGCACACATTACGTTACGGGTTTGCTAATGTACGTGTGTCGCGTTCGCGTTTAGATTTGAGGGGGATTTTAATCAATTTTTGAATGGATGTTTTGTCTTTGAATTTGGACCATTTCCTTTACTTTTTTGCCAATATTATGTTTTTGTTATCTTGACCTGATGAATTCCCTGCCCCATAAGTCGTATGTGATACACACCGATTGTTTCAGTTTAACTAATGTGTCTGCATCGTTGAAAGCGAAGTGTATTTCCTTATCGACTTTAAGAATATGGAACGAGCTCTTTACAGTCGTTGTAGGCACTTTTTATTTAATGTCAATCGCCTACCTTGGCCGTAGTTATGCAATTTACTTCTTTCTTTAATAATCAATACTCATTTGTTTTAGACTTCATATTTTAAGTAAAGTAGGTACTCGTAATCGTCACTTACCATTAGGAAAGTAAACTTGATAATTATGCAATAATGTGAAACCTACATGACATGGGATGCCTTTGGGGAGACGCGGTGCCAATTTAGATGGACATTTACCAACAGCTGTCTTGTTATGTAAATGTTAGTCATCGTGTATCTCAACCTAATCTTGATCTCGATCCGTCAGTCAAGGCCTTGCGGACAGGCGACCTAAGCACATTTACCTATATGAATTATGTTTTCGTGTATAAGAGAAACTTTAGTGTTGGTCATTTTGGCTTTGTGTGGGCATTATAGTAGACTTTGAAACTACTAAACTAACTGCTTACTTCTATAAACTACTGAACAAATAAATTAATCTTCAAGTACGGTAATACTTTGATATGCTTTTCTTAATAACGTTCCTGTCCCATGAGTCTTATGTGATACCTATACACCGATTGTTTAACTATTGTATCTACATCGCCGTGGACAGTGAAGTAGTTGACGATATATATTTAAATCGTTACGAGGCTTTAAAATTCTACCTACCTACAACTACTTTCCTTATCTCAAAGAAAATATGTTGATTCAGTGGACGACGCCAATTGGTGTGCAATTATAAACTTAGACGCGCAACATTAGCCGGAGTGTAAATATTTGACCGCTGCAAACTTTTTGCCATCAAACCCTTTAACACAAGTAGAACCAAACATTACACTGGACCACATATAATTTTGTACGTGGCAACATTTTCCAAGTATTTGAAGAGGAATTTCACTTGTGGTCGCTTTGTGGTACAGACCGCCCACGTGGTTGTGGTCATAACGTCCCATTTTTGTCCCATTTTGTTTAATGGGTACCATTATTACGTCACAGTATGACACATTAAGGCTGGGGATTAATTTTATGGATTTGTTTTGCTGTCAATAGTTGTTAAGGTGATTACGTCTTGGTGGGTTAATTTGATGTATGTTGTCTAAAGAATGCATCTTTTTTTGCAAGACGTGGAACTTAATGTAATAAAATAATTAATTCAGGTACGTTATCGTACACTCTAATCTCAAAATAATAATAACAACAAATTTTATTCAAACTAATATAAAATCCACATTGTCCATTATAAAACTCACAACAGAAACATATTCCAACATAATCCCCCTTCACATACCTATACTGACAAATTAAGCTTCAATTCAAAGCAAACTCATACAAAAATATACATTAACGGGAAGCCTATAAAAAGCGATACGCAAATTATTTACCAGAAATACAGAACATACTCTCACTTAACAAGACTTTTCCATTTTTCTCCCTCCGTAGGTACAGCAGATATAGCCACAAAGTACGATAAAAACATTAGGACACAATAAAACATTTGTGAATTTTCAAATTTCGTTATGAGTGTCGGTAAAAATTTCGAAAGTGCCTCCATAATGGTTTTTATGAGCTTGCAAACGTGATTTACGCCAATGAATTTGTGTAGGAAAATTCTAAAGTCTATTAAATGTACGCAGATTGGGTGTTTCTGTGATTTACGTTGGTCGTTGCTTATCTTCGCTGTGGTGGTGCCATCTAGCGGTTAATAGACGTTCTAATATTAAAAACTTTTATAAGACTTCAGCATTTTTTTCTTTTGAGATTTAGGTATATGGACTTTATAATTTTGTAATAAGTATGTAAAATATGTTTATTATGTACCTACCACTAATATTATATGAAAGTTTGTGAGTAGTAGAAAAAACTGCTGGACCCATTAAGTATGATAAAAATTTGTTTGTACCTTCTAAATCGGTTAAAAAGGCAACTTTCTATCTGGGTATTGGAAGTAGTTCCCTCGGGTCGTGATTGAAACTGCGAGTACTTTTATAATTATGGATAGTTTTGCACTGTGTCGAAGAATCGTTAAACTTTTATAAGGTTTATTAAAAACCTTGGAAGTTTATGCACACTAATACATACATTTTGTACTTTTAAGTACGAGTATGAACATTCTTTTATATTGATAAACTATTGTGAAATAAAGTAAAAGGACAGTTGTACACAAAACATCAGGTAACTTTTTGTCAACAATGGAATGGTCTTTTGTAAGTACCTATGTTGTTTGGACATTGCGATCCTCTTAATCAGCTCTTTAGTTGTTAGGTATTAAACCAAGACAATCTTTTAATATTACTCATAATTTTATGTTTTCATCGTCAGTTATAGATACCTACGTACCTAATTGTTAATTTTTACGAATATTCAACGATACTTAAAGTAAGTAGGTACTTATTTCGCTTCAACGAATAAATCAAGTTATTATTACTATTTTCCCAAAAAATACTATTTTTCTGTTTCATCACTTGGTTGGTTTAATTGAAAAACTGAATTGATTTATTAAGTCACCACCATGACAACTTTTAATAAAGTTATAAGACACTATTGCTCAATAAGCATTAAGAGTTTAACTATCTTGAATGTTATTACTTCTACGCTTAGTATTAAACGAATAGTAAACCTCTTCATAAATTATTATAAATGGCTTATTTTCTGTACTTAGCATTGATAGCATTTCTTTATGTTAATGAGTTTTAACTTGAAACGCAAAGCGAGCATCATTTTTAGTGTCGCTACTCAACACTAGATAGCGCTACTCGCTCTCAAAAAACATGCGAAGAGCTTACGAGGGGCGCGGGGGACGGGGAAGACTAAGTTGCGCGCCCCTCTGCTACTTCCACGAGTCAAGCGCTCCGCTTGACAGTCGCAACGCAAACCGCGCCGCGGGAAGGTCGTGCTACACCTCGCGCCGGTCCCTACTTCACGCAATAAATATTTAATACACAAACTGATCTCAAACGATAAACAACAAATTCGTGAGTGAAAAATTTAATCAACTTCAACAAATAAGGACTATTACAACCGAGTACGTTACGGACTACAGTGCAGTGAAATGCTAGGAAGTTTTTCTTCAGCGCTCAAGTGTACCACGTACTTTGTTTCGGAAATGGTGATATCGACCCACGGGGTGTGTTTATGAGACGTTTTGTGGTGAAATGAAAATTCTGTGATAATGTACGCTATAACGGCAGTACTCTGTGCGCTGGTGCACGTCGGTTCGGCGGTCTTGCCCTACGGCTCGGACAAATGCGTTCGGGTCTCGGACCGCGGATCGGACGGCGGCGTGCTCTGCAGGATACGCACTCTCGACGGTGACGGCAGCAGCATCATCTCAGTGAATTCGGACACTAGCCGGCTGGCTATTGAGTGCAATCATCTACTACTTTTTGAAAGCTCTCTAAGGGCTCATTACTTTAGTCCAGTTTCGGCGCTCACCGAACTCACAATAAACAACTGCAAATTGTTACAAGTGCCAGACAATACTTTTCACGAATTGAAGAAATTAAAGAAGTTAAAGATACGCTCCAAGAATTTCGAGTGGAGTCCTACTAAGAATTTAGAATTATCTCTGAATGCTTTCAATGGATTGTCGGAACTGCAGTCGTTGGATCTCGCTCAGAATAACATAAAATTTGTTCCTTCCGGCGTGTTCTGCTCTCTGGAAAATTTGAGCACATTGAATTTGACGCACAATAGAATAAGAACAGTAGGACAACTTGGATTCGGACAAGGCTGTGGATCAAACTTGCACGGCTTAGACTTGAGTTATAACGAGATTAAGTCACTACCTGAAGATTCAGAATTATTAAAATTAAGGAGCTTGCAACATTTATATCTACAACATAACAATATCTCTGACATATCAAGTGAGGCTTTCAACGGACTTGTATCAATGAGAGTCCTGAACATATCACATAACCACCTACATACACTGCCCGAAGGCCTTTTTGCTAATGCTAGAGAATTAAGAGAAATATACCTTAACGATAATACTTTATTTGAATTGGCTCGAGGAATATTTCATCGCTTGGAACAGCTGATTGTTTTGGATTTATCAAGCAATCAACTTACTAGTAGTCATATTGATGACGGAACATTTTTGGGATTAATACGCTTAATAGTTTTGAATTTATCCAACAACGCCTTAACTAGAATCGATGGAAAAACATTCAAAGATCTATTCTTCCTTCAAATACTGAACCTCAAGAACAACTCTATTGGCTACATCGAAGATAATGCATTCCTGCCGCTGTATAATCTACATACGCTAAATCTAGCGGAGAATCGGCTTCATACAATAGATGAGAACTTATTCAACGGTTTATTTGTTTTAAGCAAATTGACTCTCAACAACAATTTGCTTGTAAATATTGACCGCAAAGCTTTCAAAAATTGCTCTGACCTAAAAGAGTTGGATTTGAGCTCCAATCAACTTTTAGAGGTTCCCGACGCATTATGGGAACTCTCTTTCCTGAAAACACTCGACCTCGGAGAGAATCAAATATCCAACTTCAAAAATGGTTCCTTCAAAAACCTAAACCAATTAACGGGACTGAGACTGATTGACAATCAAATTGGGAATCTCTCCGTCGGAATGTTTTGGGACTTACCGAGCTTACAAGTGCTTAACATCGCCAAGAACAAGATCCAGTCAATCGAGAGAGGGACTTTTAGCAGAAATATGCAACTGGAGGCCATCCGGCTCGACGGGAATTTCCTGTCTGACATCAACGGTGTCTTCTCGACGCTCGCGAGCCTTTTGTGGCTCAATTTATCGGAAAATCATCTAGTGTGGTTCGATTACGCGTTTGTGCCCAGCAATCTAAAGTGGTTAGACATTCACGGCAATTTCATTGAACACTTGGGTAACTACTACAAGTTGCAAGATGAGATCCGTATAAAGACATTGGACGTTAGCCATAATCGTATAGCGGAAATATCGCCGATGGCGATTCCTAATAGTGTTGAACTGTTGTTTATCAATAATAACTTTTTGAATAATATTCATGTGAATACGTTTTTCGATAAAAAGAACTTGACTCGTGTGGACATGTATGCTAATGAACTTGTGCATTTAGAACTTAATAGTATGCGTTTAGCTACAGTGCCGCTCAATAAAAGTTTACCTGAGTTTTATATCGGCGGCAACCCGTTTCAGTGTGACTGTACTATGGAGTGGTTACCGATCATAAACAATATGACCGCTATGAGACAATATCCGCGTGTGATGGACTTAGAAAATGTTTTGTGTAAAATGACGAACACTCGAAGTGGAACTCATGTGCCCCTAACTAACTTAAAAACAACTGACTTTCTTTGTAAGTATGAGACTCATTGTTTTGCAATCTGTCATTGCTGCGACTATGATGCGTGTGACTGTGAAATGACATGCCCTCAAAACTGTACCTGTTACCACGATCCATTGTGGAACACGAACGTTGTGGACTGTTCCGGACAATCGTCAATAGAAATACCGCACAAAATACCCATGGATGCAACCGAGGTATTTTTAGATGGAAATAATATAAAGGAACTACAAGACCACGTTTTTATTGGAAGGCAGAAAATGAGATCGCTGTACGTGAACAACAGCAACGTCGACAGCATACAAAATCGAACTTTTGCCGGCTTGAATGCTCTACAAATTCTACACTTGGGCAACAACAAACTAAAAGAACTAAAAGGGTATGAATTCCTACAATTGAGTAATTTGAAAGAATTGTTCTTACAAAACAATCTCATAAGCCATATCGCTAACATATCATTCCTTTCTTTAAAATCTTTAGAAGTGTTACGCCTTGATGGCAACAGACTAGTCGATTTTGGCGTGTGGACTTTTAACAACAACCCTAATTTGAAAGCTTTGTCACTGGGCAATAACCTGTGGTCTTGCAAATGTCGCTACTTACAAGAATTAACTGCATATTTGGCTGAGAATGCGCAAAAAATCATCGACATTACCGACGTATGGTGTTGGAACGGCGACGCGAAGCCGCCTCAGAAAAAAGAGCTCAATTTAAACGGTACAGCCTGCAGCGATTATTATGCTGATAATTCAGTCATCGGAAACATGCTTGTGTCCAACTATGTTCCCATGATGGTCTCGACGCTCACCGGCTTTATGTTAATTTTATTGGCCCTCGTCGTACTATTCCTTTTTAGAGATTCACTCAGAGTGTGGCTGTACACAAATTGTGGCATAAGGGTGTTCTCATTTTCGGGCGCCTTTGAAGAGAGCCAAAAATTATACGACGCTTATGTTTGCTACAGCCCGAAAGATGAAGAATCTGTCGTTCAGTCACTGGCGAATGAACTAGAAAACGGGAATCCATCATACCGACTCTGCCTTCATTATAGAGACATTCCACACCACGGCGCTCAGTACATGCAATGCGCGCCGCCTGTCGTCGAGACCGCGGAAGCATCGAAACGAATAATCATCGTGCTAACGAGAAATTTCATGCAAACGGAATGGTCTCGATACGAATTCCGTCAGGGGCTGCACGATGCGTTGAAAGGGTGTATTTATAAACTAGTACTAATAGAAGAATACTCCGTTGTGGCGGATGCGATGTGCGACCCCGATTTGCGTCCCTATCTAAAAACGGGGTCGCGGTTACGATGGGGCGAGAAAAGGTTTTGGAAGCGCCTCAGGTACATGATGCCGGAATCTCAGCCGAATCATAAGGCGCGGAGCCACAACTATAGAAAGAGTTTGAATACTTATACGTTAGATTCGTCGGTGCCTAATGGTGGGAATCGCACATTGCCTTTCCCTGAAAGATCACCTGTGTTGGGAGGAGGGCAAGGTGCGAGCGCCCCGCCCGAGTATAGTAGTGAAGTGCGGCAGTCGCCGTCAGCTGTGAGGCAGACGCAGGCGGTGGCGTACGGGCCAGATGGAAGGCCGATCTCAGATCATATTTATTCATCAATAGACTCTGATTACTCGTCGCTGGAGCACGGCATGGCCCCGGGCCGGCGGCGGGACATGCGCCAGTGGCCGCCGCCGCCGCCGCTCGTCGACACGGGCAACGCCGTGCAAGCTTACCTAGTCTAGACGGGCACTCTGCCCACCTTCCAGTCACAATGTAAATAAAGTAGTTTTAGAAGCGCGCTGTAAATATTGTAATTATTAGAATGTAAGTGCTATACCAAATGTATGTAAGTGAACTATTATTGCCTGTTCGTTATCATGTGTATAGATATTAAAATTTTAAAGACTGCTGTAGTATATGATTGTAAATAGCGAAAACAAGTGATCATTCTATATTATTATCAGTAATATGGTTATTTATACAAATAAATTAAAGTGATGAAGATTTATAATTTTATATTTTATTTGAAACTCCCAAATACACAGTTCATAATAACACAGACACACACACACACAATTATTAATAAAAGTAATCGAAATGCTATGCAAATATTTTCAGAAGGAAATTAAACACTCTGGAATATCAACATTATATAATAACAAAAGAAAATCACAGCACACAATCACATCAGAAGTTAATTAAGTGAATGACCAAACAAATGAAGTCACGGTAATTTTAATTTAACAAAAAGCTCAACATATTTCAATCATGATACTGCAAAATGTAAACAGAATTACCATATTTATGAAAATTCGTTCATTATGTTCATAAAACACGTTCACATTACCGCAGTTATGACTTTGTCAATAAATTTCATTTAATTGTGTGTAATTTTACATTCATAGCTTCCTGTAAAATTGATAATTACTATTGGTTTAGGGTTTTATGCATTTAAAATCATACACAAACAAAAGTGGTTATTTACACATGTTTCTACCCTTAATGGATATGAACAGAATTAATTGAAATAAAGGTACACAAGGTACAAGCATATAAATATATTTCATAATTGATATTACTTAGCTAGGTTGTCAGTTAACATATTTTGATATACAAAATCATTGACTTGATACAGCTGTTGTCAATGTGTTACATTTCACAATATAATTCAGTTTCAACCTTATACTATTAATAGTAGTTCAGTAATGTTCTTATCTCTATACTCTCAATCTTAAAAGATCTAAAAACAAATGACACTCTTTAAAAAGGTAGCATTGTTCATAGGTACCTACAAAGCCAATATTGTTCTAAGACGAAACCGCTAAGTCTCATATTATTATCGCTCACGGGTCCATTACTGCACATATATGTACCTTCTACCGTTAAATAGTAGGTGCGGCCAACATACTTGACGTCCGGGTTGAGATCGCTGTTACAGTCATTGGTATAGACTGCACACAATTTGCTTATTATGAAAGGGCTGTTCACGACTAACTAGCATGAATTATTATTTTACGTCCTAGAGGGTCGTTATAGATAATTACACTGACACAAGCACTATCCTTATTAATATTATGTAGGCACCTTACATGTACTTAGTAATATTATGTATGCGAAAGTAACTCGGTAATGTTCGGTACTGTCGGTACGCAGATATTCTACAGCCTGGTAAAGAACATAGGCTTAAATAGGCCACTCTTTATTCGGGGGCGGAATTAGCTCCCCTAGGACACAGGTGGAATTCCGGGGACCTGCTAGTTTATTAAATTGGATTGTTGGTATGATTTTTAAATACTTTTATTAAAAGCTATGGCGAAATAAACTTCACTGTCAAAAGTAAAATAAATACTATGCACGTACTTTCTTGATCCCGTATATTTTATTATAGGTGCCGACTTTGAACCGAGTTAATTTATTTTTTCATTATTGGACCAGACGTCCAAATCATTACAAATTCAATGAAAACGTATAGGTTTCATTATAGAAAACATATTTCACAGAATCCAGCATAATATAAATTGACGTGTCCCTTTACAAAATTTCTTAAGAACGTGTGAGAGAAAATACATTATGCCCCATTTCAACTCAATTTATATTATAAATGAGTTTTGTAATACAAAATTTATAATATAAAATGGGTTGAGTGGATACTCATGTTTTTCTCACATATTCAAATGAAGAAATTTTGTGGTAGCTTCCATAATTTTACGAGACAGTCTATAATACATATATGTCTACGTCTTATATTGAATAACTTTGTCAAATATAATATAAATCGGATTGTTATGATTGCTTTGACAGGCGACATAATTAATATTGACTATTTAAGTGACAATTTTCTTAGCATTTTCTTTAGGTAAATAATAAATGAGTGTCCTTCGTATTTCTGTCAGCTCTTAGTATTAGTTTACGCAATTGTTTATCCGTAAATATGTCGGAAATTGAAGATAATCTGAGATACAAAAGTAAAGAAAGGTCAAGTCTGTAAGGGGTAGGATATTCCTTTACTTACTTACCAAAAGAAATACTAAAATTACTCTAGATACCTAGCGGCGAAACCTCTCGGGAATGATGGAAACCGGGTGAGACAGTCAGTACAATATAAAAGTATCAAAATAATGAGCTATTTTTATAAATTTTTGGCCACTCAAGTTTTTGTATATGAACAACGTGTAATGTAATATGGGCTTTGTCACTTCACAATAAAGTTGAAAATACCATAACAGTCTCAACTGATTTTTTCCTTTGAGAGTTTAATGAGTGGAATTAATGTCACGGTTATATGCACTGTTGAGGAATTTCATGAGTAAAATAACAACACAAAATATTGGTTCATATTAATCTTCGTGTCTCATCAATTAAGAACTTGCTCATATTATTAATTAAGATAGTTATAGGTCATATCTGGTTAAATTTCTATTGTTTTACTGTAATTTTTGATACAATTTACTTGATCTCCCAAAACTGTGCCAATAAATAATGAACTTACATATAAAACAACACAAAAGCAACATATTCAAACCAAAATCAACTCTCTCACACAAAGTTGAACAAACTGAAAGATATCAAAATTGAATCAAATGGCCCCAAACAATCTTGGCAGGCTACACAACCAAAATAACATAATATATGAACAAAGAGAACTAAAGTGACGTATTTTATTGTCAGTGGTACATTATTTACCATAATCGGAAATTCACTTTGGCTTGTGGCCAGTGAGCTTCCTATATCAGAGGAACAAGATTGGTGTTTTCATACGAAATTTAAGAAAAATACAACTGTATTGTTGAGCCAACTGCTATAATCAAATCGAATACTGGCTGTTATGATGATTGGCCGGTGGATGTACTGAAACAGTAGTCTGTTTTGTAGTGGCGACTGTCTTTTGTTTATTTCATTAAATATTGCTTATAATGTATTTGGGTGATTGATCGCCCAGTTCATTTAAACATTCTTCTTTTAGTTAATGACCATCTATTGCCTATGTTTCTGTAAGTTATTACACGGTGACGAAGATGTTACTGTAGGTCTATGTATGGCAGCCATAGAAATAAAACAGCATGGAATTTCTATGGAAAAATAATGTTGATATCTGATTCCAGCTTTAAAAAATATACGAGATAATCTCATAATACCTGTCTTTAAATAACATTACTGCCACCAAATTGGTTGACTACATCCAGCCATCAACTACTTATAATAATATGAGTAGGTACCGATTAATTCCGTATCACAGCCGCTAGGCCGAAGTATAAAGCTATAAATAAGTGCATTACCCACCATAATCGGTAATTCTGGCGGACAGCCAGTAAACTTCCCGTATCAGCTTGTATTACGCGATACAAGAATCGTATCCATTACGAATGAATAATTGTCTCGAATAGTAAAATGCTTTTGTGGACGCTCTGTTAGTGGGCACAAAATTAGGGAAAATGAAATCAATGAAATGGTAACGGTATGGAATTTTGGTTTGCGTTTAGAGCATAGTTTTAGTTAAAGTTCCACGTAAAATAATGGTAATCAGCTGATCCGGTTGGACTGGAAGCCGACCCCAGCATAGTTGGGAAAAAGCTAGGCAAATGCCGTATTGATGAGTATTTCAAAATTCCTGTGTTTTCATCATAATATTCATACCTACTAGCTAAGTTATGCTCGAGGTTATTGGTACCTACTCTCTATGCATTATGAGGCGATAAGGCACGCGCTGGCAAAGGCCTAATTTCTAATAGTGTGATGATGATGATAACAGATCGATCCTAATCAACGTCTCTATCGCTCTCGTTGACCACATTTTTAAATGCACCATTGGGAAAATTATATTTAGCCGTTTTCCCGCAGTTTCACCCACTTCCCGTAGGAACTACTGCTCGTACCGGGATAAAGTATAGCATATGTTACCTGCAGATAATGTAGCCTTCTAATAGTGACAGATTTGTTTAAAACAGTCCTGTGGATTTTGAGTTTATCTATTACAAACAAACAAAGTTTTCCGTTTTATAATATTAGTAAACATAGATAAGAATTCTTCTGAAGAGAAGAAGCTTCTGATTAACGTTTGTACATTCAGAACCAACTTAAACCAGCTACATTTAAGTTTAGGTGACTATCTGTCGTCAAGCCAACACCACGCTTGATTATGCCAATTAGATCTCATTGAGCCGATGTACTCAATAACAGAGGAATGTTTGGATTAACTAATTGCTTTAATTAACGCTGGGATACTTGGGTTCGTTTTCAGGATTTGCTTTAGATTGCTGTTTATTGTATTTTTGATTGGAGAAGATTTGTTAGTGTTGTTAATTTAGAAGTGTCGTGTTTGTCTGAGTTGTAGAGATTGCAATTGACTTCCAGTCAATTTTTCCAGACTCCCGAGACTCGAGATTTCTGAATATAAAATACAATGGAAATGCATTGCGCAATTATGTAATTAAAGACAAAAATAAATTAAAAGTTGAAAACAATTCTTGGTAGAGCTTAATAAACTGACAGAACACATTGTGTATCAAGTATTATTTTGGTAAATATAGTAAAAAATAAGAATCACACCACATACTTGAAGCTCAAAGGTTATTAACCAACAACCTGCCGAACCAACACCGACCATCAATCACGCTTAACACTTCTATCCTTAAACCTTATAAAATCATCCATCGGCTATAAGTATATTTTTTTCTATAAGCCCGTGGCACCGGACGCGACATCCGTTGCTGTTCGTGACCAGAGTCACCTCTGACAGTCGGCTTTACACAAACTCCTGGGCTTGAATGTTTAATGCCATATTAGCTCATACACTTTATGATTTGACTACGAATTGCGTGTTAGAACGCTCTTCGATTGTTTTGATGGCCAGTTCCTGGTGTATATAGTGTTGTAAATCTCCGGTGGTTTATGTGCGCCTAGTACTTTTTGCTTTTGGTTATTTTGGGAATGGTATTTTTTTGTGGGAGTCATTGTGTATCTATTTGCAATGTTTTCTACATAATTTTTATCCATGATAAAAAAAAGTATAATATCTGTAAGTTATTCTGAGCAATATAATTAAAATAAAGGAAGTTTAAATATAATACTTTGATTAAATGATGCCTTGAGGTAATAAAATTGCTGAGTTATTCGATAACTGAATGCCATTTCCAATTTTAATTTTCTTAGTCCATATTATTGCCATAAACAGCTGAAATTCATATGATACTAAATTATAGATAGTTATTCGACATTACATCCCTGAACTTAAAGTGTCACGTTCCGTTCCAAGGGCAATAGCAAAGTGAATTTAATGTCGAAGTCCTGTTAGAAGATTTAAATTAGGTTTAAAACTGAAACTGAGCTCGACACCGCGATTCAATTACGAGCTCTCGACGGCACTTTTTTGTAATTACAACCTGCATAGAACTAGATTAAAATGACACTATGTATTTAATTTCTGAATGACTGATTAATTATATTTTATAAAACTGTATTAATTTCGAATGTAAAAAAAATCGAGTTGCAAAATGGGGAAAGGATTTGTCACTTTTAAAAATAGAATTTAAATATTATTTTAATTCGTTCCATGTTCCATATTCAAACATATTCTAAAAACTAACACTGGCTATAAATATAACAAAAATCAAATTAATAAAAGTTTGAATTTGGAATTCTGTGCTGCCATAAAGAGAAAACAGCTATCAAATAACGTTCTAAAATTGAAATACGAAGCCATTCCTTAGTGATTGAAGGTCTCTATCAGTAGTAACAATAAAAATTAATGTACGCATAATATATTTTATCTGTTCTCGTGTTCAAAGATACTTTGCAATTGGCAGTGTTATAAAATACGGACTACCACTGGCCGTTACGTAGATATTGTTTATATGCAACTGGACACATGGGTAACTAAAGTGCTTTATAAAAGTATTTGAAAGTCATCCTTAATGCCATACAGTTAAGGTTCAAGAGTATTTTTCTAAAAGCAGTAGCAATATTTTTGAAAGCGAACGTGTTACAATCGAAGTTGATTTATAAAATAATTAAAAGTTATGTACTTGGATCATGTTCTACTTTTTTTTGTCATTAAAATATTGCTTGGTTTGTTTCATTTTTATGGAATAACAAATTGGAATACATACTTGGTAGGTACTTGTTTCAAAAATAATGTAAAATATATTTTTTTTGTATTAATTTGCAAAAAGTGACTCTTAACTTTTTATTAAAGCGTGTTTAAAATAAAATAAGTCCCAAAACAACTATACTTATTCCTTGCCATATGCAATAGTTCAATAACTAAAAACAGTCTTCTAAAATCGAAGTCCTTATCAAGTTTTTTTTTTCTTTGTGCTGAGATACAATCATACGATGCGTTTCAAAATATCAAAACAAATATAGGCCCTGAATCAACACCTAGCTACCTACATACAACCTTAAAACAAACAACACATCCAAAAACCTTGTTCTAACAATTAAAATCAAAACAATCTATAACAATTGACTACCATCCCGAATTGCAAGTTGAAAGGCAAGTTCCTTTACAAAATATTAATTTTCGAATAATTCACAAACGTTCAGAAGCCTTGATTGAAATTGATGACAACAAATACAAAATTCAGTCGACTTGTTTTACTTACTCACTTCTAAGTAATTTGTTAATCGTTTGCATTCCTGATCGAATTTCTCGAGAAATTGAACGGAGCTGCGTATCGGTTTTACTGGTTCAAGTAATTTTATAGGAATGTGTTATATTGATAATAAATTGTGTAATAAAAGGTAGGTAGTTGAATGTCAGTTCATTTAAATTTGTTCATTACTAATTCTGATGATTTGTTCCTGTGTCATCTTAAGTCACATTCCAGATTAGGAAGAAAGAAGACATCGTAATGAGATAAGAAATTATTTTTTTCTCACTATGTATAGTGAGTTTATGTAGTAAGTATCTGCTATACAGATTTTTTCGACTACAGAATGGCAACATTATGTGATGAGTGCTGTATGCATAGGTACATCCTAATCTGTAGGTTTTGTGACTGATTCTGTACAAGACAATTCTCTTATAACTAGCTATATTTTTCTCTACATCTGAAAATCTACATAAATCACATACCAGTCGCTTCTTGTAAAACACTGATACCTAGTTGCATCCTGAGACTAAAAGTTGACCCCAACAAACTTGGGAAAAAGCTAGGCAGATGATATCATAAATCACAAATCAAAGCATTTTGAACTGTAAAAGCTTGAATCCACAAATTACTAATGTGATTCTAAACAGCAATACTTAATTCAAAGCTAGTGCACCCAATGCAGGTTGATTCAATGAGTCATTAATTTTCGCCATGACAGTGCAATTTCAACTGTTTGCTATATATTAACAGTACTAATGTTTGACCAGTGGATTGCGATAAAATTTAGTTCAGTACTTAGTTTGTGGTGTTTTATTTGTTTTGGTAAAGTGGAGTTAATACTTGAAGAATGTGTTTACATGCAGACATGATGTTCATAGAAATTGTATCAGTGTCTATTAGGGTTTGTGCTAAGGGTGCTACTTCTTCCAAGAACTTTTTTTCTACAATAAATGCAGCATCTTCCTTAAAATCTTCAATCAATAATCTTTCAACGCTATCAAAACGGGAAATTATTGAGGATTGATGGAAAAATTGAGTCGCAATACAAAAGCGACACATTAATTTTATTAATACAAAAGACAATCTCGAAAATCTGGATTATATTTACAAAACTACGAAGATATAGTAACTATAGGAAAACGTTGGTCCTAAGCAAAAAAAAAACTTTAATAACGGCAACATCTCCTTCACTACATAAGAGAAAAGTCTACTATCACGTACATTTCACATCTTCTCAACGTCCATTACTTTTACTAGACCGTTAAGCATAAAGTATTATAATTTCCACTGAGCCGTTCACATAAAGTAAATTCATCACTTCACTGTGGAATTTTGTCAACTGTGCTTGCACCTGATACTGAGAGCTTTACGAGAAAAGTTCGTAACATTTCCTCTGCCATTAAAATCTGTTTTTATAGGCATTCTTTACAAAATTCTCAATATTTTTACTAAATGACGTCGTAGAAATATGTAAGTACTAGCTTCTGCCAGCGGTTTCACCCGCATCCCGTGGGAACCTCGGCACCGACCCGGATAAAAAGTAGCCTATAGCCTTCCTCGATAAATGGGCTATCTAACACTGAAAGAAATTTTCAAATCGGACCAGTAGTTCCTGAGATTAGCGCGTTCAAACAAACAAACAAACTCTTCAGCTTTATAATATTAAGTATAGATATAGCGGTACCGTAGCAGTTGACAGCTGTCAATTTTCAAGGCAAAACGGCACTTTTGTACTTACTGATAGAATTGTCAACTGCACCAAAAAACGGTCAGGGGATATTTTGTTCTATAGTTCTATAGTAACACCCATTTTGCTTTTAGGCACTTTATGAATACTTTTATGAAGGATCGGACTTGCCCCAGTTTTGCAAAATTTGCTCGGAGCCCTAGGAAAGTGCTTGTACGGCTGTTTCCTCAAAGAAACCGAAGTTACATATGGTTCTGCTTTACTGAAAGTAGTTTACCAATTTGTTACAAAGAATTTGGATTCAGGGCTTTTTCAGTCTTTACAAAAAAAAAAACTGCAATTGGAAATAAAAGTCATTGATTTTGTCGTGCTACAAACAGATGAGGAATGTAAAGAAAAAAACTCGTCGATAAATAATCGGTAACAAGCTCATCCGATGCTAAGATTATTCATGAAATCGCAAATCAATGCCAATGATCATAACATTTCAATCAAGCTAACAATATGACACTGATTAAGTTCTTAGCCATATAAACGAATGTAAAAAGAAAACAATGATGACGACACGCGTGCGAATGTTTTACCCTCTTTCAGTCACCATTCATTCATTCATTCATTGCTTCACTTTGATAACATTCACACATCTTAGCATAGACATTTGTCACAAAATACCCATTCACTATTTTGTTCTGGACCAAACTTTCTCTCTGTGGTTTTCGATATTCAAAACATACGTTGTAAACGTTACTAAATCTGTTACGCTCCAGTAGGATTCACAGTGTGTCGTTACTTTCTCTCTATTCAATAAAATGGCTCTCATTACTAGACTTTCCATAATTTTTGGATTTTTTGTCCGGTCTGTGACTAAATTGATGTCACGCGTTCATTTAAATATAGGAACTGAAGCATCATTTTCCTCCAATTTTGTGAATAAAGCTGATGTGCAATTGTCACATAACCATTTGGGGGCTACAAACCAAATAAAAGCGCATAATAGAATAAGATTATTCCATTAAAGGAAACTTAAATTACGAAATCTAGTTCGCATGTCTATTGTAATCCAGAAAGCCTAACATTTTATCACTTGAAACCGTATTACAAACACCTAGTTTCGAAAACCGGTTGTTTCGCCTTAATCTGGTAAAATAATTGCATGTTCTGCAATTTATCGGTAGTAAATTAAAACGATTTCATGTTGTTGTCTTAGCCTGAGTAATGGATATACATATCTGAACTGCAATATTATTGTTACTGCTTTTGCATGAAAACATGAATACAAATGTAAAGAGTTGAAACATGGAAAAATAATTTATCTCCTTAAATCTTCTCAACATATTTGATTCCATTTCATTATAAACAAATCGTCGCACACCATTCATGTCGTACCAAATTTAAAAAACAATACCTCCAATAATAAAGTGAGACAACCAAATGTTTCGAAGCGTGATTTTAATACTCCTTTTATGGCATTGAATAAAGTGATTACCACTCATCACATTATCGATACAAAAGGTTCATCTGGGCGTGAAACACGTTTCATTTCCAATACGTCCAACACACACGTCACACGGGTCTAAATCAACTTCAACATCACAGCAACCAGTCTTTTTGCCACGTCGACGTCTAAGTAAAACAATTGACCATAAAATTGTCCGTACGTGTCCCTCACAAAAAGAGAAAGCCTCGCCCGGGTCCATTCTAATGTCCCGTTTCTAAGAACATTATGTCTTATTTAAGAGATACGACAAAAAAATAAAATAGCTCGCGCCGTGAAAGAATAAGGCGAAATGGGCTATAAACGCTGCCCCGTCGTATCTAAAGACAAAAGTCGTAGAGCTACCGGCGCACAAATATTTGGGATGTTGTAAAATGCGTTTCTAAGTTTATTGCGACATTGTTACACATAACATTTTTTCCCATTCAGCGAGTTTTGACAGCGGAACAATGGTAATTTCAGCTTCTGTTTTATAATGAGGAGCTGAGCGACAAAAGCTTTACGATATTTTGGGATGCCCGCCGTTACGCTTTTGTTTTGACGATGCTGACAAAGGTCTTATTATAATATTGTAAACAAGAACTTCATTTCGAAGTTAAGCGAGTTCCATAAATTGCATAATTCTTTATCATTTCTTTTCTTTATATCATTCTTAACTGCTATTCTGGTATGACTAAAGGCCACTGGGGGTCAGTGTTGCATTTAAATCTCCTATTTTATATTCCTTCCTTTCGTCTGTGTCTATCAAATGAAAAATATCAAAGAATAGTACCATCATCACATGATATGAATTTTAATCATTTGCAATTAAAATAATAATAATATTATGGATGTTTTTTGCGACTTTACCATAACAGGCGGCGTCGAAGTGTTGTTAAACGTGGCATTAATTTTCCAGACTCAAAAGATAGCACCACAGATTATGCGACAAAAAAGTCGTAAGGGGTTGTTTAATCGGTTTTTTTACCGCTGTCGGCATTACACATGCGGAACCGACAGACCAGAACCGATGTTCATGCTTCAGGCCGATAGCGGCTTTGAAAACAGCGGCTGGAATATGCTATATTTTTTAATTGTTTACCATTTTACTTTGCCTCAAGTTTAATACTACAGGATGAAACTGAGTTCATATTTGTTACCAAGTATTTATAATACAAGAAATATTTACAGTCCTATTGAGAATCACCGCAGCTGCGTAAAATAAAAATAAAATGTGGCCTAAGTTTACTAGTTTGAGCAAGTTAAGTAGTAATATTTTACAGTTGCTTAATATTTATGTTTATTACTTACTAGCCAAAGAGAAATTTTGCCGACCAGCTAAACAATGAAAAATATGACAATGACAGTCGTAAAACACAAAAATAGATGAGCAATTACGTACAAGCTCTTAAAAACGCTGTCGTTTACGTTTACCGCTATTTCTATGGCCTTAGGAACTTTTATTGTGCAGTAGCGAACATCAGGACTATTCGTGACGTCCTGTTTATGCCAAACAGATCTATACGAAACGATCCCGACCCTATTCGAACTATTCGGTCTATTCGGTAGCTGTCGGTACCCATCAAATAAAATTTAATTCGCCTATTGTTTGCTAGGGTTGCAAGACCAAAAAAATACTGGGATTGGAGGACAGGAGACGAAGGTGTGATATGTGAAGATATTGGTAGAATAGGTTTTTTGTTTTGAAGTGATTTTTTTGTTAGTGAATCATAAAGGTGGAAGATTAATGAATAATACATTAATAAGTGGAAAGACCGAAGTGCTTAAAAACAGTTATGAATATACGTCAGCTTAAAATAAAATAAATTCAACAAAATTCAAAAATTCGAAGATCTAGATTGGTGTTAAATTACCTAATTAATGTAAGTATAAAACACTGATAGAAGTTTATGCAAGTAATATGTGGATGATTTTAAAACTGCACTGTAGTCAAATTATTTTGCAGTCGGGTGACTACCATCTTCCCATAGCGTCACCACATTTGTATAACATCCCTCATTAAACCCACAGACCGTCGGGAAATCGCTACCGTCAAACACATGTTTATGTCTATTCATTGCTAGTTTATTTGAAAACTTCCAGCCAATTGTGTCCCACTTTCATCGTAAATCATTCCAGTACTCCTGTTGCTTGCTACCGAAGTTTGGCTGTTCCTTTTATGATTCTTTTGTTTAAAACTTTTATTGGCTCTGGCCGTTCCAAAAACTAATTTATTCAGGAGCCTTAACCATCAGCCTTGGAACTTGGAACTCGCCTACTTTGAAAGGTCCCATTCCGCTTTTTACGTTTTACGATTATTTTTTCCTCACAGTGTAAATGTATTGGATCGGAGTAAATAGGTGCTCCGTTTAAGTTTGTGCTTTTATTGTTTTAGTTTTTAATTCGGTTGTGATTTATTTGTTTTGGCAGTGTTGTCTTTTCTATGACTTTTTGAAAGAAACTTTGCATATTTATTGGGGAAAGATGGCATTGAAAGTTTTTTTAATAATTATTCCAAGAATGCACTAAGAAAGTTGATGGACATAATTTACAACCTGTTCAGTTTTAGATTTGCGTAACTTAACATACTTGTTATGTTACATATATTTTCTGTATCTAAAAATAGAGTGTTGAACCAATATTTTACACATCGAACGACCGGATTCGATTACCAATATTTTCAAACACCATACCCGTAATCAACTTCGAAATGGTTTTATCAAATGAAAATGTCCAAAACCTATTAGGGCTTGCGTAATTCGAAATTTTGTTATCACTTGATACACGAGTTCTAATAAAATTTTATGTCACACTTTCTATAATAACCGTAACGTAAAGATAAAGCCTGCTCAATGGGAATGACTCTATTCAACTTTGACATTATGTATGCAAAGAGCAGTAAACCAACTCGATCGTGATTCGTGAGTAAAGAATTCACTAGCGGAGACGGTGTAATAAAGCCAGTCATTTACATTAGGAACTTTAAGGAGATTTAGTTCAGAGTTTAGTTCAATGAATCTATCATGGTATGGTAATGTGGCTTAATCGATATTACGGCTGTGATTTATAGTATTATCTTACTAAGAGTTGTATCTCTTAGTGTAGATAATTGAACTTCTAAAATCAGAACTTGTACATGCAACAAACTATAGCAATAAAAAAATTAAAAAATATATTATATTAAAATTATAGTACTGAATACCAAAATAAGACAACAGCAAACAAAAACAAAACAAATGAATCGCTATTAAAACAAAAATGCATTGAACTTAACAAAAACAAAGCACAAGCCTCATAATTCTCGATCGATCAACATTGACCTACGCACCACCAGTCGGCGATGCGGCGTGAAAACCGAAGTAATCACACAACGGATTTCTTAAAACACACGTAATGAGTTTTTAAAGTTATTAAGCCAAATTACTATTGAAACGATGCGGCTGAACGTGTAATAAGTTACCTTGATGTGTTGTGGGCGTTTAGATTTAAGCCGCTAGAAAGGCTTCTGTATTGCAGCCGATTAGCCTTATGATTTATTATGGGCTATCTCAGTTTTTGCCGACTTGACTGATCTTTGGCGGTTCTTGGCTGGGTGATTTGTGGGACTTGCCGAGTGATGTGTGCTGTAATTGGTTCAGTGAAATGCACTGTTTTTGTTTTCTTTGGTTAACGGTGAGGTGATATTTTAAGTTGAGCTTTTTGCCTATGTGTTTTTGTTACATCGGCTTTAACTTGAAGCTTGAATTATTTACTCTTGAGTACCTATAAGTCACAGTGGCAGTACAAAAATAAAATCAATAAATAATAAAATACTGCTAACGACATGAACACATTTAACTTTGTACAGTTACTATCAAAAGCCGTTTAACATTGTTACAGAATTTAATTCTCATTCATTAATAATGCACGTACAGGAAACAAACTTGAACGAAAAAAAAACTTTATCGATGATCGTTTAGGCCGAGCGGTACCGCCGAAATGGTTATTTAATGTGAAAAAATTATAGAACTCTTTTATTTGGAGGTTCTGGTTATGACTGACTTAATTACCGGTTTACTATGATTTATTATATAATGCAGGAATAATTTTTGAGGCTGTCCAATGACGTATGACTGCTCTCGCTGGGAACAGGTTGGGTAGCCGCCGGCGTTACGGGCGCGGACATAGATCAAGAAATTAAACTACAGTAAGTACCTATTTATTGTGGGGTAACCAGGTTATGTATAGAGAATGAGCTTATTCTATAAGTATGTACAGCTCTTAAGTTTTATACCTAAAGAAGTAAATAATGAGAAGTTAATCTTTGAATTAGTAAACTTGAAAATTAAGTCATAAACTTTCTTTGATAGTCTCGTCATGATCAAGTAAACGTTTTATTTTATGATACGAATAACATAAAACTAATTTTAGTTAAAGACTAGTTAAATGGCTAATTAGTTCAGTTCAAAGCAAGTTATAATACTCTTTCTTAAGTTATTATTACGTACAAAATTATATTAAGTACGATAACTTCTTAACTTAGTTTTGAGAACTTAATACAGACTTAACTAATATTTTTCCAGTTAATTATGTAGAAGTTTTATTACCAGTGACATTATTTATTTTATTTATAGCCAATAGATATTTTGCATTAATTAAACAGTTATACAGCTGCCTTTATTTATTTTATTAAATGCATTCAACATGTTTTATGCAGGCGAATAATTGGATTTCTTATCAAACGCCCCATTAAAGCAAATAAAAAAAAAAAACTTATTACACATCCATTATCAGTTCGAAACAGAAGTTTATTTACGTTCTATTCACTAGATAAAATCAGAATAAATAAATATTCTTTACAACTTAATTCTATACAAACATATTTTATCGTTACAAGGTAAAATGTTAATGAACATAATTCAGAGCTATCGCGCATCTGCATCGCTAATCTATGCACTATGGCGCATGCCTTTCTACTGCGCGCGAGTCGGTCTGAGCTGCTCCGCTTATAAATAATACTATAATGACAAGGAATTACCCTGTTCTGCCACACTACACGCCAGACGATCCCGTTCTTATACTGGTTCATTATACTCAAGGTCTGTGCCTACTTACGGTTTTATAATGTTAGGAATTATTGAGAAGGGAAATTCTATGTTGCCAAGAAATTATTCTAGTGTGTTCGACTTTAGAAATTTCGCTAGCTTGGCTATTGGGTGTAGTTATGGGAAATTGTTGGTGTGAGCTTCTGCTGTGTAATAACGATGTTTATTTGTTTTGACACTGATATTGATCAACTGTCTGGCTCTTTTTGCTGGCGGCTATCGACTCTATTATAAACCATTTTTGCTCACTTTTTGTACAAAAGTGCTCCTTAGAAATTCCCTTATCTATACGTTACCGAATTGTTCCTCTCCACCTTCATACCTCCACTTATCTTGCAAAACATCCAGCTTAAGCATACATCTTGAATTCTTCTAGTAATCCGCAATTGTTCCTACTCGAACACAATCGTGCGTCAGCGCTAAGCTTACAATACCCTATCTGCATCAGGACAACAATCAATTGTCCATTTCTCGCAGCTCCTTGTATTACAAGTGTGACGTCATAGATCTCGTCGCCACACAAGCGGTAATTATTTATCGGCCCGTCCGAGGGTAGAACATTAAAACAATGTTCTTATAAGAACATGCGTCGTTAATTACGGACAAACATGATGCTTATGACGGTAGTGGAACGGGAGTTGGGATGTAAGAACCTGTTTGTGCTCATTAAAGTCGTATGTGTGTATGTCACTGGTAAACCTGTAGGACGATGGTTTAATAAGGCTAGACGGACCTGAATGAAGATGGCCATCTGTGCTTTGGTTACTAGGTAAATATACAGAACCGTGTTCTCTTTTCCATTTCATTTGCATCAAGATTAACGTGATGAGAGAATAACTTGAATTATGACTACTAGACAATTTCATACCAATTGTTCTACATGCAGCTTTTAATCCAAGCTTCATTTATTTCAAATCACAGTCATATGACAGGTTTCCTACTATCCATCTGTTACGTTATTATTCAATACCAACTCCACATGACTCATACAGATTCCCAGAAGAGACAGTTACGTTACAAACCAAACTATAGCTAATCTTATTATTTCCATACACTGCTAAAATATTCCATCCACGCTCCCAGTCTATAATACCAATGTCGGCGCTTCTGTTGGACGCTGAAAGGGCCATTGTCCACCGGAGCCGGAATACCGCTCACGTGCTGCAAGTAAATACAACGGTTATGTATTATCACACGGGTTATAATCAATAGTTTAGATACTAGTGCTTGTTTCTGTATTGTTCGTTTTACTATCTGTATTGTTGAGTCTATAACTCTGTTTGTGGTATTCACTTATCTATGTATCTGTTAGAGCTGCAGCACAGTGCGTACTTTAGTCGGCTGATAGTTTGTTTGGGCTCATAAACCAGTATGGAGATGGACTGTAGTAGGTAGGTACGCACATTACAACGATCAGATATTTAGTCGGCATCACATCAACTAAAAACTTTGATAGGATTCAAGATTTTCTCAAAATAAATTGTAATGATTAGATGATATCCTTAGTTTGCTAAGCCCTGCAATTTATTATAGTGTTATTGACGAGCAACCATTTTGTCATTCACGTCATTTCTAATCATGTCCTCTTTCATATCCGTAGTTTGCGTCCATTTGAATTATAAGCATTACACTAGTGTTGCATGAATACTGAGTACAGTCTGTTACATTGTCATAATATTGACTGAAGCAAACCCTACTCTTTAATTCTCATATCTATACTTCTGCAGAGGTACATGTTTGTTTGTTTGTTTGTATGCTAAAGGCTACGATGCTACTGAACCGATTTAAAAAATTAGTTCACGATGGGAAAGCTACACTCTTCCCTAAGAAAATAGTGATAAAGCTATATTTTATCCCGGTACGGGACAGTAGTTCCCACAGGACGTGGGTGATGCCGCGGGAAAACGGCTAGTAGGTATTATTAAGTATTAAATCGCGAAGAAAATATCAATTATATTACATTAGAAAATTAACGTGTCGTACACAATATACCTACTAGCGAAACCACACGTTCACAAACGAGAGAACATTCCGAACCATTACAGGCAATTTCAATTTCGCTTGCTTCTACATCAGCAGCGACACCTTTACATTCCACTCCATAAAACTTAATAGGATACTAACTAAACTATCAATCCGTAACTAGAAATAAAGAACTTACATTGCAATCTGTAGCTACGATTTCTACTGTAAGTGCGAAACTAACTCTGTATGTACGTTCTGTTTGTTCACAGCAACTCTGATCACACGGAACTTGTTAAAAACAATTGAATCTAAGGGAATATAACCAGGAAAAACTTCGTGTCTCAGGGTAAGCATTTTAAGTTTCCTATGTTATTAGAATAGTTCAAATACTTTTTTATATTTGGGTTGAATAATATGGAAAAGAATCTTTCGAAATGGCAGTGCCTTACTTACTTTTTCCTCCTTTCAATTAAGTTCACCCAAGATTTGAATAAAACCGCGGTACACGGCTAGCTTTTAAACAAGAGCTACCACAACCATTCGAACTCCTATGTCAAAGTGTCGCGGATACCAACATGTAATGGCATCGGTTTACTGCCAACCAGTCGTTTAACCTCGCCTTGCATCTGTTACACGATTGCTTACGAATCCCAGTAAGTTTATGAGCATACGAATGTCTTTCGAGAGTAGTGGGTAAATTGAATCCGGGACTAAAGACTTTTTTATGTTGTAATCTTCAGTAGTGGTCTTTTGACGCTATCTTAGTAATACTAAACATGTTCTGTGAAGGCGTAAAGACTGAATGATTTGACATGTTTAAGTGAATAGGCACCGACAGATATCGGTACTTATAGATTATCACATTTACCACTTATTACTTAATCTTAGAGTTCTTATCTAAGCCAAAACATATTTGCACATTGCTTTTTAATCGTAACTGCACCATAACACTTTTCTTAGGAAACTGATAAGTAATTTAAGATTTAAAATTACAGAAACAAATTCTAGCAAGTAGGTACCATAAAAGCAACCTGAATGAATTATAAAATCGGGAAAGAAATATGCATAAACACCTCATCTAATAACATATTCAAGGATCTTAAACCAGCTAACACTTATAAGCCAGCTTACATCTAGCTTAGATTTCTCTAAGATAAAGCGTTAATAAAGAACTAAAAAACCGATAAGTGCGTATTCAATTTACATAAACGGAAAGAACTTCATGTAAGTAGCTTCTAATAAATGCTACTTATATCATTAGCTGTGTGAAAGGATGAAAAGTAGTAAAGTTTTCTCTGATTAAAAGAAGATACTGGCAATTCAATCAGTGTCAAATAAACAAGGTATTTTTTTTTTATTCTGTCTACGACAAGATAGGCCGAAGGTGAAAGAGCTTGACTGCCTCTTCTAGTGTCGCTTGTCTTATAGTCGCCATTAAGTCTTCGAAGTAGGAGTTCTTAGTTTCAGGCTCCGAAAGGCCACTTGCAGATATTTTTTTTTTGTTTTGATAACGTTGCAAGATCATTTTACTGCGTAATCTGAAACATAAGAAAGGAAAATGCAATAGTTTCAGGAAGTACATTTCTAATATCAAGTAATAAAATTAGCTCTAAAAGTATCAGTGTTAATCTTATTTTCTTGAAGTGCAAACCTGCTTTAATACGCTTTAGATTAATCGCAATCAAGGTTATATATCAGGTGTGGAATATATCATTAAATCGAGTGCAAGTTATAAGTCATCTATGCTGGAACAGGTTACGAAGCTCTAAGGCTTTACGATAGCGGCCTGTCACTAATCCTGATGCAAAATGATTTAAGCTGTGTGAAATTGTACACATATGCTAGTAAAATTGAGTTTCATTTTTCTTTTAGTTACTTAGGCTGGCTGATACATAGCCAATGCGAAGATTATTCTCAAAAGAAATACATATAACAGCCTAATTTCATAACTTTGAATCCGAAAATCCCAAATGAATCACTAGTCGTACATGGCTATGTAAATATTGGAATGTTTTAATAGCTAAAAACAGTTCTTTATAAGGAGTTCAAGTAAGCGACATTCAACAGTTTCTATCAAATTCCACATTCTTACATATTTACATTTTTTTCAGCTCGTGTAACCAAAGGCTGTTTCAAAATTAGGTACGTAGAACTTAAATCGGATATTGACCCATAGCGTTCAAGAAAACTTCGCAAATCCATAACATAATCGTTAACCACCGACAGACTTTGCATCGTTATGCATCACTTAATATGTGCAGCATGTACTACAGACAATATCTATAGAAATTCTAATACAAAAGTACCATCGCTTTAACAAAGCCTACTTACAAATCACTTCGACACCCACCATATAAATTAAAGTTTGCACGCACCACTATAAATAACTACAACGGTGCTCTTATAACACGTCTTAATAATATTGTTGTTTGCAAGTCTGTTTGTATGTTTGTAAGATGTAAAATTGTGTAAGAGTTGATAGATTTGCTCATAAGCTGATAGTAAGAGAGATTGGGAATAGGTACATATTGTTTTTTTTTTTCTTGGAACGAATCTCACGTACTACAAGAGTTTGTAAAACTGAAGCCTAATTGTAATAGTTATCAATTTGCATTAAAAAATAAATAATCGAAACCTTTATAAAGATAAGTTTTACTTACTTTTGGCCCTTTAGCTACTGATTTTTTTTTAGTACAAAGAATTCCTTAAATAAGAAAGCTATTATATTTTCCCGTGCGCGCGAGAGCAGCCGCGGTTCTCCAACTAACCTTACAAGTGTAAAACCCAGTGCTGCGTATAACAATCTATAGAAAATCGAGTCTTCCGGATTGTCGCGCTCATTGTAGACACAAGCCGTTATGAGCCGAGTTGTGGACCTATGCAATTTGCACGAACGCTTTACATACGAGACCATTTCGACTAACGGGTATCGTATCCGCCTTAGATCCCGTTTATATGGGAAACGTTATGTTTTATGGCTGTTCAGTATTTACCAATAGTGTTGAATGGTATTTTTTTGAGCTGTTAGTGCGTAAATTGTGTTGATGTCGCCATGCGAGCTGTTAAATGTGTGGCACGAGCACGAGCTGTTAAATGTGTGCGACAAACAAATTGTGTGGGGCCTATGTTGGTTCGCAGAGAGAGAAAACTATCGTACTTTTGAAAAACTAGCTATAAAAAAAAGAACAGCTAAAAATGAGTTTGCAGATAATTATCAAACAGGCTTTAACACAGGTATCAGGTCAACTTCTTCATTAAATTCATACTCGTTCTGATGAATCTGGATGCACTTACTTATAAGTATCTTCAGATTACCATAAACTTTATTAAAAGGAAAGAAGGATAAATACCCAAGAACACACACACACCCCACCGAGGGGGTCCCCACGTTGTCGTCGTGGTGGGGCTTGCGTGCCTCAATGATCCTGAAGCTCTGCCGGTAGAGATACTCATGCCGGAAAGGTTCAGGTGAGAGGCCAGACAAAGAGGGACCCAGGGAGGGGCCGCTCCTGACCAGTCGACGTTTGTGGACATGGCAAGGATGCGGCCATACCCGCAGAGGTGCAGGCGCACTGACGCGGCGCTCGTTTGCTCTTCGTACAACGAAGAGCAAACCTTTTGGCGGGTCTGCTGAGCCGGGATGGCCGGACAGTAGACGGAGGCATGCCTAATGCCGCCGCCGAGGGCTTGGCTTAACCGCCCGGCCCAGAGGAAGGACACCTCTTAGATAAAAAACCACCCAATCCCAAGTTTCGGGAGCGCGGCGAGGGGATGAATGGCCGTGGGGGACACGGTCGTTAGCGCTCCCACCTGTTGGGGCCAGCCGCCCCCAACAGTATATAGGCTTGCCCCGGTATGAGGCCACTGCCGGGGTTGACGGTTACTTGCTCTCATACTCGTGGGACGTACATGGAAAAGGAAAATTTAAACTCACAAACAAAAAGCAAAGACAGGGAGTGGGATGAGGACTCGGACTCCGAGTCCGCGTCCAGTGAAGGAGTCGCGGGGGGTTTTAAGCTCCCCCGCAACAAGAAGGACCACCGGGCCGACGCCTTCCTCAAGAGGAAGAAAGAAGACCTGGGGTCCTCCTCTAGTGGTCGCGGGGCCTCGGCCAAAAAGGTCGCCAGGAGGCCTGTTAGCGAAAGGCCCGCTGGGGCTTCTGGGGGTAACCGCTCGAGCTCCTCCGAGGAGGAGGCGTCTGCCATCGGCTCCGACCAGGAGCGAAAGGCGGACTTCGAGAGGACGGTGGAGTCCGCCTTCAAGCAGGTGGCCCTAAAGAGAAAAAAGGCCAGCCGCGACGGCGCCATCGAGGCCGCTACCGCCTCCATCACCGCCGCAGCGGTGAGCCACTTTGGCCGGGCTCCCGTGAGCGAGCTGACCAAGCTGCAGCGGGAGGTGGCTCGCCTCACGGCCGCCTTGGAGTCTCTCCTGGAGGAGAACAGGAGTCTCCGGGCGGACCTCGCCAAGATGCGCGAGCAGGAAGCGGAGCGCGGCGGGGCCAGGCAACAGGCGCAGACTGCGCCGGCTGAGAGCCAGATCCTGGCCCTAGTCCGTCAGGAGATGGCGGCCTTCCAGGCTCGCTTCTCAGTCCTGGAGGGCAGGGTTCTGCGCCCCCCCCTCGCGGCGTCGAAGCCCCCAGCGGCCCAAAGGGCCTCCTATGCGGCTGCGGTTGCAGCGGCACCCCCACCCAGAAGGGGACCGCCGAGCAAGCCCCCTGTCGCGGCGCCGAACGGACCGACCAGGAGGGCGGCCGCTCAGCCAAAGCCCAAGACCGCAAAGGCGGCCCAGGCGCAGAGGCCCCCGGTGCCAACGTCAGCACCGGTTCCATCGTCGGCACCAGTGGCGAAACGCCCTCCGAAGCCGACACCGTCAGCGGCCCCTACCTCTTCTGCCACTGAGTCTGAGTGGCAGGTGGTGGGGGAAAAGAAAAACAAAAGGAGGGCGGCCAAAGCGGCCAAAAAGAGGGCCCAAAGACAGCGGCGCAGACAGCGAGCCGCCGCGGTGCAACTCCGCGCCCCCAAGACCGCGGCTGTAGTAGTCACACTACAGCCGGACGCGGTCAAAAGGGGCGTGTCGTACCGCGATGTGCTCGCCAAAGCCAAGGAGGCGGTGAGCCTGGCCGAGCTGGGCATCACCGAGGGCCTTCGGCTGAGGGTGACCGCAACGGGCGCCCGCATGCTGGAGGTCCCAGGAGCGGCCAGTGGGCCCGCCGCAGACGCTCTAGCCGAGAGGCTCAGAGCGTCCATAAGTGCGGACGATGCCCGAGTCTCCAGGCCCCACAAGTGCGCGGATCTGCGCATCATGGGCCTGGACGACTCAGTCACTGCGGAGGAGGTGGTGGCCGCCGTCGCTAGGACGGGTGGGTGCTCTGCCGACGATATCAAGGCGGGCACCATACGTCCCGACTTCAGGGGCATGTGCACCATCACGGTGAGCTGCCCCGTGACGGCGGCCAAGGCCATAGTCAACGGCCGTAGGTTATTGGTTGGCTGGGTGTCGGCGCAGGTCAAGCTGCTTGACCCCAGACCGCTGAGGTGCTTCCGATGCCACGTCGGGCATCATGTGGGTGTCCGTTGCACCTCGGAGGTCGACCGCAGCGCCCTCTGTTTCCGCTGCGGTCAGCCCGGTCACAAGGCCGTGGAATGCAGCGCCACGCCGCACTGCTCTGCATGTGCGGCTGCTGGCAAGCCGGCCGAACACCGGGCGGGGAGCAAGACCTGTGCCCCACCCACCAAGCCGAGTAAGGGCAAGGGCCGGCCGTCCGTCGTTGCCACCGCCGCCACCTCCGCAGTGGCCACCACCGCAGCTCCTGCGGCCGCCGCCGCCTCCAACGCTGCCGCCGCTGTCGACGCCGTCGCCACTGCTGCTGCCGCAGCGCCCAACTCTGCGTCTCAAGAGGAGGAAGACGTGATGGAGTGCTAGTCTGGCTCCATTACGCTTCCTCCAGGCGAACATCAACCACTGCGCCCGTGCCCAGGACCTGTTGCTCCAAAGCATGGCGCAGTGGTCGATCAACATCGCCGTGGTCGCTGAGCCGTACTTTGTCCTTCGCAGGGATGACTGGGTTAAGGACCTTAGCGGCTCAGTGACCATCATATCGTCGGCCGCCGCTGGTACTCCTTCCCTCGAAGGGGTGAAGAGTGGAAGGGGTTGCGTCGCAGCACGGTTCGGGGAGATAGTCGTCGTGGGGGTGTACTTCTCCCCGAGCCGAACTCTCGCCAAGTTCCACAACTCCCTCCTGGAGTTGTCCGTCGTCGTCGGAAGCTATTCCCTCCCTGTGCTAGTGTTAGGGGACTTCAACGCCAAGAATCTGGCCTGGGGTTCCCGACGCACAGATGCACGGGGTAGGATGGTGGAGGACTGGGCGCTGGAAGCAGGCCTGGTCGTCCTCAATCGGGGTTCTGCCCCCACGTGTGTACGGATGCGGGGCGAGTCAGTGGTGGATATCTCGTTCGCCAGCCCCGCTCTGCTGCCGCGTGTCTTTGACTGGCGCGTGGAGGAGAGGGTGGAGACCTACTCCGATCACCGGTACATCCGGTTTGACGTCTCCGCCCAGAACCCTAGCGCGCCGGTCCGGCAGACCCCGAGTGGTCCACGTTGGGCGCTGAAACATCTTGACCGGGAGCTTCTCCTGGAAGCCTCAGTCGTGCGGGCCTGGGTGTCATCACCGGACAGGCCCGCCGACATCAACGACGAGGCGGAGTGGTTCCGGGAGACCATGTCCGAAATTTGTGACGTGGCCATGCCCCGAGTCCCGCCAGGACGCGCCCGACGCCAGGTGTACTGGTGGTCTTGCGAAATCGCCGCCCTTCGAGAGGCGTGCGTCGCTGCGAGGCACCTGTACACCAGACACCGCAGGCTACGCATCCGCCCTCCGGATGCAGAGGCCAGGGAAGCAGAGCTGTACGAGGGATACAGAGCTGCGAAGACCGCCCTCCAATTGGCCATCATCCAGGCCAAGGAGGTGGCCAATGCGGAGCTGCTGGGGTCTCTGGACAGGGACCCGTGGGGGCGCCCGTACAAAATGGTGCGGGGCAAGCTCCGCCCATGGGCCCCCCCGCTGACCCAGAGTCTCCGGCCTCAGCTGGTGGAGGAGGTGGTGAGCGCTCTGTTCCCTTCGCGCGGGGAACACTCTCCCCCGCCCATGGCTCTGCAACCCGCGGTGTCAACGACGGACCACACTTCCGACGACGACGATGTCCCCGAGGTGACCGGGGTGGACCTGAGAGTGGCGGTGGCTAGGCTGAAAGCCAAAAACACCGCCCCAGGGCCTGACGGCCTGCCTGGCAAGGCCTGGGTCCTGGCCCTTGAGGCTCTCGGGCCTCGACTTAGGGGGCTTCTCAGCGCATGTTTGGAGAGGGGCCAGTTCCCACTTCGTTGGAAGACGGGGAAACTGGTCCTCATTCGGAAGCCGGGGCGCCCTGCGGACTCTCCGTCCGCATACCGGCCCATCGTGTTGCTCGACGAGGTGGGCAAGCTCTTTGAGCGAGTTGTCGCACACCGCCTCGTCGCGCACCTTGGGGGGATAGGGCCGGACCTTGCGGACCACCAGTTCGGTTTCCGCAAGGGGCGCTCAACGGTGGACGCCATCATGCGCGTGAGAGCTCTCACGACGGGGGATGCTGTGTCCCGGGGGGGGGTCGTCTTGGCGGTGTCTCTTGACATCGCCAACGCCTTCAACACCCTTCCCTGGAGTTGCATCAGGGAGGCACTCCGGTATCACCGGGTGCCGACCTACCTTCGTCGCGTGGTCGAGGCCTATCTGTCGGATAGGTCCATCATTTACCCTGGTCACAACGGGGAATGGAACCGGCGAGAGATGTCGTGCGGTGTTCCGCAGGGGTCGGTACTGGGGCCGCTCTTGTGGAACATCGGCTACGACTGGGTGCTGCGCGCCGACCTCCCTAGCGGCGTCAGCGTGGTCTGCTACGCTGACGACACGCTGGTTCTGGCACAGGGGAGGTCGCACCAGGAGGCGGCCGACAAAATGACGCGCGGGGTTGCGATAGTCATCGAGAGGATCCAGCTGCTGGGACTTGAGGTGGCCTTGCACAAATCCGAGGCCATGTGCTTTCATGGGCTTCGGAACGCGCCACCTTCAGGCTCCCAAGTCACGGTGGGGGGGGTTACCATCGGCGTCGAGAGGGCGATGAAGTACCTGGGACTCGTCCTCGACGGCCGGTGGAACTTCGTCGAGCATTTCCGACGTTTGGGCCCCAAACTGGAGAAGGCAGGTGCTGCATTCAAGCGGCTCCTGCCCAACCTGGGCGGCCCAAACGCCCCCTGCCGCAGACTCTACGCGGGGGTCATGCGGTCCATGGCCCTTTACGGGGCCCCGGTATGGGCACGTTCGGCACGGCCGCGGGCTGTGCACTACCTGAACGTGCCCCAAAGGGTGATAGCCATCAGGCTAATCCGGGGGTACCGCACGATCTCCCGCGAAGCAGCTGGCCTACTTGCTGGACTGCCACCGTGGGATCTGGAGGCGAGGGTCTTCTTGCGCCTGTACGACTGGCGCGAGGAGGCTCAGCGCCGGGGAGAAACCCCGTTGCCGCGGCAAGTTGTCGCGCAGCGGGCGGAGCTCCGGCGCGATCTCATGGTGGCCTGGAGGGAGCGACTATCGCAACCCAGTGCAGGGCACGCCACCATCGTGGCGGTAAGTCCCCTCTTTGAGGAGTGGCTCGGGAGGAGTCACGGCGCCCTCACGTACCGCATGACGCAGGTCCTCACCGGACACGGTTGTTTCGGGAGGTACCTGCACCGCATCGGTCGTGAGGAGGCGCCCGGGTGTCACCATTGTGCGGACAGCCCCGAGGACACGGCGGACCACACAGTCCAGGTGTGCCCCGCATGGGAGGGGCACCGCCGGGTCCTCGTCGAGGCTTTGGGCGGCGGCGACCTCTCGCGTCCGGCCCTGGTTCAGGCCATGGTCCGGGGCGAGAGGGAATGGGATGCCGTCGCCTCCTTCTGCGAAGCGGTCATGCTCGAGAAGGAGGAGGCGGAACGCCAGAGAGTTCGCACCTCTCATCCCGGCCGCCGCGCTGGACCAGGTAGACACCATGGGCGCCGGGTGTCACGAGATGACTCCCGGCCACCGTAGGCGTGGGTCTGTGGGCGGTGAGTTCGGGTGGCTCATCGTCCCTCTGTCTTTTTAGACGACAGACCCGTGTCGACGGCGCGCGTTGTTCCACGCGCTCCTCAAAGAGACGTCAGCAACCCCAGCGGGGCCCAGCAGGGCCAAGGCCTGCCGGGGCTGCGGGTTGTTCGAAAGAGATACCGCGGCCCTGGTACATAAAAGGCCTATGACGGAACACGACGATTTTAGTCAGTAAGAGTCTGACACTCCCTCACCGCTGCTAACCCACAGCGGGAGGGGTCATTTGATGATTTTACGTCGCTAAAAAAAAAAAAAAAAAAAAAAAAAAAAAAAAAAAAAAAAAAAAAAAGAACACACACACACACACACACAGACATACAAAAGCATTAAACGAAACGCCTTCATAACAGCAAACAGTGGATAGAACGCGAAAATGAAATGCCTGCTTTACAAACCAATTTAGTTGTAACAAGCATATTGGTCCGTCCTACACTGTATCCAATACCAATTTATTTTATAGTACGTAATCGAATGTCTATTGTGTTTGTTATTGGCGAGTTGCATGTGCGTCTATATCACCTCACGGAGACATGGCATTTAATGGGCAAACAGACCTACGCTTATAAATGTTCATAATAATCTGCTATGTAAATATGTTCTCCTGGTATGATCGATGGGTTTAGAATTAATCTTGGTCTTATCGTGCAGGAAATATTCAATGAAGTTTCGATCAAATCAGCTGTTGGTTGCAGAATATGAATGAATGTTGAAGAAATACTTATTGATTGAATTGGGAACATTGACGTGCGAAGCAAATGTGGTAATGGTCGCTTTAACCACGGTCTTGTGTATTGAAAGTCGAGACCTCTAAAATAATCTACCAGCTGCATGCTAGATTGTTAAATAATCTTAAACGATATCAAATATATATAGCCTTTAAATTATGTTTTTGGGCAAAAACATGGGACCATCTAAAGTATTATGTAAGTATTTTATGTGGTAGTAAAAGACAAATTCACATGTATTCACCAGTAAAACGTACGTCTTCCGAACACAATAAAATCAAGATTTTACAATCAATTATAATATGAGCTAATTACAGAACTGCTCCATAAAATACACGACACACCTTCAGGAAACGCGAGCGCAATGATTGTAAAGCGTTTATTTCAACGGTACATTTATGTGTAATGCAATTTATATTTAAAAGCGGTAGCGGTTTTATTCCCCACGTAAAAGGAGTCTAAGAAATCCTAATACGGTGATTCCGGGTACAACATAATGCCTTCGATACTAAGAACGTTACTATGTTTCAGTGAGGGATTACGGACGTGTGTCAGTAAAGTTGGGAAGTTTAGATCACTTTACGGGAGAATTTTCTCAATAAAACACTTCGGCTAAAGAAGGGAAATAGGTGTATTTAGTAGCCTAAACTAGATTCTTACTTTGCAAGCGTATGTTGTTCTTCTCATTTCAATTCTTATCCTATAACAAAGTTTCAATTGGTGTGGATGATTTAATTTCATCAATATAGAACGAGATACATATGTATAATTTTTTCCCCAATTTATCTCCCGTAGTACAAAGTGCACTATTCTCATTAATGTATGTCTATTAAACACTATTGCCTTACAGAACCATTCAAAATGCAAATCATGATTACAAAAATAACGACACACAAATACGTCATCTGTTCCCAAAAGCTTAACTGACCTAATTTACAAATGCTATTCCCCTAGATAAGCTCTATTACTGGTCTATGCGGGTGGTCGAATAAATTATAAAGAACAAAATACCTATCTATCGGAATTTATATCGCTGAATTGAGTTACAATCGCATGCCATCACATTTGGCAACGATACCTTAGTATCGTCTTACCGATTCCATTTAATCACTTACATTGTATATTCGACCTCACACGTTACAGTGTGTAGGTGGGTATCTAGTCCATACATTGTTGATAATGTCGTTCTTTATGCTATCTCATTACTCGCACTACACTTAAATGTTTATTGTGAAGGAAAATGCGGAAAATACAAGGCTGTCCAAGGATTATTAGGCAATTTGAGTAAAAGAAATGTTATCGGTGCGATTTTAAGTGACTAAAAATATGTGGACTTTTATTTCATACGTTTTATATTTATGGTATTACATTATGGTTTGGGATTTCATTTACATCAAATATCTAATTGAAATCAACTCGATATTCTCAGATAATTCTTGAGAGAAATTAAATTCACCTTGCGTAATTAATATCAAGAAAAAACGTGCAGGAAACCCTTATCTTGCAAATGGCCTTGACTATCATCAGGCTTTCTAGGCTTCAATTAAGTTATAGCTGATCTAATCCAGTCACCTCCTACAATTCTTATCGCTCAGACTTCAAAGCACGTTTACATTATAATTATAACTTGGACTTTATCTCGGTAAAGTGATCATTTAAGTACAGTAACTACTAATCAATAACCCTGGGGGCTCTTCTAGGGTTGTCTCTTATAACTTATGTAAGCCCAAAAATTGCAAAAAGCGCATTAAGTTTTGAGATAGATAAATAAGCTAATTTGAATTAAGAACACAAAAAAAAAGTCTATGCTTAAAGCTGAATTAACTGTCTTCACAGCCCAGTTCAAAGACTCCCCTCAATAGTTCTAGACTAAATCCAGATAATTGGCCTCTAATAACCATACCATAATGCTTCTAGAATCTTCTACTACCTTACGCGAGACAGCCCTAAGCCGAAGTACTCTAGTAGATTGCAAACATAGACTACGGCCAATTCCGTTTAATCATAATGGGCGATTCAGTGTAATGCCTTCATCGGGCACCTGCGTCAGTTCTTGGTGGTCCCGTATGTTCGGTAGGGTTCCTTTGTTATCTGATCCTATGCAATAAACTGGTAGGCAGTAAGGTAGGCTTAGGAGGAAATTGCACCGCAATTTGTATGATGAACTTTTTGATGCGACATCTCCCACTAGTTTGGAATGGAAGTAATATGAGATCTAATTATGTATTCTACAAAAGGTTCACAATTACAGGTTAGTTGTAAGTAATTAGATGCATCGAACAACCAGGCGATATGGTAGACTTTAGCAGATGTTTATGTTTATTTCTAGCTATAAATTGTTAAAGTCATGACCGACCTTAGCAGCTACTTACTGGAGGCATAACTTTTAAAGAATGTCTAAAACTAGTAATCGAACATTAAATAGGCCGTAAAATATGCATGAACACCATCCAAGTGATACTGATCTTAAAAAAGAAAGTGATTTTAACCTGACCGTTAAGTTTTTTTCTAATGATTTTGTTATGTAACAAAATTGTAACAGTTGACGTTCGTGACCATGTTTTTTATTTTCGCTCTTCGTTTTTATTTATTGTTTCATCATCATCATCATCATCATCAGCCTATCGCAGTCCACTGCTGGACATAGGCCTCTCCAAGTGCACGCCACTGAGATCGATTTTCGGCTTCTCGCATCCAGCTCCTGCCAGCCGTCTTGCGCAAGTCATCACTCCACCGTGCCTGAGGACGTCCTACACTACGTTTGCCAGTACATAATTTCGTGTTGTAATATTCATAGCAGGAGTGCTGTTTGTTACTTTATTTTATGTATAAAAATAATATCTTATGCACTTATGTCTTATTATACCACGAAAACAAGTACGTATATCTATCAGTTTTTTTTTTGTTTCTATAAGAAATCTAGATACCACTGAATTCAATGTAATTATGTAAAAGACGTCTGTTGATACATTTTCGTATTCCATATTCGAAACAGACTCGAATCATTACTCAATGATGTCACCCAGCCTCAGATTACCATAAAGAAAGCGGCAGCTACAGAATACAATCCGTTTTTAATCGGAATTGATCGTCGTTTGTCTTAATGCTTATTGATAACCTTTGAGTAAAATCAATGGCTGATGACGTCACTCGTCAGTGGGGTACGTCTGAGAGATGACTGCCGGTAGCCGCGCTTGGGTGGCGCGCGCGCCGGCACGCGAGCGATGCGCGCGAAGCGTCGAGTGGGTACGCCCTCCTGCGCAGCCGTTATAGATTATGGAATATGAGAAATGATATTGTTTCGGGTGTTTTTGTTGATTAGTATGGGATAAATATACCTGCATATCATTACATCCTTACATGTCGACCCAAATTTAAACTGCGGGCAAGAGTAAAGTAAAAACGTTGAGTTTGTAAAGTTCAAACTTTATAACGTTCTTGTATGTGTTAGCCAGTGTCAAAATAGAAAAAAAAAAAAAAAAATTTAAAAGCAATTAAATACCTGTGTAAAAACTATTCACATACACATACATACTTTCCCTTTATTAAAAGGAAGTAGAACAACTTGACTAATCGTATCCTTTCAATTCTGATAAGATTCATAATCTTTGGCAGTCAACCGCGCAACCAGACCGCGCATCTCCCCCACCACTGCGCAAGAGTACGTAAGAGCTTCATCTACATAATTACTCCAAGCTCATTGGTGACTTAACCTCATGATAATTCATGAGTCCGAGCGGTGTTTAATTAATACCGTATCATGTGGGCTGTCAGATAAAACATAATGAAACTTGATGTTCTTTTTTTACAAAAAAAAAATGTAGAACGCTTTGGGTAAACTTCCTTACGATGTTCAACAGAGTTGAATGGAATTGGGCTAATAAAAACATGTCCAAGTCACGGTGTTTGTGTTAATATTTATTTTTAGTTTGACAACGTCTGGTTTTGAACAAATCCTTAGATTGTTCGACTAAGATATGGACATGATGAAGTAGGTTAAAAATAATGGCCGTCGCGTTGGAAAGGCGTTGTTTCCGATTACTGTTACTAGGATAAACAAATCATTGTGACTTCCTTTTTGTTATTAATTTGCGAAAGTGACTTTCTTGTCTGATTGATTATACCTTCCGTTTCCGTACTTACCTATCCAGTAATCAGTTTTGATTATAATTATCAATTCTATATGGCTATGCCAATCTGGTAAATATATGATATTATTATCAAAGTGCATAAAGTAGGTCCTAAAATAATCTACGGAAAAAGTTAGTTTTGTTAAAATCAAAGCTTCCACATACAGTGATTTTGAAAGCTCCGCCACGGATAACAGCCATAAAAAATGTATTAATACTCGACTTTTAGTTCAACTGAACACATTGTATCGAATCTATTGCCCCAAAAATCTGTAAGTATGGAGACTTTTCAAACGTTATTTTTTGTAGTTTTATTTGTGTTATGAGTTAAACAGATATGAAAATGTTTAGTCAAGTACAAATTCGCATTAAAGCGGTCATGTTTGTTTCAAATCTCGCGTGCAATGTGCAGGTGTGAGAGTTCCATTATGCAAGTTATTATAAACCTGTGGCTCGCGTGTTACCCACTTAGGGCACGGAAAAACATGTGCGATCTAAATGTACGGTTTATTCTTGACTTGCTTGTTTATTGGGTGTAAAATGAGGTGGGAATATTTTATAGATGAAGCCAGATAAATCACAAATATCATTGGGATTACAACTAGATACGAGTATCTATTGTCATGCAGCCAATTCAGAAACAAAACACAACGTAGTTTTCAAATGCTATTCTAGAACATTAAAAAAAAAAAAAACAAATGAGGCTCGCAATTTCGATTGCCATCGCCTTTAACTTAGCAAAGGTTTTCCTCATGCATAAATTTAGGTCTCAGATGAATCAATCAGACCTAGTAGACATAGGTTACGCCTCGCTACAGTTTCTTCATGATTACATTTATTATGTCCCTCATACTGTAACCCTCTTTCTAATAATAGTCAGACTTTAATTACAACTACTTCAAAGTAGATGACAGTAGAAATAGTAGCAATAACGGTTGTTAAACCGATAACCACATGACCTCCGCAATTCTTCTGGAGATATTTATCTGTATAATCATCAATAGAAATTCAAGAAGCCTGCGCTAATATTCGATTTTTACTTTGATCAAACAGTGCCGAAACTATCTGAGAGTCCGATCACAATCGATATAAATTTTTAAAGCGTAATAGATGAGAAATAAAGATCGTTAGGAAGTACTCGATGTATCGAATACGGACATCGGTATAATACTAAGTAGGCGGTGTCTCTGCGAGAACCATTTGTAGAGCATCGTGGTGCATTATAAGAATATGTTCACAGTGCATGTTTTGTGCATTATCACTGTACCGGAATGTGTGATGGACACACAACTGTACAATCTAAGTGGTTATGACGTAGTAGCTTTAGCAAGCTTATGATGTGCCATAAGAGTTTTACTAGGTACTTCCTTTGTAAATTTTATAGAAGATAAAGTAACTTAGAAATATAATGTACTAATATTATTGAGCTGAAGAGTTGGTTATTTTAATGAGCTAATGGATGAACGCAGGAATTTCAGTGTTAGATCGCACATTTATCGAGAAAGGCTTTTTTTCAAGTGCGCGAAGAAGTTCCCATCGAGAAGACGCGAGAAAAACTTTGGGTGGAAACTAGTATTACCTCTAGATTAAGCGGTAATTCTCAGAATAATCTTTTTAAGAAAGCGTGCATGTTATATTCTGCTCGGTCCTCAATCACGCCAAAATTATAGATGTTAGAAGCAGATAATGTTATACATATCTCATTGTCTTTTATTCATAACTAAGAAACTTTCTCGCTGTCATGGGTAAGCAGTGTTTAAAAAATAATAGTGTTAACTTTACGATTATAAGTGTTTATTTAATTAAGAGTGTGTTTGTTTATTTTGTTATAAGAACTCAGTGGCTCATTAATGCATTTTATTATCTCACCTTTGGAAACTATTTTTCTTGTTTATAATGCGTTTATTGTTTTCTTCACACACAACATACTGAGAAGATTATCGTTATGTAACATAATTCTTACTATTATATTTAATTTTACGTGTGTTTGACTGTAAATAAACGGACATCGGAGTAATATTTGTCAAAGCACGAAGTTCCAACAAAAATTGTAAATTTAATTAAAATCGGCCTAATTTCACAATAACACTACCATAAAATTGTAATTACACTGTAATTGATTTTATTTACCTTCAAATGTACGACAGTCTTTTCGCAATACTGATTACTAAAACATTTTGCTCGAACATTTAATTGTAAGTAATTACATTGTTACGCGGCAATGCTAATCGCTGCGAACAACCATTATTTCCGTGTCACTGATTTTGTATGGATTGCGTAAAACAAATTGATCGCATTGCTATCTCGTTGCGGTGTGCCGACGACCTAAAATTAACTCTTCACGCGAAAAAGACGAGACTCAGGTCAACATAGGATACCAACTTTATTCACTGACCAAATTATCACTCCCAAGGAAATCTAAACCTTATTGCAATCTTCTTTAGGTAGTGTTTAGATTTGAAGAGGAAATAATTGTTGCTGGATATTACAAAGGACTTTTTCTGTAGTTTTCTGTTTTAATAAGGAATTTAGAGATTCTTTATACTCTAATAACAGTCCAAATAGGGTGTGAACGTTTTTTGTGTGTTTATTAATAGTTTAAAGTTGTTTATATTAAATTTTGTGGGGTCCTCGTGAAATTTTACCTGTGTAGTCGGGTCCGTTTGGGGCAAAAAAAATATTTGCTGAAGCTAATTAGTTTAAAAATATTATTGGAAGGAAATGAAGTCTAATAACATGAAAATGAATGTTAGCAGTGTTTTACGAGGCTATGGGCTATTAAAAGTAAATTAAATTATTTTTGTCGGCGTCTCTTCCTCGTCCTTTTCCTTTTTATGGAAACGAAAGGTTCTGTTTCGCAAATATTACTTTTGAGTAAAAAGCTACGATGTGTCATTATGAATGTAGGTAATTGAATGTTTTGCAATGTAAGTATGGGACTGAATATCATAATTTTGTGGACTGTTAATATTACAAAGTTTTTCATAATCGACGAATGTAGTTCCTAATATACATTAATACCCTTGATTATTTGTATTCCACGAAAAGGTGATGCTAAGTTTATATTTATTTATGTACCTATTAAAAAAAAAAAACTAAGTGTTAGGTACGAAAAAACTATTCCGCACCGATATATAAGACATTGCTTGCAGTGTAAATTAGACTTATAACGGCATCAATATCCTAAGAATCATTACCACTTAAATCACCAATCACCAACACAACTCGTAGGCAGTTCAAAGCCTGCAATCAGTCGAACAAAGCCATAAACTTAAATACTGGCACACAGTCACGTGTTCCAAAATTTAAACTATCGAACGACTTGCATCACTCAAATTGGTATGCTCTAAAGGTGGGCTTAGAGTGCACACACTGCAAACTTTTAGTCGGCCGATAAGTAGTTTGTTTGGGCTCGTAAAGCTGTATGAAGATGAATGGTAGTTCGCACATTACAAAGATCAGGTATTTAGCCGGTATCAGACCGACTGAAAACTTTGAAAGATAGAAAAAAAAGAAAGAAAAATGATTTCATTAGCATGTAAGTATAAATTAAAAGTGAAACAATACAACGTCACAGACAATAAAATAGAATAGCAACTAAATAACTAGTAACTAAAAATATACAAAATTTTATTGGAATCAAGACTTTCTTAAAAAAAGTTGCCTGCTATCTGTCAACTGTCGGCCGACTATTTAGTTTGTAGTGTGTGCTGTACTGGTGGGCTTAGAGTCGGCTAGAGCCTTTGTCGGCACAAAACAGCACAGGTTGTAATTTGATAAAGTCGGACCGCCTACAATACGAACCTTTCTTTGGGGTTGCCCACGCAACCTTCGATTATTACAGGATGTTTGAATTGTGGATGTGGCGTTTTGGATAAGGAGTGTTTGGGTTCGCGTGAGAATTTGTGCGTTTGTATTGTAGTGAAACGTTTGTCATACCTACTGTTATAAATTGCTATAAGCTTACAGTGAATATTAAAATTGGTTTGTTTATATACTCTACTTACTATTTTTTTCCAGATATAATATTGCTTATACTAATCACGCATAGTTATAAATTTAAGCTCAACCTAAATGTCAATTCAAACGTCTATTATATATAAGGATCTTGTAAATAGGTATAAATAAATATAATGTTTCTAGCTACACATACCCACATGCCACCTCCAATCCACCAATCCTCCGTGTTCCAGGACGAAAATTATACAGGTTTAATTAAATCGACATTAATCCAGGACTATTTGGGATAGAGACTCGTTTTATACGTCGCTCGGCTGTCATTATGTCGTTACCGTAAGTTTTTGGGGGACACGTCAGGAATTTGTTAGGCGGCCCTTGGATTAATATCGGATCCCTTTGTGTGGTTAGGTTATGTGGATTATTGGGTATGTCAAGCTATTTTTTTTTTTGGGAATGTACATATTTTTGTATGATTATATCCAGAGTTTATTTAATTTGTTATATCATTGTCTACAAATTCGAAATACTTAAACCTAACTTCATGTCATAATCACCTACATAACACAACTACATTCATTTCCAAAAGGAAAGGACCTTTACAATGTCACAAAGTCTGACGGATAAAATCAGTTAATAAAAAATAATAAATGACTAACTAAAAGTCGTGGTGGCCTAGTGGGCAAAGAACCAACCTCTCGAGTATGAGGGCGCGGGTTCGAATCCAGGTCTGGCAAGTACCAATGCAACTTTTCTAAGTTTGTATGTACTTTCTAAGTATATCTTAGACACCAATGGCTGATAAAAAGGTGAAGGAAAACATCTGGAGGAAACCTGGACTATATAGTCTGAAATCACCAACCCGCATTGAGCAAGCGTGGTGATTAATGCTCAATCCTTCTCCGTGTGAGAGGAGGCCTGTGCCCAGCAGTGGGACGATAAAAAACGCTGTAACTGTAACTGACTAACTAATATTTTAGTACGCTTCATAAAAATACCTATTTTAATTTTGCATAATAATCTATTCTTAGTTAAAGTTTACAATAAACACATGTAAAACACGTCCTTAAGTTGAATAAATTGTTTAAAATAATAAATAAACCGCTTTGTCGACCAAATCCTGCCTTTGTTGTAAAACATATTGAAACCCCAAGAGCATTGATATTAAAATTATTTATTACAACAATATTTCAATAGTTAATCCTGCCCTATTTTTATTGCACTGTAGTGTAAGCATGTTTTATTTTACTAGAACCAAAAAAACTTATTTTGGTATTTAGCATGACAATAAAATAGAATTTGGTTCTCAGCTCAGCAGTCTAATTATCATATTTCGCAGGCAAATAGTAAAATGTTGTTGGAGTCTGTTATATTTATCAACAAATAATCAAACGAAACAGTTTTTGGTATTTGATCTTAATAAAGAAACACCTGTTTGGTATTTTGCGCCATATGCAAAACTTTTGATGTTCAGAATCAGCTGGATTGAGCAACATTTGATGTTTTTGAACACCTGTGTTGGTTTTAAGAGGATTATCTCGAACTGTTTACTTATTGCATAATATGCTACCAAAGAGAAATATAGATGTTAACCGAAGATCATAAATAATAGTCAAGTCATGCCAATAACTTAGGGAACTAAGACCAAGAAAATATTTTTTTCATAGCAAAAGATTTATTAAGTCAAAATAAACGAAACAGATTCGCAGAATTCGGATTAACCTAAGACTTTGATACTACATGTGTTAAATATAAATCTAATCCGTATAGGATATTTTTTGCTAGCACAAACTGTCAACTTTCGATGGTAACTTTGACCGCGTTAAACACGACCTATTACTACTAAAATGTCAGGTCAACGGCTTTTTGTCACATTCTGTCACCATAAACCTCGCCCACATGTTCTAAAACAACAAAAAAGAGCAAATTAATTTGTCGACACACAACAACCCTTATCTGCATGTTTCTCGAACAAACACTAAACCTTCTTAATCGTTAAGAAAACAAAGCTGGGATAACAAAACGGCTCGCCGAATAAAAAACACAGTTTTTACAATCAAAGGGCCATTAGCCAATCAGTCAACGCAGGTAAAAGGAGACTTATTGGAAGTGGTCGAAATTAGGGCCATTATTTTAATTATAGAGTAAACAAACTCTAGGGACTTAATTTGAGGCCATTGCCTTTTATAATGATAATTATCTTGGACTAATCTTATTTTCGGGAATAGTTTTTGGGTTACAACAGATAGTTATTCAATGAACTACCAAATTATAGACATCGGAATGTCTTAGAGGATGTAATTTAGCATAATTTTCGATGACCAGTCCTCGTTTTAATAGTAAGTGTTCCAAATTGCTATGTCTAGACCGATACCCAATCTATTATTTGAAATTATTTCTAATTGTATAGAAAGTCTATGAAACATTTTATAAATGTTCTTATTTAGGTAAAACCATCCGGGAAAGTTTTCTAAGAGTCAGGTACGCAAATATTGTCCCTGATAAAGACACAGACATAGGGAGAAGGGATTACTCTCCCCTGGTCTTTCCATAATCTTGCTCTGTCAGCTTTCAGTCAAGAAAACCCTGTTTCACACAGAATTAACCACGTCATTGATGTGAAAAGCGATATAAAGCTAACCAATCCACTTTAATCACCTGCGCTTTTTGAGGATTAAAGAGGATCCATATTGTTTGCTAAACAGAGGGGACTAATTTTGATCAACATGGATTTAATAATCAGTGCTACAGGCAACAATTTTATTCCCAGTGACGTGCCAGATACTGTTAACGTACTCTGAGACGAACGTTTACTGTATTACATTGTACCGCTAGATCACTGAAAATGATAACAATGACGGAAATTGCGTACAAGGCAGAAATCACTCGTCAACTGTTTTTCTCAAGCTAACATTAAATTTCATGTTATACGATCAGTATTCCTACAGACAGACACAGGTTTACGCAATCTAAATCAAAGTGGATCCAATAAAATCCTCTCATAACTCGTCCACTGCAAAATATGAGGTGCAAATATGAACGCCTTATTTAGTAATGTCGGAAACAAACCAGTTGCCAGTAGCCTGAGAAACTCCTAGTTGCGCGCCTCCAGGGATCTAAATCATAAAGATTCATTCTGAACATTGCAGCGATCTGATGAACGAGTGCGGTCTAAACAACCTACTGCGGGGTTAACATATCGTGATTCCTTAGACGACGGCTTCTCAGAGATTGCAGATCTTCCCTCTCGAGCTTAGTTAACTAGTTGAAGCGAGATGGACGATAATGTGATTAGTCGAACGATACTTGATAGCCCCGCGGCATTCGATTCTTAACTGCATAAAAACCAGGCGACGTCTACACTACACGCACGCATTCAAAGCTCTGATTACACAACATGACACGCACACACGCGTCCGCTGTGGGATTAACGTCAGACAACCCGTTTCCTGTTACCTGCTCTGGAGCAAAAAGCAGACGTCGCTCAGTAATTTAGAATTAATTTCACATTTGAAATCAAAACACTGCTCTTCTAAGTTAAAGCGGAATTACATAGAAAACGTAGTAAATCCAACTGAGAAGATTACGTTGAAACATTGGATTCGCTCAACCGTTTTGAAGTCTCTATTTTCTAACACCGAAAATGTCTGTAACAAATCCGTACAGCGGACGCAATCTACGGGACTTAAAACAAACAATTACATACTTCGGTTTATTTGAAAAGGAGAGAAAAAAGTGGAGCAATCAAATCGGTGCAGCTACCGTGCGGCAAAAAACTTCGGTCTGGGATGTGCGCGGTCGATGTAACGGGCGAAGCGGCAGCCGACGTAATAAGGTAGCCGATGAGAACTTGGCAGATCGTTTCCACGTACCTCCACGGCTTTCACTCGATGCTAATGCAAGTGTATGTAGCAAGAAATTGCTTCATTTATAAACTTATAAGTAACATAGAACTTCTATAGAATTAAAACTACTTCCTTTGTTTTTAAGTGGTACGTGACGAGGATCCCTAGAGATAAGTAAGTTAGAGATCGTAAGTTTGGGTCGTTGGTTGTATGAAAGTTGAACGAAATATGTGGGTTTTTGTATACATCAATGTGTGTAAGTGGAACAAATTAGTTCTAAAAGATGTAATCACCATCAATCAATAATACATAATTTAAGTTCTAGATCAATCACTAGATACGACAGACCAACCATTTTCGTACTAGTTAAATCAAAACCCACGCATCAAGCTCAGCTGGGAACGCGTAACTAATCTAGGCAAGGTGACATACTTTTCTTAAAGCAGTCCGCCAACCGGGTACCGTGGCAAATGCCTATAGATTTTCATAAATAACGCACAAGAAAGATTCAAACAATAAATAGTATAAATTCGTTTCGCCCAAACCAGCTGCGCTAAGGAGCGCGTTGAATCGCGCGATTTGATACGCGCCTCCATCAACTTGGCTTTTGTCAAAAGGTAAGCTAATAAAGTTCAGCAGATGTGATCTTCTAAACAAGACACTAACAAATGGAAACTGCAAACAGCTTGATAACATCGTAAGAAAATGTACGACGATCTCGGAAGGCAATTTTCTCTTTATTATATGATTAATGTTCTTAGAAAAGTGAAGGCAAGTCTTCGTAACTACATAACGCAATCTAAGTTTCTCACCAAAAACTCGGAGCAAAGCTTAATAATGCAATTCAAATAATTTTCTTGTTCGAATGCTGTTGAATTAATTTTGGAATGCGAACATCGTTACTGGCGACAGCGCGAGCGTAGAGAGAATTTGGCATCGCAAACTTCCAAAAAACGCGGTCCACTTTATTCCAGCTATCGCCACACGATCGATATCGAACACATATTTAAAAAGTCAAACTTTGCCGTTAAAGACCATACCGCGAATTCTTTGTTCCCAACAACATTCTGATACTGACAAAGAAGCGGGTCTGCATCATTATAGCCTATTGTAACGAATTTAAAATTTTCCAAATGCGTATTCGTCAAACGTAAAACAATTCGATACGCGTTTGAATTTGTTGTTCGGGCTGGTTTCAATTCAATTTCTTCGTCGTCCGAACCGCTCGCGTGAATTGGGTCGCGTAAACGGGTCCGCCCTTTTGGGACCAAAACGTTATTTTTTTCACACAGATTGCGCGTTCTTTGATCTCCAGAATGTGTGCGTTAAGCGTTTCCTTCGCTTTGTGCTAGCGCTGTGTGTGTCTTATACAGACGGAGCCTCCCGACAACGACACCCAGCGGGATGTAAAAATCAAGCAACAACGAATAGCAATGATTTTTCCCTTTTGCTTTTACATCTAGAAGGGTTGAATTATTTGATGTAGTGTTTTAAATCAGGAGTAATTTTCTAAAAACATCACAGTAATATATTATAACATGAGACAGAAAAGGTATGCTGCTTTAGTAGGTAATGCCAGGCAGCTAAAACTGGAGTAAAAGTGCCAACATATCAAGAACTCGGAAACTCATTCTTGACACAGTTCAGTGTTATGAACATTACTTCATCCATACCGGAGAGAGTTTAGCACGTCATAAACTGTAGGATCCATTACGCGGGGGCGCTCGAGATTATTCTCAGCTTACTTTATGTGCTGGCGTTGAACATGATCCAATATTTTTCAATGGTTTCTTCTTTTATTATTCGGGTTTGGCAAGTGAATTGTGGGTGTAAAAGATTTAGTTTGCGACGTTCGTGCAGAGAGCTCATTCAGGTCGACGGTGGATGGTTACGAGCGCGCGAAGCCGGAGGTCGTATGAAACAGTGCCTAGCACCTCATAAACTGTACAACTTGTTAAGTCTTCAAGATACGTAGGTACCCGTAGAGGATTACGTTCAAATAAAACAAAGTTGTGTAATTTTTACAAAGATTTTGCTCAAATACTGGCTTAGACTTTTGCAAACATTGAGTAACTGAATTTGGTTTATTTTTTAGACCGAACCAGACATGATATTTTGTAACTGTTCAACGTAAAAAGGCTTTTACATGTAGGCAGATAATAGGAATGGTTTATGAACGTTACACGACCATGCATAATGTCCTCGAAATATTAAGGTCGTAAATAATTACAAAAACATCGTATCTCACAATTATAATGTGAGGTATGGACATAAAAAGTAACATCGGTAGGTCTCACATATTCCCGTGGGGTCCGAACAGAACGCACAATATTTTATTATAAGTAGTGAATGGTCGTTTGAGCGACCAAAATACGCGTCTTTGTTCGATGTGAGGTCCCGTCTTTCGGCTCAGGTGACACTGCACCGTCACTAATTCGAATTCGATCCGAAAAAAAAAAACATATAATTATACCGAAAGCGAAACGCGCAAATGAAAAACTTCTTTGTACAATTTTGTTTAGTATATACCGACAGCAAACACGCAGAGCGCTAATTTTTCGCCTCCACGGGGTTAAGTTGTAACAATATGCGACAAAAGATGCACCGTTACAAATGTCAGAAGTGTATAAATTAATGGCGACAACCTTTTATTTGTTCCTTTTGTCTCGAACAAAGTTGCTTTGTCTATTTAGGACGTAATAATGGAAGTGTTTAGCGTCAGAGCTTTTGTTGTTTCCAAAAAATAAGTATTGGAGTGATGAATAGATCGCGTGGCGCGCACGACAAGACATTGAACCGTGATTTTTCTCGCACATTAGTTAAATAGGAAGACAGAAAGATTTTTGAACGTGAAGATATTTCACTAAACACAAAAGACATCCATAATGCTTGTTCACGCTAGGAAACCTAATGAATCATCGTCAAAATATCAAAATAGACTCATTGCATATAGAATTATTTAAAGCACTAACGAAGAGTTATCTTGCATACGACTAGTTTCTATGTACACAAACATTATTCTATATTCAATGAATCTTACCTATAGGCAAACACTCAAACAAATCTGCATAAAGCTCACTAATGGCATATCACGTCACTTCAATTACATACATATTGAGTAAGCATTACGAATACATATGTAAATCAGTTGATAATTTTGATTGGTATGTAGCAGAAATAGGTAGATCAACGTAACCGGTATGATGGTAAGCCATAATGTAAACATCTGATGCGACGAAAGATCTCGGTTATAATGAAACTGGTCTGAGAGAGGAAATGCGTGCAGTAAATGATAAAGATTTACATACTGACGCCAGTGAACGCCATCTGGTTTGTGCTCTCAGTGTTTGCTGAATAGTTGTGCTTTCTGGAATCTTAGAATAAGGTAATGAGTTCCAAGAAATTCATAATATTGAAGCTCAAATATGTGTATGTACCTATATCAATTATTAAATACAGTTGTAAAGATATTAATGAGCATAACAGTTTTGAGCATTGCATTTTGAAAATACATGGAAATGTGGTGTACCTGCCGTAGTAAATCAATACTACAAAGTTTATTTTTTATTTCGAAGATTTCGAAAGTATCTTTAAATTACCGAACATACACATTAATTTCTCAACAGTAGTAGTCGTAGTCATTAAAATAACGCATAATGACATAACTCAAATGTCTCCACGTAAAAAAGTAAGTATTAATAAAACAAATGAATCTAATGATGAATAATAACATGATGAAACATTCAGATAAGTTCTCGGAACAGAAGTAATAAATAACAACAATAATAAACGTTTTGAAACATATTTTAAACGGGTGAAGATTAACAATCGAAAACCTATTAATGACTAATCAAGGATTTGGGACTCTACTGTGGCGGTATTAGAATTTTTAATATCTCTAAATCATCCGAATGAACGAACATTCTTAGAATCCCTACTAAATTATGTCTCCATGTAATATAAGGACAGATTTAAATTATATTCTGACATAGGAGCGAAAAATTCCTTCACTAATCTGGAACCAATAAATTTCTCATGCAAATTTTGTGCTTTTTGGTACCATCGTTCTAAGAAAGACAATCTAGAAAAAAAAAACACGCATCTGAAACAATCGCTTTAGTCATGCAAAGAATTCAACACGATTTGAACTTATAACATTAACAGGAAATGGGATGCCTTTGCATAATGCATTCAGGTGTCTAACAAAATTCATGGTGGACGTTTGAGGATATTTTATAGGAAAAAATCTGGCGCCAAAATAAAAGACAAAAACTAAACAGCCCTGAAGTGTTGTCTACGGACTTTGTGGAACGTGTTAATGAGGGTCGGGACAAAGGATAAAGGCAGGAGGCCTAATACTTCCTGCAACGATAATATTTTAGCACGTCTCGTTAAGCCCCAGATTAGATGGCTGATCGGATAAAGAAAGTCCATACATTTTAATCTGTTCCGTACCACTGTATACGCAACGCTTACAACAATAGACGTAAACAAAGAGAAATTATTCCCAAGAAAGCTATGGCAAAAACCTTTTCAAATTCACACTTTTTATCTCCATAATCAGTGGTTGGTTCTTGTTCCTATTTTTCTTGCTTTACCGCTTAGAAAGATGAGCGATACCAATAGTTAGAGTCTGGTTAGTAGTATCTTTCCATGCGTATAAAATGCGCGTTTTTATCGCGCCAGCAATCGCAATGAACCATTCAGGGCAAAACACGAGACAAAAACGATAAAAAGCATCTTCCGGTACCGGGAATCGAACCCGAGCCTCCTGGGTGAGAGCCAGGTATCCTAGCCACTAGACCATACCGGATCCTGTGCACCATCTCGAAATAGAGTATTGCATAATACGATGAACGACGATAAGCTAATGATATCCTCACAGTTATTTTTAAAGGTAACAAGGCTGGGTTTATTTTAGTGGAGTTCTTTATAGATAAGTGGAACAACAGTATGTTATGTTGTAAAATTAGCACTGTGTTCATTGGCATTACGTCCGGGATAAGGAGGTTGGTTATGATATGATGAGTGGACCGTTGTGTGAGGTGCAACGTTCGACCACCCACAGTGTATGGGTTCCTACCTATTGTATTCGACTTTTGCCTAATGTACTACAGTATACAGTACAGTGTTACTGTGGGAATGTACCACGGAAGTCGACTGTGTGATAAGATTAGTGTGAATGAGTGATTTTGTTTGACGTTTTTGATGCGTGTTGATGCGTTTCTGATATTAATCGTGCGTTTCGTACGTAAATGCGTCTATTAATTGTTTGCTTTACACATAGTTTACTTTTTTTTGACTTCTAAGCAACATTTCATAGCGTTCATTATTTTAATTAAAATATTTTTTATCCAGAGTTGCCCAGCTCCGAGAATTACTTAACATAAGTTCATAATCAATTCCAACCCTATCATATTTCTCCATAATCCCTTATCCATTCACTCCTTATATCCCCTAATCCGTTATAATGTCGATCCCATAATATCTCATTGATGCTCAAGCCTAAGAAAAACCATCCGTAGGAAATCCAGCCGCTAATCCTAAGAACTGCCTTATTTAGCCATCAGCGCCACCTGTCGCATTAAGTGTGAACTACCGGTATACGGTAGTTACACAGTATTGAGAATTCATTACAATAAAATTTTAGAAAGGTATCTTTATTGTAGCCTTAAAAGTGTTAAAGCATTTTATGTTACATCTCTCTCTTGGTGTAATGATTTCCGTTGCCATAGATGCGGGAAGCTAGCTCAGAAGTACCTTATGGTACAGTTTTCGCCGAATAGATCATACGCCGAATAGATTATACATTCTAGCTCTTCATTTGTTTTACTGGACAGCAAAGTCAAAGTCACTTTATTAAAAAAATACCAATTATATTTCTTCTTTGTAAGTAACGTCTACTTACAGAAATATAATTGGTAATTTTTTAATACCAAAAAATAAAAAAAAAAAACATAAGAAGCAGTTATGATCTACGAAAACATCTTGTTAGTTATTAGTTTCTTGTTGTTGAACCCGCATCCTCATATTTGACTGAATCGTATTACTTAACCCTGGGTCACCATAGTTAGGATCAAATTGAGCGAAGTGGGGACATTTTGATTTTACAAATAGTTTCCTTTTTTATTTGATAAAATAATTTATAAAAAGAAATTTTTTTTTTTTTTATAAATTCTCACATAAGTTCTTGCTCATAATCAGAAGCTCATTGGATATACGTAACTAACTGGAAAGTTTAATGTACACAACGCCTTTGAAGCCGTTAACACCGTAGTTAAAATATCAAAATGAGGTCATAATCTATTCACGTTAATTTCTTGTGATGTTACCAGCCACTTATTACTTCATTTAAGAACTCTTCAAACTTGCTTACCCCAATTAATTATATGCTTAAAAAATTATTTCGCAACAATGAAGCCATCAAACAACTACAATATAGTCCAGATCAATCTGTACGAGTGCTTATTAAATTTTATTAGCTGTAATGTATTACTCATAGCGCATAAACAAACATGTGTTGGTACTTAAGACTTGAAAACCAGACGCGGTGTCAATCAATTCAAACTCTTACATTAAGCATATGCTATAGGCGTGAATAACCACATTATAGTTGTGCCTCTACTATGAATGTGTCTGGTAAACTCACTTGAGAGTCACCTTGATTGAACTACCAAGACAAATCAAAGAGAATTGCAAAAAAATATACTTATGTACTTTTATATCGTGACCTAAATAAATAGCCTTATTTTCCAATTTTCAAAATCTTAGTTTTCGACTTAATAAGATTTTCAATTCGTCGCCATAATATATTTTTACAAATGTATTGGGGTGTGCTTTTATTAAGGTGAGTATAGACTACAACATTTTTTAGAGCATTTCTGTGTAATGTAACGTTGTAGCGAATGGTACAATACAGGCAAAAGCTCAGTCTCCAAAGCATTTCCATGTAATGTAACGTTCGAGCAAATGCTCGGCGTTATGTTACGGGTAAATGCTCACAGTCTATGCATCTTTCGTCCCTCTACTTCCGCGTCACCCCGCAACCGCGCATCGCCCTCACTTGGCTCGACGAAATGTTACACCAATACGCTCGACGAAATGTTACACCAATATGCTCGTTGGTTTGTAACAAACAGGCGAGCGTGGTCGACGTTTTGTTCGTAAAAGGATGATACTCTAGAACATCTCATAGATCGGCTCGTTGTTCTGTTACAAGTAAATGTTGTAGTCTATTTATATTCCGACCGAATGCAGCTGCCAATCTGATCGATACCTAAGCACTTTTTGAATTAAAAATAATTAAGAATTATGAGGACTAACTATTGAAAAAGTCAGCCTCAAAAATACCTCGCCAAATTCACTTTATATTCCGACCGAATGCAGCTGCCAATCTGATCGATACCTAAGCACTTTTTGAATTAAAAATAATTAAGAATTATGAGGACTAACTATTGAGAAAGTCAGCCTCAAAAGTACCTCGCAAAATTCATTCATCACTCCAATGCAAATAAAGCACTTCGAGAAACAAGAGTAATCCTTCTAAATTCCGTAGTAAGCTTTCTATTCTAGGTAGCCAATTATGTCGCGACCTATTTATCAAAGTCGTATTAGTAGGTGACACAGGCGTTAAACATATGCCGTATTAGGCCCAACCTCACAATAATCCGAGGCGTGTTATTATTTAGAAATTGAGTGCTAACTAAATTATACGAATAAGTTTGTGTTGGCAACATATGTTGCTTCGATTTTCTCGTCTGAGGATTTCGTGGTGTGACATGATTTGTGAAATGGATTTTCGAGTTGCTTTTAATAGTTTAATGAATGTCGTCACAAATGGAGTAAGTTTTTTAGATGCGACACTTCTGAAATGTAAGTTTTTTTCATCATTAATTTTATCATCTTTATGAGAATTGATTATGCAATCAATTGTTAACTTGCTTAGACTAAAGCATACTTTTGTAAAGTTTATTTGAAGTAAAAAGACTTACTGGTGAGTACGACCAAACAATGAAATCAAATACGGTTTTAAGTTTACCATCCACCTTAATCCTGACATATTCTGTGACAAAACATTCTTCATATAGGCACCACTACAACCATAGCGCAAACCAGTTATGGTGGTTCCCATAAATCAATTAATTACAGACACCTCAACATTCTTTGTCCGTGCCATAAAGTTTTATATGACCATCTTTAACAGCAAGCTCTCCCACATTTCATTACTGGACCTCACAGCATTATATACTTATTCGCGGCAAGATATCCACATTAATAAATCAAGCAGGATATCATGTAATGGACACCAGCCCACCGTCCCCGAAGACACATAAATTTGTTTGTGTACTTTTTTGGTAAATCATTCGGTTGTGGCAACACAGAGAGTGAATAATTAGGTTTTAATACGATTTTTTGGTTTTAGATGAAATGTTGGAACGTTTATTACTTGTTAGCTGCTTTTAATGGCTTATGTTTTTGTTATTGTATGAGTACTTATTTTTTTTATATTTTTTTAATAATGAGCGGTTTCTACATACATTTATCTTTACTACGAATACATTAAATTCAACATTATAAACTGGATTTTAGAACTCAATAGATAACTGGCAATTAACAATGTCTTTGAAAAATATATCTTTCTAATTTGGTATTCAGTTTGCTGATAACTTCATTCTGCAAAAAGGTATTGTTGAAGAAGTCTTAGTTTGAAGGCAATAAATCAGTATCAAAGCCTAATGAGATCTTATTACGTACTCAAAGGTATTTTCAACCACTTACGCCTTTTGTTTTGAGTTATCAGATCGAGACCACAAGTAGCTTTTTATTTTGTAAGCACTAATTCTTATCAGCTTTGAAAATCGAGTGATTGAGTTCAAGATTATGTAAATAGTACAAAGCTTTGGTAAAAGAAACGCAATTTTATTTAGGTCTTCAAGGCTTTTGTACTAAACTGGCTTTGAGAATTTTGGAAGGTAATATCTTTATCTATACTAATATTATAAAGAGGAAAACTTTGTTTGTTTGTTTGGTTGTAATGGATAAACTCAAAAACTACTGGACTGATTTTAATTCTTTCACCATTAGAAAGCTATATTTTCTGCGAGTAACATAGGCTATATTTTATCCCGGTGCGGGCAGTAGCTCCCACGGGACGCGGGTGAAACCGCGGGAAAACGGCTAGTAAGCTTTACCTATTAGGTATCTTTAAAGGAGCTATGTCTCTCCATCTAGATATATAATATAGAGCTATTCATAAATTATCGATTTTCCTGGAACTTAGTAATTAAAACGTATCATTTTGTATCCAAACATTCCAGCATCTATTAACTTAAATAGTTCAAATATTAATTTTGCAGTCATTTCCAGTCGTCTAAAATTTATGTAATACCTATTAAGTATGTGAAATCTTATATGTTTCTAAGAAAAGATGTTATCTTAATAATTTAATGTTTGTAGTTTTTACGATATAATTTTTAAGGATCTCATTATTTACCGGTTTCTCAATTTATTGCCAAAATAGAAGATGACTCGAACTTTGATGCTCCGTGACATTTGAAATAAGAAGAATTGAAGTGGGCAATCATTTGCATTGTACGCGTATTATGATAATTTAAATAATATTCAGCCTAAATTAGATAAAAACTCGAAATAACATTTTAGATTATATTGGTTCGAAATTATGCTAATATTATTATAACTATTATTTAATTAATAGCGAAAATCAATTTATTAATTCAGAAATTAATCTATTAAACTAAAAGCTGTTATGGTTTGTCAGTAGAATAGCAAACACAATTAGGATGATATTTGCCAAAGAGCGTAAATCGACCCCAAGAGGAGCAATGTGCGTATGAAACTGGAGCAAGTGCTTGAAATAATAGATTTCCTAGAATTTAAGTAATGAAACGAAGCAGTACAAAGATGTAAGGATTCGGTAAATGGTAAGAAAATTAACAACCACGACATTTCAATGAATCTTAAAGACGCGCATTTCAAATGAACTCGATATTTTCGTAAATAGAACTGTTTAACTAAATTAAACGAATTTATTCCATAAAACCAAATCAAAATTACAGCATATTATATTATTTATTCCATATTATTTAGCAGCATATTATTTATTCCAGCTACAAATCAAAATTCCTTCTGAAATTGACAACCTCTGACCTTTATGAACTTAAACACTCAAAAACAAAAGACTTATAACACACGAGTACACTCGACGTCTTTACCATTCATCATTCTAGAAAATGTCAGCATCGACTCTCGACGTCGTCAGAAGATTCCTCTTCAGCAACAAAGCCGGTTTATTGTCTGAAAACAAAGACAATGGTTCAAGGCTTAGAGTAGAGCTTTAAAGTAAGCGACAAGGCCAATGCCGTGTTGAAAGCGGATCGACGGATTTTGATTTTGGCTTCGCGAGGGCAGCTCGTAAATAATCGTGTTCTAATTTTTTATTCATGTTATTTTGCTGCCTTTAATTGGTTCTTTGAACACAATAATAAAGCTTTCTATACTCATTGAACCTCGGCCTCATCAATCCTGATTAATCAGTAGCTCACACATGTGCGTTTCAGAGCTTCAGTTCGATGTAATCTGACAATGAACATGGCCGCTTCACCGCTCCACCATCCTCAGGCCATGCCCTCAGTAGTGACAGAGTAGCGTTACCGCGGCATGCCAATTACTAGGTAACGTGGTTCGAACACGCGAACACTCGAGTCAATTTCGTGCTTCGAGAACGACTGCTGGCTTCCTATGTTTATGAGTGCGCACTAAGCCGTTTATCTATGCAACGTACTGCTTCCTCTATTGCACGTTTTGTTTGATCATATTTATTGTACCGCAATTCAGTCCCATTACTTAACGGAGCTTTATATCGTAGTAGTGTCTCATTAGAGAATGTATTCGGAGTACTACATTCTCTTTGTATCTAATCTAGACTCAGTAATTCTTTGATAACGATTTGAATTGCCTGCTCGATGGTTCCCGATGATCATTAAGTGTAACCATTAGTTATGTCATTACTTCTACCCTTTCCTGCTATTGAAACTTCCATAGTAATCTGGGTGGTTATTTCATTATACACTTTCGCATTAAATCTTAGTGAATACCGCCAAGATATCAATGATCAGAAGTTATTTGATGTGACTTCTCATACAAGCTTTCTGTTGTTAGATGTGTAAAAGATAGCGTAAACAAAATGGAAGCGTTAAGAAAAAGTGATCGAAAAATGTAGCAGACCAAATGGACTCTCCCAACTTGGGATATTTAATGTCTTTATAAGTGCCGTCAGACATGAAGTTAATGAAACAGCCATTTTATTGATCTACCTGTGAGTTGACACGAATCCCGCCGTTCCAACCCTACATTATGTTTTTCTATAAATTATTTTCCATCTTTTTCTATCTCATTACGTTTTACAAGACAAAAAGGAACAGCGACTTCCTAAAAACGTGCATTAAGAAAGGGACATTTCATTTCGAGAATACGACCCCCATCATTTGATAAGCCGATGAGACATTTTAACATTAATCCATTAGGAGATGGAAATATTTCAATTATTTTCCAATCATCTTTTTGGACTGTCTCACTCATGTTGTTGGACAATCCTGTCGTGTTATATTTATGATAAAGAATATCCTTACAATTTTGTATTAAACAAATGAAATTCGAAAAATAGATCAACTTTATTCACGAGGAATAAGATTAAATTTTGACATTGACCTTTGAGTTTAATATTCAAATTACAAGGATAAAGGTCACAAATAAATTTAATAATCCAATCTACCGTACCTTTAACTCGAGGTCACGAAAGCTTCACATTTATTAATACGATTATTACTTGCCATACACAAAATGTTCATTCTCATATTGTCAATTTTATGTAAGGATTGCATGATACGGTCACATGTAACATTTGTAAATATATTTTCGTATATCAGGATTTGCCTGCTGATGAATATCAATTAGGTCTTTGGTTTTCCGAAATACTGCCTTAGGAGTTTCGTTTACTTTAGCGCGATCATTATTTCTGACCTATGCTATTACTGTAGTTGAAACATAGATGAAGAAAAGTCATTGGGTCATAGTATTTTTTTTCGTTGTTAAGAACTCGGCTTACGGCTATTTTTCCTTGTATCTTAATGAATGTCAAAGAATGGCGTAATATACAGTGATGGCTGGTTTGTTACATAATGACAAGATGCGCTTTTTTGTCAACGGAACAAAAACTGTTGACAATGACAGATTTTTTGCCAAATTATATCCAAACTATAGGTTGAATAAAGCAGGTGGATAACGCCACCCATTGGCTTAATATCATTGAGTATATCATTATGGTCCCATAAGAACATAACATATCACCCAGAGGTAGAAACAAGGTTAATAAATAAACAGGCTTCATCGCAGATCTAGTCTCATGAGACTAATATCTGGCAACACAACAGCACGTACTACTAACTATTTATAAAGAATATCTATTATCTCTATAGAAAATCAATTCACATCGTAACCACAGATGGTGCGAGAATTATCACATCACCCTTATAAATATGACATTTTCATAATTTCATCACAATTTATATCGGGATCAACAAGCCATCGCCACCCGCATACCAGACAATTGATGCAATCATCGCCAATGAGATTTTGGGGTGTGTAAAACGGAACTGTAATTGCATTGGCCACAACCAAATTATTGTTATAGTAACTATTCAATGATAATTTCATTCCGAAGTCTGCGGGTAAAGGATGGGCAAGGCAATAATTTTGATTGTAGTGACGCAGTTTATGGCTAAGTGTCCCCTCGGGTATTTTGATATGGTTTGTTGGCTACAAGATTTATTCGTACTGCTTTTTTGTGGTCTATTTTTTGTGTTTCTAGTGCACATTGCGGACGATGTGTTATGATCATTGTTTTCACATATTGTAAAATTTTGAATCATGTATGTTATACTTTATAGTATAGATACATTTTCTTTAACTTAGTAAATTACTGTACTTTTGTAAATGACTGTTGGATCGGTGCTAGCCATTAACTTCAAATTAATTGATGCCACGCTTTGTCACTTTAACAATGGTCTCATACGCACCTAAATCAACTAGCAGGTAATTAAGGAAAACAGTTTCCTATATTAATTATTAATCACATAAACATCAGTCATGGTAATAAAAGATTGATTTGTTTTCGTTAGACGTCCATATCCTTGATAAATAAGCTTTATTCGTGTGTAAAGATAAGTATTCTTCATAGAACGACAGACACATAAATCAAAAAGCCGTGAAAAGGTCGTAGACTGGTCGGCCGATGAAGTGCTAGTTATAACTGGAATTGTAGAAATTGTGTTTGAAATTCAAACGCATTTAGTGTTCGGCATGCTTTGAAAGTCATTATGTAAACTCGATATTAACGTAACATTATTTGGATTTACGTTCAACATTATCACAATGAATTTTATGATTCCGGACTCCAGATTTTATAAATGGTCGTGTACAAGACGAGCCACGTTTCTTTGGGGTGTGGTTGCCGAAAACCAGACTGGGGGAGCGCCGACAACGACATTTATTTGTAGCTAGCCACAAAATGTACGTTACTGTCTCGTGAGATTTATTCTCAAACATGCCGTAATCTTTCTCTCGTGGGCGTAGACGCATTTGTACGAAACGAACCTAGTGAGACTCACCCTTGTTGTATATTTTGGTTAAAACATTCTTGATAAGCGCGGGTCGGACCTCCATATTCGTCGATAAAGGAAAATATGTTAATTTAGTCGCTACGAAAGAACCGATATGACCTACTAAGTGATTGGGTTCCCTATGCGTTGGCGTGTTTTGAATTTGAACTCCGACGGCCTCAAAGATCAGTTCAATGTTTACAAATTGCCCGAAGAAAAAAACACGATTCATTGGATTGAGATATTCATTTTGATTAGGTTCGATTTAAATAAGATTCTTTTGAGGATGAAGGTCTATGGAGTGAAATTGGGCATTGGTTATTTATTAACAGTTTATAAACAGACTAAAGAATAATAACCCAAAGAAACAAAGGACGATGAAATATTTTTTAATATAATTCAGGTAACTCAAGAACATTAAATAAGGAAACGAGTAAAATAAAAAAGTGGGTCAAATTATCCGGGAAATATATCTACTAGGAGATGCAAAATATCGCCGAAATGGATGCCCTTTCTCACAATATGGCGCCACTAGAATTTCCATCTTTTATGAAATATTACGGATTACGTAGGCGGTCGTTTCATAAAATCTAATTTTAATTAAAAAATAAGCAAACGGTAATTAATTTCGCCGGTCTCCTCTCTCGGTTACAATGGTGTACAAATTAAACGTTTGAGTCGTAACACTGCCGGATAAATTGTACTTCAACTTTTTCCTTCGTTTAATCTTTATTTTTATCCATTAAAATCGTAATCCGAAAATTAATTTCTCTCTCATATCTGCGGGTAACAATACTTTTGTTTGTTCAAGTTTTTAATTATTTTGTTTGAATTTAATTTTACGATATATAAAACTGTCAAATGTTTTTAATGAAGCCGTTGCCTCCGATAAACTAATTTCGGGTTTAATAAAGTTAAAGCGGCCCGATTCCCGAGCGCCTCGGGCGATGTTATTTTATTCGTCAGTATATCGTCCTAAAATAATTAGAATGGGAATTTATTGATGTCAACGGGACTGATTTAGGGTGAACTTCAATTGGTCGAGTCCGCATTGTCGAAATACAAAGATCTAATCTGAGGCTGCTTATCAGCTAAGACAATATCTTCCACGCATTGTGTTAGTAATTTTCACATAAATTAGATAATAGGAATATTATCGGGTAAGCTTTGACAGCGATTGATAATGCATTACAAATTATTAAATTAACTTTGTCTTAGAATTTCTGTTGTTGTTGAGAGTCGTCTGGGATAGGTTTATTAGTCGTAAAGCTTAGGTTTAAGTTATCTATAAAATCCAGACATTCTTAGAGATCTATTGTTTAGTAAATTATTTAACGACTTACTGGGGTTTTGTTGCGTATGTATGCTCATTCTTGGATGTAAAAGATTCTTGATTTAATAAGCATTGGTAGAAACTGAAGTCGTCTGAACTTAGTGCAAGGATAGTGCGCATTGTCTTTGAGAGTAAAATTGTTAATAGCTTTAGTTAGGTACCTTAAAGTCTAGAATTGAAATATAAAAATGTGTTTGACTAATAGCCTGCCACCTACAATGTTGCTCAAAACACTAGTTATAAAAAATTAAGTCATATGTGACGAGTGTCAAGAATGTAGGTATTTCTATAAATATAGGTATCTTATAATATAATCCTAATATCTAAATAACTTATCGTCGGATCAATTCTTATGAAACCGTTATTAATTATTTTTAAAATCGTAACTTCCTAACCAACATTAAAATATCCTGAGAAACTTAATAAGTAGGTACCTAATACGCAAAATTATATTAAGTTATGACAAAATAAAAAAAATGTTTTGAATACTATTTGACGTTATTATTCATTTTCAAAGAGAACTATTTATTAATCATATCTTATTTACTATTTCACATATTCGAGAGTACCAACCGATCAACTCACGTCTTGTTCGAAATCTTAAAAACTTTGAAATATAAGTTCGAAATAGAAGATTCTAGTAAAAGTCTTGAAAGCAAAGTTTTGTCAGCTACACTCAACAGTTTTACTACTGGAACAGATAATCTATCAAAGTGTCACATTTAGGGCGCCCTAACTTATTTATAGTCAACGGATGGAGTAGAATTAACTCTATCGGAATAAGGTGTATTAATCATGGTTCTTTCAAACAAATTGTTGGTATTTGCTCGAGAAGTTCGGTTAAGGAGAATGCGTGTATCTTCTGTAGACTTGTTTAACATGTCACGTTGATTTAGACTCGTGTTTATCTTAGAAGGTTTTTAAATATGCGTACGACGAAACTCTAATTTGGAATTAACTCGTTCCGGTCTCGGTTGAGCCGAGAGTGGGATGTGTTCGGTATTTGGTTTTTTCGTTTGAAATATGTTAATTTGTTCTTGGCATTGGATGTGTGTTAGTTATTTTTACAATAATACACTATTTTATACAATAATGAACGCCTCGGCGCTCCCACTGCGGCTCCGCATCGCTGCCAGTGCGGTGAATCTGTGGACCGCCTTGGGCACCATGGTCTTTCCTGTAGCAAAAGTGCTGGTCGCATGGCACGACACGCCAGCATAAATGACATTATCCGTCGTGCTCTTGTCACCGCCGGAGTGCCAGCCATTTTAGAACCCAGAGGCTTGGCACGCGACGATGGCAAGAGACCAGACGGGATGTCTATAATGCCTTGGAAGATGGGAAGGTCTTTGGTGTGGGACGCAACCTGCGTCGACACCCTTGCACCTTCCCACCTTCCCAGTACGGCGAGCTGTGTCGGTGCAGCTGCTGCAGCCGCGGAAAACCTCAAGCGGCACAAATATATAAACCTCACCGGCAATTGCATTTTTGAGCCGTTTGGGGTTGAAACCCTGGGACCATGGGGCCCAAGTGCCCACAGACTCTTTCGAGAAATTAGTAAGCGATTAGTGGAGTCCACTCGTGACCAAAGGGCTGGCCTATACTTCGGTCAAAGGATATGCATTGCCATCCAGCGTGGCAATGCAGCCAGCCTTTTGGGCACGATCCCAGCTGACAGCGATGCGGATGAATATTTTGATACCTAGTTTTAATATTTCCCTATAATAAGATCATTTCATAATGAACAGTATTTTCGTATTTAATTACTATTCAGGGTCCAAAACGCTCTTATTCTTATGACAATTATTGTGTATTTTATAGATGATCTAGAACTTAGCTTCATACCACAAGGAAGTGTTATTGGGTGCCTTCTTTTTCTCGTTTATATAAACGATCTTCCCAAAACCTTAGAAGGAACTGGCCTTTCTGTTTTGTTCGCTGATGATATATCGATTATCACACCGTGTCATAACATCACAATCATTAATTCTACCCTTGAAAATATATTAACTAAAACAATAACCTGGATGGATGCACACAATCTCGAAGCTAATTTTGAAAAAACTAAAGCTATAATATTTCACCCTCATCAAAAAAAGCCTCTTTGTCTAAATTTCTCCTTTAACAACCACAACATAGAACAAGTAAATGAATTTACATTACTAGGAATCACAATAGACACAAACATAAATTGGAAATCGCACGTACTAAAAACTAAATCAAAACTATCAAAATTTTTATATGCTCTCCGTGAAATTAAGAAGACAACAGACTTAAAAACGGCTCTAACTACCTACTATGCCTACGCGCATGCATGGCTAAACTACGGAATAATAATGTGGGGAAATAGCACCGACGCGCCAGCACTATTCACAACACAAAAGAAGTTAATTCGGACATTAGTTAACATAGACCAAACAGATAGTTGCAAACCACACTTCATAAAATTAAACATTCTCACATTACCCTCCTTATATATACTGGAAATCTGTAAATTCGCACACACACACAAAGATTTTTACACCACACGTGGAGACATACAGACAAAATACACACTTCGACACAAAACACGCCTAAACTTACCATCATCCCGATTACAAATACACTCATCAAGCCCACTAGTCATGTCTATAAAAATCTACAACAAACTACCTGAAACACTAAGAAATGAAAAAAAGACACATATATTTGCAAACAAATTAAAAAAACTTCTCCTAAGCAAATGCTACTATAGCGTTACAGAATATCTTGACGATAAAAAGATAGTCGAATGAATAACTTGTGTTTTCCTAATCTACTATTGCATCTATTATTATTGTATCTACTACTGGAATTAAACTCTCTAACCTTCTTTTGCTGTGCCCTAACAGGGTCCATAATATGTACCTAGGTTTAAGCCCCTTGTAACATCTTTATAACTTTATGGTATGCAAATAAATATGAATATGAATATGAAACCCAAGTTTCACATGAACAAAATCTCAGAAGACCATTCCAAAATAAGCTAAAATCGTTATACAAACTAGCACTGCAAAACAAAGTAATTTGAAACAAAACAGTTTACATGTTATAGTGGTTTCTGCTGTTTTCAAAACTATACTTATATACGTGGCTTCTCCAAAGGATATGGCTAGGAATAATTATTTATAAGCAAAGTTCTCCCGTGTGGTTTTCTAACTAGGCATCCTAATTTTGTGGGAGTTTTGAACTTACAAACTTTATTTTAAAACTAGACGTTGTTTTGACTGCAGCCTCGTACTGGGAATTTATTTCCATGCCAATAATACGTGGTCTAACGCATTTGGGTATATTCCAGCTTATTTAAAGTCAAAGATTTTTGGAACCGATTCAGGCGTAGTGAAGTTATATCCTTGTATAAAATCAAGTTAGAACCCATATAAAAAAGATCATGTTACCCTTAATTTGGCAAGCATAATGTTTATAAAATTTTATTAAAAAAATACTGTAGTCTAATTATTTGAGGTATAAGGAAATAGAGAAAAATATTATAAAAATGTTTTTTTCAGTAATTGCGCTGAAATAATATGTATCTTATTTTACACATTGCCAAATACGGAGGAATGTATAGTTTTTCGATAATGTATCCAAAAGGATACATTACCAAATCGGGGTTATAAAATAAAATAGTTAATTGGTAAGAAAATTTATTTTTTTACATGAAAATCGTAAAAACAGTTCCGTTGTTTAGCTAGACATAATCTCACATTACATTTTATCCGAATCCAGTGAAGATGTTAAGGAACTATTATAAGAATCATGTTGTATTCCATAAACTGGCAAAGATGTGTTATCTTCCTCATTGTCTGTTGTGTCATTGGCGTCCGATCGTGCATTTCCTGCAGGAATCAACGCTAGAATGCGCTTTGATCTTGCTCGTTGTAATACCTACGAACAAAAAAATTGCACATGCAACCAAACCATACCCCTAACCTAACCTAACCCAACCCAAGCAAACTGAACACTGAACTTTTTATATGAAATTATGTCAAAAATTATGCAAAAAAAATCGAAATAAAAATTAATTTTATCCTACGGAACCTTACATGCTGTATGGTCTCACATGCGTGTAGTTAATATTTTTTTTATGTAAACATTACGAGAAATTAAACGTGCGATAATAGGTTAACTTTTGGCAATGTGTCTTTAAAGATACAATGTCGTATAGTCGACATTTGAGCAAAGTATCTTTAAAGATACATTGAGGTTTGACAACGTGTCATGGCTCGATAAATACATTTCTATGCCATAATTTCAGCTAAATCGTTAGTATATTACGTTACACACATAAAATAGTGAGAACCTGACATCATCACATATAAAAAAAAATAAAAATCAATAAAACTTACAGCTTTGTTGCTCTTCGTGTCCGTCATTTTTTCAGGTCGACGTAAATAGGGATGTCCAGTTGTTGAAAATGCAATAGACTTACTTTTCCTAGTGATGTCATGAGTCAAACTTTATAATTAAATCGATCGATTCAAAAAAATACAATTACAGAATGTTACAGATTTTTTTAAAGTTGTTGTATCTTTAAAGATACATTTTCAAATTAAGGGTTAAGTAATAGTTCATATTGTTTGCTTCACAGTGTAAAATGTACACCAATCGTTTGTGAAACATTTTTGCATATTACACGATAAACATTAGCAAAATTGGATGCACACAGTTTTAGAATATCGTTAAATAAAATATGTTGATAGCAATAAAATTGCTTCACGCATGAAATTTTTATTGGTCTATCAAAATTTACAGGCATTTTTTGTAAAACATTTCTAATATTGTCCAGCTAACATAGCTGGCTTAAAAAATTGGTTTATAAATGAATAATGTTCATACATAATTATTTTTAGTGACATTTTCTTTTTATAAGTTTTATAATTTATAAATCTCAGTGCCTGTGCCTTTTAGCAATTCATAAAGTCAAAAAGACATTTTTTTATGGGAAATCATCCCATCGTGATTTTTCGTAGTTTTAATACTGATATTTACTGATACACCCCAAAAAAAAATATCACTATTCCCTTAAATTATTTAAAAATGAGAGTATGAAGATCCTTTTAATGGTGAAAGTAACTCCAAAAGAGCCTTGCAAACTCACAACAACATCAGAGTCCCACATTTTGATCAGACGAGTTTTATTTTCCATTTAGCTGTTGGATTTGCTGGGTCGACGCGAGTTAGCAGTAATAAATATAAAAGTTATAGCTCGCAGGAGCCTTAACCCTTCGCTTAAAGCTTACCACAAGCGGATTACAGTCATTACTCATTCCTACCGTCTAGAGTGCCTCAGGCGGGAATCGAAGACCCGGTGAATGTAAATGTGTACGTTTTTTCTTTCGGCCTGTATTTATGCTTTGGTCAATGAGAAACATTTTGGTCATTGATAAGTTTTAATAGCAATGGCTGGTTAAATTGATTTTTTTTCAATATTCCGTCGTAGGTATGCATGTCTGGTGATGTATTTACAGATCAACCTATTACAAACTCTAAAACAGCATAAAGGATTTTAACAACACTTAGTTTGATGCTTTAAATGGCATATACATAATTGCAGAGTCTGAGATATGCATCCTCCTTAATAAACAAACAGATAAGTGATTATGTTAATGTGTTCTATCATCAGTTACAAGCCAGAGAGAAGACGATACAAAACAAACTGTAACAAATACCGCTAAAATACACAGACACGACCTCCCATCAATAAGATGAAAGCCTCACTTCACTCAACCTACAATATAAAACAAATTCAGGTGTATTAATAACAAAAGTTTCCTTGGTGGACCGCAATACGTTTTCCTCAAATGTCCCAAAGGTTTTATTGATTACATGGACCATGGTCCACTTTTTATATTGGCACTAAAAGCGTATAAAACGAAATGTGCTAGTAAAAAGGTTTACTTAGCCTTTCATTATTTGCTATATGTTTCCCCAGAAAGTTTTGCGGCCAGAAAAGTTCAAATGATCCCCTTACCCGCTGTATGATTTATTTTCTTTCATTGTGGACCTTATAATCTTCTGTTAACAAGAAATATTGGATTGGAACTGTAACATTTTAGTGTACAAAGGCACTAAGAACAAAAAAAACTTTTTATTTATATTCAACTTCACCCACTGGTAATTTAAGATCTGAAAGCTTTGAACTTAGTCTATAAAGAAGATGAATAATAATTGTAATATACAATTACTTTTTCTATTTACGGCCAAACTTTACAAGAATAGACTTTATAACACTTCTTCATCACACTTTAAAAGCCTGTTCTTTCCAGAGTTATTTTTTTACTAGAAAATTCTAAAATTCCACAATAATTTTCTGATCGATGATCTATTCATCACCTATAAGCGTGATAGCAATTCTTTTCCCGTAATTAACTGTCATAACTTACCTGAGATGATGAACAGGTAATACATTCGGTTTTTTGTGAAAGTATAGTTAGAAAAGATTTAAATGGCTGTTGTCAGGATTATCATACTTACTGTAACACGTTCAATAAAAGGGTTTTTGGGCCAAGAAATAAACCTTGAGGCATCCCTTTAACACAATTAAGAAATCAATACATTTGGAAGATAAAAATATCTTTCGTTAACACATAAGAAAACTAGGTAAGTATTCTAATATTCCCTAATCTATTAAATAATCCGTGCAAAATAAATTTTCTCATTACAATCGTCTATATTGTCTTAACACAAAAGCAAATTCTATTTGTGTGGCATTAGAACGAACATAAGTATGACAGTCGAAAAATTTATGATGTTTATCTTCAACAAAAGGAAGTACAAAAGATTGTCATTTACGGTGTCTTTATTCTGGAAGAAGCCCTAAACAATTGGTAACTTTGACAGGCATCACGAAATGACAAAAAGGATTACGTGTTTCTCTCTAGAATCTCACTTTTACAAATTACAAACGTAAAATCGTACCTGATTCTAAACCCTATTCCATTGTGATAAAGATTACGCACAACCAGGAACTTGATTTAAGTTTGTCATTCTCGCTAAACTTGTATTTTTAGCTGCACCCCGCCACTTCTGAATAAACACTAGCTTTTGTGTCTTTTACTTTTTAAACTTATTCAATCTTGCGGAAAGAATTTTGCACATAGTACTTATGTAAACAACTTATTCAACCCGTTACAAATTGTCCTTTGTTGAATCTCGATTGACAGTTTCTTGTAGACGTCTATGAAATGATTTTTTGCTCCTAAGATAAATACGGCGCACAGATTTCTCAATATAGGTACCGGATTTAAGTGCTTAAATGAATTCATAATTTATTCGTTTAAGCGATTGTGGGTCTTATATCTGTTTGCTCGATAACTTAGGAAAATACAACGTAGCGCTTTAAATTCTAACCGTCAAGTATTTAGAGGGCCCTTTACCGAAGTCACCACGATAGTGTTACTCTCAATATTACAAAGAGCCCTTCTTTATATTTATAATATAAGGTTGAAAATTGCGTGTGAACCAATTTAAGGACCCCTAGACGCTCAGTGTAGAATAATAACCATGTTTTTCTTATGTTTGTCTTTGGAGGAGATTACAAACATGCGCGCACATGGCAAGCTCTTCAATCGATGGTTCCCTCTCGTCGTGACATCAAAACTATTTGTCTTTGAAATAACTTGGTGACTTTCTACGGACGGTCTTGTAGCGAGATGAGTTATTGCGTTATCCCCTTGAAACACGAGTCCATGTCTGCAAGTCACGGCAGTGTTCATGTATCATGTAAACTAGAAAGAACACCTGTGTTTGACATTTAAATTCTATGTTATCGTTTTACTAGAAACTTTTTCGTTTTTAAATCTGGAAACCGCTCTAATGAATGAGCAAGGGAAAAAATCAGCGAACCGAAAATATTTCACGTCCACATATTTAAAACATCCGACGATTAAAGTTAACATGTAATTGCTGCTTTTTTTACTGCCAGCAACATTAGTGTTTTCGAACACGTCGCTAAATAAAAATGCATTCTAAAATAAATCGTTGTAAAATTCGCGCCTTGGGCACTGGCCGTTGAGACTCCGAGGCCGGTTATTAAAACGACTATACTATGTCATTATTCTCGAAACAAAAAAAGGAGTGAATCGTAACAGGCGCGCCACATATCATCGGGGGAACTGGCACTTATGCGCGTAGTTTCTATCGTAAATCAAAGATATTAAACGGAATGGCGGAACCTCTTTTGAGTTCACATTATAAATCATAGAGGCGCAAGAAGACCTCTGGCTGCCACCAATAGGGTCTTTGCGAACGCCGAGTACATAAATCGTGTAAGTAATAAAAAATACAAAATGTATGATAAACTTGTGTAAACGAAACTGTCTTCCTGTCTGCCATCCTTGCGAACTGCTAGTGAATTCATATTTACGTGAAGCCAAAAATATTAAATGTATCAGAAATAAAACAGGGTTGAAGCTGAAAATTAACAATTTAAAAGAAAGTGTTTACCTATGTAAAAAAAATATATCAAAGTCTTTATATCTCTAGACTTTGTTAACAAAAAAATAACAAGATTTGACTTAAGAAATGATCTATACAAAAACTGCAGTAAAAACTGAACTGATATAAAATTAGCAATGCCTCAAAAAAATCTAGTTGATACCGATTAAAGAGATGGTGTGGATTCCGCTAAAACGCTGGAAAAATCTGTCTAAAATAATAAAAACTGCTTCGTAAATAAGATGTTCCAATTTGTTAAATTCCAAAGTGTTTATGAGACAGTGACATGATAGAACGAATTCCTTTCAGGGCTGGAACATTGTTGCTACTTTCACTATACGTTTAAACGTGATCATTGTCTATTATGATTTTAAACGGTAAACTTCAATTGCGGTTTTGAGGTAGCAGTCCATAGATTGAAGAGACTTGCTACTTGGTTCACGCTATATTATTGTTTCAGTTGACGCAACAATTAAGTCCCCAGATTTTGTTCTAAACATATTCCAATTTATGTTACTATACCACTTTAAAACAAAAGTATGTCTTTGTATCTTTTCGTTTGTGATTGGGTATCGTGGGTACCGTTTGTGATTGGGGTTTGTGATTCTGTAAAATTTAGGACACACGAGAGAACTATCAGAAAAAATCTTTACAACAAAATAAAAAGTCTTACTACATTTTTTTCTTCACTTTTTATAGCATCCGTTTAGCTTCCGTGTGCAATTTATCTTAGCTGCCGGTGTAACCTCACCCGACCGCTCGCCAATTGCTGCCTCATTGACTTTCGGTTTCGTTTATCAAGTTTCGTTTAAAATGGCTTTCTTTGTACAAGTCGAATTTAAAGATCCACATAAAGATAGATTTTCAATCTTTACACTCACTTTCTACATCACGTTCTGCCAACAAAAGGCGATAGTATTGACTTTGTTTGGGTCAGATTTATCGTTAGGTGAAAAGAGTTACATAAAGATATCATAACTAATATCGTTGTGAAACGTCAAGTCATTCGATATAAAAGTGTTTTGTAGGAACTCTTAGGGTTGCCTTGTTAGGATCGTGACCAGATTGAGTTAGATATGGTGCGGTGAGCTCTGTTATTGCATTTGGCTTGTTGACGGCGATAATTTCTGTTCAAAGGAGACAAAAACTGTCTGTGTTGGCAATGACTGTTCGTTTGTTTCTGTTTTTGTCATTAGTAGCTTGTTATGGGTGTGTCGAATTTTAGATTACTTTCATGCTTGAAGAACTAATGTCTTAATTGAATTTATTGTTGCTCATTGTTTTCAAAGCCAAACAAACTTTCTATACGCTATCATAAAATTGCGATAGTACATTCCCTAACACCATATCCACGGAAATAATCTTAAATCAATCTACGTCAAATAAATAACTTTATCCATCTTGTCGCACTATGAATTTTAATTTCACACCTAAGCCCGTACACGGCGTTCACAAATCACCTCAAAGCTTTATTTATAAGCATCACAGTCTTTCGATCAAGTTAAATTGAAAAATATGTAAACGAGCGTGATATTCAATGTGTCGTGGATAAAAAAAAACATGGAGCTGTCATTTTTAACGTGCAATAGATGGCGTGGCTGTAACGCTAACACAGATAAATCGGTCGGAAGGCGTCTCGCTACATTGCCTTCCTTAACGACCTTTGCTACGGAATCAGTTTAGGGTTAAAGGTGATTTTCTTCGGCATTGTGAGTGTGTGTATACGTGTAATGCGGTGTCAAAGGAAGTTTGAGACGTCGAGAGATGATACGATTTTTTCATGCACAGAATTTGATCGAGGGTGTATGAAAAATATTTCGTTGTCAGATTAGGGAAGCCGATTCTTTTTCTGGTGTAACACTTTTTTATGAACAACGATTAGCCTTGCATGCGAAACTGTTATGAATTAAAATATTCAAAACAATAAAAGTGCATTTTAATCTAAAAAATGTAACGAGCCCATTAATTTTCTTGAGTAATTTAATATGAAACAATATTATAACGTTATTTATACGAAACAATGCTCTATTTAGTCTGCAGTAGAATTCACATTACTCTATATAACATGTAAATACATTATTTTATACAATGTATTTTACAATGTAGGTAACAAATACTTCCTTATAGAAGTTAAAATTCTGCACAAGTTTCATGCTTTGAAACATTGCTTCCAAAATCAAGTTTTTTTTCATTCTCACTTGGTCACTCACGCATTATATCAGAAAAAGCAAAAACTTAAATAATGTAACCTGTAATAATAACAGCACCATGAATATTTGCACAGACATAACCAAGTGGCCAAGATCATCCACCAGCAGCTTGCTCTGCAATACAACCTTATAGACCTTGAGGTACCGTACTACAAGTATGCGCCCGACCCAGTTCTCGAAAAGGACCATATCACGTTGTACTGGGATCGATCTATCATCACTGACAGGACTATTGTAGCCAATAAGCCTGATATTGTGGTGATAGATCGATTAGCGCGCCGCGCGATGATAGTCGATGTCGCCGTTCCGCATGACGAGAACCTTGTGAAAGCTGAGAAAGAGAAACAAATAAAGTATCTCGACTTAGCGCACGAGGTTGTCGCCATGTGGAGTGTCGACACGGCTGTTATTGTGCCGATTGTCGTTACGGCCAATGGTTTAATAGCCAAGAGCCTCGACGAACACCTCAGGAGGCTCTCGTTGGGCGGCTGGATCAAGGGACTGATTCAGAAGGCAGTACTCCTTGATACGGCACGTATTGTGAGGAGGTTTCTGTCTCTGGGACCCTAACCACCGGTACCTTGGACCCTGTGCCCGATATCGGTGGCAACCTATTTTTTATATTTTTAAATGTTTTTTATTTTTATATTTAATATTTAAAAATGTAATAAATATGTGCAAGAATAAATAAATACAAAAAAAACAGCACCATCTGTCTTAACGCTTACATCATTACGATTAACACAAATTCAAAAAGTCGTTACGTCACTTTCAAGGCATAAATTACAGATAGCTCAGAGTTATAAAGTTGTCAAGCGCACATTATGTATAAGATGCAACAATAGTCGTAGTACATGAGGGCGTTGTTATAAGTCCGTTACCTAGATTAATGTGCGTGCCACATCGAATGTGTAGAAAGATCTTTGTGGGAACCGCTCGATGTAGAGTAGTGTTATACTGGTAAAGTGGTTAAGCAAACAGTTTGTGGCTTGACGAGTTTATTTGCTTCGTGGAATGATGAAAGTTAAAAACATGGAAACTGGAAAATTTGAGTACTTGGTGTAGACATTTTAAAAGTTATAGCAATAGTCGAAGGTAATATTCGATTGGTAAAATTTGACAGATTCGGGTAGGTTAATCTGCTGGCATTGGTGTATAACCAACAATGTTAAACTTTTTGAAGAAAAAAGTAGTGTTATTGAGATAGATGAGCTGCCTAAAGTTGATAGCTTAAAAGCTGAAAGTGATGTCGATAAAATTGATGAAGCACTAACGTCAAAGATATTAATAAATGTCGTCATAAATTGGAAGTGTAGTTACGTTGTTAAATAACTTATTAATTTTACTACATTATCGATGACTTTGGTCACGTTAACATAGAGTAAGTTCTTCTTTAAGAAGTTATAAAAGTTCTCAGTATTTGTTTTGTAAATCTGCATGTCTGAATGTGCAGTTATATGGAGCACAAAAACATTGCTTCATTATTATTTCAGATCCTACGCCTTGTTTGTCCAGTTCGTCAAACTCTCAGTCTGTATGTCCCCTCATAGCGACACACTGTCGTCCTTTTGTCTCTGACACTCCCTCACTATTTGATTTATAGATCTCTGCGTTGACTAGCTGTCTCTACCGAGGCATATTAATGAATTTATTTAAACGCTAATGAACGAGTTACGTTAAGGACAAGTGAAACCAATTTATCTGTATCCGAAATGAACTGTTATTTTAGGATCATAATTGAACCCCCGATCGGTTTAAACTTTCCTTTTAGTTCGGAAATTTGGAGTTAAATAAGTATCGTTCATTTATCTTATAGAACTTTCGGATGATCTTTCCTATTTCGAAAATTCGTTTCGGCCAATTTGATTTTGGGAAAACAATAAATTTAATTATCTTGGGATTTGAGGAGCCGGTTTTTAAATACTACTAATTCGAGTTATTAATATTGATTAATAAGAAATCTTTTACTGAGAATCAAAGCTATTACGATCATAACAAGAGGTGGCGTAGTTCTAGTTGTTTCGTTTGTTATAATAATATCCGTCTGGGACCTAAACCGATCGCAGTGGACAAGATTTAGGCGGAAAACAGACTTGGCAACGTTCCGGGTGCGACTAGGTAGGCGGAGACGAAGAATATACCTGCCTACAAGTGCATACTTGACATAGATACAGCATGTGTTTTAACTTGAACCTCATTATTTTTCCGATGGAAGAAGTTTATTTTTGCAATTTTCAGTGGGCCGCTATGCAAGCCCAAGCTTTTTGTGTGTCATAAATATTTACGCCTTTACATATAAATCAGCTCATAACTTTTGAACTGGTTGAAAAATTTTGATCGATTTTATTCGTCCTGATTTAATTCCGTGGTCTAGATAGACGGATAGATTCTACATTTACAGACAATACTACACAGACATACTTTTTTTTTCATTGTAAGTAGAAAAGAACAAACATCAAAAAAATATATAAATAATTTTCATACTTCCCAAATAAAGCTACCTAAATATTCCAGATAGCATCACAACGAAGCATATACTTTATAACTTTAACACCGAAGCTTAAGCAAGGCTACAGTTTCAATGATAAACGCGCTTCATCAATTTTAAACACACAACTCAACTTCATACTGCAACGAAGCTTATTCAAAAGACTCGAGCTTTTTACTAATGCTTTCAGAGGCTTAATTAACATCCACTCTACTGAATAGGCAAGAGTACTTAATTCAAGCGAGATGCTAGTCGTTCTATATGAGTTGCCAGTTGCCACCCAAAATCCAGATGAACTTTTTAGAGGAAAAAATTATCAATTCGTTCGTTATTTAAATTGAGAACGATTTCGGTCAATGCTTGCTAAGAAGTTTTCTAATAATGAAGTTTTAAGTGTTAGGATTTGAGTTATTCATCGTTGAGTCAGATTTTTTTCAATTCGTACTTAACTTTTTATTACATTTAGGGCTGATTTTTCAATCGCCAGATAACTTTTATCTGAGGAATATGTTTGACGTTTTGACAGGTTTTGTATGGAAAATATGTCAAACCGCCATATTTATTCCTCAGATAGAAGTTAACTGATGATTGAAAAATCAGCCCTTATTGAATCTGATCATTATTAAGGTAATATTTCTTCGTATTCGATTATTATATAAAAATGCTTTAAGCTGTCAAACTTTCTTATTGTTAACGTTCTTGTAATCATGAGCGTACTAAGAACATTATTCTTAATAGTACACATTTAGCATTGCCATATGAAAGTCTAGTTAAGAGAAAGTGTAGTTAGTATACATAAGAAAATCTAGTCAAATAACCCAACTGCTTAGTAACGAACCAACAAAATTCATTAATAACATACGAAATCCACGTACTACCAAAACCGCACAGAATAATAATTACAAACCCAACTACTCATTACTTAACTTAATTCCGCCAAGTCGGGCTATAAACTTGAAGTCAGTTCCACCCAGAACTTTAAATTTAAAACACTCCATAGGCATCTTAATACATGTGTGAGAATGCGAGGCAAATTCAATTCTTGGCGCGAGACCATCCACCCGGCGAAGATTTAGGGTTCATTTTAGTCGGCGTAAGTTATTTGCTCATGAACATCTGGAGCTACCAATTTTAGATTGAAATTGTTACCTCGTACAATGAAATTGAAAACTTTATTCACCGTTTGTCTTTCTGCTGTCGCGCTTGTTTCTACTATTTATTTTAGGCCGGATTCTGTCTTACCTTAATTTTGCTGATCGAATTTGTGATTGTTATTTTTAGAATTTCGGCATTGTCTGCGTATTTCTTTGGACAAAATACGGCGTTAAGTTAGGCTTCATAGAATAAGAACATATTGAATAATCCGCTACTGAATGACGTCAATGTTCATTTGTTTTTGTTGCGATATCTTCATTAATCTGATGTCCATCAATAATGACGGTTATAAATAAAACATAACCGTCAGTATTTACTCGTGCAGACATTCAAAATATTATGATTTAATATTCGATTCTGGCTTCTTCCTTTCATTATATGCAAAGCGTTCGGTCACGTGTTTATTATTTCTAACAGCCGCTTTGACATTCGGCTCCTTTATTTACGTAACAAGCTTTGCTTCGTCTCGGCTCGCACATAAATTTCTATAAAATGAGACATAAATACTCCGCAATTCTAGCAATAAAAGGGAAACATCAAAGAGTTCGTTCGGGGAAACCACTATTGAACATAGTTGCTCTCGAACGGTCGTTTTTTCTTTCGCAGCGTCGTCGAAGCCTCGGTGCTTCCATGCCGCGTTCCTAGTGATTAATTAAAAATTGAATAGGGCTCTAATAGTCACATTGTGATAACTTGAATAGCTCTTAATGAATTTCCATTCTGCAAAGTGGGTCGTTGTAGGGAAGTCGCGTAATTGGTGGAAAGTCGGGATCGGTGACCGCGGCCTGTTTCAGGACGCTGCACCAATTTTAGGTTTATTGTTTCTATAATTGCTCTAGGGAAATGCACGACGAGTTGAACTGACTTCACTTTAAACTTTACCCCCAGATACAAGTCCGCAAGTCCTCAATATTAGCTCTCGTTCAGTTTCGTTTATGTTCCCGAACATTTTTGTTTAATCGACTCCGATTGGTTTTTGGTTCTATATTTAATTTTCATCATAACGATCCGGCCGTTGGATTTTCTGAAGAGTTTGTTACGAAGTTACTTTTGATTAGGTTAGTTATTGTTTCATAATTAACGCAATAAAGGACCAATCAGAATCCTCATCCAATTTGCTTATTGCGTTGGGGTGGCTTTACGACGCTGCTAAAATCAGTAACATCGAGTTTTGGCTTATTGGCTACTAAAGTAAGTTTGTAGAATATTTCTGTATACCTATTAATTAAATTGCATGTATTAACCTTAAACTGTATGACTCTTTAGAAGGCTGTATTAAGGATAATCAATAAAAATGAATGAAAAATCATTCATATAGCTTCAAATACCAAGAGGGTATGCCCGTTGGTATTTTATTTATGTTGAGTCTATTTCCTTCAGTGAGCACTTCTCAACGGCTTGGTGGCCGGACTGATCGGCACACATCTGCCAGGCCCGGGCACTATCTTCCCATTTTTTATCGTTTAACGTACTTCAAGTCACGTCGTTTTTCCATACATATAGATGAGGGATAGCACAATACTTGCTTTACACATTATAATAGTAAAAAAAAATAAAGAGACTTTCTCTAACCTAGTTTAACTGCCTTGACATTCGAAATATTACTTACTTTAAGAATTATTTAATTTTTATCCATGTTTTACGTAATTCGAAAGACGTGTGAGAAAATACCGATGGGCCAATACCAAAACAGCTTATCTGTTAGAAATGGTAGAATCATTACGTACAATTATTCATTCTTTATATAACACGCATTTTAATACGTACAGTGTCTTACATTTCCAAGACAAATTACAAACTTTGAACTTTATAATTCTTCACTAAAAACAAAATTACAGATCGGCCGAAACATCAGTGGCTAATCTCGGAAATACTTGCATCGTAACATTGACTAATGTGTTCATACACATTCTTATGCGTTAGATTACTGTTACAGCATTTAACTGAGCAGGCACGCTATCGAAATTTCTACATTAAGACGGAACAACGATAAATCGTGTCCACTTAATATCTGACCACGATCATTCATTACCGAAAGCATTACCTTAATATATTTTGGTTGAATCGACGTCTGAGTAGATTTCCCTCGGACGTGAGATTAGGGACACCCACGTATTTTATCAATAATCCATTATGCGTACAGCAAACAATGAGGTGTGTTATCAGAAGCGCTCCTATCGAGCCGCCATGATGAATGGCCGCGATGGTACATTAGAAAATGTCAATAAATAAAAAGTCAATATCTCAATGCCCATCTCTCGGTCCATACCAGAAACTTGAGATGAAATGCTGTTTGCGCAGTGCACTCCACTACACAAGTTAATATCGTAGAAAAATGTTGAAAAGAAAGTCACCGTTAACGGCGTTTCTCTAATTGGAAGCAAAAATTAATTGGAGATACTGTACAAATAAGGTGCGTTGAGAAAGATTATTACAAAGGTATAGCACGTTCATTACTTTTTAACGGTGTCGACAAATGCAATTCTGTTAATTTTGTCCGCATTAAAATTTTATTCGTTTAAGAGAAAGGTTGTGAAATATTCGATTATGAGCAGATATAATTGTAATTTCTTGACGGGTACTCGACCTCATTACGCGTACCAAACAGCTGTTTTTCATCAATGATGTCAGATTTTATTTCTTAGTCATAAATAGATATCAGTATTTAATTCGTAATGGCTTAGCTATCTGTTACAACACTTGAAAAACAGGTTTTGTTATTTAATCATGATATAGTTCTTAAGAGTATTGATACATATAGATTCGCGAGCGTTACTAAATTGAGACAAGTCACCCACTCAAATAAACCTTGGCTTTTGTTTTTTTAGGGACTGAACAAAAAATATTTTGACTGTCTGGTATCTCGACGCTGCCGTCTATAATAACTATACTAAGTAGAGGAACCGGTAGCCATAGATAAGTGGAGTTACGCTCAAGTTTGGTACACAAGATCGCTCTGTTCGCTCAATTTGCTTCTACAAACTGGTTGGAAGGTTTTCATTTGCACTGTTGTATTACGCGTTAAAATGTTTGCTTAAAGGTGAGGTATTGGCTGTAATTGTCCCTTTTTTGTTTGTCTGTTCGTCTAGACGACTTTTGTTATTTTCTATTTTGTAGCTTTTGCATAGGACAGTTATAACTTTGCAAACATTCTTTATTTTATTAAACTTGAAAAATATTTTTAATTTTTTTGGCGAAATATAGTTTGAGCAGAATAATGGTAAATATTCTGAAAACAACCTAAGTATAGAATTTTCAAGTTTTTAAATGTACAATTTTTTATGAAAAAAAAACCTAAAGCTCCATGAAATTCACTTGCACATACATGCACTTGGCAGTGTATGAACAACGAATAAAATCCATCGGTAGTAACATATTTAATGATAATTTATTACCTAATGGTCAAGTAACTTTACAATTTTTTTTTTGCTAAATTCTAGCTCTTACCAACCACAACAACAAGTATAAACAAAACTTATGTCATGAGCCACAAAAGCATTCCAATTTGAGTTTCATACATCCGATGTCGCTGAACATTTCGTAATAGACAGTAAGTGCTAAGTTTGAAGCGGATACTTGCACCAGATGTTATTATATTAATACTTGTGTAACTGTGTCGGGTTTCCAAATCTTAATTAGTCATAAGAACTGGGAGATCGTTAGCTCATCTCTTCTCTTGTGTGGTCACCGGATTTTGGAGAATGTCTCAAATACTACTTGGTATCATGGACATTGTAGTTACTGGAAAAGACACCACACTTTGAGGATATAATAAAGGAATGTGAAACAATCACCTTCTCATATTAGGTAGCTGTTTAGGTAACATGAAACAGTAACATGAAATGCAGGCTACTATTACCTATATTCGCGACATAAATAGAGAAACGTAATCGAATGTCAATCGTTTATGATGAATGCATGACATCCACATTGAGAATAGGCTCTGTAAATCCTTTATTTGTGGACACTGCATCAAAATATTTGCTGTAAGTAGGTAAGTCTTTCTTGAATCAAAGCTGGGAAGAAATTATACCAGATAATTTAGACTTAATTTTAAAAGACTTTTTCTCTCAAATAATGTTGAGACAATTTTGGGTGTTTGTGAGACTCACCTTTTGGCATTGTTCAAATGAAGCAATTAAAATACTAATTATCCACAAGATCTTAATTACATGTTAGCCAAACTCACATTAAGGCAAGACGAACAATTGGTACAGTAATTCCACGTTAACCAAAACACAAATTACTGGTCGAAGAGTACGTAATGAATGAATTAACCCTATCATTACTATTTTATAACTCAATTAAAGTAGCAGCCGAACTTTTTGTTAGAAACGTATAGTTTCATCTCATATGAAGCATCTATATTTGATTTGGCCTTCGAACAAACGAAACTACTAATTTAAACCGACCCATTCAAATTAATTTATTTTTGGTAGTTTGCTTGCAAGCAGGCCGGATGTGTTTTGGTTCCTGCGTTTGAAGTAAGCTAAATTAAATTTTCGCCGAGAACAATTTCTAAATTAATTCCGGGAACACTAAGCTTGTTCTGAACTCGAGTTGTTTCTATCGTAGTTAGTGCACTGTAAACGCGTTGCTGAATCAAATGTTACATTTGTTTTAATGCTTTATTACTGCATTAGAATTATAGCTGAAATGACTGGAAAGTTGGTGTTTGTTTAGCTCGCTGTGAAATGTTTAAAAGTTATACAACGTTTAATGGTTATAAAAGCCGTTTTAGAATACTTTTTTCTGAAGAATGATAATTTATGTAATTTTCAAATACCAATGTGCTTACGGTTAATGTTCAAAGATCTTATGCTTTTTAATGTTTCCAAGAAGCTTCTGTATAAAGTCCTCAATGAACTAAAAATTTAATTACGACAGGATGTTTGTTTTTTTAGTTCAATCTGGTGTCGATCCGCGTCGCTGATCTTAAGGGGACAATGTTTTGACTTCGCTCTAATCGCTCACCTAATTAACCATATCGCTCTATGTAAATAAAAAATAAACTACCTCTATAGAAGTTTACGGTGTATTAGAACATCCGTTGATAGTGGTAATTAAAACGCAGCAAGTTTGAGTGGTTTTTTTTTTGTTTATTTTATTAGAAAAGTTTATGAATAAATTCGAATTAAGATTTTGTAGATTCTGGAGTTCTTGCTGGGTTGAATGACTCTTAATTTTGCTGATTTAGCTACTTATTTGTTTCTTGGAAAACAAAACATTAATAAATAGTAGATATTCCAAGATGTAAGAAATACATTATTGAACCTTCACCAGTTTAATAATTTGTGTACATATTTTCAAATTATCATTCATCTGACTACAATAAATAAATTGCGAATGACAGATGTTATACCAGCTTTGGCAATACCGACATAAACAACTACCCACTTAACCATCTTCCCATAGCATGAAGCTTAACAACACAGGTAAGCTACTTTTATAGATGACTCCAATATTCTTATCAATAAAAATCTTCGTATGAAGAATGGTCTACGCAAGGCACATCATTTAGATTGTATCCCTTCCCTTGAAACTAATCTGTACTTACCTTTACAATAGAAAGGGTTGAATAATGGGGATTTTTTTTTCTTTTTTTTATAACCTCGGGGGACATGCGTCTTTCGTATGACGTATTGGTGATGTAGTGGGTAAAAAGTGGTTGTTAGTGCGATGGGATTCTCTGACACGTTGTAAGGAACCCTGATTTTAATTTGGAGCTTTTTTTGCTCGCGGCGTAGGTCGCCCGCATTGTAGTCACATAAAACATGCCACTCTAGAGATAATGTGGCTTCCTATTAGGAGAAATATTTTTGGTATCGGTTATTTCAGTTACCTATTATATTATTTTCAAATAATAGTTCTTACCTGTATTGTGTATGGATGATTTAAAATTTTTATAGTTTGTAAAAAAATACGTTTAAAGAGTTCGTCATGTTAAATTAATTAAACAGAAATCATTAGAATTCATTGGCTATATTTTAGCAAAATTTCTCACTCGCTTCAGTAAAAAATCTTTTAATACCAACCAGAAAATATTGCAACATTATTCTCCATGATACTGGTAGTATTTACACGCACCGCTGATACGGAATCTTGTAAAAACATTAAGTACATCGCTAAAAGCCTCCCCATACAAGTTATAAGAGTCAACTAGGGGAGGAAGATTGATGATACCCGTCGGCTGTAATCTGGCAATCCGTCATTACTTGTCTACTTCTTGCATTTTTTGCAACTGCAACACTGACACGTGCTCAGTATCTATAGGTTTGTGGTGTTACATGGTGTTAGTAGCTACTTCTCGTATTCATTTATATTGTTCTTGTAAAAATATTTGAACAAAATTCGTGTATCGTGAAGTCAAGTCATTAAGTAAATCGCCTAATGAATGCGAGTGTTCCTTGAAATATGCCTCGTGTACAAAAAGAGTCGTTTTATAAAACGCCGCGATTCCAACAAAGAGTTTTATTCAAAACTCCATATAAGGATAACATTCTAATTTACCCAGAGTTACTTCATTAAATAATCATTAATCCGTACGAAGCGAGTCGATGTCATTGTTTATTGTGTGGAAACGAACGTCGTGATTCAAAAAAGGTTTAATCAGCATAAACGAAACGACAGCACCTTTATAACATGCTATGTTTGTGTATGCATACCACACGCGGTTCAGTAAACCGAACGCACCTCTTATAAACATCAAAATAGCTTATGATACGGCTATAGCTAATTTAGGTAGCATTGTGAACCTCACAAGAGGCGCGTTTGAATAAGATTATCACGAGACTAAACCCGTTGGGAGTCATTGGTCATAAATCATAACCCATAAAACGAGACTGACAATAACCTCTTTTCTTAGCAACGCTTCCTAGATTGATACCGCCACAAACAAAAATACTCTCTAAAGTCAAGCTGATAAGGTAGCAAATTGATTGACGGAGGCCCGGCGCTTTAGTACGATGTTAGAGATGATAGTTAAAATGACAAGCGAACTTAATATTCCGTTTGATCGGACCAATTGTTGCTATTGTGTTTACTGTCGATTTTTAGAAAGCCAAAGAGCGCATCAGGCTTAATAAGTGTACAGTATGTAGGGTTGGAGGACAAACATCAATCACAACGGCCGTCAGTTCATTTTCGGCTAATCCACCGATTTTAAATGCGTGGATGATCAATTGGAAATTGTTCGTAATGAGCCATAAGCCAGTTCTGTGTATCAAAGTTTTTTTGCGCTCGTGTAACTGTGACGGGAATGACAGGCATTTTTTGTTCATACGAATTTTATTTTGTAAACTTTTATTTTATCGAGGCTAATTTGATTGATCTAGAAATTGTTAATATCAATTATCCGTGACATGCATAAATAAACATGTTGAATCCATATTTTCCATGTTCGTTAAAACTAAATTCCGCAGTACGCAGGATTTAATTTTATTATGAAGCCACAAAATAACGCTAATGGCACCGACATTAAAAATAACAACGGAGTATCACGAAATGCTATTTGAACACAATACGAGGCCCTATCAAGGCGATGTTTGATAACATCCTCCGAACTCTTTTTATTCCTTGTGCATTCTGTGTCCAACTTTGTCCAAATTGGAATTCGTGTACGTTATTGTGGCCGGGGGAATTAGATCCGCCGCATTCAAAACTCAGACTATCCTATTGAGACCTCTCGGAAGGGAACTGGATCTGATAAGGCAGATCGTCGATAGGGACCCTTTTTCTTTACGCGACACCTTTGTCATGACAAAGGGGCTGTTTGGCCTCAACTGTGGCATCTGAATAGGCTTGCAATAACGCGTCCTGGCCCGAAGCTCGCATCCCGCGAGATCGGCCGCAGATACTCAACTCTCTAAAGATTTATTAATCTTTCTCGTTCACTGGAACAATGAGCACTTTCGGTAGGCACCTGGTGCTTTTTTCTCGTCACTGAAGTATGCTCGAGCCGTGTATTCAGTTTTTGCTTGACGCTCAAGTGATGTAAGTGGGGACTGGAGAGCGATTGTGGCCACTTAGAGTGATGCTTCTGCTACGAGCCTAAAATAGTAAACGGCTAAATTAATATTTATACAGCTAGAGACCATTAATGACGGGCCTAATTGGCTAACGTTAGGCAATACAAATTAAGTAAATACATCGCAAACCGGTTCTGTGCATATAAAATGATAATCCTGTTAATTTGTATTAAAATTGATGTCTGGCAATTTGTAAGCGAAAATCAAAAATCAAATTATTAACAAGTCTATCAAAATTTTATGTTTCGGGAATGTCGTTCATTAATGTAGTGGCGAAGAAATATTTCATTTCAATTGATTGGAGGCAAGTTTCGTTGTTAATTAATTTGAAGCTTTTATCTTGATGGTATCGTATTGCATCACGAGCGATATCACAATATTTAATTCACTTCTTAGAACATAATGTACGTACGCCACCAAAACTTATTCGTGACGTGTCGTCTGATCAAGTTACTCGTTTAATTTGTCTAGATCGCGTGCAAGGGGACAACGGCAATAAATAATGTTTTTTATCTCGACACCACGGAGGCTCTAGGCAGAAATTCTTACACGTTCGTTCGCTGAATCAACGCTTTTTAATCTTATTTGATATGTGTTCCTTTAAATTATGAAGCGCATGCAATTGATATGATTGTGTGATAAGTTCGGGTAAAATGGCTTTTGTTTAAATTAAAGAGTAGAATTTTATATCAATTTGAGTGCGTAAGTATCTTCGAATACACCTATTGAATTCTTGCAATTTATCTGCAGTTTTTTTTTCATAGCTAGTGGAATAAATAAACCCAACAATAAAAAAATAAATAAACTCGCTACCAAAACATTGGAACACTTAACTCATAAATAAATCAATACTTTAAAACACAATTGAACCCACAGAGTTAAAATTTAATAGTTCAGATACAATAGACGATTAATGGCAAAGCGCCCTACAATAAAAATGATGAACTACTAGACATTGTTGGTATTGTAGCAAACATTATAGCAGTGAATGAAGGAGATTGCAATGTGCATGTTGGAGAAGGAAAAATAACATCTGCAACAGTCGTAGATGCGATGCCACATCTTGATAAGGCACCCACATTTTGGCAAATACATCACAGCAGGACGCCGTCACAATATTTTAGTATCTACGGCTGTATCTTTGGCAGGGTATGGCTTTTTTCTTCTAATGTCATCAAAATCAATGACCAGCCGTTTGTGATCGTTGAAAAAAATCCTGATTGCTATATTATGAGGTTTTAGTTGAGATAGTCAACTGTCATAATAATGTGTTAGATTTATTTTATTTTTGTTGATTTTAATATTTAGGTAGAGTGATTTAAATCATAATCAAATACTACGAAGTAGATATTTTACTGCGCTCAAATATCAACACATTGGTAATTTTTTTCTCAAGTCTGAATTGAATTTCAAAATCTAACAACCGCATAAATAAACGGCTTCCGATTCTTTTTATAGCATTATAGTTGTCAATATTTCCTGTACCAAAGAAACGTATAATGGCAAATGACGATAAAATTGTCTCAGAGCACGTCAACATCTCAAGTCTCCTTGCCTCCACATTGCTCAAGTAAAAACTACCTATAAATTATGTAACACGAAACTTTATGTGTTTTGATCACTCCTCTTGTTCCCATGCTTTGTACAAAAGGGATGTGTAACTTGAAATTCACTTGAAAAAACTACAATTTTGTCCCAAAACCTCAATCTTTTGTGCCATAAACCGCCCTTTTAAGAATTTATTGTCGTAGAATGATATGATGTCTTTATGTCGTGGGCCCATTGTATTGCACTTATCTGATCGTCTCCCGTATTCTGTGTAATGGCTCGGATTTTGGTTTCTAGGATTTTAATTTTTTGATGTGACTGAATTGTTTGTTTTGATGCTTGTAGTTTATTTGTTCGTGGACTTCGTTCACATAAACAGCATTTTGCATTGACATCTCAATCCTGGCTACGATTTCTTAAGTATTGGGGCTTTCTTGGCACTCCGAACTGAAATGAAGATGATGTTGTTACAGCCTTTGTATCGTCCCACTGCTGGGAACAGGCCTCCTCTCACACGGAGAAGGATTGAGCATTAATCACCACACTTGCTCAATGCGGGTTGGTGATTTCAGACTTTATAGTCCAGGTTTCCTCAAGATGTTTTCCTTCACCTTTTTATCAGCCATTGGTGTCCAAGATATACTTAGAAAGTACATACAAACTTAGAAAAGTTGCATTGGTACTTGCCTGACCTGGAATCGAACCCGCGCCCTCATACACGAGAGGATGGTTCTTTACCCACTAGGCCACCACGACTTTTCGAACGAAATTAAGATGATGGGAGCTTTAAAATTGATGATAAATGTATCTAAAAAAACATAGAAAAAGTCGTCAGCATAATCTATATTAACATCTGATGAAATCCACTCTTCTAAATAAATCCGCTTGCTGCTACAATTCTTGCAAGCTTGCAAGAAAGAATTCCTTAGCAAAATAAAAACAATCGTTTTCAATTAAAACGAAACAAAATTTTAATAACAATTTCATCGTTAAACAATAACTCCGCAGCGAATCGTCACGACGAAAGAAAATAGAAAATAAAAACTTTCATTTAACCGCAAAAAGAAGTAAAACTCCGGTTGGTGTGCGCACTACGCTTTTTGTTCGCGAAAAAATATTCGTCCGAATTGAAAAGTCTTTGTTACAATATTTTAGTGAAAGCCGAACGTTCGTGTGATTTTTTGCGGTTTGTTTATGGCGATAAAGGAATTTGATGGCTTTAGGGTTTTACTTTAGGGTACCTCAAACGAACCTCGTTCCTTTTTCAAACTAGTAGCAGTCACTGGCTATTATTAAAACCGGACAGTATTTTCCCCAAAAGCAGTACCTATATGAAATTCTTCTACTACTCTGTCCGATATGCAATAGCTTAGTTTGTCCATTTTTCAGGGACATTTTTCGTAACGCTTACGTCACACATTAGCTTGGCGGTAGACCGGGACAGAGATCAGAAGATAAACTTGACACCTCAGCACAAGGAAAACCATGGGAGGCATTAAATTGGGGAGAGCAGACACACAGTGGGAACTGTTAAAAGACTCCTTGTAGATAAAAAGATGTAGTATTCAACGTGTAATCATGAAATATTCATGATCAAATGTCCGTTGCGTGTCATACTCGTGTATTATGTATCCTATCACGCATTTTGTAAGCGTCAATTGAATTGGGTCAGTTAGTTGTAGGCATTGGGCCAACTCATACATTATTAAAAACTTGATACCTAGTTCAAACGGTATCAATGTATCTATCTAATGTAGCTTCAATATTATTATATTGAGGACAACAAAAGCCATTTGGAGACACCATCATGCTAGTAGGTACAGGTTTAAGGTTCAATTAAAATATATTGCAAACATCACAAGAATAATAGTAGTTATACCTTCTTGGTATAGTGGTGAGCAATGAAGTTGATATACAAAACATGATATAGGTTCAACGCCATAAGAAGGAATTTATTCACCAAAAAATATATTTTTCCGATACTTTGAAGGAGACGAAAAGTAAGAAAATTGTAAAGAGAGGAATACAGCAAACTCATGCAACTTGAGATCGAGAAGAAACGCCGTCAATTGTGACACCTTTACGTGACGAGAAGCCGAATGAGACTGAAGATCAAGTGTTTATTTTCTGAATGTACTAAGTATACCTGTGACTCGGTGAAGTGTATTTCTGTGTCACGTGTTTACTAGTGTCATAAAAATATTGTGAGGAGAAAATACTTTTGTAGGTAAACTTCACCTTTTCCTTTTAGCTGTAGGAAAACATTGTTGAAAGAATCTTTTCTAAAGTTGTTACAGTTTTACATGGTTTTGGCCACATATGACGTCTTTCAATTCTTTATGTAGTGGTGGTGGTGGTCCACTTTCTCAGCTTTGCGTGGCGTGGCTATCCTCAGCCCCTTTTTTAAACAAAAAATATAAGTAAACTGTGTCTAAAACCTGATAATATTCGAATCACTCTTACAGAAATATTTACACAATCCTCCAATTCCGTCAACTTCCTTTAAGGAAAATTCTCACTCCTCAATATAAATACAAAGTCACAAAGTACCAGGGTATCATAACTTTATGGCAGGTTTGTTCTACAGAACGTCATGTGCGTGCGATCAGTCTACTGTGTTAGCTTGCGGTCGCGCGCAAATCTCTCGATTAGTATTCTGCGGCGGAGGTTCTGTCATCGGTTTATCGAATCTCGTGTTTCCAATACGAATTTAATATTTTTTTAAAGGTGCCTTTATCTTTTGTTTACCGTATTTGTGGTTTCTTTGGTGGATGAAACGTTTACTTACGTGTCAGTTTTTTTTGTTACATTTTTTTGTGATGGCAACTTTTTGTTTTGGCGTGTCTCAAACCCACCAATTATGATGAGGGGAGGAATTTATGCTCATTCCAACATGATGTTCTTTATAATTAAATGAAACTTCCCAATACATTGTATGTAACGAGTTAAAACTATTTAGAATTTCTCAAGTGATCCCTGTATCTTTGTAGCTAGATAATAATAGTTTGCCTAGTCGGAATGTGCAGTTTGGTCAGATAAGAGAAATGCTACTATTTTGGGGCGCATTCCCATTGAATGACGAGACGTCTCCGCCTACCGCATTTTTGAACTGTATTAGATTTATGTGTACATTGAGAAATATATGTAGGATCTTGTTTGTATCTTGTTGGAAGAAGATACAAACAAGATAGAAGATAACTTAAATCTGATGCTCAATGTTTATTTTTAACTGACTAGTGACTACCCAAAAAGAAGAAGGTTCTCAATTCGTCGGGATCTTTTTTTATATTTTTTATGTACTTATTTAAATTGTAAAAAATATAGAATTAATTAATCCATTACCAAACATGTGCTACTCAATTAACTCAAAATGACAAATTAAGGCACCGACCTTCTTACACTGTATACATACAAATTTTAATATAATTACTTTCAAGCTTTCAAGCGTACTATGGAAACTTCACTAAGAATACAGCCGAAAACCAATCGGATAATTAAGTCTAAAGCTTTTAAGCCTTCAATAGATATTATTAGAAACCGGTCAGGATTTCGTTGCTTAGCTATCTACCTATTATGCTGGAAGCTAAATGTTCTCTTTAAGCTCTCTTATCTTCTTTATGTCTGTGTATAAGTATTTTATCCAAAGCATTTAAGTGTTTCATTAATTTGGATATCGATTTTATATAGTGGTTAATTAAAGTGTTCTAAACGGTGCCGTCAGAATCGATTGCGTTAATTAAGTGAATTCTTCTAATGGATATATCTTTTTATTGATCCGTATTTGCAGCTTAAGTCTCCATATTTTAATAACTTTCAATTCAACACATATTTATTTATTCATTTTTGATATTAATATAAACACTTGATATAAAAAGATGAATTCTGTCACGATATAGAATTAATCTTATACATACATTCCCACTTAACGGTACAACTGTCCCAGACATCTCACATACAACTCAATGGATTGAAAAATGTGATGGATATTACCATAAGTGTTGCATTACTGTCTTGCTAATGCTTTGTGTTTCTACACATTGTAGCTTTGTTACCAACACTGGTCATAATCACCAATTTGCTTCTATAAAATCTTCGAGCCAAGCAATTTTCGCCCGTATTGCAATAGCAGGAAGGACCACAGTGATCAATTTTGGGGCTGCCAAAAGTGTATGTGGGAATAGAAACGAATGCATTTGAATAATGTAAACCTGCGTTGTGGAGGCTCAAGAGATGACATGGCATAATATCCAACCGGAGTTGTGTGCTGTATGCATGATAATCTTGATAGGCTAGGTGACTGTGGCGTTGTTTTAGTAACGATATGCCATTTATAATACTGACATCAAAATACGACTTAACTTTTCAATCATTTTTGCAAAAATCTCATTCATGAAATTCTCATTCACTCAAACGCCAAAGTTTCCCTAACAGATGAACTAAAACACAAATAAACTTTAGCAGTAACATCCACACTAGTTCCATCGCTCGCTGCCCCACGTCCCAGGAGCACACAGTTACAAATTATTCCTCCCACATACTTATGTAAGTGCACCTGAATCAATCAGACCACGGTACCGCCTTTTGTGTGTGCATCATGCTTATTGATAACATTTTATGGACAGTGAAGATCATAAACAATGGTTGTATGTTATGCGAATAAGATTCCGAGTAGAATTGTACTTGTAGATGTCAATAAAGTAAGAGATGAAATGGAGATTGATTCTGATTGTGAAGTTGGTGCGGGGGTTGATCATACGATTAATGATGGTGCTAACAATTTAGCTCTTAGTTTATTTACACTAAAATGATAGGTATTAAAAAAACTTTATCTTATCATTTTGAATTATCTGCTTTGTTTAAATCTATCATCATCAATAACTCAATTATATACGTTGCGCATACTAATACTATAGCGAATTTAACTTGATATAAAGGAAAAAAACAGTGAACATCAGAATAAACGATTTATTTCGCAGCCACTTTGACAGTTCGAACCCGAGTCACAAGAAATTTATTTAGCGTACTCAAAAGTTGGCTGAAGTCGTGAAAATGTTAAGTTTACCCGCACAAAGTGTGACTTTGAAAGATTTAGGTCTGACAACTAGAGGTACAATAATGCATTGAACAAAAGCGTTAAAACTTACAATTTAGTTGGTAAAGTATGACGAACATGGAATCATAAATATCAAGCACAACTTCTTTATCTTAAACCGCTTTACTTGCTTCTTACATGGTAATGCGTACTACATTACAAACTACTGCATAATATGATAGGTCAATACAACCATATAGGGCTGAAGCTCCAGATATTTCATCGTTCATATTCATATCAGCCCTTGTTGACATTCCTATCCTTCTGTCTTTATATTCCGTAACTTCATTTTCCTCAGCCATTTCAAGATTATTGTCGTCGTCAGCGTTTACGAGTCCATTGCTGAGGGTGCTATAAATTTCCAAATCGCATGAGTAAGTACGAGTATGCTCTTCAGCTTTACGTTCCTGTCATTTCCTCTTGAAGATGACAGGGGCATGATTATTGTATAGGTAGATGCCTAAAGCTTTTTGGTATTTATTATTTCAATTTTCATTTCAAATGTCTTCTAAAGACCTTTTCTTTTCTTTCTCCGAGTTTGTAGTCTAATTATTGTAGGTTGGCGGCCTTATTTGCCGCATCTTAATTGTTTTAAAGATTTAAGTTCCAAGTTTATGACGTCACATTTTCTTGACTGATCGGTAAAGATAATTTCAAAAGTACCTCGTTTCCTCCGATAAGATATTCCATTTCAGTTTGATTTTCGTCGTGAAACTTAACGAGAACAATGCTGGACTATAAACCAAATTCAATATTTACAAATGATCAAGAAAAAATAATACATCTGGGATTTATTTTCTTCATTTAAACTAGCTTATAGGTATTTAGCATATATGCATGGGTTCATGATGTCATCAATATCATATACATTGTATTTGCTAAATTCTATTTTGAGAGTCCATACATTTCCTAAAAAAAATAGTTTTTAACTAAAGAAAAAAGCAAAAATACGCTATAACTAGCAAGTCCCCAACTTAATGCATTACCTTCCACTGAATTTGTGAGGAACTTCACTACTTTCAATTGAACTTAAACTTAATTTGCAACAGTTAGTCACTAAACTGGTCTTAGTTTTCAATCGTATTCATTCTGAGTCGTAATTCAAAGTCTCGTCGTGCAATTCTCATCAATTATTCAGAGATCAATCTTTAAGTATATGTCACAGCTTTGACTGAGTCGTTTGAGATATAATTGCTGTCATTTGAAAGAGCTCAGACTAGTCGAGACTAAGACTTAGAATGAGCTGTGTAATTAAGTTGCTTTTTGTATCTGTTGACGATGTGCTGAGTACACTCATTTATTATTGGTACTTAAGCGTTTAGAACGAGTATCTTTTTGTAATACTTGATTTAATTAATATTATATAAAATGTGTTTAGAATTCTGCAATTTGGTTATCATACTTGACATTGGCGTCATTTTGAACTTGGACCTACCTATATTTTAACCAAAACTATCATCTCTACCATACAGTCCACAGTTATTCACAGTCTCAATTTCGATAAACATTAAAAAGTAACAGTAACATTACACAAAAACAATAGCAAGTTAAAAAATAATTAAAAATTTGTCCTCACATTCATTATTCATAACATTCCCATGTGAAATATGGAATAAGCATTAAAAAGATCAAAGCAACGTACGAAGGGCGACAGAAGTTAGAAAAAACTTACTCTGACAGCCCTGACATGACGGGGGTTTGACAACCCTATTTTAGTACAACACAAATTAAAATTCATGGTTACGTATATTTTTTACTTATTGTTTCTACCTTTTCTGTAAAATCGTTTAAAATTATAATTATCTTTGAAGTTTAACAAAAGCGAGAGTCAAAGGTCCGAAGACGCTATTGTTTCAAACTTAAGACAATTATCCTGTTTTAGCTGCTTATAAGGCATTTTAGGTAAGAATGTAATACTTTTACAATAAAACAGAATTAGAATCAAAGAATTTACATAATTATTTTGTTCTTTAAAATAATAGTACGCTAATTAGACAACTTTGTCTCTAATCAGTCTTTTATTCAAAAATTGAAGACAATATAAATTATCATTTACATTTCTTTGACAAAAATCAGAAAGACGTACGCAACTTCACCATAATGTTGCCTTAAAAGAACTTCAATTTAAGAAATAAAAGTCTCATACTCTATAGATTTCTACAAAGTAAATATTCTTCCAAGGATCAAGTACCTTCATATCTCCCACTTATCGTCTTACAATTTACCGCTTCTAGACGTTTCGATTAAGTTATCGGTGAGACATCTTAAGACAATATGGCTACAAACAACACGTCTAGACTAAGGGCCTTTGCCTCTATACATATATGTATGTGTGCAAACCTACCTATTGTTCTTCGTGGATTGGATAGTATTGTCTCATCGATTGCACCTATTTATAGGTGGACAACATTACATAGATTATGGTGCAAGGTAGCGCCGATATAGTGTAGTTGCTACGGAGATTCGGTGATGATTCATCATCATTTCTTTTTATAATGCACCCTGTAGGTATATTTTGAACCTAGTAAAATTGAGTGTAAAACTGTTTAAATGGAATTGTCGCAAGTGTTAAAGTTAAAGTGAATACGATGATGACTGCCGCTGTAAAAGTGGCATTAAAAAGACTTTTCTATTATAGTAGAATAATACAGTAGATGAACATAGCGTCCAAAAAAAATTAAGATAGTTCAGAGATCTTCCTGAAAGCCACAAAGCATTTTTGTTTGCATATAAATAAAAGAAAAACTGTTTTTCACATAAAAATCAAATGTTTCACGTCCATTGAACAGTGTCTCAATTATATTGACTGAAAATCATGAGCTATTTGGACAAATACTTCCTATATCTCTATAGTATATTCTTATAAATGGTAATAGGTCCTGTTTGATCACAACAAACATTGCATGACATGTGCGGTTTGGAATCTGCCGATAAGGCTAAGATTAATAGTTCTAAGGGAGATGAAGATGTGTATGGGAAATACTAGGTACGAGCTGACTGTAACGAGCTGTGAATGTAATGTATATTTATTGCTATTTTGACTAAAATAGTCAATATTATAATTATTGGTATCGGAAAACCGGACAAAATATGTCCCAAATAGGACAGAATTCATTTTGTTTGGAAAACTCGTGTTATTCTGATAAAATAAAATGTGTTATTCTGATAAAATAAAATTTGTGGTAGAAGGAACTACTAGTGACAAGATATCGCCAAAACCTGTAAGTTCAATACATCAGAAAGATTATGTCATCATTAGAAAAATTGTCTACCAGATACTTATCGAAAAATAAAACATGGCTAAAGAAAACCGAGGAGAAATCTATAACAAATTAAAATCGGAATAAAAATCGCTACAAACTCATCCCTTAATGCTACTATTTAAACAAAACAAATAATTGTCAGTGACCGCGTAACGCGAGTGTTAGACACATGCTGACGTGGTGGGAGGGTCCCCCAAGATTTGTAGTTGTCAACTGAAATAAAGAACGTCAATCTATTCAGGAGTGGGAAGCGAGTTTTTGTGATCGAGAAGGCATCGTGTTAATTAGTGAAGGGGTGAATGTAAAATGTTTTTGGGATTCGAATATCAGAGTGTTAACTCATAACTATCGGTATACACTAAATCGATTATTCAGTTCAGATAGAACTGAACTTAATATAATAAAAAACCGGCTAATGGCGAGTCGCACTCGCGCACGAAGGGTTCCGTACCAATCTATAAAACGGTAAAAAAATCACGGTTGTTGTATGGGAGCCCCCCCAAATATTTATTTAATTCTAGTTTTCATTTTTTGTTATAGCGGCAATAATAATACATCATCTGTGAAAATTTCAGCTCTCTAACCATCACGGTTCATGGGATACAGCCTGGTGACAGACGGACGGACGGACAGAGGAGCGAAAACAATAGGGTCCCGTTTTACCCTTTGGGTACGGAACCCTAAAAAATACACTTTTTTGTTTGTTTCTATCTTAAAGGCTCTGAAACGACTAAACCAATTTGAAAAATACTTCCAATGTTGAAAAGCTACACTCTTTCTGAGTTACAGGGCTCTATTTTTTCTCAGTATGGGCAGTAGTTCCCACAAAACGCGAGTGAAACCGCGTTAAATCGGATAGTCTAGATTAGAATGAAATACATTGAAAATGGGTTCCATCACATAATCCATATACATACGAAAGATGCTTTACGCAGAATATCTTGACATGGGTGTGTATTTGTATTTCTATGACAGTATACAAGAAATGTATTATTTTATGTGGCTTCTCAGAAAGTATGTTTAAATCCTGCTTAAAGAGTATGACAGCATCTTCATATCGGAATACCGAATCAGAATTTTCATGGAAAATACAACATATTTTATCGAATAAAATACTAACAAGATTTTAAAACACATTATCCACATTTAGCAGCATATCATTAAAAAAGTCAATATACTTTGTGAATTTGGTTGCGTGAAAGCTTATGGATATTTAACTGCTAATAATAGAACGAATCGTGGCCATAATTAATATTTGAGCACACTTTAATTATTAGGTTCAGTACGAAGGCGTTGACATGCCGTGTTCGTAAATATTCCTATCTAAAATTTATATTCGTACAGATACTATTTGAGAACGACCTTCTATTTGATCTCTAAGTTATTAATCTTAACATAAATAAACATATTGAGACAATAATTAATGCTTACATGAACATTCACCGTTACGTCAATATGCATAATATTATAGCTTTTGTGTGAACATGAAATACTATTTATTTGTACGATTCTGACAAATTATAAGTTTAACAAAACTTTTGGCACTTTAGAAATATTGTTTTCGATTTCTCATATTTATTATAATGATAAACTAACAAGATAAGTAATAGAGATTCCGATTAGATAAGTTGTTTTTACATGAATTTAAAATTATTAAACATTATGTATGTAAAACTGATTGGGAAAAATTACAATGATAAATTCACAATAGAGTTAATCTGTTCGTGATCAAATAGGTTTTGTTAATGAAAAATACACGTGGGAAATAAAGTGTAGGAAAAAATATTTTATTTATGTAACCATTTATAATAACATAAATACTCTTTTGTTTGTAGATAGTGATGAATGATTTATACCCAAGTAACGTCTTCTGTGATTTTGCAACATTTTTATTATTTGCAAATTGTATGGCATAGATCTATCTATGATCTTCTACAAGTTATGAGATCAAAGTATAACAGGAATGATGATGACAGGAAATTATCAACTGGATTTGGAAGAGGCTAAGGGTTTATCTGGGAGCTTTTTTACCCGACTGCCAAAGAAGGAGGGTAATGTTTTTTGTAAAATTTTTTTGGGTTCAATACTTCAAACAAGCGTAGTATTCAGTAAAATTAATCTCAGAAACAAACTATTTACACCTTACATCAACCAAAATACTGATACAAAATCACAATCCGCTTAACCTCAATAACCTGCAACGGAACACGACAACCAAACGGCGCAACTCTAAATACGGCCCAAACTCATCATCCTCCGAGCCTTTTTCCCAACTATGTTGGGGTCGGCTTCCAGTCTAACCGGATGTAGCTGAGTACCGGTGCTTTACAAGGAGCGACTGCCCTATCTGACCCCCTCAACCCAGTTACCCGGGCAACCCAATACCCCTTGGTTAGACTGGTGTCAGACTAACTGGCTTCTGACTACCCGTAACGACTGCCAAGGATGTTCAATGACAGCCGGGACCTACAGTTTAACGTGCCATCCGAAACACAGTCAATGGTGTCTAAGATATACTTAGAAAGTACATACAAACTTAGAGAAGTTGCATTGGTACTTGCCTGACCTGGAATCGAACCCGCGCCCTCATACTCGAGAGGTTGGTTCTTTGCCCACTAGGCCTAGGTTCTCGGCCCAAACTATTACTTTAAATTAAAGCCAAGGAAATTACTATTAAAGTATTTGCACCGTAACTCCTAAAGGATTAGCTAATTAAATCGATGGGCTAGTAATAACGCCTACTCGAATGAGACGGGAATTAAAGCCGAATTGGAATAGGAACATGGAACGTGGGTATTCTGTGAAACGACACGGTTAGATATTATTGGGGGAATTTCATTAGTGGGATTAAGGGAGTTAGTGTTTTTGCATATAGTGAGTTCTTTTTTTGTAATTTGAAGAAAATGTTCAATGTGAACTAGGTAAATCAGTTAGGTAATATTAAAAAAAAAACTTTCACATAATATATTCAGAAATTAGAAATAATTACGTGTCGTTTTCTTATGACTTTGTAGGTAGGATTAAGGATTTTTTATATACATACAATTTGAGTTACTGATGTGATACTTTGAAATTAAATTATTCTAATAAGAGTTCAGAAAAATGTGAAGATGGTAAACGCTTCGAAGTATTAGTAAACTATTCAAAGTTTTAAGTAGGTAATAAAGATATCCAAGTTGCGATAATGAGCCTAAGCATATACTTATTATTTTTAAATTCATGCTGTTTTATTGCCATCTTTGAGTCACAACTTCAATGACATATTTCTTTTTTAGAATTCTTTAATATCTTTTGTGACATAATTTTATGCTTACATAAATTCCAATTCTTTGGTAATAAATAAATATGCAATGGGCAAACGGCAAGATGAAGTTGTAAGATCAGCAGGGAAGCAATAAACAGGTACGTACTAAGTCACAGAGTAATTAGTTGATGGATAACTCAAAACGCATTCCATGGTATGTTCAATTGTTTATGAGAATATGAGAAGCTTTGAGAGTTGCATAATGAATGCCGTCGCTTGCCAACTTCATGAGGCTTAGTAAATATTGATACAGCCTACGTTTCTCTCTGCATATCGTTATTCCATTTGTTCAATACTCTGCGTTGTAACCGGAAAATGTGACGTGGGCGAACTCCACCTGCAGTTGTGTAGCACAGTGTGTAATGCGTTGTTTTTGAATACAAAATGACATTTTGTTCCCGATATATCGGATATGTTGTGTCATACATAATATTTACACGTGTTTAAAATTTCTTTTATTGTAAGGAGGAGGCGGTAGCTGTATTTTTACTGTTACAAAGGGAAAAAGCTGCCCTTTCTGATGAGCTTCGTGTACAAAAAAAAATATATTTGTTTTACTAGTGCATTTGATCCACCGAAAATGTTGATAATTATTATTATACACCAACAAATATATTTCTTGGTAAAACCAGACAATATCAAAACAAACTTAGATTAACCTTAACGGGACAAAGTCTAACAATTTCGACGTCCCGTATAGTCTTGTAAAGTAAACTATCACTATTCTCGGAACGACAAAACCTTTGTGTACATTTATATTACGTGTAGCTGCCGGCAGTACCAACAACATTCACCCCATATTCGCTCTAATCGCTCCAACTTTCACAAACTTTGTTCCACCGACCAATAATTTCGCTAGACGTGGAATTATCTACAATTTTACACTTGACACTGTGAGTTTCCCTTCAATATTTCTCTCAGACGTATCTATCAAAGAAAGCGGCTTACCTTTACCTGTTTTGGGGTAATTTCGCCGTCCACTGGTTTCTCGTGAAGGGGACTAGTAAGCTGCACTAAGTCTTTGAGCGACTTCAGAAGCTTGTAATATGTTTGCTACTTCTATGTTTGTATTGGTTGTTGTTTGTAGGACCTTATTTACTACTGGAATTATTTGAGACAGCTGAGTGAACTGTGAGAATGCTGAGACCATCTTTGCAGGACTTCCAAGAAAGGCCGATAAGCTAAACTTCAATTATATGTATTTAACAACTGTATAACCTTATACAGTTGTTAAATACGTAATAATTATATACAGTTGTTATAATTAAAGTGCATATAATTGAACATGCAAATAAATATTTTGATTTTGAGTTTTGAGTTTGAAATCCTCTAAGACTGAAGGAGCTAATTAACCTGGTGATTTTACAAACTACCTACGCTCTAAATACATAAATTGAATTAGCCTGATTAAAAATCTTTACTAAAATCACATCCTTGCTCAAAATATTCAACGCAATCGACAAATACCGTTGCTATCCCATCTCCTCATGTTAGAAACAAGTCGGTCCATACATCTATGCGGCATGACGCAGTGCGGTGCACCTTCACAAACATCATTTAAATCACAAATGAAACCGCTTGGTTACTCCGCTAAGTGATTTCGATGTTCAACTCTAAAGGCACCGAAGATTCAATACGATTGTTGATTTAAGATTGTTTGATTTCCATGCCTTTACATTTCAGGTGGATTTTTGGGAAGAATTTTCAGAATTTATCATTCTTCTCTTAAGTTTGGTTGATGTGGTTTATGCTGTGATGATAGATGAATGTCCATGATGGCTTCGAATATCACACTCCACATTTGTGTTATCACTCCACTTCAATGTTACACACTTTTCCGTACCATTGAAACATCGACACATGTTCCATTTTCCACTAAAATAAGTTCATTAAAAAAAAGATCCAATGCTTCTGATACTAATCTGAACCGTTAAACAGATACTCATCCACATATGATTGTAATTATAATACTTCAGATAACCATCTAAAAAAACCAGGTGTTATGAGTACAGGGATGACACAATGACTAACAATTTCTGCGGCTCTATTAAAACAATTTAGTGGGACTATTGTTAGGTATAATAGTCAAACCCGAGTTGGCGTCCCGTAGCGAATTATAATGAGATAAAACATAATGAAGAACAACAAAATGAAGCTATCATATTTCTATCAACATGTGGTTTGACAAAAACTTTTTCGCCATACAATTAAGGATGGGGCTATTGTCATGTTTTTGCTGATATGTGATACAAATAAAGATCATTAGTTTTTGCGTGGGTATGCCCAGGTGAAAAGGCTTTTTAATGATATTAATTTGTTTTTTGAGGCGTGATTTTTGAAAATTCACTAATGTGTTATCTATAAGACATAGATATTTTAAAAGGCTTTTGAAATAACAAAATTGCTTACATAGCAGATTTATGAAGTAAGCAGTGTTATTATGAACTGTTGAACATTTTTTAAGCAACAATGTAAGGAAGTGGTTAACAATAGGCGAGAACCAAAATAAGTCGTACAGTACCAACACGGAACGTAAATATGTCACAAAGAAAACAATGGACGAACGCGATTGGTATTAAAAATAATCTGAGAAATTTTAAGCCGGTACTTGAAAATATGCGTCTCACTGCATGCGGTAGGCAACGAGCCACGAGTATTTGTAATATGGTAGTTATTATGTTTTAACTCGCCCACACGCAAAGACGTGCTCAACAGAGGAAAAAACTAAAAAGAGACTAAAAAAAAACTAGGAAATCGTCACGTAAAATTCTGGATTCTCATATTGACTCAAGAATTCCCCTCTGAAATGTCGCTGAAACCAAAAAAGTCGTGACAAATCTGTCTCAAAGTTTAACGATTTATAAAAAAATATCCCCGTGGTCGAACCTGCTCCCCTAGAGGACATTTGGAAAAGTAATCTATTCCGATAAGCCAACAAGGAGACTGATCATTTTTATTTTGTCCGTTCCCTGAGGCTTAGAGCATCTTACAAATTTAGTAAAAGGTATAAGAGGTAAGCCATCTTTGTTAACGCGTTAGTTAAACTACTTTGATTAATTAAACATGCATGTGTTGTTTTAGCAATTTAAGTAATCTGCAAAACCCTACACTCCCTTAAGTGATCACTATAATCGCAAAATGTATTAGGAAGGTAATTGAATTTTAATATTAATTTGGTCCATATTAGCAGTCAGTATTACTCTGGGAAAAGGCTCGTGAGATGATGATGATTACAGTGGTGTTAAGGTTTACTGCATAAAAACGACGCTCAAATGCTACAAAGAAGTCATTAAGTACTATTATTTTTGGGTCACTATGCCATGAAGAATTTGTTCATTTTTGGTTGTTTACTATAGAACTGCATAATACTTTCTTCTTATAACTTGCACCAAACATACAGGAGCATGACGCTGCATTCGCCTCCAACCACTAGCCTTAATCTCCCTACGATGCGGTCGCGATAACGTTTGTGTGGCGACTCCGATGCCGTAGACTAAACAGGTGTAGACAAGACGCGGGGCGACTTTAATGCCTACCAGTCTTATTAATTAACACGGATTAAAGTTACAAAAGAAATAACCATGCATAGGTTTAATATTGGCATAATTCTGCTCCATGTTTATTAATAAGGGAAAAAAATACATTTTTTATTAAAAACATATAATTCAATAATGTCGAATAAAAGAATTAAAGAAAATAAGTAAGTAAGTTACTTAGCTTTGTTTATAATTTTGAAAGATACACAGAAAATCGGTGCTTGTCAAGCAAACGTACACAAAACTAATTTAGAAGTTTCCATAATAACACACTTTAACCTGTTCCGTAGATACATATTACTGTCTTAAAAAGTTATTAGTTCTCAAACTTCAAAAGTACCTATTATTAGGGCCTTAATGAATTGGTTAACCGTCTTGAAATAATTTTGTTCTTAACTATTTTACCTACATGAGCATCTACATTATTTTTTTAATCATTGGATAGAATGTAACGTTTTTGTGGGCATAATATTGATACTGTAGACTTTCATGCGAAGGATGATTATCCAGATAAATGATTGTGTATTTATTGAACGGTACTTCGCCTTTTGAAGGTTTATTTAACTAAGTAAATTCTTTCATTAATACCTATATTTTTTATTACGGGGGACCTCCAGCGGTGTTTGATGAGAACTCAATATTTATTTTGTTTTTGCAAGTAGTAAGCGACAGAGTTCACGATTAATGCCAATTGTATTATTTCAATACTCAAACGTCACAAAATAAATATATTGACTTTACTATAAGACTAAGGGGAGTTGAATTTAAATAAAAGCAAATTAGATATGTAAAAAATAATAGGATTCGTTTAAAACAACTGTTCTGTGACAATATCAGCCGCCGATTTTTTTATCCGATATCCTGCTACATTTTTTTTGAATAACGGTTTCAAAGCAACAGTCACAACAACAAAAAAGTTACCTCAAATACTGGCTTAGCACATAAAATACCATATTAAACAGCAACGGAAGCATTACGACCCCCTTTAAACATTTAAATGTTCCCAATGACAGAAGTTAAAATTCATTGGATTCCGAAACTCACCCTCTGTCTACAAATACAGGCATAATGCCTCATTTAATAACAAATTAGATCTCGCCACGTTAATAAAACGAGTCGAATACCTTCTGTATTTTCAAAGGGACGAGCCGAGATCCTTTTGTTTAGATATAACACGATTCCCAAAGAAGATTTCGTAATTTATAAAGAAGCGTATAAATCTCGTGGCGGTGAACATAAAGTTTAAACACGTGTGAAGTCCAGTTCGGAGTTTAAAAAAGATTTAGGTTTTATATAAAAAAAAAAATGTTTTGTGTACAGTTTAATTAGTTAGACGTTAGGTGTGATAAAAATGCTGCAAATATACTCCGTTGGTCCAGCGTCGAGGTGGTAAATAAAGAGGTGTTACTAAAAGATTTTATGCAGAATTATGTGAGTGGAAAATTTTCATGGAAGTGCTAAAGCTGTCGTGCTCTCATTAGTAGATGCTAGAGTGGCCTCGTAATACAAGAATTTCTTCCTTATTTAGAGTAATACAAAGTTAACTCATTAGTACATTCATCGCTACAACTATAAACTTAATAAAAGTCATAAATTAGTATCAGACACTTTTATGATCACAGTGCAATATTAGCATAACTGTATTATTTAGAAGAGGATACTCTCGACCATGAATCACGATACAAAAATAAGCATACCTATCTCATACCTGCTATTGAAATCGATAGATAAGAATCTAAAAATTGTACGAATGATTTACACGTGCCATATACGGAGGAAACAATAGAATATTAACCTCTCCACATCGCGATAGCGAAAGGTCCAAGTAATAACTTTCACGAGCTTTTGGCTGCTACTGATAATTTTGAATATATCGCCGCCCTCTGCATATCAAATTATAATATTGTCCTGTGAATTCCTGGCCGTATAAATCTAGCATGTAATATGTAGCGTGTAATGTGTATAGAAGTAAATACTTACACAGTAATCTTGAAAATTGACCCTAAAATCCTTTAATTTGAAAGAATAAAATTACTTACCCTAGTAAGTCTTCATCACAAGGAAAAGTTCCAGAGAGTCTTCTCAGACAATACCCCAATCTGGAAATATCGAATTTCAAAAACCGAAATTCATAAACAACATGTTCTAACAAGTCCAAGGTTCATTTAGGAAATCGAAGAAACCTAACAAAAGTGGGTCTCGTTGCTTTATAGCTGTGTCAGAACCTTTAATTATTGCCCCCATGTTATCAGACTAGCGATCGGAGAGCCAAGACGCCTACTTCCTCCGTGGTAAGCTTACCGTATGTATTTCAATACGGAATTTGTAATGTATATTTTATGGCCTCGCTTCTTTTTGCCGGTTTTGCATGCGGCCTGATATATTGTGTGGCTGGTAGGAGTGTGAACTTTTTAAGTAAATATGTGTGTACTTACACAAAGAGTATGGATGTAGTTCTGATATTTTTTCAAAGAAGTTGACATAGTAAAATTGAAGAAGCTTTTAATGTTGTAGTGTGGATACATTTTTGCTGACATCATCATCATCAGCCTATCGCAGTCCACTGCTGGACATAGGCCTCTCCAAGTGCACGCCACTGAGATCGATTTTCGGCTTCTCGCATCCAGCTCCTGCCAGCCGTCTTGCGCAAGTCATCACTCCACCGTGCCTCAGGACGTCCTACACTACGTTTGCCGAGGCGTGGTCTCCACTCTAGAACTCTTGCTGACATACAATATATTTTTTGAGTTCGTAACCTAAACTGATCTGTAATTTTTTGTAAGTCACCAGGTCTTCAACATGATTTTTTACTATTTTTTTTTTGAGCAGCTATCACTTCGACATAAGTATACAAAATCCAGTTCATTTATAATAATTTTATGCAAAACATGGTAGATCTGTACAATGTCAAAGTAATGTAGCACACCCACTAGTGCCATAGTTCACAAATGCAGAATGTGATAAGTGGTTAGCCCTGACCTTTAAAGCTTTGAGCCTGATCTAGTTAAGTTGCTACGAAATAAAGTTATAAATAGTTGACAGTATCTAGTAAAATCTAAAAGCTTATTTCTTGAGTCTTATTAATAAATTTAAAGAAGTAAAAAAAATATATGTGCAATAATCATAACCCGCTTTTAATAGTTCAATTACATAGATGATAAAGTGGTAGTAAAAACTTTTTGCACCAATGAGATACTTCTCTCGGTGCCGGTAAATAAACTTTATTCCGATGCACTAAATACTTCTTCATAATGTGACTGTAAAATGCATACTTAACAGCTCTGAATGGGTATTAAAATTTGGAAATTAAGTCTACCGATGTGATCGGAATTAATTAGCAACTGCATACCGGTATTGGATTACATTTGTTTTTTTAAAAAACGTGGTTTTCTCACGACCCGTTTTATCTTATTCACACTACTAAGAAAGCTAGCATTGAAACTTTTTGCTTTATCTGTTATCTCAACACATTCATTTTTGAGGTCGCAGCTGACGCTACCGAAATAAATTTTAATCTCGTACCGCGAATTCATAAAGAAAAAGGAGCAAAATCGCATAATATTAACGTTTTCAAATTTATCAGTTCATCTCGTGTTATTGTTTGTTTTATTAATGCTTTAAACAAGGTTTATGAGGAAGGTAATCCTCATGACGTGAATATTAATTTTGGGGTAGGCGTTGTGGGATAGTTCGAAGATAAGATAGGACATTCAAATGGAGGTAATGTTTTGAATGGAGAAGAAGGGATGCTTAATCGCAAAGATATATCTTTTGATTTAATGGCTCTTCATTGGGTTGGGAATGCGACTGAGTGAGCATACGAAATAGGAATTCGATGTCATCTAAATATATCTTCAGGAAAGTGTGGTCAAAGAAAATTGCTCAAATTGTATACAAATAATTTCGGCGATAGTAATAATGCTAATAGCAGTTATAAAATACACATGTACCTAGATAACGCATTTTTAACAAAATGTAAACGAGTTACACAGGATACAGGAAATTAATCAAAATACGATTATAAACAGGTGACGATAAGTGCAATTTAATTGGCATACTTGATATACATATTGAGATCGAAATCTTAAAACGCTTAAGTAATTAAACTTAGGAAATGAATCATCATGAAACCAGTTTGTTAAAAGTATTTCCTTTGACAAAAGTAATAAATATTTGTTTTTACATTGTAATAAGTATTAGGTATGGGTTTCAGATGCAATTAGAATGTATACATTTTAATATGCATTTTTGAGGAACTGTATATCAGGAAAAGAAATAGCTATTTCAATATTAAGACAGTTCGGTACATAAAATCTTAAGACAAAGTCTTTACAATGTCCGTTTGACCCGACTTTGAATGTGTTAAGGGAAAGATCGGAAAAAAAGCTTTAATAGTTATAGACGTTAAAGATAAAGCAACTCTAACACTTTGATTTGGATTATGTGCAGCACGAATATTTGGTATTGTGTTCACTCTCTGTTCACTCTCTGCTCTGTTGTATTTCATCAAACTGTTAAGTTCCCACTGCCATTTTAACTCAAAAACCCACATTACAGCTATTTGTGGTTAAAACGGCATCATCATGATCCGTGGTCTAACCACTTACTGCTCTACTTACCTACTGATGGATAAAAACGTTTCTCTGGGATAGCTTTAAAAAATATCCCACATTCAACCACATTCTTTAATCTAATAGAAGCTAGGATTGAGAAATGTTGCAATTGCAGTACATTTTTTTCTTATTGGACACACTTGACCAACTAAACACATTAAAGACTAGCCGTTTTCGCGCGGTTTCACCCGCGTTCTGTGGAAACTACTGCCCTTATTGGGATAAAATATAGCCTATGTTACTCGGGAAGAGTGTAGCTTTCCAACAATGAATTAATTTTTCAAATCGGTTTAGTAGTTTTGGAGCCTTTAGGTTACAAACAATCAAACAAAAAATCTTTACTCTTAATTATATTAGGATAGATTTATTATTAAAAGGACGTTCAATATTAAAAGAACTTACAAACAGTGAGACCGAAATCCCTTTATAGTTAACAAAAGAAAGAAAAACTGAACTAATTCGAAATGAAATAGTAACTAAGAGACTGTTCGACGTTAGTAAATTAATTGTAGACAAAAACGACCTCGTTGACCACGCAGTTCAAATATCGATCGACGAACGTAGTTAAAAATAACTAAGTAACTTACTGCCATAGAAAGAAACTGTTCAGGGTAAGTTTTTAATTCAATTGACAACTTTGGTAAACGTTGTTGATTTGGTTGAAGGAAAATGTTAGAAACACAAATTACCTTAAACACGATGGAAACTTTGAATAGTGTTTCTCTTATAAAATCATACTAAAACTTAGATTCATATTTACTACGAATAAAGAATCGATTTTTATTCACCCTATCACGAGTAGCTTAGTATGTACTTTAAGCAAACAAAAAAATATTGCACGTGAAAAAGTTTCATCTTCCAAACAATCCGAAGCGAAATCTCGACTCCAAAACAAACACGCCCTCAAAACAGAAACCTGCAGATAAATTGTTTGCTGAACACTCCAAATCATCCATCGAGTATCTCGATCAAATCGTATCGATATCATAAAATACAGCGCCGAAAATCGCATCCGATGACAGAATATTAATTTTCGAGTTATCGCATCTCTCGCCCCCTACTGTTTCTCAAACAATACAAATATGCTTAACAATAAACTGCGCCGTTTTAAGCAATATTTTTTATGTTTAACGACTTGCCACCTCTTTATTAAGTGGTTATGATCGTCATGCAACGTGAACTTGCTTAAATTTTTGTGGCACTTTGGTGCTTAAGTTTTGTGGTCTATTACTGAGACACAGTAAAATATTACTACCGGTCTTTGGACCTGGTTATTACACAGCAAATAAAAAAACACAATCATAATAAAATATAACTCATATTTGCACCATGGTCATTTCGTCCCCCAAAAATAGCGATAAACAGTATTGAAAACCTTAAATCAATACCTATTTCACCCCAACACATAACCCTCTTGGTCGAGCGGAAACGAAAACAATATTTATTTCCACCTCCCATACATCTTCGCAATCCTAGCATGAAACTCATATCGATGGAGCACACTCAACATTGTGTTAAAGCTAAAACAAAAGTCAGTAGGAACCCGGTCATATATCAAGGGGATCCCGGTAGGAGGCAAATAGCCCGTAGTGGTAAATCGTCTGACGTAACGCGCAATATCAATGACTGCAGCATCATTGGCAGGAACGGTCGATTGAGCGCACGCGTCGACCTTGCGTGCGCCAAAGAGTAGATTAGAAAGGATAAAGGTCCCACTGAACTTTGGTAGTTCACGAATTTGTTGTGCCTATTATAGCAATGTGCGAATGTACGACATTTAGGGTGTTGCGTTTGCATATTTTAATCGGGTAGGAATTTTAACATGGCTGATTTAAATGCTGTAGAGACATCAGCATCTACGTAGTATTATTTATCAATTTGCGAAACATCAATGAGAATTTGAAAGATTATCTCAGTATTTAAATGACTTTTACGAATACCGCAAACTATTTAACTAACCGTAACTTTTACAAATATTGCAATGAAATCATTTCAACCACATCCGTCCCTTCTTTTTGCTTTGAAACTTAGTCTTTGACACTCCATTGGTATCGTATATTTTCAATTCACCACTATTTCCTGAAATTGGCCCCTGCTTTTGTAAATATTATGCTTGGTTCAATGAATCCCAGACAAAGGAAGTCGGTGTTGCGCATCTTTTATTTTTAGATCACAATAATATCTACCGCAGATAAACAAACATTAAGTACCTAAGTATATCAGATTTTACAGTGTGATAAAAAAAGTTTATAGGTAACGTACAAGTTGGAAGCATTTAGGCAAATATGCCAGTTTGAACTCGAAATAATGTTAAACAATACATAGTTAAGAAATAAAACGCCGAAAATTACCCAAGTTTTGTAACAGGCCCAGACATTCAATTTGGCTTTCTTTTATTTCCCGTCTCTTTGTTTAGATTTCCGTCACGGGACTAAGAAAAATAGCGAGTCAAACAAAAAGTTTTACCATCGCCAAAGGGCCAGTCAAGCGTGAACCTTCAGGAACAGATAACGGGAGACTCAAAATATCCGGTGTCTTTGTGCCAAGATGTGAAGATATTGGTCATTGACGAAATTCACACACACATGCTTAGTAAGCCAAGTTTATCTGACCATGATATAATTATGTGACTTAGTAAAGGATACTGGACGATGAGACGATATATGAGAGGCCTTATATGTGTGCGTGCATTGTTCCTAAACTTTAGTAGGGTTGACATCGCTTTGACTGGGACGAGCGTATTGTGACATAGTGCAATTCCTTAACAAGCTGGCTTTGTTCGGCCTAATAACAGCAAGCTTCGTTTTGTCGTCGACCCAGTTAGCGGGGTCTTTGCACAAAGATGTACCATATTTTTGCGGTGCACTTATGCAAAAACAAACGTGCTCCAGTTGTGAGAAGTCAGTGAAGTTTTGTTTGTGGTCAGGTGTCGTTTACGTGACGACTTGGATGCGGTGCAGTTCTGGGGCAAACATTTTAGACCAGTAGAGTGCTGTGAAATTGTCTTTCACTTTGCATTAACGTTGAGATGTTGTTTATTTTTGGAATTGAGTCGTAAGAACAGTATTGTTCCACTTTGAGGTGTTGCTACTTTTTTGTGCCATTCTCGTGAACGATGAGTTTGAATTTCGATTACGTTGATTAACCTTAGACATCGAGCACAGTTAATAATATAAGATGCGGAACTGATTTGAGTGGAATTGATTTACAGAAAACTACTGTATTTACTTTAGAGCTGGTACAAAATCCAGACCTCCCACATTTCCAGTAGAAAATAAACGCCTACAAATCAACGTGTAACAGCAAATACTCGGCATCTCATTCATTCTAACCATATAGCAATAATAAAATAAATTACATACCCTCCAACATCTTTTCCCGAGATCCTAATCTAGACCTAATTAATTAAGATGTTCGTTCTTACAACGTACTATAGACTAAAGTAATGTTATTGCTACATAGTAAATACTAGCTATTGGACGCCGTCTCCCTAGAGTCGAATAACTTACAATTAGACGTAAAAAAACGTCGGCGAAGTAAGCGCTTTTTGATGCGATCGCCGCTTGTATGGTATAGCCACACGATTTCATTAGTGATGTTCTTGATGTACGAAAAAGCCACTGCTTTTTTCCCCAATTTCTTTTTTTTATTACAAATCTGCCAAATTGTAAAGAAGGGAACGTACCGAATATGGGCGTCTTTTTATTAATTCCTTTGTGTGGAAATTATACGACGGAAAAACATTCATGTACCTAACTACACTGAGCTTCAAACGATATTGTGTCGAGCTCGGTTTAAAATATAGTGTTGCTGAATTCTTCAAGAGCAAAGTGATGGCTTTTGTTACAAAACCCTACAAAGGAACACTACGAATTCCACATAATAATTGGCGGACAATTCGAAACGTCTATTTACTTGCCCCACAAAATTCCGATAGTATAAAATTACCGGTAATTGGTAAGGTTGCGGAATACCGTATCCAATTAAAGGTACCAATTTTTTACACGAGATTCTCGTCGATGGGCATCTACGGTTTTTGCTGCGGACGGCCATTGGGTCTGTCGAAGTTTTTACCGGACGACAACCAGCGACGGCAAAATTTTTTGCTGCGTCCGAACTCATCGGCGAACGTCAAGTACCCATATATTTCGGTAGCGACCAGCCATGGGCGGCGTAATTGATTGAATTCGCTGTAAATAAGCTTCATTTTTGTCCGTACCTTTTTGTTTATTAAACACATGCTCCGGCAACATTTTTTGCTAGTAAAAAATATCCTTTGTTTTTATACCGATTGAAGTAAATGTAGGACTGGAAAGTCGCATTGGGACTTATTAATAATTTAACTTTTTAACTTGGTTCGAGCCAGGACAATGAACCGAGTCTCCACATTTTTTCTTTGCTGCCCAATTTTTATGACTGACAATCAAAGCTAAAAGCCCTCTGACATTCCTATCGGTTTCTTTTTACTGTCGCACGACGTATTAACTGCTCCCAAACATAGAAAAGAATGACTTAAACTGTAAATATTTTAAAACATCTTAAAGCTATGGTATGGACGATATTTTAATAGGCATTTATAGCTTTTTAAATTCCTATATGTTGTTGATTGTGATCTAATCTATAATTAATCCCACAAAATGTTTATTCACCGAGAGACTCGGTGTAGACTAATATGGAAATATTTAAATAAAACAAGCTTTATAGCACTCTTCATAATGATTTTCGGCGAACAATAAGATAACGAATGAGGATAAAGAAAACGAAACACGATTGCAGTTTGAGGAATACCGCTTATAAACAGATTCCAATAAGATAAAAGCTGTATACAGATCAAGAATCGAGTGTCTGATAAGCAAGGCAATCACCGCAGCACGGGAGGCGTGAACGCATAACTTACAACCACCATAAATTGAACAAAGTCAAACATTCAACAATCGCGGTTGCATTGATTCGAATCGAATCATTCAATTAAAACGCGTGAGCTCCAACGTCGAAACGCCGATTGAGATCAATATCGCAGTTTTAATAAAACAGATGGGGAACGGACCTCCATATCCGGAGCTTGCTTATTTTTTTCAAACGAGAAAAAAGTTTGAGCCCCTCGAAAAAGCAAGCAATGATAATAGAAACAACGGGAGCGCCGCTCTAAAGGGTTACTCGTGTTTTTATTTGCGCCTATACAGAGGTCTTTTTAGAATGCGTTAAAAGGAAACGCTCGAAATCTCCCAAAGAGTGCGTGGGTGAAAAAATAATACGGCCACTCTGTCGCCTAACGTTTATGTTCAGATATTTGTATTTCCTGTTGCTGTTTTACATGCTAGTGTTATTGTAGCACTATTTATGTACTTTTATCTATCTGCTTTTTTGGGAAATTCAAGAAATAAAAAATATTGTGTATTTGTAGCTACAAGATATTGAGGAGTAATGAAATTAGGTTTCTTTATTCTAGGAAAATTGACAGGACGTGCCGAGTCATACATGTAAATATAATTTGCGGAAGACAAAAATAAAGCATTATTTGATGTTCACAAATTACATTCGACTTTTATCAATTTAGTTCGTCAATTTTTATTTATCTCGACATCTACAAGAGCGTCCTAATAATATCAAAGTCCACTCAGATGTCTCGTATTTCAAATAACGTACCGTCACATATTTCTCCTAAAATAAGTCGTTTCCATTAAATATAACAAAAAGTCTTCATTGTTTATGTGTTCCAAAGAATACCATGACCTGACAAACAAAAATATGATAATAAAGAAATGTGATACTTATGACATTTCGAAGGAGTATTTGTTTACGATCGGGCGGCGTGGCTACCTCCGGTATTTTTATAAGAAACCCGACCTAATTGGTGAGTTACCGACACGCCACCTAGCGTGACTGGTCGTGGTGACAGTTTGAATTCTTAATTACGTGAAATATAGTAATTGGCGGCACCCACTTCACTGCTATTGGCATTTGCTTTGCTTTGTCTCGGAATAATGACGTCATTTAGGTAATTAAGGTTGACCGTCGTATTCGACGATGGGACGATGGTCCTTGAGCTTTGCTTCAAAGTGTAAGATAAATCACTTGAACTAGTTTAACGACGTTAAACAAACCTTCAAAACCAATTCTAACTCCCACTGATGTTAGTTATGAGAAACTGTTATTAATTTTTGTAATACACTTACACCTTGCAAACAATGGTAAATTGATATAAATTTTCTCATTAATTCGATAAAATTCTTCGATAATATACTCTACTGGATATTTCTCATAAGAATTTCGACAAACGCTATTAAATGGTACCAATTAGACAACTGCTGGTCTGGTTAAAATATTTCTTAGATGACATTAACTTGCAGGGCAGAGGTGACATTTTAAACTAGGTCGTACCGCGAAGGCCGTCGACTAAATAGTGTTACTGTAATACAGTACGATTTTAATGCTGGTTTAATTTATAATAATAAGTTTTAATTGATAAAATATGTTGAGCAGAATTTTGTATTGTCAATCTAATTGGCACTCTTTGTCGTTTTATAACGATTGACATTCTAATGCTAGTTAGAAATATTTTATTAAATAAGGGATTTTATCATAAAAAAACATACTTAGTAAAATTTTCGGTGTGTTCGTAAAATTTTGTGACTTTTTATCTAAGAATCATTTTAAATAATGCTTTGAGCAGCAAAAAATAAACAAAAGCGTTTCTCATTCTTCCATCAGCTTACTTTAAAAACTAAAGCCTCTGAGGATATAATCTATACCGGCTTATGACGTTGCAATTTCCCTAATTCAAAGTCACGGCCAGCGGCAACGATTATAAAAGCCCAAGCAAAAAAGTAGGAATTTTATTACCAAAACAGACAGCCTTTTGAAATATCATCACGCACATTAGTTGATCATACTCAGAGATAAAAATATGGAAGCCCACATGATAAGAAGGTCATAAATACCAGTTTTGAAAATGCTCTAACTGGAATACGATAACATCTTTTCAAGTTTTTTATAGTAAAAAGGGGTGTGAGTACAAAAAAAGCTTATAATATAGGGTCCTTGCCCTGTTGACGGCCAAAACGAGTTTTATTACATACGACATGTTGACGAATAGGGCGTAAAATTCTACAGCTTTATGCCATAGAGTAGTTTTTAAAATAGACGAGGTACGGGGGAGATGCCATTACGGAAAGTATGCACTACTGGGCCATTGTGTTTTGTAGTAGAATAAAACTGAAATATAGTCCTTTTTACTTAATACATGATGGTACTAAAGTGTTCTTGCACTGATTTATAAATGATCTTCATTATGGAGCACATTACTATTACATAAACGGTAGACAATCATTATACTTTATGACTTTCTAAATATAACCGATGCTTGTGATAAACAGTTAATTCTAGCTAATTTATAGACAACGAATAAAGGGTTAGAGTTCATTTTATACTTTCCTAACGTACCTTATTTCAACCACCCAATAATGTACCACGTATTTAAACAGTTTGCTTACATACATACGGTATGCTCACTATATACAAGTCGAGTAGTTGGCAGGTAAGTAATAATGCATCAGGAAGGAGATAAAGTCTGGCCTCCAGGGAAGCAAGTAAGTTATGCGATAGAATAGCTAATGTATACATACATGTAGTAGTTTGAAGATGGTTCAGTCTTATGTAGTTAGGTAGGTATATATAATGTATTTTGTATTGATGAAAGATTCGATGCTGTTGATTTTTTAATTATACTAGACTAGACTTTGCCTGCGTCTCCGTTTGCGATCTGAGGAAGCTCCTTCTAGCACCCAGATAGAGGTAGCTTTTCTCTGTGTTCACGCACGCATCTACATGTTATATTTCATCCCAATCGGTTCATCACTTTTAGTGTGAAAGCGTGACAAGGAAGCAAACTCAAAAACTGCCTAATATTGGTTTACTTCTTTCAATACCTAAAGTTTAATTAAACGTATGTCTTGTGTCTCAGATTGCCGCTATTAAATCCAACGTATATTTATAGAAGTTCTGTGTACATAACCAACGTTTAGCCTTGGGCATACCATGAATTTACAATGATGATCGATCTGCAAACAACTCTAGCTTTAAAACTTTTCTATTTCCACACATACACTACTGACTTTAAGCGTCTAGAAAGGAGTTAATTTTATTTGCTTCAGCTCACATTTCTACGTATTAAATCAAACTATTATCATGATGGTAGATTTTAACAGGATGATCATACAATTCACGACTATTTTCCTAAAATAATATTATAAAATACAAATCAGTTCTACTAGACTAATAAAGGTTTCCAACAAAAGGAAAAACTCAGTACTTTCTACCCATTTTTTAATCTATGCGTTCCTGGGCACGGCTACGCCAAAGTATTGCGTGACAAAATAATGCTGCACGCACACTGTCAAATGATAACTCCACGTCTATCAATTTCAAGAGGAATGGAGCACAGTGGTGTGCTTAAAGTTTATTATGGCGGTCGTAGATAAGGCTCACTTGTATTTCAGTCGCTGAATGCCTAATGTCGATGTTTGTTTTTGTCCTTAAATATTTTTGGGTCATGACGGTAATTAATTTGGGGCTGAATTTGGCGTGTTTGCGGGTTTTTGGGAAGATTTTTGGTGGTTGTAGTTTTTTTAATAGAATTGGAATACATAGGTACAATAATTAGGACAATAAAAAAGCTGTATTAATCGAAAGTGTTTTTAATTTCACATCATTTTCAAATACATAACATAAAATGTATAGTTGTTAATTATCATTTCCAAAGTATTTAAATGGAAAATTGGTTATTTAATCACAAAATTTTTCAACAATTCAATGAATGCTTCATAATATTTTTCGTACTATAATACCAACACAGGAAACCAAATTAGTAGCCTCAGAGGGCAATGCGTCCTCATCATCATTATTAATGGGAACAAATTAAACGTTGTTGAAGCCCCCACGACTCGATTTTTCTCTCTCCCTTTGCAAATTAACTACAACGAATTCTACTCAGACTTCCAGATTTAAAATTTAAATTATATTTATGTTAGTGTTTAGTGTTTGATAAATAGGAGATACTTTCTGCATATTTTATAATGAAATTAGACTTTGTCGTGGACTTTAAGTAACTAAGTAAGTCTTATTTTGTGAAGCCTTTTTACAAGTTGATAAACTTTTTTTTTGCTATATTATAACAACAACAATTTCTACATAGCATGGATTGTCATCTCTAAGAAATCAGATAAAATCTTTCAAACATAAAATGTAATGTTTTCATGTAATACTGACAAAAACTACGGGGATAATCTAGACACCTCATGTTTTATAATTTATATTAGAGTGCACCTATGGAATGGACATTTAAGGCTCCTCACGCATATCTTCTGCTTAGACTATGACCAGTATGAATGTAATTATCTATTTGCCTTCGTATATTTTCCAATTTTGGTCCAGCAACTTTCATATCAAGCTCAAACAAATATCTCTATCCAGGATCATCATTAAAAGAATAAATAATACGTTTTTTCTTAGATGGTAGGTAAATCTGTGCCGTTAATTTCATACGTCCCTCGAGGGAGTCTTCCTAATTCGTTTAGGGGAGGTTTTACCTCTACGTGTTAATGAAAAACTGTTTTGCATTTAAATGAGAAAACAACAATCTCTAAATGGAATATTTATTATTTTTAACAAGACCACGGTGGTTTTTTTGTGGTTGTTTGTGATTTTTAATCGGCATATAATTTTTAAACATACAAATTTGATTTATTTGCGAAATATGTAAAAAAAATAACGTCTCTACTGTCAAACAATAAGAACATTTTTAATTTTGTTAAATGTATAAATGTTTTAAAGTAGAAATAATTTTAATATACGATAGATTTAACCTATCATTTGTAATAAACGTATTTTTTTCAATGTAATTTAAAAAAATGCATACATAATTTTGCCACAATTGAATTTCAGATAAGAAATAATATTGCCCTTTTCATTTTGTCTGCACTCCTACAATCTGTCACTTATAATAAATTCTCAATAACATGGCAAGATTAAAATTGAAATCGTCCTATGAACAGTTAAAATTTTTACTCTTTCAAAAGAATTTGTTTCTCTTTAAAATCTGCATTGTTTAGCCAGATGCTGCATTTTATTAATATCTATTTTCAATCCTTTGTAGTATAATGTTGGTATTTTAAATTATAAGTATTAGTATCCATTCATCGATGACTGGATATTTTAATGACGTCTTTACGTGGAAATGCCAAGCAGTTAATGGCAAACGGAGTTACACCAATATGAAAACTATCATTGTATGAATTAGAAGTTAATTTTGCTTCGAAGCATTTCTTTTATTATATTGACAGCACACTTATTCAATAAACGTGGCTTTGCTTTTGCTCTTTAAGCTTTATACAAACAATATTAAAAATAGGCGTGAACATGACAGCTGGACTCTAATAACCTTTTCTTTTTTTACTATCAAAGTCTTATGCAAGAACGCACTAATACATATGTACAACTTTTACTTAAAATATTTTGAACAAAGCATTTATTTTTAAGAATGCTCATGCAATATGTCAATACTTGTATGCCTTCAAGAAACTAAAATCATCATAACACAAACCCATCTTTTTACACACACATTTCTTCTAGCAAAAATATTTTGATACCCGACACCTCTGTTTAGATAACCCTCAAGTTCTACTACGGTCTATCGCGAAAATATCTCAGAGGACATATTCATACGCATGTGGTCGCAGGTAGTGCTCTTTTGCGGTTTCATTGCGTGCAGGAAATTCGTCAATGGAACGGCTGGGCTCTTGAGATCGTTTAGGGTAGAGTTTTTGCATTCCCACGGTGCCTGACCATTGAAGGGTTAAGATTGACGTGACGCAGATTTTTTGTGAACGCTCCATTTGTGAACTATGGTAAATAAGGAAATGCGAGGAATTTGATTTGTGAGTCATTTGAGGTTGTTCGATTGTTTATTCAGTTGCGTCATTATTTATTTTGTATCATTATTATTAACAGTTTATGAGACAAGAAGAAAAATATAACAATTAAGCTCAAAGGCACCGCTAATTTTTGTATGCAATATTGATTCCATATTTGATTTAATTGCTATGATAACATAAATTTCATTTTTTTTAATGTTGATTGAAGTTTTTTTTTGTACTTGTTGCGAATAAAAAAAAAAACACTTAATTTGATTCCAATAGGTAAATGTAGGTACAGTTCAACAAAATATTAAAACAATGTGCTACATATTTCACAAACTTCCCACTATAAAACAAAACTTTTACAAAAAAGGACAAAAAACTGCCACTAACCAGCTTCCCGACAGGATTTTTGCTTAGCGGGAATTCTCGTCGAAAAAAATCCGAAAGTAATTAAATTACAAAATGCTCACAAAAGCAAACAGATGGCATACCTACTTACCCGAAGAGATTTACTACACGTGAATAATTCTGTTTTATATTACCTACAGTAAAATCCGGTCGCTTCAGAAATACCTGTGTTACTTAATTTGAAGAGAAATGAGTTATGTAGACTCGAGTTACAAGTTTAACAGTTTGTTATTGGCTAACTTTGTAGACGTCTGTAGGTATTGGATTGTGTTTTTGATTTGTGTTCTGTGCTATGTTTTAAGTTAGAGCTAATTCGTTGAATCCAAGATTAAATGAAAGTGACATTGTAGTTACGAGGTAGGTATTTAAACTTTGTAAAAAAATATTTAACTACTTACATGCATTTTTTTTTTACACGATATTACAAGGTTTGATTTTGATCACAACTATGCGATTATTCTTTCTATTCCATTTTATTCTATTACGTAACTTTGAAGACTGAATATGACGTCACTTTGAAGATACCTTGACCGTTATATCTTTGCCTAACTTTATAAATTATTTCAGGCACCGCTTAACTCGGCTTAGCATTTTAAGTTTAGCTGCAGCCTTAGAACTATTGTAGCCATTTTATAAATTGTGATAAAATTTTGATAATATCTACCTTTGCAAACAGATCCATGAGTACAAGTAAATATACCGACCCTTGTTGTAGATTTTCTTTAGAAAACCATCTATTTCATATATTTCATGGTTCTCATTTCTTGGTTATTTTTAAGAATCCAAATTGCTATTTCCTTAGGCCGTAAATTGTACCTTCGTAAACGGTGACCAATAATAAGACAAGTAATGCCATAGTAAATAATTGAGTATTGAGCATAAAGCGTTATAACTTTATTTTATTCGTGACGCCCTTTGAAACACATAATTCTTCAACTGTCATATGGAAACGTGTGCACAAAACCTCGATTGCATGATTAAAGATATTTTATTACCTATAAACTTCGAAACATAACGAAAAGCATAAAATATACCAACATTCCATCACATTTTAGCGACACTAAATCTTTTATGAATTATAACAAAAGTTCCGTAGGTATTAGAAAAATCACGCGCCTACAATAAAACGCGTACAAACATCGTTTTTATTGCTTGACGGTAAAATACACAAATCGCCAAAAAATCTATGCATGCTCGCTATAAAATATAAGGACAGGGGGGCCAATAAAGAAAACGGTATATTAGGTTCTTAAAATAAGGGCTGCGCCACAAATGTAGTACGTTTCGCCTGACTTTTATCGGTCATAAAACGGGATAATGTGTCGGTATAAGCGTATTTCGGAATGGTACAAATTTAGACGGGAGGCGCCTTGAAGCCCGCTACTCGATATTAGCTAATATGTAGCCGTACTCAATGCGAGAGCTTGAAGGACTTTTATACTTCGCGACCAAGATGTGAGATTTGAGTGGGCGTTCTTTTCTTTCATTTTCTTTGATATTTATAACATTCTTAGAACAATTAATTGATAGACACGTGGATCTAAAATTGAAATGTGTTCGCGACAGACGCATCCGTGCGCCGCGAGTGCAAAATCATAATGCCTAAGTGTTCGTGTATGCGCGTTACTATTTATACTCTAACAATTTGTGATGCGGGTAACGAGAAAAAAGTGCCGTGAGCCGCGCCGATGTGTGTTTTTCACGTGCACCCTCCTTCTAAATAAGTATAGAATTGTATTCAGTTTTGATAGTGTTTTGATTTGTAAATTATAGTGTTTTTCAATAGTAAATTGTAATAGTTTATAGTGGTAGCCTAAGACCTACATAGTTGTGTATAATAAACATATAGTTCTGCCGTTTACGGCCTGATTTGCCTATGTAAACATTTCTCGATAGAAAAAATCCTAAACTTTCATTAGTGAAATAGTGTTTAACTGAAAGCCTAGGTCTCAGTATATAGAAAATAACTTACTTTATAGGAATATTGTTAATAGTTTAAGTTACAGAACAATAAATAATGTCTGTGTTTTGTCTTTCATTTTACATGCAAATTGTCAATACTAGAGCTTAGGTCACATCGATAGGATTACTATCGCCAGATAGCCCATGAAATGCCCTAACACACACTGCTTTCCGTATCGAGATAGCCCCCATAGTTTGTTTTTTATCTCGAGATAATGTTCATACAAGGGCTGATTTCACATAGTTTTCATAGTTTATTCGGTTATAGTGTTTCAGTCCTGTTTTTTTTTTTTTTTTTTTTTTTTTTTTTTTGGTATGGCATCTCGCAGTTCAGCCTAGGAGGCCGTGTACTGCTTAACCGGACTTTTCCCTGTGGATGCCTAGAATTTAAGGCCTCCAGCCAGGGGCGTAAACAACTTATAAACTAAGCGACTGCGCTAAGGGTACCCCCTATGGGGTCGAACCTCGGCTTAGGGCGTCGCTGGGGAGGCAGCAAGAGGACAGGCTGGATCATATGATCATTATTATTAAATGGGGAATTTAAAGCTACTGGCTCAGCTCGCGGGCTGGCTCGATGAGCAAGGGTCGGGAGGACAGAGAACGGGACGTCGCGGCGGACCTCGGCGGCGAGGTTTGTACGAACGCGGTTTGTGTTTGTGTAGGGTGCTAGTGAGTTTACTACTCTCTTGGAGGACAGTTATCTCATCGTCAGGTTCTAGAAGGGCATGCCTAGGGCGGCGAATCCTACTGATGCGGGAGGGAGTATAATTACTGGCTGACACGATAAGTGAGTTATCGTGTTTCTCAGCGCGTTCGAAGTACCGTATGGCGGCACGCTTCATATACTGGCGGATGGTAGGGATTTTTAAGTCGAGATGAAGAATCTCATTTCGAACATAATAGGGAGCTCCTGTGATTTTCCGTAAAGCACGGTTTTGAAGGGCCTGCATTCTGTGAAGGCGGCGATGGCTTGCCTGTGCGAACACAGGGCAAGCATACATCATGATGGGGCGTATGCACGATACGTAGAGGCGTAACTTGCATTTAAGAGATAATTTGCTCTTTGAATTGAGCAAGAAGTGCAATCTACCGTACACAAAGGCTGCTCTAGAGCGCACCTTATTTATGTGCTCGGCGAATGAGAGGCGCTGGTCTAAGATTACACCTAGATATTTGGCATGCTCCTTCCAAGGAATCGGCCTACCAAACATGGTGACTGACGGGGGCGCGGGAGGAAGCCTACGGCGAGGGCTCGAAAAGAGTATGGCCTGGCTTTTGTCGGGGTGGAGTTCGATTCTCCATAGCCTAGTCCAGACACCTAGGGTGTTGCAATAGGCTTGGAGATGTCTCACTATGGCGGCTGGGCTGCGGCCTGAGCAGTAGATTGCCGTGTCGTCGGCGAATAGGGCTAATTGAACATGCTTGTTCTTAGGAATATCGCTAGTGTATAGCGTGCAGAGGATGGGGGAGAGTACCGAGCCTTGTGGGACGCCAGCTTTTATAGGGTGGGCCGAAGAAAGAGTGCCGTCTATGCGATAGCGAAAGGTGCGATTCGACAAAAAGTCTCGTAAGATGACGACGAGACGGTCTGGGACACCGAGTTGGTAAAGCTTGTAAATCAAGCCTTTGTGCCAGACTTTGTCGAATGCCTTTGCTATATCGAAGAGAATCGTACCGGTGAGTTGGCCACGTTGGAATCCGTGGCTCACACCTTCCACGATGCGGTGGACTTGTTGGACACAAGAGTGATGGGTTCGAAAACCAAACTGTTCTAATGGAATAAGACTCTTTGCTTCGACGTAATCTTTGAGACGCTTATAGATAAGTATCTCGTAGATCTTGCCGAATACATTGAGTAAACTGATAGGGCGATAGCTGGACGGGTCTGATTTTGGTTTACCGGGTTTGGGAATACCGATTACGGTTGCCTCTTTCCATGCCTGTGGGAACAGGTTATGGGTCATGGCGCAATTGAAGATCGCGGTCATGAGCATTACGAGGGAAGCGGGTAGGATTTTAAAAACTTTATTGGTTATTCTATCTGGGCCCGGAGCTTTACGGGGTTTGAGACGTTTGATGATCTCTGCCACTTCGTCTGGAGTGACGGGAGGCAAGGGATCGTCGGGGTCTTCTTGCGGTGGTAGGGAGGATCTGCGCTCGACCTCGGCTTCGACCTTTAGTAGGTGAGCCGGGTCGACCGGTTGGGTACTAGGCGAGCATTGAGCCTCGAGGCTTTCGGCCAGACATTCCGCTTTTTCATCGTCCTCGAAGGCGATGGAATTGTCGGGGCGTTTGATCGGCGGGGTGGAAGCTACTTCATCGGATTTGAGTTTCCTTTGAAGCTGCCAGAAGGCTTGATGAGTCGGCTCGAGTTCGCTCAGCGTCTTGTCCCAGCGCGTTTGACGCATCTCAGCAAGGCGTTCCTTTACAGCACGCTGTAAGTTACGCATGTGAGACTTGTTAGCGTCGCAGGGAAAAGTACTGTAGGCACGGACAGCCGCGTTCTTCTCGGTCACCAGAGCACGCACGTCATCCGGGAGCTTGAAGCGATGAAAGCTCGTCGCTTCAACTCTACGTGAACACTTGTCCACGGTGGATTGTACGTGCTCGGTGAACGAGCCGATCGCGCCCGTCATGTCAGCGACTGAGTTGATTTCATCGGGAATTGATTCTAACTGGGCGGAGGAGGATTTCAAGCTTTCGCTTAGCATTCTCCAGTCCGTAACAATCTGGGTGGGAGGAGGGCGATCCGGGTCGAGTGGGCCTGTGCGCGAGGCTAGTTCCACAAGAACCGGTCTGTGGTCGGAGGTGAGCTCGTGTAGTACCTCGATCGAATGTAAACGTAAGTTTACGTTCTTGAGGAGCGCTACATCGAGAACGTCGGGAAGGTGGTCGACTATATTAGGAAAGTGAGTGGGATGCATCGGAGCGATGACATCGAAGTTGAGGGATTCACACTGATTGAATAGCAACCTGCCTCTTGGAGAAGTAGTGTTGCTATTCCAGGCGGGATGTTTGGCGTTTAGATCGCCTGCTATTATTACAGAGTCGCTCAGGCCTAGTAAGGCTCTGAGATCGTTCGTGAAAAGGATCGGGTCGTAGGACTGAAAGGATGAGGACGTGGGAGGGCAGTAGGCCGATACGAGAGTGATCGACTGGTGATGGGACATGGCTAGTCGACAGATCGAGGCTTCAATGCAGCTTAAGTCGGGGGGAGTGATCTCTACACAATGTAGCGATCTTTTATAATAGATAAGCGTGCCGCCTTTGTGGCGTGTGATCCTGTCATTTCTAATTAACTTATAGTTAGCTATATTAGGGCCGCGTACACGCGGCTTTAGGAAGGTCTCTTGTACGAGAAGAATGTCTATCTTATGGGATTGTAGGAAGGCGGAAATCTCGTCGCGTTGGCCGAGAATACCGTTGGCATTATAATAGCCAAGCCTAAGGGAATGAGGTTTAATTTTGGATGTATTATCCATTTCTATTTCCTAAAGTGAGGCAGGTTTTGAACTGCCTGGGCGACGTCTGAATACTCCTGCATAACGGAGTAGAGTTTGATAAGGTCGCCATTGCTGGCGACTATCTCCCTCGAAAGTTGTTGAGCTCTGTCGCTCGTGAATACACTGAACGTGCTCAGTATAACGTTCATAGAACTGAGCGCTGATACTGGGCTAGAAGAGGGCGCGATCGCTTGCGCTTGTGCGGGCTTGGCGGCTATAGGAGCCGCGGAGGGCGCGGAGGGCGCGGAGGGAAGGACGGGAGGGACGCGAGGTAAGCTCGCGGGCGCCACGGTGGAATTATTCACTGGGGCGGGAGTTGGCTGGGGCTGAGTTGGCCTCAGGGTTGGAAAGGCTCTCTGATGGTTGAGAGGGTTCCATGGGGAGGGCCGTTGTGGGCTGAGACGCTCGGGAAGTTGAGCGGTAGGTAGCCTCGCTGATGGGCTTTCCCTTAGCTGGCGGGCGTTTGCACGCTTGGCCAGCTTGGGAGACGTTTTTGGGGCCTTTGGGCAGCCGCGGTAGTTGGCGGGATGGCCTGAGGCGCCGCAGAGTACACAGCTCGGAGGCTCGGTGCACAGAGTGCGGTCCTTGGGTCGCGGGCAGTCGGAGGTGCCGTGTTGGCCTAGGCATTTCACGCACCTAGGCTGGGCGAAACAGTTGCGCTGTGAGTGACCCCACAGTTGGCAACGGTGGCATTGGGATACAATGCCAGATCTATTTGGCTTCTCGATTGAGATGCCGGTTAAATTACACACCGATTTGATGTTAAAAATCGGGTGGATTTTAGAAGGACACGGCTCGCATACTACGAGCACCATGTCGAAGGCGTGGCCGCTGCGGGCGCGGTGCATCCTATGGACTTGCGTCGCAGGGATGTTTTGTGACTTAAGGTCACTTAAAATGTCATCCGAAGGGATTTCCTTCGGAATACGGGTAATGACGACCCGGAGAGGTTTTTCCTCAGGGAGGGAGTACGTATGGAACGAAATGTTCCTCGCTCTTAGCGCTTTAGTTATCTCCCTATAGTCGTCTGACGTAGGGAGGACGATTTTTATACCGTTGCCGGTATTGGAGGCCGATCTGTAGTTGATCTTACGATCAACACACAGCTTGGACACTTCGGTCCATTTCGCCTTGTCCTGTAAGTATACAGGCGGCGGAGGTTTGCTTTTAGGTGCGCTTTTGGGCTTAGCGGCACCTTGGGAGAAAGCGACCTGCGAGGTCGAGGGTGACGGGGCGGGGGATGCTGTAGACACAGCGGGCGGGCTAGGGAGAGGGGAAGCGGCAAGGGCAATGGTTTTGCGCGCCTTGTCATTGTTTTTAATCTTTTTCCTCTTACCTCCCTGTACGACGGTGAAGTCGTCTTCGGAGGAAGAGGAGTCAGAGGGCTCGGAGGATTGAGCCTCCTCTGGGACGGGTGAGGCAGAGCGGGAGGACGAGGTGTCCATGCATTCGGCGTCGACGTTTGACGCAGGTGCACTCGCCTGAGTTATTTCCATTGTCTGTGAGACAATGGGATTAGGAACAATGGTCGAGTGCAGCTGGGCATCGACCATTGTATTGGGGATTACCGTTTCCGCTAATGCGGCGGTTTTCCCCGAAGAGACGATTATTGGCTCAACAATGGGGCGCGACACAGCTGCGCCGGCCTCCTTTGTTGAGCCGTTATCGGTAATAACACAATAGCGCGATAGGCGCGGGTCCTTGATATCAAGGTTACTAATAATGTCGCCATATTTGGCGACAATGTCTTGGTCCTTGAGGAGGACCTCGAAGAAGAATTTAATAACTTCGGTAGTCATTTTCCCGTGAGGGAAGAGGGCTACCGAGCTAAAAGAGGTGGGGGCCTAATTATAAAAACCTAAGACCTATCTCCTATCTCCCCGGGTGGATGGGCCCGGGGATGTGTAACCCTCCCTGCCGGGTATAGGCAGGGAGGTGAGTACCTATTGGTGAGCCCTAAGCTTGTAAACCGTTCGCCAGTCTTATTGTGCGAACGGGCCCTAGCCAGTCTAGTGCGAAGGGTATAGAGATACCCAACCGACACCAGGTGAGTAGCTGTGAAAGCAAACCAGATGCAAGGCACGACTAGGAGATCCCCCAAGGCCGAAATCCGAGCTCCCGTCCAATTGACTGCCTTGCCCTGAAGGGGTTCGGCGGGTGTGATTGGGTCAACACCCTCTCGGCTTCGTTGGCACCGTATGGTTTCAACCGAGAACCACGAAACTGTGGCTTTTACCCAGAAGGGGTCAAGTGAATTTACTTGACACAAACGTTTTAGAAACAGGATAATCGTCCGCCGCTTTGAAAAAAGCAGCTTTGGATTGATATATTTGTAGTCGGCAGAGCGACTACGGTGAGCGTTACGTCGGGCGTAACAAAGACAAAAGTCGTAAACGGGCGAGCGCAGAGCGACACGTCCGTACACGACGAGAGTCAGAAGTGGAGTCTGATGTTTCAGTCCTGAAGATATTCAGTGTGAGTATAGTATAGTTCGGTAGCGCACTTCATGGGGGGTCTGGCACCGTGCGTCCCATAACGCTCTCATGTACCATAGACCTGTAATATCGCTGTAAAATTGAAATGTCAAATAAACTGAGGTTGGTGGGAGGGACGAGGAATCGAGGCGCTCGTTAAGGTAAAGTTTCGAACACATTCGGTGCGCAAGCTCCGCCGTATAGTCGTAGTCATCGGTATAGAATTTTAACAGTGCAAAATAGTAAATAGTGAAAAAGTAAATAGTGAAATAGTAAACAGTAGTGCGTCGAAGCTCGTCCCTTCAAGACTCCTGAAAAATATATGAAGACTTATTATTTCGCCGGCATTCCTGAACCCACAGTAGCAAAGAGTACTAAAACCAGTCTAAACGTATTAAAACCAGAGAGTACTAAAACCCGTCTAAACGTATTCTTGTTTCTCATACTCCTGTTTCTTATATTCCTGTTTCTCGCCACATCGAAAATACAGTCCACTCGCCCAGCCGTCCACGAACCAGCGACCGACGGGGCGTCAACGTCTCGAAGCCACCCATAGTTCCTGCTTCTGAGCTACGTCCGTCCCGCACATCTGTTTGGTCCTTGCGACCCGGATCGACTGGGGAGCGAGCCAGGAACTTCAGCTGAAGATTCGCAGCTTATACTGAAGAGTTGTAAACAGCGAGTATGCCTGTGACAAGATCGCAAGGAAGAGCCGCTCAAGCCTGGATCATCGACGCCGGACCGGGACGCCGCACGCCCCCCATCGTGCACCGCCAGCCGCCGTTCTCTCCAACCACCACCGAGGGGAGTGAGCAGCCCCCCCCTCCCCCGAGGGGGGGTGAAGACCTACCCTGCCCCGCAGCTGAGAGGGGAAGTGAGGCGCCACCCTGCCCCCCTGCCCCGCGAGGGGGTGAAGACCGACCGTGTTCCCCCGCCGCGCGGGGGGGTGAAGACCGACCGCGCCCCCCTACCCCGCGAGGGGGTGAAGAGCGACCAGCGCCGTCGTCGTTGATGCAGACTGAGGCATCGTCATCACTGAGGCCACCTGGAACCAGTGCTGAAGAATATAGTTCAGGAGAAACACTGAAGGCTTGCGACAAGACATACAACCGAGCTGTACCGATGACTACCCGGGGTGACGCCCGTACCGAACATAAGGCACCGTCGCACAGATCGACGGCATCAAATAGAAAAATTAGAAAAGCGCGTGAAGACTTACTGAAAATTAAGTTGGAGCTAGCGCAAATAGCACTTCAGCGAGCCGAGGAAGAATCGGACGACGATTATATGGAAGATAGAATTTCGAATGAAGAATACATCCGTTCCTGGTTGGAGGAAGCTCCGGAACCAGACCCGCAGGACGCCGCCGCTGAGGGAGGACATAGACCACCAGGTACCCTGGACCTGCCCGAGCCCCCCCCCTCCGCGGTTATAGTGAATCCGGTCCTGCGTGGAATAAGTACTGCTCCTGGAAGGGACGCCGCCGCCGAGGGAGGACATAGACCGCCGGGTACCCTGGACAATCCAGAGCCCCCCCCCTCGAAGACCATCGATATTGAAGCCCTTTCATCAATGAAGAAACCAGTTGAAGATACCGCAGGGGGTGAAGGGCTCCGTCCGTTTATCACGGAGCTCACCTCCGCCATCGCATCGCTAGCCGGAAATAGAAGCGAAGAGAAACCGGTGTACCACAACCCTGCTGCATCGAAAGTCATCATGACGCTGCCGAACTTTAGTGGATTGCATACAGAATGGCTATCGTTCCGCGCCATCTATGAGACAACGCGACCATATTTCAACGATGTGGAAAATACGGCGAGGCTGAGAAGAAGCCTGCGAGGAAGAGCGCTTGATACAGTTAGTTCCGAGCTTATCGGCAACGCCAGGCCGGATGACATCATGAAGGAGTTGGAGCTTCAGTTTGGCCGCCCCGACTCAATAGCGCAAGCGGAGACAGACAGACTGCGCGGGCTGCCACGCTGCGGAGAAGCACCGAAGGACATCTGCACTTTCGCCAGCCGTGTACGAAGTGGCATCGTCACACTGCGAGCGCTGAAAAAGGAACACTATCTCATGAACGCCGAGCTTATGCGCATACTCACAGAGAAGCTGCCGAACTCGCTACGTGTACAGTGGTACAAGACATATACTGAGAAGCACCAGTCAACGCCGGACTTGGGTCTCTTCAGTGACTTCATCACCGAACAAGCTCGCTACTGCAGCGCATTTGCACCGCCTGAAAACATCAGTGAAGCTACTGGACTTAGACGTGTGACGCAGAGAACACACACCACTATAGACAAGAAGCCCGCATCGAAGTGCCGCATCTGCGATATGGACGGACACAGATCGCTAGACTGCCACAAGTTCGTGAAGGCTTCTGCAGACAAGAAGTGGGAACTTGCCAAGCAGCACAACCTGTGCTTCCGCTGCCTCCGCCATCGTCAGCACGGACACAGATGTCAAAAGAAGAGATGTGGAATCGAGGGCTGCACTGCATCACACCATCATCTGCTTCACTACAAGAAGAAGGCGAGCACTACTGAAGTCGCACAAGAAGCGCAAGAAATAGTCGCAAGTTCACGCAACCACGCAAATCAAGCGTTCCTGAAAATTGTTCCGGTGCAACTGTCCGGACCGGCGGGAGAAATGCGCACATACGCACTGCTGGATGACGGCTCAACCGTGTCACTGATTGACGAAGAGCTAGCAGACATGATCGGTGCAGAGGGACCAGTCGAGCCGATGAAAATAGGCGCCATCAGCGACGTGACTATCGACACGCCCACGTCGAAGAGAGTTGACCTCACGCTATCGACCTGCCATAGGAAGAAGATACCCTTCAGGGCGCGCACCCTACCACGCCTGCACCTGTCGCCGCAGTCAATCAGCAAGGATGACATCGCTGACTGCAAGCACCTATTTGACCTGGCAGATCAGCTGACGTACAACGCAGGGACGCCGAAGATTATTATCGGGCAAGACAACTGGCATCTGCTCCTAGCAACAGACATAAGAAGAGGGCCCCAGCATCAGCCGATAGCATCGTTAACTCCTTTGGGCTGGGTGCTGCACGGTGCCCGCACTAGGACGCTGGGACAGCAAGTGCACTACGTCAATCAACTGAATAGCGCCGAGGAAAACATAGACAAGCAACTTCGTGAATACTTCGCACTCGAGTCACTCATCATCAACCCGTGCCGACCAGCTTCTGACCCGGAGAAGAGGGCGGAAGATATATTACAACGCAGTATAGTACAGTTGGAAGATGGACGTCTTCAGACTGCGTTGCTATGGAAGAGTGACGAGATACAGATGCCGGACAGCTACGCGACTGCGATGAATAGACTCGTATCAATAGAGAAAAAACTCGACAAGAATCCTGTAGAGGAAAAAACAATCACGCTCATACAAGCGGGCGCAGCAAACCTCATAGACGCCGTTCCCGACCCCGCTCGATTTTCAAAGTGGGAGCGATTGCTGCGCGCCACAGCCAGAGTACTACAGTTTATATCGTTGTGTAGAAAACAACGTACAGAAAAAACGTTCTACAAGCGAACAAGGAAAAATAAGGAAAACGATCCTGATTGGTCGAAGGCAGTGCGAGCGCCACGCACGCCTGCCGAAGCTGCGCGCGCCCAAATAAACACACGCAAGCTTATTACATTGGACGCGACATACATTCGAAGAGCAGAGAAGCTGCTAGTTCGTGTGGTGCAACAAGAAGCCTTTACACAAGAAATAGCCAGTCTCGAGAGCAACAAAACAGTCGCAAGTAGTAGCCGGCTGCACCCGCTGCGCATAGAACTAAACGACGGAGTTATAGTACTGCGAAGCCGCATAGCTGCTGTAGACAAAGTCGCTAAAAGCGTGAAGAGTCCACCTGTGTTAGACGGCGATCACCGCATTACACAGCTATGTATAGACTGGACACACCGTAGCCTACAACACAGCGGCACCGAGCTCGTCGTGAATGAGGTCAGACAGCACTACTGGATTGTGCGCCTGCGCCCGACAGTCAAGCAAGTCATCGCGCGCTGCCTGCACTGCCGCATACGTCGCGCGCGCGCGCCGACGCCGGCAACCGGCGACCACCCGAAGACACGCCTAGCTCATCACCGCAGGCCGTTCACATACACCGGGCTTGATTATTTCGGCCCGCTGTCAGTCACCGTCGGTCGTCAGCATCACAAGCGATACGTGGCGCTGTTCACGTGTCTCACAACGAGGGCAGTTCATCTCGAGATCGCGCACAGCCTCAGCGCGGACTCAGCTGTGTTGGCGCTGCGCAGGTTCGCAGCGCGACGCGGCTGTCCCACCGAAATTTACTCCGACAACGGCACCAACATGCACGGTGCTGACCGTGAGCTGCGTGAGGCCTGCCAGGAGGAGGCCAGCCGACGCGGCATCGCCTGGCGCTTCATCACGCCTTCCGCGCCTTTCATGGGAGGCGCCTGGGAGCGCTTAGTGCGGTGCGTTAAGACCGCGCTAGGCGCCACACTGCACGAACGACACCCACGCGAGGAGGTCCTCGCGACGCTGCTCTGCGAGGTTGAGTACGTCGTCAACAGCCGGCCGCTCACCCACGTATCTGTGAGCGGCGATGACGACGAGTCCATCACACCAAACCATTTCCTGCTGGGCGGCTCGGCACGCCTGCCGAGCCCCGGCACATTCGACGAGCGAGACATCGACAGCAAGAAGCACTGGCGGCGCGCCCAGATACTCGCCGACATGTTCTGGCGCCGCTGGGTGCGCGAGTACCTGCCCGAGCTGCAATACCGGCGGGAGCCGCACGCCCGCGGCCCCGCGCTGCAGCTGGGCGACCCCGTCCTCATCGCCGACGGCAACCTGCCTCGCAACACCTGGCCGCGAGGCCGGATTGTGGCCGTCTACCCGGGCGCTGATGGTGAAGTTCGGACCGCTGATGTGCGCACCGCAGGTGGCATACTAAAGCGTCCGACGAAGAAACTCGTGCCGCTGCCTAAGTAACCGGGCAGTGCGGCGTCACCGGCGTCGCGGCGCCCTCGCGCTATCACCGCGCCGTCGCTCACCGGAGATGCGGCATCGCTGCGAGCCAGAGCTACGGGTCATCGCTACGGGTCAACGCTTCGAGTCTCCACCTCGTGTCATCGTGTCATCATTCATCGTTTAATAGACTAAATAGTGATAGTGAAAGTGAAAGTGATAGTGCCTACACTCTGCCGCACGGCGGGAGAGATGTTCGCGACAGACGCATCCGTGCGCCGCGAGTGCAAAATCATAATGCCTAAGTGTTCCTTCTGAGGTAGTCGCTGCGCCCCCGCAAGGGGGCGCGGCTGGCGGGCCACGGGGCTATGCCCCTTTCCCGCGGGATCCAACCGCTGCCCGTTACTACGGGCAGGTCATTGGATTGCCGATGTAGGCGCGGCAGATTAGGACAGCGTTTGTGCGACGCTGCCCTATGTGTTAATATGTCGTGTGTTTGTTTGCAGGTGCGCTGGCGGCAGCACATTGCCGTTTCTTCACGGCATCTCGGCGGTCAGTCCCCGCCAGGTGAGACCCCCGGTTACCCGGGGGAGGCCCGGCGGGTGACGACCAGCGACAGAGACGCCGGCTCTGCGCCCCTGCACAACGGGTATGCTAGACCCGCGACTGTAACGCTTCCAGAGCTAGCCGGTCACGCTCCAGCCGACGGGCCGATTATGTATGTATGAGCGGCTTGTATGTGTGTGTACCGCCGCTCAGTGAGTGCGCCACCGTGTGCGCGCTTGCGCGACACAGTATTGCGTGAGTACAATGTTGTGGAGTCGTGATTGTGTGGCGGGTTGCGTCGTGCCTATATTAACCTAGCACACGACGCTCGCCGAATGTATATCGTGTATGTGGAGTGTCTGTTGTGTGAGCTGGCTGCGTGTAGATGGGTGCAGCCAGCTCGGGTGTCGTCAGTCCGGTGGTGGCGGCGCGTCCGGCAGGAGGTCGCGCGGTAAGGCCTTAGCGTCAGGCGGGCGCGCGTGCAAGGGCGCTAGGTGCTTGACATGAAGCCAAGCAGATGCGTCTGCACGCGCGAACATGCCCTCGCTGAGCCGGCGCACGAACTCGTCCAGGCTCTCTATCTTAAGGTCCCGCTGGAGGACGTCGTTCCTCACATAGCGGGGAGCTTGTGCGATGAGCCGCAGGCATGCGCTCTGTAGTGAGCGTAGCGTCTTGCGGCTCCTCTCGCTAGTGAGGGCGAACCAGGCTGGGGCGGCGTACGTCAGTACCGGCCGGATGTACGTCTTGTACACCGCCAGTTTGGTACGCAGCGGGAGGCGAGATGAGAGCACTGGTTTGAGCAAGGCGCGGGCTACCCTGCCCTTACCGGCGACCTGCCGGACGTGTGCAGCCATGGTGAGGCGCCGGTCGATGGTGACGCCTAGGTACTTGACCTGGCGCGACCACTCGATCTCGGCGCCTTGTAGAGCCAGTTTGGGTGGTCGTGCGGGGCCGCCCCCGATGATGATCGCCTGCGTCTTACCCACGTTCACCGACAGCCGCCATTTGGACAGCCACTCGGGGAGGAGGTCGAGGACACGCTGCATTTTGACGATCGCGTGTTTCGCGCTCATCGACGTCGTGATGTACGCGGCGTCGTCAGCATACAGCGCAAGTGTCGAGTCCTCCGCCGAGGGGATGTCGTCGGTGTACCGTGAGTAGCAGATGGGCGAGAGGCAGCTTCCCTGCGGCACTCCCGCTCTCACCGGGCGCGCGCTTGATAGCGCGCCGTCGACCACCACACGTATTGTGCGACCTGTAAGGAAACTGGAGATCACCTGTGTTATGCGGCGGGGCGTATCCGACGTGGAGATCTTATATATGAGACCGGGGTGCCAGACCCGGTCAAAAGCCTTCTCCATGTCGAGGAATACTGCAACCGCGTGTTCACGCCTGTTCACCGTGTTGGCGAAGTGGTGCAGTACCCTCGTCAGCTGGAGCGTCGTGCTGTGTTCCGCCCGAAACCCGTACTGTTCTGGGCGCGGCGTCAGGTGTGGGGTGAGGTGTCGCAGCAGGAGCAGCTCGAACACCTTGGAGATGGTGGGCAGGAGAGTGATGGGCCGATAGCTCTCTGGCTTCAGCACGTTCTTCTGCGCCTTGGGCAGCATGATAACGCGCCCCTCCTTCCATATGCGAGGGAAGGTCCCCGTGCGCAGTATCCCCGTGTACAGGCGCGCCAGGGCCGCGACCATACGGTACGGCAGGTGGCGCAGCGCTGTGTTGGTGATACCGTCAGCACCGGGGGCCTTCTTCAGCTTGGTCCGGAGGATGGCGCGTCTGACTGCGCCAGGCGCGAAGAAAATAGGGTCTTCCTCAGAGGCTATCGGCGATGCGAAGTAGTCTCCAAGGTGTTTCTCGACTGCTGCGACGTGTTCTGCGTCTTGAGTGTCGTTCGGGCGGAATTGACGCTCCAGGTGCTCAGCAAAGATCTCCGCGCGGTCTGGTGCGGTGTATCTAAGTGCCCCGCCGCTGTCCAGCAGCGGCCGCACTGGAGCTGGGGTGTTCGACAGCTGTCGGCACAGTCTGTGTATAGACGGCCAGTCGCCGTCGACAGCGTCGATGCGGGCCTCCCAGCTCTCGCTGCGGTGTGCGTTGAGCTCGGCCTTAATTCTCTCCGCGAGACGGTTTACGACGGCCTTCTCCGTCGGGCATCTGGTAACTTGCCACCGTTTGCGTAGGCGCCTCTTCTGGGCGATCAGTTGCTGCAGGTGGCGCGGCAGGGGGGGGTAGGCGGTTGCCCCCTGCGGAGACACAGTTGTCGCCTCATCTAAGGCGCTCTGGATGCAAACGGTGACCTCTTCAGCCAGACCGTCCACGTCCGCGGGGGAGACGATAGGCCGAGTCGGCGTGGTGATCTCCAGTTTCTTCGTGAAGGCGTCCCAGTCGATTTTCCGACGTGGCGCTCCTAGGCGCTGTCTGGTCGGCATTCCTGAAAGGACGACGAGTACAGGATGGTGGTCGGACTGCATCTCGTCGTCCAAGACTTGCTGCGTGATCTGGCACGTGAGCCCACTGTGGACCACAATGTCCAGCACGTCCGGGGTGTGTAGGGCATTGTCCGGGTAATGGGTGGGCACTTCTGGGCCGGACACCGTGTACCCGTGGGCTTCTGCGTCCGCGAAGAGTCGTCGTCCCTCTGGGTTCGTCTGAACGCTATTCCACGCTGGGTGTTTGCAGTTCAGGTCGCCGGCAATGAGCGCCGGCCTTGGTGCGTGCGGCGGCAAGAGGGCCCGCAACTCCGCGTGTTCTAGGCGGGTCGCGGGCGGCTTGTAGCACGCGTAGAGGTCGACGTCCTCGCCGGCCACGTGCACTTGGACTCCCAGCGTGTAGAGGGAAGCAAGCTGTAAAGGGGCTATCTGCTGATGGACGACTCTTCTCTTCACCAGTACTGCCAGACCACGGTACCGGTACAGGAATGCCGATTCTTCATCCTGGCGGTAGACGATGTAACCCGGGAACCGCGTCCGATCCGCTGGTCCCAGGTGTGTCTCGCTGATGAGCGCCACGTCGATATCTTGTTGTTGCAGGAGATGGCGGAGTGGTGCGGCCTTGTTCCGGAGGCCGCGGGCGTTCCAGTGTAAGATCCTCAACGGCCTAGCCATTGTAAAGGGCGAGCACTGCCGTCAGGCCGTCGAGGACCGCTTCTTCCGGGCTGGCTCCTTCCCGGAGTGCCCTGATCACGCCGAGAAGGATGTGTATGGCCCGGGCCGTCCGGCTCTGGCCGCTGGAGTCGCTGGTGTCGGCCGGCGGTGGCGGCGGCCGCCGGCGGGGGCGCGCGGCGTCGCGCTGCTGCAGCGGTTGTGGGCATGTGGGCGCGAGCGGCGCCGGGGGCAGCTCCTGTGCCTCCGCTGCCTCAGCGCGCCGCGTCGCCCGGCGTCCGCGTGGTGCCATCTCCTGCTCTGGGACGGCTTCTGGTGGCTGCGTCGTCTGTGTCCGGGATTGGGGCGCGGCGGTTCTTTGAGGCTTCTTTCCTCTCCTGCCGCCGCGCCTCCTGCGTCGCGGCCCAGTTCGGTTGTTTGCCGCCGCCATCAAGGTGGTGGTGGCGTCCGTCTCTAGCGGCCGCTCCGCGTCTATGTGTCGCGGTGCGTCCGGCCGGCGTAGAGGGGCGGTGATGGCGACGGTACCCGCCCGCCTCACCTTGGCTTCCTCCCTGAAGACGGGGCATCTAATGCTGCACGCTGGGTGCTCCCCGCCACAGTTGGCGCACGTTGCGGGCTCCTCCCTGGGCCGCGGGCAGTCGCGTGCGTGATGGCCCTCGCCGCAACGTACGCAGGCGAGCGGGCGGTGGCAATTGTGGGAGCTGTGCCGGAACTGTTGGCATCGATGGCACTGGGCCGGTCCGCGTTTTCCGCGCCACGCCTCTATCTTGACACCGCGCATGTTGAGCAACACGGCGGTGTCATAGATGGCCCTTATGTTAGGCGTCTTTTTTATTATAGCGTGGAATACGCAGCCGGGTCTTCCGCGTCGTGCCTTGATATGGCGGACGTACTCCGGCTGGTATCCCAGCTCTCGCAGCTCCTCCTCGATGTCGGCGGGGTCGGTGTCGGCAGGCAGCCCCCTGATGGCCACCTTCAAACTGCGCTCCGCTGGCAGCGAATAGGCGAACCATGATAGGCCGCTCTCTCCTTCGAGGGTGGTCAGGTACCGCTGGACCACCCTGTACTCCTCCTCCGACTCTGGGCTGAAGCGCACCCCGGCTTGGTAGGGGCGCGCGTGGGGAGGGAAGCCCAGCCTGTCCCTGAGCACCCGGAAATGGGCGGCCCAGTCAGGCATCCTCTCAACTACCAGCGGCGGGTAGCGAGGCTTTTTCTTTGGGGGGGCTGCTGCCGTGGCAGTGGTGTCGTTGGCCGTGGCGGTGGCGGCGGCGGTGCCCCTAGGGGGCGTGGTGCGGCGTGCCATCTCCGCGAAGGATGGTTGCGGAACCTCTATACAATATCGTTTAGGGTACTCACCCTCCGCGGCGGCATCATCGTCGTCGTTGTCCGGGCTGCGCTGGCGGCGCTGTGCTCTCTCAGGCTGGGTCCCCGGCTCGACGCTCTCTTCCTCCTCCTGGTCCGAGGCGTCCTCCAGGTAGGGCGGCGACTGATCTCTTAGAGGGGAGTACTCCCCCGATGCCACCGACATCTCCGACCCGCTGCGCGAGAAACTTCCCGGCATGGCCGCCGGTGAGTCCTGCGCAGAGGTCCGCGGCGGCGGGGGGGAGAAACTCGACGCAAACCACAGCCGCTGCGGCGTCACCGTCCGCTTGTAGCACAGCGTCGGGTGCGCCGGGGTGGCGGCGGCAGGTACAGAGGGGCCCGGCGCAGGCCGGGCAGGCGGCGCGGCAGGGCGCGCGACAGCACGAGCGGGCGGCGCGTCGGAACGCGGCGGCACTGCGTTCGAAGGCGCGGGGGGCGCGGCGGGGCGCGCGGCGGACGCGGTCGAGCGCGAGGTGGGCGCGGCAGATCGCGCGGGTGGTACGGCGGAGCGCGCGGGGGGTGCTGCTGAGCACACAGCTTGCCCACCGGCTCGCGCACTAGTGTCACTCGCGGCGGGGCGCGTGGCGGAGCGCGCGGGCGGCGCGTCGGAACGCGGCGGCACTGCGTCCGAGGGCGCGGGTTGCGCGGCGGGGCGCGCGGGGGGTGCTGTTGAGCACACAGCCTGCCCACCGGCTCGCGCACCAATGTCACTCGCGGCGGGGCGCGTGGCGGAGCGCGCGGGCGGCGCGTCGGAACGCGGCGGCACTGCGTCCGAGGGCGCGGGTTGCGCGGCGGGGCGCGCGGGGGGTGCTGCTGAGCACACAGCTTGCCCACCGACTCGCGCACTAGTCACACTCGCGGCGGGGCGCGTGGCGGAGCGCGCGGGCGGCGCGTCGGAACGCGGCGGCACTGCGTCCGAGGGCGCGGGGCGCGCGGGCTGCGTATCCGGACGCGCTTGCTTCGCGGCGGAGGGGCGAGGTTGCGGTGGGGGGGCGCGCACTTGCTGCGCTCGACCCACTGTTGCTGGTCCCGGGGGCTGCGATGGCACCGGGCGGAAATTTGTAGGGCGTTTGGGGACGCTGTGTCTCGCGGCGGTATTCGCTCCACTGCTGGTACTGCCACTGCCAGCAGGGTGGGCGATGTCGCCGCGGGTGCTTGGTCCTCTTCTCACCTCAGCGGGCCGCTGCGGCGCGTCGTGCGACTCACCACCGAGATCCGGCAGCGATGTCGTTCGGTGCGCCAGCGGTCGCGCGGGGGGGGAGGGGGAGCGCGGGAAGTCGCGACCTGAGCCGCGAACTCCCGGCTTCGGCATGCTGGATCTTCTGCTGGGGCGTTCGCCTCCGCGACCATCGGTGCTCCAGCAGAGCACTGGATGGCGATGGTGGCGCCTCCCGGCACTTCGGCACCTGCGGACAAATGCCGAAATGAGTCCGGGTGGCTCCGAGCTAGGTTGGGTCCGTGCGGCTTCCTCAAGCGGTTGCGAGTACTAAATGCGGCGGACGGGCCAAATCCGCCTAAGTGTTCGTGTATGCGCGTTACTATTTATACTCTAACAATTTGTGATGCGGGTAACGAGAAAAAAGTGCCGTGAGCCGCGCCGATGTGTGTTTTTCACGTGCACCCTCCTTCTAAATAAGTATAGAATTGTATTCAGTTTTGATAGTGTTTTGATTTGTAAATTATAGTGTTTTTCAATAGTAAATTGTAATAGTTTATAGTGGTAGCCTAAGACCTACATAGTTGTGTATAATAAACATATAGTTCTGCCGTTTACGGCCTGATTTGCCTATGTAAACATTTCTCGATAGAAAAAATCCTAAACTTTCATTAGTGAAATAGTGTTTAACTGAAAGCCTAGGTCTCAGTATATAGAAAATAACTTACTTTATAGGAATATTGTTAATAGTTTAAGTTACAGAACAATAAATAATGTCTGTGTTTTGTCTTTCATTTTACATGCAAATTGTCAATACTAGGGCTTAGGTCACATCGATAGGATTACTATCGCCAGATAGCCCATGAAATGCCCTAACACACACTGCTTTCCGTATCGAGATAGCCCCCATAGTTTGTTTTTTATCTCGAGATAATGTTCATACAAGGGCTGATTTCACATAGTTTTCATAGTTTATTCGGTTATAGTGTTTCAGTCCTGAAGATATTCAGTGTGAGTATAGTATAGTTCGGTAGCGCACTTCATGGGGGGTCTGGCACCGTGCGTCCCATAACGCTCTCATGTACCATAGACCTGTAATATCGCTGTAAAATTGAAATGTCAAATAAACTGAGGTTGGTGGGAGGGACGAGGAATCGAGGCGCTCGTTAAGGTAAAGTTTCGAACACATTCGGTGCGCAAGCTCCGCCGTATAGTCGTAGTCATCGGTATAGAATTTTAACAGTGCAAAATAGTAAATAGTGAAAAAGTAAATAGTGAAATAGTAAACAGTAGTGCGTCGAAGCTCGTCCCTTCAAGACTCCTGAAAAATATATGAAGACTTATTATTTCGCCGGCATTCCTGAACCCACAGTAGCAGAGAGTACTAAAACCAGTCTAAACGTATTAAAACCAGAGAGTACTAAAACCCGTCTAAACGTATTCTTGTTTCTCATACTCCTGTTTCTTATATTCCTGTTTCTCGCCACATCGAAAATACAGTCCACTCGCCCAGCCGTCCACGAACCAGCGACCGACGGGGCGTCAACGTCTCGAAGCCACCCATAGTTCCTGCTTCTGAGCTACGTCCGTCCCGCACAAAATGTTCACTGTTATTTTCTAAACCAGATACAAACATCTAGTGTGCTTGAGAACTTATCTACCCACCGAGTGATATCTTTAAAACATTTTATATGATTATTTATAGCAATATAGCTACCAGTGTTATTTATACTACTGTTTTAAATTAACCGTAAGAAATTCCAGCTTGAAAGTATAAACATCCAACCAATTAGAGTCCCCAAAACAACTAATCAACGTAACATAACTATTACGTCTATAGTCCTAATAAAATTCGGACAAATTCGTTTCATTTATAACGTTAGAAATAACGGTGTAACACTATATGAGGTGTCACAACACTTCACACTTCGCTTGACGAATGGACAAATGGCTGCCGATGGGGTACACCTCATTTGACACTCACTGTGTTTGATATATAGAGATTATTTTATAGATAGGAATAAAAATGTCTTTGGAATGTATCAAAGTATGCTGGCTTTGAGGAGAGAAAGCATTTACAAAGTATGGTCTATACTCTCTCTACTCATTATACTAAAGAACTCCTTTTGTCATTCAAAATCGCAATAAAACCTCATTCTTCTTGACTAAAGCAACATTATTCCAAATTCAAATATTGATCGTGAGTTTTAAAGAACTTGATACCGAATGCATCCCAAGCCAGGTTCAGGCCGGCACTTAGGTAAACTCCGCAAGGAAAATCGCACTATTTGTCGGTAGTTGTTTATTGATATTTTCGCCTCGGCCCCTGAGCTAGATCGCAAAGTTACTGCTCTGTTTTAAAACTTTTACAGTCTATTTTCGTAGTGATTCGAAAAAAATTAAATCGCCCCATCCCCTGTGTATTTTTTATGGGAAGTTTTCGACCAGTACTTTTTGCTATGTTGAACTTTTTGGAGATATATTGTGTGCAGCATAAAGGAAAATTTGGAAGCAAGTTATGTATTTTTTCATAGCAATATTTTACGGGGTTTTCAAAAACTTAAATGATTTTGGTTTATAACTTGACTAAAAAGTGATTGGTCTATATTTGTAGAAGCATTAAAATTAAATTGCCCTTAAGAAATGATGATTAATGTGGTTAACTTCAAAGACTTTTCTTAAACTCTTAGAAAACAAATAAAACTGGAAAGCATAATTTGGTTCCAGACCTTTTCAGACCTGTCCACGGAAATTAAGGGTCTGCATTGTGCTCGTATTTCGCGACTGTCGTTAAACATTGACATAGCTTTAAATTCTAATGCTGGTTATAAATATGAACTAGTACATAAAATTGCGTTTAAACCTGTATCTATTGTGTGGTATAATTTATCGATTTGTTTATTCGTCTATTCGGAATTACTTGATCGTTTTAATACTCAACGATCATTTACAGATAAATGGATTGAAGCTGTCTGAACCACTATAAAGTAGAATGAGCTGAAATAAGATGATAATCAATTAGCCAGATTTATCTTTAGTGACATGAAAATTAATTTTGTTTTGAATGCGTACAGTTATAGGGAGTGCTGACAATAATAATTTTACGATTATTGAGAACTTATTAGTTGAGTGGGTGGATAGTAAGTACCTGTTAAACTAAATAGTGCTAAAGTATATGGAACATAGTTTTGATAAATGTTTATCACCATACTATAAATAAGTAATGCAATGCCTATATAAAAGGTAAATTCAAATGAAAAGATAAAATTAGTGCTCACATATTTTTAGCGACTTTTAAAAATAAATTATTGTATTTGATTTTATGTTCTAACTAGGAGACTACTGTAACCAAAATAACATTAACAAATAGACAAAGTATGCGGACTTTTTCAGTCTAAATGCAGGTTATATCTGCTGCAAAAATTGTCAGTTTAGCGGTTCACTGCTTCTAATAACATGGATGTGATCGAAAGCCATGTTGAAATAGGTCACATTTTTTTGTTTTATCCTCTAGCTAAAGCTAATAAAATGCAATGTATCCTACCGTCGGTTTTGGTAAATTTTTGTTAGTACAACCCTGCGTTTGTGCACATTTGTTATTTGTACCAATCATTCCGTATTGACGGCCGATGTGATTTTGTTTTAGTGAGCAAAAATCTGTTTGCACCTCGACTTGTTCATGAATCTAGAGAACTTTCTAAATATTAAAGTCAAAATTAATGGCTAAAACTATGTATGTGCATATGTAGAGCTCATCATCCTCCGAGCCTTTTTTCCAATCATGTTGGGGTCGGCTTCCAGTCTAACTGCATTCAGCTGAGTACCAGTGCTTTACAAGAAGCGACTGCCTATCTGACCTCCTCAACCCAGAGCACATGTAGAGCTATGTGTATTAAATAGAACATCAATAAATATTTTTTTAACACTATCAACAGTTGGTTTAAAATACATCCATCATTCTGAAATCGAACATACAATACTTATTTCTAAAATCGAAATGAACATTAACATCTATCTTAGTGGTAAGTAGAAACTAGCATTTTAGATTATTTTTGTACGAAGGTATTTTTCATACGATCCTTTTGAATTTAATTCTCACATGCCTAATAATTACAAATACCATACCCAACCCATATCCAACGACCAAAACAAATGAAGATATTCATAATGAACTCTAAGTTAAATATATTGCATTTGACCTCAAAATGTTATTAGCGTTAAGAATGATGGAGGTCGGAAAAGGGTAATCCTTCGGGAAACAATAGAAAGGGTTCCGTACCAAAAGTTCGCAAGCAATGCCTTTGATTACAATAACTTTGTATCGCGTGATATTATTCGGGATTGGAAATTGATAGTAGCTAATAATGTGAGTGAAGTTAATTTTTATGAAGTCGACTTTATTAAGTACTAGCCGTTTTCCCGCGGTTTCACCCACGTCCCGTGGGAGCTACTGCCCGCACCGGGATAAAATATAGCCTATGTTAGTCGCAGATAATATAGCTTTCTAATGGTGAAAGAATAGTTTAAATCGGTCCAGTAGTTTATGAGTTTATCCATTACAACCAAACAAACAAACAAACAAAGTTTTCCTCTTTATAATATTAGTATAGATAATAGTTTTTTGATGAAATTGGATGTTTTGTTATTATGATCAGATGTTTTGGACTAATTTATTGATTTGTGGAACTAATTATAAACGTGATAATGCTCCATGTACATTATACAAATCTGGTACTTAGCTGCATCCGTTTGGACGGGATACCAACATATTTTAAAATAGCCATTCAGATCATGTTGCGATTTTTCTATAGCTTCACACACAACTTACAAAAGATATCAAGCATAGATATATACATATGTACGTATATAGGTATGCTAATATGAGATTCCTAATTTTATCGGAAATACAGGATACCTTGGTTGTAATAAAAAACGACTATCTATTAATGACGAGTTCTTGCTGTTAAATATAAGCATGTTATTCTTAACTAAATACATAAACATTATTATGTATTTACAAAAATTACTAATTAAAATTTTACTTCATCATATAAAATTAACTATTAAAGCCTTCTTCGTTGTCAATTTCCTTGTATTATGTACAGACGTCATAACAATTTTACAATTAATAAATCTTCAATTCACTGGCACTCAATAATTCCCTATTGTCTCTGACTAATGTCATAAAATATTTCCTATAGAGGAAAATATTTCCTATTTGCGCACAAAGGTCAAAGTTGTCATAGACAGTCTCTTTTATGACACGCGTCATCATTTCTAGACAACTATAAAATACAAAAAAGTTTTGATATCTACCACACCCTAAAAAAAATTTGTTCGCGTATAGTAATTGGCCGTTTACAATAAAGCTGTAACAAATATTTTATGATCGTGCAAAATGTATAGCGTCTATACAAGGTGGCGCCAACCGGGGCCAATTTATTACTTACTGCTATATCTATCGAATAAACAATTAATATTAGTCTGTTTTTGAAATAAGTTACATTCAATTAGATTTAAATTTGACTTTCAAAAGTAAATTTTGTTTTGGTTACCCATTCAGTAATATTTTAAAACAAAACATGGGTATACGCCGAGAAAAAGAAAGAAGTTTTATTTCTTCGCTTCTAAATGCATTAAAACGATGCTAATCCTGCTTCAATAATTGATGTACAGCAAAAATGTTGCAATTGGCACTAAATCTCCATCAACAAATCTTACGCCGAACATTAACAGCAAAACGATTGATAATTCAGACACGACGTAACAAGCATGTAGGCAAGCCGATACACGCTATTATTTGAGACAATGGACGGCTGATTGGTTTAGTTACACGGAATAGACTTCCGATCCCCGCGCGGTGGTACGAACGTGACCGTACTGCCAGATCAATTTGACACTTTTTTTAACCTTGCAACCCTCACCAATATTACTCTGCCACTGTCCAAACGTACCTAAGTAAATTGTCACTCTTGTGACCCAACCTTATGAGGCCAGCCGAAGGGCCACTTTACTTCAAAGGCTGCATTCGCAAAATTGTACAAAAATACCGTCTAGTCCTGTCCATGCAATAAAATTGTCCAATACACTTTTTTATACTCTTTGTAACTTTAAAAAGTATCCCTATTTATGCCCGAGAACTCCCACGTCACGTCGAATTTTAAATATTGGTTATTAAAAGTTAGGCTGGATTTATTGTGTTTATAAAAGAGATTTAGCCATCATCAATCATTCCGGAACTTCAACAAAATACATAATGGGAAAATTTATGCAACGAGCCTTATCTTCACGAAGATCTTTCGTACCATCCCAAATAGTATTAAAAGCAATTATGAAACACGCACACATTTCTCTTCTTATCGTAAAGATGCATATCTATACGCGAGGCGTGAGACTCTTTATAGAAAATAAATTTTAATTGGTGCACACAACTAAGTTTTATAAAACATGTTACGACTTAATCGTCTCAGGATTGGCAGTTAATGAGCGTAAAGATTGTAAACGCATTAACAACGTGGGTAGTCCAAACCGAAAATTGAGTTTGACGGATCCCTTAAACGTGGCCACAAACAACTGGCAATACTCCAGTCAATTAAAAGATTCGAATGAAGCAATCGATCACTCATCGATAGATGAAGTACCGTTCCATTTTTAGCATTTCTTCTATCAAACAACTTTTGATGATCGAATAAATTCCGAGCGCACCAATCATGACAATAAGATCATCACGTTATTAATGATAAAGCAAGTTAGTAACAGCACTACAAAATAATTTCTTAAAAAACAAAGCGCTCCGATGATTTGATTATAAATTTACATACCTTTATCATATGAAGCTAATGAATTACTTCGGAAATATGATAGGAATGATGGCGTCATTTATATGAAACTTAATCGAATAATTGATTATAAGAGTGGAACAATAAAGTGATTAGTTTAACAAAAAGTAAGACAATGAGTTATTATTCAACGGATAGATTCCTATTGTTGGACTTGGGATAGTACAAGAACAGATATCTGACAGCTTGGGTCGTTGACCAGTCGTCTGTATCATTTGTTTATACGATCATCGAACGTAGATATTAATCTCCTAACGATGAACAGTCAGATTTTTCTGGAAGATATTTAAAGGTTACTTCCTAAATTATATTTATAATTTGTCATTTTGTCTTGAGATGAATTCGAATTGGACGTCGATGGTAATCTGACGCTTTATGCTTATCGTGCAGTTTTGGAGAGGTCATTTACGTGTTCCACCTTCGTTATAGAAAAGGTACTGTTCACTACATATTAGCCTACGTGCACACTACAGTCTAAACCGTACAAATACCTGATCGTTACGTATGTACTTCCATTCATCTTCATACTGATTTGTAAGCCCAAACGAACTATCGGCCGACTAAAAGTTTGTATGTTGTGTGCGCGTAATCTTAATGCCCAGACTATCGTACGATTATCATACGGTTAACCCCAATTGATAGTTTAATGAGAGATGTTAAAATGAGGAAATTACTTACACTCGTGCGAAGTCGAGGTAGGTCTCTAGTATAATTAGAATTGAGACATAAAATTCTTTAAAACGATCAATAAAACGTATCCCAATCAAGTAATTATTCGAATGCATAAAAGACGTAATAAATTAAGTTAATCACAAAAATAAAATGTTCAATGCAAAGTCATAAAAATAAATGCAGCTTTCTAGAAGCTTGTTTTATATCTTCAGGGCAATAGTGTTAAGTCTGAGTGGTACTTAATACTTATTGAAGAAGTAAAACTTATTCTTGTGAATATCATTAAAAACCTTGTCTGGCTAAATTATGCAATTTACTGTTGATACTAAAAAAATAGCGCTTACTGAGATGGGGATCTTATTTTTAAAGTGTTACTTTGGAATTTTCATTTGATGGTTACTTAAGTTTTCTTAATTTTTTTACCATTACTTATATGTTAAGCACTTATATATTTTTTTACAAAAATACTTCTTTAAAACATATGAGTAATAAATGATTGTGCCATGAGCATGCACCACATAATATGAACGTATAAGCCACAACGGAATTTCCTTATTGATACAAGTACAAGTGGTTGGTAAATGCGGTCAGGCAGTACAGTCCAGCTCTAAGTTCTTAAAGGTGCTTAAGAAAATAAAAATAGAATATTTTTTTTTTGTAGATATTATTAATTTTCTGATAGTGTTATAGGTATATGTTCATAGGCTGAGAAAGGATGTACCCCGTACACTTTTACGACAGGTTTTAACTCTTCTGAACGCGTCCTCATAATGATTAGAAAAGGACCCACTCAAAAGCATTAGTAATAATCTCAAAGAAACCTACAGAATTTTACGAGTTAGTACGCTATACACCAAGAATAACATTTCTTATTGACACAAACACACATATGTCCTTACCGAGGCCGTATAAACGAACCAACGAGAAAAATATATCAGTATTTAGTCCCACACTTAATAAGTTGTTCGACGCTAAGCGGATTACTTCTTGGTCAGCCGTCGGAAGGCCATAAATTGTGGAATCTTTATAATTTTTAGTCGGCCGATTCCTTAACGTCATAAATTCAATATCGTTAAATATGCAGCGACTTCAAATGTGTGCTTAAGTAAGCATTATTCGAAAAGATAAAGTCGTTAAGTTAGCTCGTTGGCTCGATTGTACGTAAGTATGTGTAGTAGGTAGATAGTAATGTCGTATAACTTTACTGCTTATACCGAACTAATCCTTAAAGTACGATTGAAGATACCGAGTTAGGTTTTATTATAACACAAAGTGAGATTCAGCGCTGTTGAAAATCTTACAAGTTTTATTTTAAATTATGTTTCGTGAATCCTAGCTTATGTCGAGTGCTTTTATAAGCTTCTGTATAATAATATTTTTGTATTTAGGTATGAAAATAATATTTTGGACAAGATTTTTCTGAGATTTGAATAAGCTATTCAGAAAAATATTATTTTTCAGTCGTATTTATCAATATTTCTTAGAGATGATTCGTAGGCTTATTTTAATCTTCGTCTTAACAATCACAATGAAGGCAGAGTAAAGCTTGTTTCTCATTAGAAATTAGTCGTTTTGCATTCAGATTTTGCTTTTTTTTGCTACTGGTAAATCGAAATGAAATTCGCCAAACTTATTTTTTCACTTTAAATAAAATCTCCATCATTCTTCAAAATTATTATCAAAAATAATTTCAGTGTAAACTATTGTTCGAAAATTAAATTCTATTCAAACATTACCATTTGAATTCTTGCTTATTGGTGTCTCGGCGTTTGTAGCGCGGCCATAAACCTACATGCCATCTCTAATAGTTGTAAAATGTGTTATGCTTGTTCGTTCGTTTCCCGCAGCGCTCAGCTTCGCGCCACCATACGATACCAGCTTTATAGCTTAATCTCTTACACGCTATATCAATAAATAAACGGTTGAGAAACAAAGTACATAAAACCCTTCAAGAATAAGAAAAAAGTAAACAAAACCACTGACTTAATTTAGTTGTAATTTTGTTTTGACATCCCGATTTAGGGATCGAATAAAATTTTATTTCTAATCGAGTGAGGAATTTTAATTTTCATTAACACTCGTTCTGATTACCCAATTTAGTTTTAATAAAAGTCTATAATGAAAGTTCATAAAGAAACTTTCATTGAAATAAAATAACACTAAAAGAAATCTAAGAACAATAAAAGTCTTCAAACGATTTCAGCTCGTGCAATCAATTATTTGTCATCACATCTTCGCAATAACAGTCCTATAAATCGGGATTAACCGTTCCTGAACTTTGTAGATGCGCCTTCAAAAGCATCTGAATTCCTATTAAAACTAAAATTAATCCTTCACGTTTCTTAAAACGCATCAAATACGAGTGATGACCCAAAAAGTACACTGTGACAGCGTAGTCGACAAGTTACTACTGCAAACATTTTTAGTGCTGCTGAAAGAGACCACACGCTTTAATGAAGACTCTATTTGATAGCACTAAGGTTGATAATCGTGTAGCAGATTATTTCAATTTGTTAGTATAACTTGGTTTTGTTAAAGATGTCACTCATTCAAAGTTTAACGATCAACCTAATAGCGTTTTTAAAGCAGTTCCCGAAATCCTTGAAACGTGACTGGAGCGTCAACAAATTTAAAAATGAATCCGTCGGCTTATTTTAATAATACCTTTGACGATTCACTTTGAACTCATGATATGGTGTGCTCACAATTTGTCCTTATGTTAACAGTAATTTAGTTTTATTTGAAACAGTTTTTTCTTTTTGGAAGTTTAGTAGAAGATTTTTATTGGACAGTATGATTTGAGATATTATGCTATAGTATGAGCAACGAGTTTTACCTTCTATGTACTGATGAGTACCTAAGTATTAGAGAAGCCTAGGTGCATTAAGTTTTTTAGCAAGGTTCCACGTCCAATCTATTCATATAGGAATCATGATACAATAAAAATAATACAATTTAGACATAAATGAACATTGTCCAACAAGTCTATTTTTCTTAATTGTAGCTATGCGAAACTATCTGGCTTGAAGTAAGAAAGACAGTCATTAGATAAGAAATATTTATTCACATTCAACCCCCACTTTCGCATAAAATATATCCGTCCCAATTGTAACCAGCAGTAACCAAAAACAATATATTAGAATTGGCTTTGAGTAATTTGCCACAAACATATTTAGCAAACAAATTACGGCCGGTATTATAACTTCATTAGAAAACCGACGGTGTTCAACGAACCGTACGTCTAACCACTGGTAGATTCACATAATTACGTGTTATTTGTTTTTACGAGAACGCCAAGATTTTTATTTTGTCTTCCATAGTTATGGGGCAGCATGTTATTTGCGACACTAATACTTAGTACTTCTGATTAATTGTCGTGCGAATCATTTTGTAGAATTAGTCCAAGGATTGTGTTTAAAGCAGGGGTGTGCAACAATGTTGCAGTGTGTGCGTGGGTGATGACGTCATTTTACGGCAGGACATTCTAAAAATTCAAATTGTTCGAAGGATATTCTCTTTGTGATGGCGACCTATCTTTGATGCTCATGCTTATGTTAAGTTATGTATTAGGTATGTTGATGACTAACGGCCAGTTTCTTCATCAAAAGTTAAAGTCAAAGTAATGTCTAAAGTAAAAGTAACGGTCAAATTCGTTTTTTCAAGGCTAAACTGACAGCAAAATTCATAGAAAAATTTAATTTAACCGTTACTTTTACTTTAGACATTACTTTAGCCATAACTTTAACTTTAACTTTTGATGAAGAAACTGGCCGTTAGATAGGTACTTAATAGGGTATTTTAGTCTAGATGAGAAAAAAATTAAAAGTGTATTACAATGATTGTTTAGAGGAAAAGCAATCGGGAAATGTTAGTTTCACTTCGTAAGGTACATAAATATATTTTTTATTGCAGTTTAAAGTTTTTAGGTTTTTTTATCTGTCTTTGAACACTACGAAATGTCGCCGCCATGCTAATGACGTCATTACGGTAGTAAACAAAAGTGTCATATATCAGTGTCAGTATTTATATCCACTGGTACTTGAATCCATAATTTGTCTGGTGTTTTTACACTAGTGTTCTCACATTCAGAAACAACACACCAACGATACGGAGCATAATTACTCATTATTAAAATTTTCAATACATATCAAAATATGTATTACTGACAGCTGTAGTTTGTTTACTAACGTAATGACGTCATGACCAAAAAACAATCATGGCGTCCGTTGTGTGCCGCGTTTTCGCGAAATACGCGCGAAATTTGAAATTATGATAAAACAATTAATTTATATTCGTACATAACGTGAGAAAAAAAAATATTTTTAATTTTTTAGAGATATATTAAGACTAAAGAATTTATTTAAGATATATTTCAAAAATGCATGTAATACCCTATTATTCGATTTAGTGTTCATAGATCGTAGTTGCATTTATTCCAGTATAAACTATTTATTTAAGCACCCAGCTAATGCTTCTGCAAGTAAATGGAAATCCCTTGGCTTATTCTCTGGTATTCACTGATACGGGAATTTCACAACAATTTAAACAATGTATTTTCCCCAACCAGGAAGTTTTGAAAATAAAGTTTATTTTATATTTTACATAGCCTAGCAATTTACATTCTTTAGTTGGGATGATATAGTTGTATCATTCTTAAGAAATGTGTTACATTCCTTTCAATATTCCAGCTATAAATTAAGTGATGAAATTAAGGCATGTTATACATTTTCCACCATTTTTCCAGTGACACTATAAAGTTAACAGTCCGTTTTAGAAGATTACATTACCAAAACAAGATATTCTAGTCAACAATCCGTTTAATCCAAACAAAAAGCCAGATTACTACATAAATTATGAGTTTGAATATTTAGAAGAATAACTCAGAGCCGTCAAGAATATCCGAGTTCCAAACTTAAATGCTGTTAACGCTTTATTTTGAAATAAGTCACTGAGGAAAAATAAAAAAAAGTTAAGCCAAGCCATCGAGATTATGCCTCACTCGAGACTAGGAAAGTCTTACCGGCCAGCTCGGAAACTTTTTAATAAACAAAATATTATTTTTATTTCACTGTTGCAGAGTATTAAGCATATTTTAAATGGAATGCTTTTAGTAGTGCGAGGGCTAGACAGCACGTTTTTATTACATTTTAAAAAGGTACTTAGGATTTAAATCGTACGATGTTAATTAAATGAAAAGCTGAATACCAGTGAAATAGGTAAAATTATAAAATTATAGAATAAAATTCACGATTTGTAGTTATGAGGAAAGATGATGAAAAATAAAAGCTTGCCCTTTCACAAAAATAACTGATAAAAGAGCACTTCCTGTGACATGACAGGAAAATTTACAGTTCTGCCAACAAAAAGTACAAACGGCTGTACCAGCCTTTTTGAACTCAATCGGATAAAGTACTCGAACATCTGAGACTGAATATATTTCGAAAGAAAACTCGTCTTCCTCTGGGAACGATAAGTGGCATGATGCTTTCAATTCCAATAAAAGTTTTCTATTCAACAAGACTAGTGTTTCAATCTATGTAAATCAAACTTGTGTTTACTTTTCATTTGCCTCACTAAGCTTCCTCTTTTGTGCTGATACGGAATTGGTACAGAGTGGAAAGAGTTGCTCGAAGCAATATTTTCTTTTACTCTTTGGATTTATGGCGCATTTTATTTTTTGATTGATGCGTTTTAAGGATGTAGACTTTTTCTATCAAAATGTAGAGAAAATATAAACTTTTTATTTCAATTTTGGTACTAAAACAGTTTTCTTTGTATTAATAAATCTCAACCGACAAAATGTATGTAAAAAATATTCAATCATCAATTTATATGACATATCTAAAAGTTATAGTTTATGTATTAAACTATTTAGGATACATAAATTAAGAATGAAAATTTTAAATGTGCACCAAAGTTGTCGACGAATTTATAAAACTTGTGATAATTTTCGGGGAATAAATTCGATTTAAAATGATTAAAACCCGAATTTTGCTTTAATCTTGTTTATTGCATAAATTAATATTTTAAAATTGGAATTATAATCAAATTGATCTACCTCCTGGAGTCTTTTGAATCGATGTACTCGTTAATACGATTTTTATTACAATGAAAAATATTTTTTTCAAAAATGTTGTAGGTACTTATTTTTTATCATGGGGTGATATATCTCAAATAATTTGCTGCTGTTGAGAGAAAAACATTTTCATTGTGCCGAAGTAAGAAAAAAATAATGAGTAACTATATTTTGTAGAGCTTCGAAACAGCTTGGCAATTTGAAGAACTTTGTCCTATTAACATATATAGTTCGTGCCCAATTATCCCATAACCAACGTAATTCCAAGGAAAAAGTATTTCAACCACAAAAATAGTCACCATTAAACCATCCCACGTACCTGTAAAAATAACATTCCCAAAACGAGCTATATCGATAACTTTATCGATACCTACAAAGAGTCTAAATCACTCGATTCCTGTGCATTAGCCCGCATCAAGATTACCAGTAAATCAAACGATAAACCGGCAAACATGTACAAATCTATCATTGGTTCGTGTACGGTCTGACTGGGAACTGGGAACTTCATTTCACAACGTAATCCTTTCAATTCAAGAGTTAGATGTGAACTTTACTGGCGAGCAAATGAAGTAAATTGGATTTGATTTCCGACTTCGGCTACCGTTTGTGATTCTACAGTCACGAATCTTTCTATCAGCGATTTAGAGTGTACTCTCATACGTGTGCAGTTGAGGGCTGTTCTTATGCGGCGACTTGTATTTACTTGATTTGCTTTTGTTTTTATGGGTATAGAATTATAGCCCAACTATTGAAAATGAAGCCAAGGCAGTTACTACAATATGCTATAGGTATCATTATAACTGGCTTGAGAGGAATAAGGGTAAAAGGATTCTGTTATTGCTAAAATTAATGCAAGGACCTATAGTTATAGCTTGAATTTGTTGAACTTTATGTTTTGACTCGAAGTGTGTACCACATAAATTACTACACTTTTTTTTTTTTTTTTTTTTTTTTTTTTTTTTTTTTTTTTTTTTTGGTATGGCATCTCGCAGTTCAGCCTAGGAGGCCGTGTACTGCTTAACCGGACTTTTCCCTGTGGATGCCTAGAATTTAAGGCCTCCAGCCAGGGGCGTAAACAACTTATAAACTAAGCGACTGCGCTAAGGGTACCCCCTGTGGGGTCGGACCTCGGCTTAGGGCGTCGCTGGGGAGGCAGCAAAGGGACAGGCTGGATCATATGATCATTATTATTAAATGGGGAATTTAAAGCTACTGGCTCAGCTCGCGGGCTGGCTCGATGAGCAAGGGTCGGGAGGACAGAGAACGGGACGTCGCGGCGGACCTCGGCGGCGAGGTTTGTACGAACGCGGTTTGTGTTTGTGTAGGGTGCTAGTGAGTTTACTACTCTCTTGGAGGACAGTTATCTCATCGTCAGGTTCTAGAAGGGCATGCCTAGGGCGGCGAATCCTACTGATGCGGGAGGGAGTATAATTACTGGCTAACACGATAAGTGAGTTATCGTGTTTCTCAGCGCGTTCGAAGTACCGTATGGCGGCACGCTTCATATACTGGCGGATGGTAGGGATTTTTAAGTCGAGATGAAGAATCTCATTTCGAACATAATAGGGAGCTCCTGTGATTTTCCGTAAAGCACGGTTTTGAAGGGCCTGCATTCTGTGAAGGCGGCGATGGCTTGCCTGTGCGAACACAGGGCAAGCATACATCATGATGGGGCGTATGCACGATACGTAGAGGCGTAACTTGCATTTAAGAGATAATTTGCTCTTTGAATTGAGCAAGAAGTGCAATCTACCGTACACAAAGGCTGCTCTAGAGCGCACCTTATTTATGTGCTCGGCGAATGAGAGGCGCTGGTCTAAGATTACACCTAGATATTTGGCATGCTCCTTCCAAGGAATCGGCCTACCAAACATGGTGACTGACGGGGGCGCGGGAGGAAGCCTACGGCGAGGGCTCGAAAAGAGTATGGCCTGGCTTTTGTCGGGGTGGGGAATTACTACACTGCAAGCACACATGAATAAGTAGTTCCTACTTAAATCAACTCATTAAGCAGTATAGAGAAATATCTAAATAAATCCCACCCAATCGCATTAAAGGAACCAGACCTTAACGTACAATCTTGCCGTCGTATTAGCAGTGTACCGGTGTAGTATTACCGGTTGAACATTAAACACTGACTGAATGAGTGCACCGATGCGTCCGAGACGATAAAACGAATCGTGAACGCCGGATTTGCGGTGCTTACCAACGTATTCGAATGTTTGTCGTGCAAACGAGACGGCACCTTAATTAAATTCGATTTGAATTAAATTGAATCGTCTTTACTGGGTTAATGCCTGCGCGATTGTTTTTTGTTTGTTTAAGTTCAATGTATTGATTAAAAGGTAATGCATTAGCTGGTTATTTTAGAACAATGTGGTAAATAAATGATGCATGTACCTACTCGTCAAAAAGCCAGTGACGATTTTGTACGAAACAAGAAATCTTGGCTATTAATAATGCCTCATTTTATAGTTCAACAGTAAACAACATACTTAATGCTACAACATTAAAATTTTAGCAATAAACCCCATAGTAATGTCGCATAATTTTAATGAAGACATAAAGCATAATCACCTTAACTATAACCATAACATTGCACCCTAACATAAAACAAGTCAAAACAGCGTAACTGCAAAGAACTTCCCATTAAGAGATACACACTGCAGACTAAACAGTTGACCTGATGGTTATAAAAAATAATGAAAGAAAATCATGTATTCAATCACAGTTTTCTGATACCGGCTAAATACCCGATCTTTGTAAATTGTTTAGTAAGTAGTCATTTTCATACTGATTTATGAGCCCAAGTAAAAAAACTATCTATTAAATATTTTTTAAAGAAAATGCTGTTTTCAATCAGTTTTCAGTCGCTTTGGTACCGGCCCAACACCTGATCTTTGTAATGTGTGTGTCAACGGAAAATGACAAAATTCGTAAGTTCATCAATTTTCTAGATAGTTGATCAACTCTCGGAAAATAATAAACGGCATTTGAAATTGACTATTTAACGTATGTATTTTAGTAAGTTGATTAATTTCTTACTGGTTTATAAACCCAAACAATCTATCGGCCGACTAAAAGTTTGTAGTGTGCACTGCAGTAGCTAACAATATACTATACGGAATTAGAATCTTTTTATATACGTATGTATGTATACCAAGATCCGCAGTCCAAGTCTTTAGTCACGTCGTAGTGCAATTAAGTAGTCCCCGAGTCTTTAATTTAGCTATCACGAGGTCTTAACCTGGATGTATCATCGGGCTAGTAATTAGAACTTAGAACTTAGTAATTCTTCGGAATATACGGCTGATATCGACAGGAGTTAGAATTATTAATTTTGATGTAATTGTGTTTTGTTGGAGTGGTGTCAATCGATGGGTGTTGTGGTGTTTTAAGGCATTTAGTTTGTGAGTTGATTGGTCGAATATTAAAAAAGTATGTATCAGCTTTTTTTAAACCATTTTGGGAGAGGCTCGTGTTCATATAATGTGAAGATGGATACAATTTATTCGAACGCAGCAATTTTTCTTACGTCCAAATCCAAAATATTATAATGTCCTTCTTTTCATGTAATTGAGGAATTGTTTGCGTCGAATAGAAAGTAAAAAAAATATGTATATCGGGTGTGTCGTTCACAATCACATTAAATCCTATCGCATATTCTTGATGAGGGGACGATGAGGGGTTCGTTACGGTGCAAAGGAGGAAGCGCCGTCAGCGAGCCAACAAGAACCGCTGTGGCAAGGCTCCTGTGGAGCCAAACACAATAATCTGTGCTGCAAAGCCGAACACCCCGGTGTACATCTCCCGCCTGCACTACACCACTAAGGCGGAGGACATCGCGGAGTACGTGCGCCAGAAGCTGAGGTACGCCCCGAGAGTGCAGCTGCTGGAGTCGCGCCATAACGCCAACTTCAAGGCGTTCGTGGTGCGAGTGCCGACGTGTTTCCTGCACCTCGTGTTGGACGAGAACTTCTGGCCACAGGGCGTGGTGTTCCGTCGCTTCCGCGGACAAGTGCCACAGAACCGCACGGAGTGACATAGTGCGTAGTGAAGTGTTACTAACATAGATTTAAGTTTTTTATATACTAACAATGTTTGTATAATATAATATGTATGTTAGTCTTTAAGGTATTTATCTATGGGCCTTTGATGCCTGATAATAAAGATGATTTGATTTGATTTGATTTTGATTTATGATATTCTATGGCGAATAGTAAAAAAAATAACCCAATCCATTCAGTGGTTTAAGAAAAACAATAACATTAACGATTAACTCATAAACAAAACTATTGAATCACAAGAACAATACAGCAGACCAAACAAGAAGGTACATAAATTATGTCAAGCAAACAATAACGCTGGGTGTCCGCAGCTTTATTCTAAGGGGTGGACAGACAATAGCTTTCCGGGCAAGTGCGTACTCTGCATTACGCTGTTACGGGCCTTTAACAAATTGTAGGTCCTTTTATCGACGAGAAAATTCATGTATCGTCTTACTTCTACTTTATACACAATTGGTTTTATGGTCCAAGTTTATGAGGAATCTTAAGATTTCAGTGCTAATAAACATTTTTTTTATGTTTATGGCAGTGCAACAAATAATTTGGTAGAGGCGATTATTCAGCGTTGTCATCAAAGTCAACGCATTTTTGCGGCCTTTGTGAGCGTGTTATTATAAAATTAGTAGCAATGACGCAATGCCTCTAGGTACCCAGTTTTTCTGTTTTCCAGACATCGTATAAAGAAACCACTTTTCTCTACCATAAAGATTATAGTATCCATATTATTGGTCATCACAGAAATGAACACACTAATATCAAATACACAAGATAAGGCTCTGACTCCTTCAAGAACGTTCCCACAAATTAGTATTCAATTATTTCCAATTTTAATTTCTCTAATGTTTTTAGGGTAACCACTTTGATTAAAAGTTGTTCAGTAGACCGTGAAATCTTGTCAAGTGTTCGGTCGACAGATAAATGTATTAGTACACTTAATAGGAGTAGACAGCCGTGTGATTCGGGTGGCCCGTTTGTGTTGAAAGAAAGCTTTGGTTCCACTAGCCGGAATGTACCTTTCGTAAATCTTCTTACTACGGCATTCTATCAATATTACTGTCAGTTTTATGTTGACAAGCAAAACTCCCGCTACTTTGAGCCCTATACGTAGAGAAAATCTTCAACTTAATTACATTATAAAAATCTTCATTTTCCATCTGTTGTAACAATTTTGGTTCTTCTTGTCTTATAAGTAGGTACTTACTATCAAATATAATATAAAAATACTTTAACACTTCCTCTATTTCCTTCTTAGCAAAAAAAAACAGTTTTCCAATACCAATTACTAAAAGCACGACGCTTTCTTCACTCTCAGCAGAGTCACCGCGAAATTATCAACTTCCCACCGCGCAATTACAGAGCTAGGAAGTTTGTGCTTGCTCGCGCGATAAAACCTCACCTTTACCTAGTACGTAGCCCCAAATGGGTAGCAGTTGTACGTATTCAATTTCATAGTGGTTTTAGAGCCTTTCGTGGGGCGCGTTAGGTAAATTAACGGACGCGTTGGAACACACCCGAACGATGATTAGTATCAATTATGCTGCACGTCAACTAGTCTTTTTGGTTTCACGTAATGTAATGAATGTTTTTGAGGTATGTGAATTTTTGGAAATGTTAAAAACGGTGTGCCCCAGTGTTATTTATATTGAGTGTGTATTTTTTTATTCTAATGGCACGCGTATATACGCCCGATATAGTGAACGAATATAGTATAGAAAGTCCGACAATGTGAAAAGGTAAACGTGGAAACCATCTAAAAAAGATAAAATCCTCAACAAAGGCTTGATAAATGAAAAGTAAGAGCCTAGCAATTAATACATTTTTTTAAAAGACAATACTAAAAAAACATTTACCTATAGGTAACTAAATAAACCGTCAAAAAATGAAAGTCAATCCATATTCTTCGAGATATTCCGGATAAAACCAGAATCATGTCCTATTATCGGTAAAGTAACTGGTAATGAACGGAGTACTGGCTTAAAGCAAAATGGATCTCACAATAGTCAGGAAAAAAGCTACCATGAAAAGACTGAATTACTTTTGTGATCAACATTACGGGCTTGATTGAAAATCCTTGGGCAAAACCAAAAAAAATATCGAAGACTCTAACATTGCAAATGTAAATAATTGTGGCCTTGTGGGTAAAGAACCAACCTCTCGAGTATGAGGGTGTGGATTCGATTCCAGGTCAGGCCAGTACCAATGCAACTTTTCTAAGTTTGTATGTACTTTCTAAGCATCTTAGACACCAATGGCTGATAAAAAGGTGAAGGAAAACATCTTGAGGAAACCTATAAAGTCCGAAATCACCAACCCGCATTGAGCAAGCGTGGTGATTAATGCTCAATCCTTCTCCGTGTGAGAGGAGGCCTGTGCCCAGCAGTGGGACGATAAAAAGGCTGTAACGGTAACGGTGGTATAAGAAATACTGGTATGCCATGAGGTAGGTAGGTATCACTCTAACATTATAATCGTTAAAGATGGGATATATAAATGTTTGTAACTATAACACAGCCGAAAGATTTTTCATGAAGCTTGGCCATAGCTTATTATACATCAGGTAATAGACTCTTTATCAGAACGAGGATGTTATTCATTTGGGATGTGGCTGAGACCGCAGAAAACAGCTAGTTTCTTACTAATAATAATTGACAAGCAAACAACAACTTATAAAACAATATTTTCGTTACCTTCCCCAAAGATTCGGCTTACCTAAATTTTATTTATTCAATCTATCTTCTTCTTAATTGCGTAGCCGAAGAAATGGTCTATAAATTTTCAAGAGAACTGACTAGAGTTATTTAGTGGGCAATTTCTTACCAGCAAAATTAGTAGAATTACTTTTAGACAATACAATTTACTTTAACATCTCTTTATGGCCCCAAATGTCACGGAAATTTTGTTCGAGAAAGTCCTTAGGATTTGCTTTATTTGTTAGTTTTCGTACAAAGAAAATACATGTATGTACGCATTTTCAATTCTTATTACATAATACCAAAATATTGTAAGGAACACAAGACATGAGCATGTATGTAATTTTGCTATGTAGGTAAAACAAAAGAAATTAAACACACTATGGAACACTTTACTTTTCAATTAGCGTCACATCACTCCAAAATATCTCCACCATCAAAATATTCCTATCAGAAACCAACAAAGTCGCCGCCTAATGAAACCATTCTACCTACAAATTCGTTCTAAGCGTTACAAATAAAGTAACCGAATGAAAAGCGGCTTATAAATGTTATTCAACTATAAATCCCAGCTAGTATGATGACCACGTCACAGTCGTCTTGCGCAAGTATGTACAAATGAATTGATTTCCGTCAACTATGCTTAGTAATCCGATTAAGCTAAGAGAGATGTAACGGGAATGGATGCCTACGAAATTAATTGGTTTTATTTTGGTTGGAGGTATTTTAAGTACTAATAAGATGGTAGGGATAGTATATACGAGTTTGGTAATTTGAAAACCAAAAATTAAACGATATTAGATTGCACGATATAGGAGTACTCGTTTGATTGACTTTTCTAAGTTTTCTTTCACTAGAGCATACAGACCCAGTAAGAACGCGACCATGGAGAAGAAAAACGACTCCTTACTCCGAGCAACTGACAGTAAGGTCAGGTAATCCTTTGATATGACATTATAATATCCAAGACATATCATTCCTAGAACCAGCGTATGATTCTACGAAACCTTGATCGAAGTATTTTCTATCATCCAAATTCTTATTATAACAATATTATATTTCATGGTATTCACTTACGAGTTTTTAACTACGAAAGGCGTTACACCGATACCCAAGTGACACCTGAGTATCGTATTTGTGGTTAGAATTGGCCAGCAACAAAAAAATCTAATCAAACTGACAACTGGCCTAATATGGCTGATGAAATTTTTGAATCGGCGACCGCAACGAGACCTGTATACAATTAAAATAATTCTGACAACCCATTTAATTCTCAGATTATCAAACGGTGGACAAGTAATTAATTTATACGGCGTAATGTCATTTATGTTCTTGTTAATGTAGACTAAAATTAATTGCACGCATACTAAATGAATGAGGTCTATGTTCGTGGATGTTTGTGATTTTAGAGATACAGCATTACATTGTTATTTATCTACATACAACACCGCTTAATCTGCAAAATACCTTCTCAAAGTCTTTAATAATTTCTACGGTTTCTGATTAACGAAATTCGTGATATATGAAACAGTGTTTTTTGGAATGCGCCGCTGTATAATGATGACTTGCTTAGAAGAATTTTTATGTAGTTACTTCCGACTTTTGGATTGTCCAAATTTTTATAATCCATGGTTCATAATCCCCAGTGCTATTTCCAAAATGTTTCACACGAACCAAAAACCGCAGATGAGCCGATAAAGTCTTGTCACATTTGGTGAACTGTCAAAATTGCGCTCAATTTGCTCTCGCTTTGGTCCAGTGTGTGGACAGCTATCTGCCTAATTAGTGAAACTGATGACAAAAAAGTAATAAGCAGTATTAATGTAATTAATATTCAATTAATATTTTTTGTTGCTTACGACGCAAGTTTTGAAAGGGTTGGCAGGGATTAATAAAATATTATATTTAAAAAATATTGTTGCGCACGTTTATTCGACTGATGTAGATTTTATCTGATGCCAGTGGTGACAAGTCAGCTAACAGAATAAAAACTTTTTTTATTGTAAAACATATTCATCTTCTGTAATCGATGCTTTAAAAATACTTCGTAATCAAAACTAATTTAGCAATAATTAGAGTAGAACATATCATTTGAAATAAAAGGTGGGTAATAAATAATAAGACTTACCTACATGTCCTAAAATCGGGTTTGACCGGTAACACATATCTACATGTAAGTACGTTTGCGCGAAAGACCACTGTTGATAAACACAAGTGCATTATTACGTAGCACAATCAGTTTAGTCTCATAAAGCTCACATAAAATTACTTTAACAAAAGTGGCTTAAGAATAAAAGGAAACAGTGCTCTGTTTTTAATTACAAACTAATTTGAATTTAAAACGGCTTGCTTAGAGTAAAATAATGTTATTAGAACGAAACAAAGGCTGGCGACAAACGAGTTTGTAGTTTATATGAAAAGATCGCAGCAAATGAGGTTTGTGTAGTTTTAATAAACCTATTATTTAAACAAAAAAAGTATTAAAAATACTTAGAAAATCATAATTGCAAATTATGATTTTCTAAGTATTTTTAACATTTGGATATTTTATTAGCAGTTTATTTCAACTTAATATTAATAAAGCCACATCTCTAACTAACCTATTAAATAACTAAACTATCGCGTACCATGTCTTACTCTAAGCAAATACTCTTCATATAGTAAATTCTAACAAACTATCGGCCCATAAGGATTTAGAATTCGCTACAAACTTGATGCAAGGCTCAATATTTTCACTTTATCAGTATAATCTTGAAGCTTAAACGAAGAATTTGTTGGGAATGGCATTATCCGCTCACATTTGACTGTTCAGTTATAAACGTAAAGAAGGCCGATCATAAGTGTGAATCACCTGACTGTACTGAAGTCAGGCAATGTAATCAAAGACACAAAGTTCTAGAAGAGGCATAGGAATATTTTTCAAAAAATAATATCAATTTTATATTGCGGTATATTTGGTCTCATCTAAACGATTGGTTTTGCATTAATTTATGACCTATACCTTAACAACTTCAAATGAGGACCTTAAACATATGTCATAGGTAAAGAATAAATTGATCTATTTTTAAGTCAAATTGCTAATACCGAACAATATGTTACCATATCATCTTTCTCCCATATTATCTTTCGTTGTTCAATTCCAGCTAAACATAGTTTCGAAACCAATTTCCAGTAGTCAATTTCGCGCGTTTCGTGCCATAGAAACGAACGACCAATAAGCTTAGACCTTACATTCGTCTTACACATATATCGTACGTAATCTTAGAGCAAGTAACAAAATGGAGACGCTATTTCCGTGCATTCCCCTTTGCCAAAAGTATCGCGCCCGTCAAGTTCATGCGTTTTCTTGTCAATTTTGACGACACTCCTGAGTGTTTTACCTCGACCGTGTAAATAAGTACATTTTTGCATAGAGGTTATTGCTAAAGGTGGGTCCGGTTGGTAATATGCTCTAAGTAAATACTAGATAACTATGCATTCCCGTGACAATATGTGTACCTATTTCCTTACCTTTGAATAGGTTATTGGAAAATTATATTGAGATATGGCGACAAGTAAATAGTGTTTGTGGAATTGGTTGCTCGATTGTGATCTTTGCCGCCAAAATTATTGTTATTGCACTGTTAAATAAATATAAATTCAAGCGAATTTATGGACTGTTCTCCGTATTGAGTGGGGACAAAGAAATATAATTACGATATTGGCCTATTGCTTTCGTATTGGACCCTCCAATTGAACCTATAGCTTAAAGAGTTGACACTAGATAATAAAAGCGGACTCAGAGTGGACTAGCGATTTCATAATCATGTAATTTCAGAGACATTTTGTATTATGGGTGTTGGGTCTCAAAAGTCTTTAAACTTAACGAAACGAAGTAAGAAAAAATAAGGATTTAGTTACCTACGCAGAAAAGATAAAATTACTCGTCTTATTTTTTCAGACATTCTTTAACAAGCATTAATGTATACTCTTACAACACTAATGGATTCAAAATTCCTTAAAATAATTTCGATCAAACACCTTATTATTTGTAAGAATTCGGCAAAACTATATTCATAAAAACGGTTCTCAAATCAAAAAGGCGCGTTATGGAAGTACGGTCCAAGCGTCTGCAAATAAAATTTTAATGTGTTGACAAAATTAAAAGCAATTTAAAGTGCGTTGCACTCATTTAGTGACCATGACAAAGACGATGACGCCAAATTTGTAAGTGGACTTCAACACGTATAAAGTGAGAAGTATGTATAATTATTTGCTTAAGAGGATTAAGTTAATGAAGGTTTGCCTTTAAAATTTTGTCGAAATTATTTTTGAAGGTTAGGTTTATAAGGATATTTTCGATCCAAATATTACTTTTTTTAATTTCAACCGACTTTCCAAAAAGGTTCTCAAGTCGGATGTTTGTTTTATACTTAGTTAGATTCTTTGGCAATCAAAAGCGGTTTGCTTTTGTCAATCTATTGTCCTACAAATCTAATATTGCAATTTACGTTGTAACTTAAAAAAACATTATCCATACTTCAATTACAATAGCCAGTATCAGCATGATTACGTACCCAAAGTGACATACCAAGCAACCAAGAAAAAAAAGGTTATACTATTAAATCGCATGCACTTACCACATACGTCACCAACTCGCACAAACCCGCGTGAAGCGTGATTCATGTGTCCAATGGCCGTCGCACTTATCGCTCGTTTAATTGGGTGTTACAGGCCCCGTCACTCAAGATAATCCTTTAACGGTATCGCTTATCGAGATCGCGGTATCAGCTGCAGATGTTATTATGTTCGGTTTTTGAAAATTTGAATTTTTGGAATGCGATGACTGGTAATGAAAGCCATATAACTCAACATTAACAATCATGTTTAGAACTGTAACTTACCTTCTACATTGTGATTGCTTTTCTATTTCCAACTACGATAAAAGTATACCTAAACAATCATATTTAAAACAGTTATTGCTATATGTAAGACTATAAGACTTTTTATATTAAAAAAAATATTTTATGTTGGAATATTGTAGACTTCTTTTAGAGACATTACATAAATGATTTTCTAATTATGGGTAAACAAACGTAGCTATCACAAAACGACATAATTAAGCAGACTAATTTACTACGTATAACCAGCCCAATAATAGAAAATAATAGATGAGTAATTTTGGTTTCAAAAATAGAAACTGGGTCACTTTCACAAATCTGAATAAAAGAAAATCCTTTTGGAATTATATGGAAATGTTCAAAAGATTCCACATTATGTCAACTATTGTCCTATTTTAGGTGCTTTTATGTGGTGCTATGGAACCTTGCATGTTTATTGAATAATTTCTGAAGCTATTATTGTTACACAATTAAGTATCTACTATATGGTAATTATAGTCTTTTTTATATTAACTTCTACTATGATAATAATTATTGTGTAAGTAAGCCTAAAATGGTATTCTAGATGTTTCGAAATAAGGTAAGTATGTATTTTCTTAAAAACTATTTAAACTTTAGAAAACTGTTTCAAATACTATGTTTTTATATAAGTTTCATCACTCAAATAAACCAACTAACTTGAAAGCAAATTTAAACTGAACCAGTCTCAATGTTCTGTAAAACAAGATTGCTAAGAAATTTTCTCCCAAAAATTACTAGAGAGAAAAATGTAGGTCTCAATTCTTTGAAACCGGTAACCCTATCAAAACGAAACGACAGTAATTGACAGCGAGGCTGATTCCATTTATTAGGTACTAGTATTCTGACCTTTTGCCAATACTTTAAGACTTTTAATTCATTACCCTCTTAGGAAAGCCATTTAAGGGATTTTAGTATTCGAAAATCTGTGTTATTGGATTTTTTTTCTGAAAGGTAGAGAAAGCTTTTATTCGTATTTTTTTTTTGTAATTTGTCAACATATTTATTTTCAGTAACAAATGCATTCAGACTTTCCATGTCGAAAAAGTCATCAAGTAAAAAATAAATAAAAAATGAAAAATAATAAAAAATGTGTTAATTTTGTAACCTGGATGTTTAAAACCTTACGCTAAACAACCAATGACCCACGCTAGATCAGCGAGCCAGTATTGATCAAGTATATTGGCTGTATAACGTCGAGTGTCATTACATGTTACGAGAAAAGATAAGGATAATATTATAAGCCGAGGACAGATCAGTAAAACTTTACGGCTATATTAATATCGAATATATTTAAGTAAGTGTTCGCACTATCATTACCTCCGCTGTTTCTATCAGATTTATACTCCACTAGCGTCTTTCACCGCCGTCATAAAGGATAACACGATAAAAATATCTAAGTAGATAATACTATCAAATAGTTTACAATCAATCATTATCATTTTATAGCAAGAATGTTATATAGTTTCACCATTAATAAGAAAACAGATAAAGTCATATGAAAGTTTGCTGTAAAATAGACCGATGTTTACGAGGTCCCATAAACTGATCTTGTAGTTTTAAGTTTAACGTCTTGGCTCACAAATTGCGTTTTATTAGGAAATGAAGCGTTTACGATGGCCGATGTATTATGACGATGAATAAATGTACAAAGTTGATGGGAACTATCATCGATCATTTTGTTTGGGAGTTACTTTGTGGCTTATTCGCGATCCCGATATTCGATGTAAGAACTTTTGGGTGATAAGATTTTATAGATGTCAGTTCGCATTTGTCCAACACTAATACAATTTTGTTGCAACATAATAGTTATAGGCTTATTTCACGGGAATCACTAGAGTTGTGAAAGGGCACTAACAACTGGTCTTTAAAATGAAACGCGTCAATGGAGCACAGAAATTTTAATTAAAATGCACAATTGCACGCATTACGTATTCAATAAATGTAGGTACATGAAACTTAAAAATGATCAATGTTTTCGAATATCTGATCTACATTTTTTCACTAGCAGAACGCTTTAAATGAAATGACTAAACAAATATGTAACCAAAATAAAGAATCATCAGACTTTTTATCAAATATTATTATCGTTCCGCAGCCGGGCGACTAACCCATCTTCGCGACCGTACCGCTAAATTACACAGATTATACACCACGGGTCCATAGTACCCCATTACGTAGGAAATGCGCACTAATGCATCTCATTCTCTATTTGTCAAATTATAGGCCGCTGTGTAGTAGTAATCTCACGAAATAAGATAATGGCGTCGGTGAGAGTGTGTCGTGAGTGAATTTTGGCTCGTTAAATGACGGACATCTGATATTTGCAATAGAGGTGAAAGTTCTTGTATTTGGTTACATTGGAAATTAAGCGTGATTGTGGTATCAATTACCTGCAGTGATGCAATGTTATAATATGATATGAGTTTGACTGAGCTATGTTATGCAATTTTGAATTTGTAACAAAAAATGTGGGAGGCCTGTCCACAAAATATTCTAAGTAGAGTCCATTAGTCAGTGATTTGTGTAGTTATAAATACAGTCACTTACACAAAGGTGAAAGGATTTAAATATGAACGTGATATTTCTAGTTAATGCCATAATGTCTCATTATATTGTCCATTTATGTCCGCAATCATAATAGGTCCGCTTAGAAAGCGTTCACAGTGTACAGCCTATCACATAAAGGTTACTTTAGAAAAATACAATACACTACCGTTTACATTTACATACAAAAGGTAATTTATTATTTATAATATAATTTTTAACCTTTACGATGCTTAGTACCTACGTGGTTTTGTAGGCGGAAAGGTATTTGTAACAAGCAAACAAAGATGCCGTAAAAAAATATTTACTTCCCGATAAAAATACAGCCATTTACATTTCACAACAATAATTGCTTGACAATTACACTAACAAAACTACATACGTGCCATGAATAATGGTACACGCCTGTCATCGCAATATTTATCCAATTATTTCCCTTAATTACTCAAAAAAGGCGAACTCGACTGTACTAGCCATTAGCATACAAACAGTACTACCGAAGATATACGAGATAAATTGTCAAGATAAGGCAGCGGTGAAAGAACTACAGCCTGGTGTAATTACTAGTCGGCCGCTTCTAGGTGTAAAAGACCGCGTAAATCGCTTAGCGCGGATAAAATTCCCGTCGTCATTTGCAGGGTTGGGTGTTACAACTGTCATAATTTTATGCGGTTGCAAAGTGTGGTTGCGCGTTATTAGTATTTCAAATTAATTTTATTATACTGGTAATGACTTGAGACAGGTACATGAAGTCTAATTTTGCGTTGAATACTCTTTAAGTTTTGGTCTTTTTATTTACTAAGTATATGAATTGTTTTGTTGCTAACTGTAACGTGGTTTCGTTACCTACAACTGTTCGTAAAACAAAACAGTCATTACCCTCTCAATAAACAGGTATTTTTAGAAAAAGCTTGCTCCTGGTAAAAGAAGAACTTGCAAGTTTTTTTTTTATATCTGTAATTTTATTTAATCTATACTAATATTATAAAGCTGTAGAGTTTGTTTGTTTGAACGCGCTAATCTCAGGAACTACTGGTCCGATTTGAAAATTTCTTTCAGTGTTAGATAGCCCATTTATCGAGGAAGGCTATAGGCTACTTTTTATCCCGGTACGGGAAGTAGTTCCCACGGGATGCGGGTGAAACCGCTGGCAGAAGCTAGTATTTAATATTATTTGGTATGATTTTTTTTCACACTTGAACACACAAACCTTACCCAACAAGCTTTTGCTTAAATCATTAGTTCCATATATATACGAGTACATTGTACGCTCGTAAATAAATCAAGTATTTAACCTACAAGCCTTCCCCTGCCATGTAACTTGACACCCACAAATAACTAGTGTATCAACTTCTTAGCTCGCGTTTAACCAAGACACTCGAAATTAAATTAATTAAGAAAATTACTTTCAAGTAATAACGAAAGGGAATCGAGTTTCGTCTCAACAAATAAATAAAAGCTTACATACTACACACTCGTACGCATTGTAAAGTTGTGATTTTGTTGTAAAGGAATACATACTTGGACAATTGCGATAGAACCCATATTATAAGCTATGATGAAGGCTACACTTAGTTCTAAACAAATATAACTAAAATAGAACTAAGTTTTGCCACATATGACAGGTTGTATCTGGCTGTAGCCGATGAAACCTAGGTGTGGCTGCACTTCGGGCTTTAGCCATAACATATTAAAAGTCTGATAGACGAGTTCCTGCCTACATCACATAAGCAAATATTTTGTAAAAGAATATACCTAAATATGTAATATACGTACATATGTACAGAATAATTGAAACATTTAAGACCACTATCACGGACAAGACTTAATAACCGCCTTCCTTTGTTTTGAGCTGAATATTTTTAACTTCATTAAAAAAAGTGAAATCTCATGTCCATCAATGAATTGGCGGAAATGGGGTGTCCGTATCGTCATCACCCGTACAGGCGTCCATACAAGCACAGTTTAAATATTCTCTTGAAAACAGTTGTGAAGCTACGTACTAACGATTGTAACAGTGGCACTCACACACGCATGTGCTCGATGTACGACACTCAGTACTGACAGCACCGGTAGCGCCGGCAAAAGCTGGTCGATGCACATGCGTGCGTGAGTGTCATTTTTACGAACTTAGGTACCTTCACAACTGTATATCATTATTCTGTGATACAAGAGTGAAAACTGACATCTGTTTTTAAATTCAACTTGTAGATAACGGGTTTGAAACCCGTCATTATTTGTGCATTATTGCGATACCCAGGAGTTCATGTGTATTAATTTAACACCCATTTGGCCTTGTCGAACGTGGTAGTAAGTTCATAATTTTGTTTTTTTGTGGCAGAAAGCCTTGGATGAAGATGTTTCTGGGAATTGTTTTAAATAATAAAAAGTTATTTTACTTTCTCTATAATAAGGAAATACTTTTTTATACTACAATAATTGTCAAGACGATTTAAAGAACTGTTCTTCATAATAATTCTGGCATTATCGATCAGCTAGTTGGAAAAAATGTAAAACATTTTTTTCTAAATTCACCGACAGTGTTAGCGTCAAAAATCACAGGTACAAAAAAATCTTAAAGACTTCTTCCAAGCATCCTTAAAAAACAAAACACGCAACAAAAACGAGCGTAAAATCTTCAACGAACATGTTGTCTTAACTTCACGAAGTACGGACGTTAGAAAGAGCAATCAAAATAAAATTATATTTATTCGAACTGATAGGGTTTGGTTCCGGTCTTAATGGGCGCCCGGCAGGTGGCGCGAGAGACGAAGAAATATTGTATACAGAGTGTTGAGCTACTGGGATGGGTTCAGTATGTTTCGTGTAATGAGAGATGTATTATAACCTTAACATTTTAAGGAGTTGGTTAAGGGAGGAAAAAAAATTTAAAGGTTTGTTGAGTTTGTGAGTAGTTTGTAATGAAATTTAATTCATTTTGTATAAATTGTATGGTGTGATGCAATTATTCTATTCTATGTGCATAAATGTTATAAAAGGTCAATGTTGGGGTGATCTGAAGTTCTCAATTTTCTTTTTTTATTCTTGAAAACTTTTTATCAAGGGCTAGCTTCCTCAGGACTGCACCTCAAACTTTATACAGCTTCTATTTTGAATAGATTACTTAGCCATTATTCCAATGTTTTTTTTTTTTAATAGAAAAAGAAAATTTTAATATTTTTACTTACAGAAAACTTTACAGCCCCCAAAATTAGGAAAGACCAAAACCAAAGCTACCGTTATGTCCAACACAAAACTGAACCCCATATTTATAAGCAACAAGGTACCCTAATAAAGTAGTCGATTCACTCAACGTCGCCGCCGAGTGTGACCGATTTGACATCACGCCAGCGACACCTGCGGACTTCGTTTGTTTTACTTGCATTACACCAGCTGCCCAATTTATGGTGCCCTGGTACTTCATAACTGGTTAGTACGTTAATGATGGTAAGATATTTGACAAAAGCTTTTTTTACATAATTTTATATGTTCTAGGATGTATCATCATCAGCCTATCGCAGTCCACTGCTGGACAAAGGCCATTCCAAGTGCACGCCACTGAGATCGATTTTCGGCTTCTCGCATCCAGCTAGGATGTATGTCCTATGAAATATATTTGTTTGTAGAGAGATTTGTTGATTGTTTTAAAAGTAAGGTCTCGAAATAAATTAACATCAAAAAAGCTCAAGTGTAGGTATAGAAGCTTTTCTAAGTTAATTTCAAAAGATGAGACTGAGGGACCCATTTTACAAGAAACGACGGTCAGATTTTGGCTTCAGATTGATACCAAAAACTCTAAATTTAAACTAATGCATTATTTTACTTGAAAAGACGATTACTGGTCAATTAACTTCACAAGGGTTACTATCGTATTTATACTGTTAAGATACAATAACATCCAATTATGTAAACCTTACGCTCTATTTTAGGGTAGCTAATACCTGCTAATAGAACTAAACCAATGTATAGCCAAGGACATCGGTCCAGTCTGGACTATGAATAGAACCTTCCGTCTGTAAAAGAGCAGCAGACTAATGATTATTACTAGAACGGCCAACAGCCTATTATATACTCCTGAATGTACTGTAAAGCCAATATGTACCCGATAGTTTCAAACTGTTACGTTGTACGTACATTTGTGTTGTGTATCGATGTGCTGTGGTTAGGATACACAGAATGTTGCGTACGTATTATTTAATTATGGATTTTAGACCATTCTACCTTTATAAATTAAAATTGTGAATATTATAGTTACATGGTTAGAGAAACAGCTCTTCATGTGACTAGTATAAATTATGGAGCCATCTTGGAATTTAATAACAATTTCATTTAATAACAGACGAGAAAAATGTGAACAAGGATTAAGTAGGAAAAAGTTTACAACGATTCTTAGTTAAAGTCTTACATGTTAAGGTAAAACATAAGCATGAACATGAATGCACGTTATTTCTGTGTCCAAAATGAGGCCTTCACTCAGTAATGTCACATTAAATAGGCCGTTCGCATTCATGGGTGTAGTCAGCTAAAATACCGTAGCAAAATCTCTCTTTAAACTTTTATCAAAAATTCCATTAAATTGCCGTAGCGAAACTGACACCCAGGTTTAAAGATCACTTACAGTTATGTTCAGTTGTGGAATATCCCGTTACACTTACTACATACAAATCGGCCAACTTTAATAATCAACACAAAATTGTAACCAACATACAAAGGTCTCTACTAACTTAATAACTTCGAATATACACATGACTTGTCTCATCATTGATTAATTTTGAACTCTACTGCTTACAATATAAGGTTGAAATTCTGAAGAGGCTTTGTGGTACCGGGTAATGTTTTAAATGTATGGAAGTTCAATTTACATTGGTGTCGTTATGACAACCATAACATTCAATCAGTCAAGTTCATTATAAACAAACGACTGGGATTAATACTACGAATGACACGGTTGCTTGTTTATACAAAATTTATAATAAACATCGGAAATTATGTGGCACTTTACAATATTAAAATTTTTACGCTTTAAATTAATGAAGTACATTAATGGCTTAACTCAAAAAGGTTCAAATATATAAAAAGGTTTTAACAAAAATGTTTCTACTAATAAAAAATGTTTTAGGTCAGAAATACTAGCACTAAATCGGATGATGAATTTATTCAATAACATCTAGAAAATACTGATTCAAATTGCTTTTGTAAACAGTAATAGAACCTTTAAAAGCCAAAATCATTTTAAAGTACATTTTCTAAATAGACATCTAATCACCGAACACAATACACCTGATTTACGAAGAAAACACAAACAAAATTAACTAACGTAACAACGAGGTACAGACTTTTGAATTGGCACCTCGTTACTACCCCCACACCTATTTGGCATTAGGAAAAATATGTCTTGTTGCATGCGACCAATTGCAAGTCACGCCCTATCCCCTTTTAAGTCAACGATCGAAAATTATGACCTTTTAGGGTGATGGCAGAGGAATATTGTGTTACAGGTCTGGTTTTATAATTTTTTATGGGAGTACTGTTCAATTTTTTATATTGTGAGTTTGATAGATCCCTTTAGAAAGCTGTGTCGTGCTGTATCAAGCGGCTGTTGGATTAAAACTGCGTGTGTGTCATTAGAAATACAGTCATCCGATAGACAGCGGATAAGTAAATTAATTCCTGAATTTATGACTGTCCTTAACTATGTATACTAAAATTAACTTGAATCTTCATGAATAGTGGTCTCACAAATACTGGGTACCTATGTGACAATGTACCGATTAATTGTTAATCCGCTTATTTAAACGCTATAGCCCTTAACGTGACCACAGCCTTAACGATTTAGCCTCCCGCCCGCACTCTTGAGACCAACTGCAAAACGCTAACAAGCCATTCATACCGTTTTTTCCATAAACGAGTTACGCATTATAAAGAAACAACCCTCTAATGACTTATATAATTATTCATAATTGGACACTTAGGCGATTTAGTTCGAACGGAGTTTGTTTAGGCGCTAATTTCGCACGCAAATTCGTATAAATTTGCATTTTTGATTTGGATTATTAATGACTTTATAATGTTTGTTAGTGATTTGTCCAATAAATAATTTTGCATAATTGGAAAAGGTTATTGAACTTTGCCGTTGTGACATTTATAGCGTACAACTTCCTACTGTATCGAAACAGTAGCGATTCATTTTAATAGTGTTCTTATTGAAGATATTTCTAATGCAAACACTTATCATATCATGCAGGTCAAAGTTTAGTACATTCTTAGACGTGGTAGTATGTAAATAGGTTTGATAAGGATAAACATACGTTATCTTTCCTTAACACAAACCAAAAAGATGCTTTGAAAGCAACGCAGATATCGTCCGATATCAAGACATATTGCAAGCCAGCATTGCGGAACATAGTAGATTTATTAACATCGCCTCGACTGTGGCAAAATTATCTCTCATCGATGATATATTAATAATAATGATCCAGTATTAATACGTCTGGCTACGGGTCTAATGGTGCGTGTCTTCGGAAGCCTTGTAGCGTATCGTCTAACCCCCGTTTCCAATATTGTATCTATGTGTGGTTTTGCTTACCAGAGATAGGAATTTATTATTCCTTGTACGGGGTTAATGTCACAATTCTATCTCTAGTACCTAAGCAAAACCACCGATAGATAAATTATTGGAAGCGGCCGTTAGAAGTGTACGTAGGTATACTGACTGAGGTTTGTACTGTCATCAATCATTGTTTGGCTGTACCTACTTTGAAGGTGTGTTTATGGTCAAAGTTCTAAAGAGGTAAAAGGAAATACGTATTATTACTTCTCTCTACCATATCTTGTATTTTTCCACCGCTCAGAATAAATGGCCCAAACATTTCCACCCCTTATTTTTGCTATTCAAAAAAGTTATTTCAATAATTGTAAGTACATTCACGGTAGTTGCAATATTTTAAATAAACATCACCGATTCTAATCATGTGATTGCCGATTGAACCCGGCTTACTGCGCCCCAGGTAACATTTAGACATTAAACAAATTGAAAACGCCTGATACTGCAGCCCTTTCGAATTTTAGTACTGATTGACAATTCGCCCTAGCTTATGGAGCCAACTTATATTTCCCATGAGCCTCTGGCTGTTTCATGGTGATCCCCTCTTTGAAACAGTAAACATTATTATGCCTGTAATCCGACACTATTTTGTCCCTTTCGGACCTCTAACAAATGAGAGGAATAGTTGTCAAGTTATTACCAGGTATGTCGACTTGGATAATATGGTACGGGGGCTGGACGTACAAACGTATTCCCTTGTCTCCCCATATGCGGTGAATTCGACCCTAAAGTTCTAGGCTCCCCTAATAAGCTGTCGCGTCTCACCTTAGGGTAGTGCAATGTCGTTTTAAGCAAAGATCAAGACAGATCAGATATGAAATGTTCCAATGTAGGCGCTACTGCTAATAATAAGTTTTTTTTCTGAGAAACAAATAAAGTATCTCGACTTAGCGCACGAGGTTGTCGCCATGTGGAGTGTCGACACGGCTGTTATTGTGCCGATTGTCGTTACGGTCAATGGTTTAATAGCCAAGAGCCTCGACGAACACCTCAGGAGGCTCTCGTTAGGCGGCTGGATCAAGGGACTGATTCAGAAGGCAGTACTCCTTGATACGGCACGTATTGTGAGGAGGTTTCTGTCTCTGGGACCCTAACCACCGGTACCTTGGACCCTGTGACCGATATCGGTGGTAACCTATTTTTTATATTTTTAAATGTTTTTTATTTTTATATTTAATATTTAAAAATGTAAAATGTATGTTTAAAAATAAATAAATGACAATAAAAGTTTTTTTTCTAAATCCTTCAGTCATTTACTTAAATTGCCTGTTCTATAGGTCTGTAAAATATTTTGTTTAACTATTAGTAATGTATCGACAGAAAAAAAAACCGAATTACCCCTCTAAAACAAACATAATGTCTATTTACACTCACATAACTATTTCGCTCGACCGAAACACAGGAGCAAAATCTTACCTATAACTCCGTCTGGTCTACCACCAAGCTACTCTTTGGCAACATCAGAGGTGAGGTCACGTGATTAATGTGCGGGGGGCGCCGTGACGGACGATAAACGGAGCACTGGCTGATCATCAACAAGTTGCAAATTAATATTGCGCAAGCTTCCCCAATGTTTATGAGAACATACTATGTGAGCTTCTAATTTATGAATTTAAGGAGACTTTCTCCGGTGACGGTAAATGATGTAGGAGTAAGCTTTTGCTTATGAAGGAGCGTGGGTTGCTTTGAGCTCAGTCAACAGTATTATTTTTATCATTTGCCTAGTTTGGTTATAATGATGTCCAGGAATTGTTGTTGTCAAGATATTTGAGCAATATTACGCCTACTGAGTAAATTTTTAAAAGACAGCTACAATAAGAAGAATTGATAAAAACAAGACATACAGGAATGCAATCGGTTTATCAGCAACAAAATGATCTCAATCAACGTATCTTTTTAATTCCTTACAACTTTTTTGCATGTTGTTTAATTATTTTTCTTAGCACCACTCTAATTAACCTGTTGACGCTATCGGGGTCCATCTGACCTACTCGTGTCTATTTTTTCAATCTTCACACGTCAAAATGTGGAGCTATCTAACAAAGTGTGTGACGTCAGCCGTCGGCCGTCAGCGTCTCTCGGATACAATGTAACAAGTTGAAACACGGCCGATAGCATCGGCAAAAACGGAACAAGATTAGATAGATATATTAGTTCCTGTTTGGCACCAGGTAAAGTTGGTACTGTATTATTCAAGAAAAGTATTCTCATTTTTCTTGAGGTATAAGGAAAATTTCGTAGGTTGGTGAAATGCTTGGTTGTAAATAAGCCAAAAATTTGTGCGTGGCAAACAGCTGCACGTATGAAAATCCTTTTCTTCTACCTTCCTTTAGTTCCGTGTTCTGAAAAAAAAAGAGTATACCCAATTCACATTTTATTTAAAGTATATGTGGCGGCCTTTTCTCAAGGTTTTTGTATCGTAACAATTAAACTACATCTGTACATGGCCTATTAAGAAAAAAATATTGATGAGCACAACAAAAATGTGCCGGCGGAACAGCGCACTAAAAACAAATGCCCGCGTAAAGTGGCCGAGCGACTGCGCGGGCGCCGTTTCTTTGACGTTAAAATGCTCTCGCGGTACCCGAACGTTCGAAATAACGAGCTTGAAGGAAACCGGAGGATTTCTTCGTAAAGTTAACAATCTCACATCTGTGATACTTTATCCAGGTACATTTACTTACACCGAGTGTTTGGTAGAAATTCTCTTAACGGTGTATTAAATTACAATCAGGAAACAAGCGCGTTTATCAAGCCACGATCCTTTACTTTGTAGTGACGAAATACCATACAATTTACGTAATTTAGGAAGCTTTCGTTTACTTTATCTTGTGGCTTTTATTTTTGTGTTTTTTCTGTAAAATTAATTTTGTACAGACTTTTTGGTAATCGTACCACTGTGTATAAGCTAACTCAATAAAGCGTAAACATTAATTCATCCAATTATCTGCTTTTATTTCAGGACCAAAACAGCAGAATTTTTGAAGAATCGGAATTATTCCACCATTTTCCCTGCCTACAAGTCAACATCTCGAAACAAAAATGTAAGTAACATTTCTAGCATCCTTAAAAACATAGGCAAATCAAACCCAAAGCAAATGGAAGGAGACCCTAAAAAAACACAGAAAGCTAACGAAGCGTTTGAACATACTAAAACATTAGAAGTCCTATTGTAAAAAATAGTCCGTACAGTAAAGAGTATGCCTTCATCACGACATCCTGTAACATAAAACATTTTCTTACATAATGAAAGGTAATTTATGCGAACAGAAAAGTATCTGTCTTCGACTTGAATAATACTGCTAGCAAAGAGACCACACAAATATTGGATATGTTAGCTAGAAGATAGCTGGAACACAAGGAATTTGGCTTCGTAATTAATTATAATGAAGTAACGTAGAATGTGGCTTGTAATTGGAATTTTAAATTACGGTCTTACAAGTATTTGCTTGGAAATTATGTTCTGTGTAAGCCGTTTATTTGTCACAGTCTGGAACACATTGTATCACGTATGTTGGCTGCGGAAGAAGTATTTGTTTTTGAAAAATAAGCAACAGTACTTACTGAATACTTTGGGTTTTGGACAATTAGACAATTTTTGGACGCTTCATAATTGAAGACTGACAATCAAATAGTGCTTATTTGCAGTGATATTAGTGGTTGTAAAAATTGTAATGGCATTTCAACCTGACATTATTATAAATGATTACCTCGGCATCACCAAATAATATCACATTGATTGCTTCAGTTCCTTCTAAACTATTCGTCAGTAGACAATTTGTCTTGCCAAACTTTATCAAGAAGTCACCAGATATTTACACTAGGCACGAGAAGTGTTTCCATAGAGTATGCAAGCATATTTGCATTTCATTACCGCACCTCCGCTAGTTTGCTTTGTTTATAGCACTAGAGATATGCAACCGCTTACTTACTCGCTACATAATTTATTTTACCCACCCGCACTGAGATCAAAGCGGTTTGCGTTAAGAACATGTAGCAATTTTATGAGTCTTATTTTACTTACTTATTTGGTTTTGTTAATTACGTCAGTTTCGTCAATAGGTTGGTGGAGAAAATTGCTGGGAAAATAATTTGTGTGAAGTGAGATTTTGAAATTGAATCAGTCCACGCAATCAAGCTAAAGTTGCAGAAGTTTTTCAAAAACAAAAACTTTTGTAGCAAAGGTTGGTCGACACAAAGAAAAACTGGTAGTCCGAATAAGTACAAAAAAACTGAACATAGATCAAACACATTTAGGGTAGAATAACCCCGATTCCGTAAATTGAAATACACATACGAGAACAAAGGGAATTCTTTTACTTATAAAATTATCTGTACCCACTTTCGCTCGCTTTGCCAATAAGTTTTGTTCTTTATCGAGGTACCTTCACATTGTGACAGTTTTACTGAAATGGCATAGTCAGAAACGAGAAAGAATATTACAGATTCAATAATCTGGATTACGTAATTCCTTATCTTGCTTCCAGAGACCAGGGAATCAGTATTAGCATAAGAGCATTTTCAATCGGAATGATCTCTAGAAAGAATTTTCTAGACTCAACTTATAAAGGCGATATTGGATTTTGATACGAATTTATCGAAAACGCCTCAGCGGTGTCTAAGCGCCCCTCGGCGATATCAAAAAATTATATCAGAACTTTATCGTCACTGTAAAGCTGAATGCGCAATTCCAATGACTGACGGCTAATGAAAAATCAATGAATCTTACGAATCCAATTTTATTTACTTGGAAAATGCCCTTGGGATTTAAAAATCAGGATCGAAGTTTGAAAGAACGATTTATTTTAGTCGAAGTTCATAATACCCTACAGTGTTAAAGCTACGATAGGCATTTATCAGTACCTAACTGATAAAATTGTGTAGTGCAAAGGTCTGATGTGAGACAATTTATTTCTTAATTCAATAAATTTACCTACAGCTTCAATAAAATGTAAGTAAATTCAAAATATTTTTTTTTTTTACTTATTCAATCCATAATATTACAAAAACCATTACCAGTCCGTGCAAAAAAATCTCCATTTCCCTCGCGAATATTCACACAATAATTAAACAAAAAAGAAGACTCGTGTACAAAAATTTGCCATGACGCTATAAAACACGATTTCCCGTATCGGATGCCCTGTCAAAACGGACACGAGCCCACTTCAAAACAGGAGGGGTCGTACGGTGTGACGATGTTTCACGGCGTATGTCACACTTGCATATTTCATTGTAGTACGACAGACTTCGTCGTGGGAAATCAAGCTGGCTAGATTTTTGCCGTAATTATTCGTTATTTATTGGTGTTTGTGCGGGCGTTCGATTGGCAAGGAGTGTGTGAATTGATTGTCAATGTCAAGGGGAATGCTTGATGTAGTGAAGGAGTTGGGGAGTAAAAAAAACAATGGAAGTTACGCACTTGTTTTACATACGTATATTAGAGTTATGTCCTAAAGATGCTGCATGCATAAGCAATATTACATAATGCTGGTGAAATTGAAAATAATTTGAGCTCAGTAACTTCAAAAGCCGTCTTCTTCAATGTATTACAATCGCAACTTCATCGACAGCTAAAAGAATGCTCTAGGTCTGCAGATCGTTTTCTCAGACAATTTGTAAATACAATCGCTAGTTGTAAGTAACCAAGTACCAGTAAGTGGACGTATCACCAAAATAAACCATTGAACAAATAAGTGAACTATTCACTAGAAACCAATTTAATTAGTTTAGTTAACGTAAAGCTGTATATAAACCGACGTTTGAGCGCAAACCCATTAGTCAATTACCTATCATAGATTAGCACATCAGTGCTCGCTAGATTAATGACCTGACTCCATGGAGCTCAAGTGCGTGAATTGTGCACGAATTTATGATTATTTGAGGACTATTCATATAGTGACACAGTAGGTACCTAATATCTTTACCTAATAGTGTAAATGAGAAAATGGCTCTGTTTATCTGTCTGTCATGCTTTCAGTTCAAAACTACTGAACCGATTGATTTTATTGAAATATGATACTCAAATAGTTTAGAGCCTGAGAAAGGACAGAAGCTACTGATTATCCAGATGCAGGAAGTGGTTACTTCAATACCTGCGTGGGCCTCGGGGAATAGCTAGCCATCTATGTCTGGTTCTTACAGACAATTAAGGTCTTAGGTATTGTGCTGATGAAATATTTAAATTCATAAGTTAGTATGAAATTCTTGAGTGTAAAAAAATCTGTACTATACCTCAATTTGAATTATTTATTTATAAGTGCTTTACTGGAAAATCTATTTAGTTTTGGGAAATCAAAATACGATCCAGTCTAGATACATATTCCGCTTAAAGTAAGTTTCGCGAAGCATACCGATGTTATTCAACAGTGTAAAGGCGTGTAAACACCATAGCAGGCTCTTCAACCCCATAACAGACGATAAGAGATGTGAAAGTACATGAAAAGAGAAAGATAATGGGGAACTCTTTCGAAGCGATCAACAAACCCAACGCAAGGGGTTTTGGGGAAAATGTCTGCAAACAGAATCAATTTCCTGACATCAAAAAGTTTTTTTTTTTGTGATAAGGATATTGCAGTCCCCCAAACTATGTGTGGGTATGTGTCCTCAAAAGGGTGTAGGAACTGTTGTTTTCTCAGTTCGAAAATTGAATGCCTAGAAATAGAACCAGTAACAAAATCGGAGTACTATGATTACTGGTGACATAAAGGATTGTTTTTTGCATAGTAGCTATGATATTTCACTCTACAATATTTTTAAAGCTGAAGAAAAACAGTTTCAACGTTATATCAAACTTAGCTCCTAACTTATCGATAGACTTCTACACTCGCTACGTAAGCTGACCATTCATAAATCCAAAGACTAAAACTGAATGGCCGAAAAAAATCCTGTGCCACGAAAAGTATGTCAAGTACTTCACAAATTAATATTTGGGCCAATAAGCATCAAGTAGAAGAAATGTAATAAAATTATGTATCACGTGAATCGTGATGGAAAACGGCTGGTTCCTGTTCAAAGCGGCAACTTTTCTTTGATATTACTTTATTTGGTTACGTATGTACCTCTATATGTATGTGGGCGAGGATATATAAAGAGGCTTATTGGGATAAGCCTTTGCGTGGATACGATCCTTAGCGAAAGTGAATAAAAATATCTTTTTTTTTGTGATATATTTTGTCACTATTTTATTTATGGGTCCTTTAATGTTGATAGGTTTAAATAAGGTTACTGTTAAGTGCCATGTGTCAGACAGTTTATTTGCTTTTTATAGTATTCACAGAAATGTCAGGGCTAGGGCTAATAGTAGGCGTTTTTAAGTTAAGAATAGATTTTTAGATTCTTCGTTATTGAGTTATTTTGAGAAACTACTCATGCTTACATGTTCCCACTTATTATTTGCTCGTATCCACTATTTATGAATGGCATATAAAAGAAAAATCTACAACATTCTTTGCAGTAATCTAATCCATTCTAGTCTAATCAAACGCACCCACGTGCCCATTATAATTTATTTAATCAATTTTATTTGTTACGACCATAGTCTCATATTACAAAAATAATTGTAGGCAATAAAATGCATATCTACATTTATATGCCAAATATAAAATTAAACATAAAATTATTTTTACTACCGTCAATATTCATGACATTTTCATGTTGATTGAAATTATTTATTGCATTGCAGAACAGGGTGAATATACCAGTATGATCAACTTGGGTAAAATGCATTGATGCATCTTGTAAAATTTTCATTTGGCCTTACAATTTTATGAATACTTAACACCAATTTTATAAACAAACTTTATCTTCTTTGTGTTTTCTATTGAAATATAAATCCCACCAAAAACATTAAATGTAAAAAAAAGCCAATCCTCTACGCAATTCCTCCACCGTAAAAAGTTTTGAGATCGCATAGAAGCCAAGTCCTGTTCAACTTTATTTGTAATAATAAATCAATATTTTGTGACTATATCAATAGTTTTATTCACATTACAATAATATTGACTTGGCCATGAGCACAATAAACTACAAATATAATACAGCACATCTTGGAGAGGTGAAAGTCAAACATGAAGTTTAATATCACAGAATTAATTACTTTTAGTTTATTCAATTGTTACTAAATGACCGACAGTCAGTATCATCCAACATCAATGAACTGCATATGTACTATGGCGTATGTTTAGTCCATGGTGATCTCAAATTCCAATCAGTCCAATCGTAAAATCATGTCCATATAGAATTTATCAATGCAATGGTATTTACACATTATTTCAAGAAGCGACTTTTAACTTGTGCTCATGGCCAAGACAATATTATTGTAATGTGAATAAAACTATTGATATACTTAGTCACAAAATATTGATTTATTATTACAAATAAAGTTGAACAGGACTTGGCTTCTATGCGATCTCAAAACTTTTTACGGTGGAGGAATTGCGTAGAGGATTGGCTTTTTTTTTTACATTTAATGTTTTTGGTGGGATCTCATTTATTTTTAATAGGTCTCTTTCTTCTCTAAGTATATAACAAATTAAATTAACTTACATGCAACTAACTAAATATATAACAAACTAAATATGTACACCTAAAGTAGCACGTAAACAACTTTTTTTTAAATATACTAAAAAATTTCGTAATTGTCGAATTTTTGAATCGAATATCTTTTAGAATAAAATAGATTTATTTCAGAGGCAGATGGCGCTATCACATGAAATTATAGGATTTTTTTAAAGTACTACTTATACTAAGCTATGTAACGAAACCATAGCGCGATTTAGACCAGGACAACGCCATCTATCGAGCGAGCATGCAGTATTTATCGCACTGCATTAATATGAAAGATTTTATCATTATTCATTTCATTTTAACCTAGCTTTTTTATTCATATGTATGTATATTTAATACATAATAACAATATACCACACTACGTAACAATAAAACAAATAGTAACATAATATATTGTACATAAATAAATAACAAAGTTATCAATGCAGTCAAAATTCATACACAATGTTCTTGAAAAACCGCAAATATAAATTTGTTTCCTATTTTTTATTAAGTTTTAAGGTTTTTATAATTTTCCCTTTATATGTAGCTGATAACCTGTCTTGGTGCCAAATTTGAAGGTTCTCAGTTTGCTAGAAGTACCTTAGACTTTTGACGATCGGTCAGTGAGTGAGTCAGTGACAAAATGGTGTAACTTTGATCGCTCATAACTCGTAAACTATTTATTCAAATGTCTTGTAATTTGGAGACTGAGCTTGTTCTAATACTTACTCTTGGTCATCGAAAACCTAAACTCCTAGCTTTGTTCACATGGAAGATACAGGGGGCTGAAATAGCCGCGAAACGCTTCGAGAAAAGATGGTACGGCCGTGCCCGCTTTGCTCGAGTCTTGGCTGGGGCACTGCCGTGCCCTCAGATTTAACAATACATAAAACACTGGCCAAACTTCCAATATTCATAAACCTAACGTACCACGGGAAAAGCCATCTGGTCCACCAAAAACTAGGGACCAAAATTACCTTTGTGATTTTAGGGAGACAATAAACACTCCCAACAGTTTTCTGGCAACATTGTTTTATTTATGTTATGCACAATCCTCATTTGTTTTGCAAATTAATACCCAAACGCACTTACAGTTTGTTAAATGGCTGCGAGCGAATCAGGCCAGCTGACGTTTCTCACAATAGGATTTATGCATAACGATGTAGTTCAGTCGCTGTATTATACATTTTTGTTTTTATTGGTGCTGATATGGTGGTGCTGATTGATGTGCTTTTTGTGTTGATTTTCGTCTTATGATCATAAAGTATTCCTCTTCTTAAGAGTCGAGATGTAAATAGCGATTTACTCAGATACTTTATACATCGTTTATGTCTAGCATAAATTGGTATAAGTGTTTTCCAGTAAAAGTCGTTCTTATAATAGAAAAATAAAAGTCCTGTTATATAGTGTAAAAATAAAAGTTTTCGCTGAAAAATTACACTGATGGGCAATTAATTGTGGGCGGTCACAAAACATAAATTCTGAGTTCCGCAATTTTATTCATAAATAGAATTTATGCATTGTGTTTTGCAACCATTAATTTAGAATTCACATTTCGGTTGGACATTAACTTTTTCACCACTCACCCAGTTGTTTTGTAAATTGTTCATGTTAGAATATTTATTCAATTCAGTTTATTTTAGTAACTAAAACAGGTCGTATATCATTTAGCATAATCTGTGGGCTTTAGCAAAATCCTCTACGATCAGCCGCACACTCGTCCACTCGATATATCGACATTTCAGTTGACAAATGTGCACTGATTAATATAATTGTGTCGCGATTTACGCGTTCGTTTGTCTCTGTCGATAACTTTACGATAGCGGTGGTTAGCTTGATTTATGTGACCAAATGATGTAGTGAAGGGAATCTGAAATTATTTTGCAACTTTGTTGCATTTAAATTGGAGCATCTGAAAGTTTTGTGATTTTATCTGCTTCTCGCTGTGTTCAGTTCGTTAAAAAATATTTGGAGCATTTCAATGTCTGTAATTATATTCTTATGGATATTCATAGCAATGATTAATACAACAAAACTGTACACACCAATTAATAAAAAAATATTTGAAGCTTTAAATGAAACTTATTCTTAACAATATTTTTTTTCTATTGATTGTACAAAATCAAATATAGGTAGACATTAATTATCACAAACCAATTATTATTTTTACAAAACCATTTAAATATTTGACATTAATTTACAAACCGTGTCTCCCCGTTACAGCTACATATATTGCACTAACTTCTCTAAATACCGTAAAACATTAAACCCAAAGTTCGTTACTGATAATTAGCCATCTATACAATAATTACCATGTTATCAACATCCAATTCACTATTTCTAATTGAGAACCGGCTTCGAAGCATTTGCTTACTAAAAATCCATATAATTGACCGAGACGATCTTGATTGAGCCTACAAAAAAAAAATAGCCTTCATTCCAGTAATAGATTTTCTACGGCAATTTGATATAGTATACAATTGAATAATACAAAAAAAACTGGTACCTAATACTCTGTTACCCGTTTTGTTTGTTCTCGAACCACTTAAAAATGTTTCTAAGCACGGTTTTTTTGCCAGCAAGTGTACCGCCAAACGTATTCTAACAGATTTGATTAAGGAACATTCGAGCGTGTTTGAGAACAATTTCTACCGATTCGTTCCTCAACCGATATGGATTAAATTTATAACTGCGGTGTACGAGTATATTAATTAAACATGGTTATCCTTGAAACTGTTCATAGTGATTTAGCCTTGGTCCAAATTAGAGATTTCAAGCCGCAAAGGATCGGGGCTTTGGGAAAATTGTTAAATAGTAACGAACTCCAAATATTTGTACGTCTGTAATCTGGAACTTTATGATTTTAAACTTTAGGCATGCTCTCTGATGATCCGTTAAAATTGTCCAAATGCACGTGGAATTAACCACGATCAAGCTGCATGATGCAAGAATTGTTTAATAAAGGGAGAGTGACGACTACCATGGGTATATATGGGTATATAACACAGGTCTTCTTCTTGACGAGTTGATGTCAATCGATCTTAAATAGAAGCCCAATATTCAAACTCACACTCAAAATATAATGCCGAAGTTCAGCTTTACGTCCTTTTTCAGGCGTTGTAAATGTGAGGGCTTATAGCATACTTATTAATATTTATTATTGTTAGAATATAACATACCTACATATAGGTACTTATTATAATTTATATTTACTCAGGCTAAATTGATACAAGGCATTTTGCCTCCCACAGGATAAAAATACCGATATGACAGTAGGTATCCTCGATATCTACCATAATGATACTTACTGAACATATCTGAAAACAACAAAACAAGACAATACGAGCCCGAATAACGCGATAAAACGAGTGTACAAACAATAGACGAGGAGATCACGCCAAATGAACAATATGTGAACATAAATGTACAATACGGTGTAATTACTGCCACAATGAGATGTCATACCGATTCGAGCTATGACAATCGGTGGGGTGACAGCGCCGATAGGTGACAGTTAGGGGGAGGGTCAAGTTAGGAGACACCGCGGGTATATTTTCATAGGCCTCTGGCATCTGTGATAACAACATTTGCCAAAAATTTAATATTGTATTTTTGCATTTTAATTTAAAGTACGATACAAATTAACAAAAAGTATTGGAGTTCTGACTAAGTTTTTTGTTTAAAAAAAAACTCATCATGCTAATTTATTGATATTTGTAATGAATGTCATACTTCCTGAAAATACGCGAATATATTTTATTCATTGTCTGCGGATTATAATAAATCAACCAATTTACCGTAGTTTTTTATATATTAGATTATATGTTATTAAGCTAATGTCAAAATTCAATATCTATTCGAAAAACAAAGGATAAATCGGATATTGTCATCCCCGGTATAATATCGCCCCCGCTTTTAGCTTAGCCCACCAAGCTCAGGGAATTAGTACGAGGCAAGCAACGTAACTTGAGCCAGCATACATATGGTATTTATTCCATTCCGCTCATCCAATAAGGGTTGATATAATTTATGTCATATTCCCGAAATGTTCGCGACACATTCAAGTTCAATGTTGACATTTCCATTAAACAATACAGGCTGTTTCATTGTTTTCTTGATATTTTGTATTCAAATCAAATGTCGCACAAAGGTCACTCAATTAACGTTTTCTATAAAATGTCAACAGTTCATTTTGTCGCATTACGAAATGTTAAACGAAATAAAAATAATGACAAACATTGCGTGAGTAATGACAATTTTACTGAAACGCATCAAAATATTTGTCCACAAGTTTTATTAACGAAATACATACCTATACTTACATATAACTATGTTGTCTTGCATAGATTCATATTATTTACCAATCAATTCTTTCTTTATACTCCAACAATTACTCCATTTATAACGGTTGCAACTTTGCATACACCTACGTCAATCCAAGTTATGAAACACAAATAACTTTCCATTATTAGAAGTATAATTATTTGTTTTTAAGTTAATGAAATGTCATATACGCACGATGTTTAATCAAACTTTTAGTAATAGTTTTATGAAATATTTGATTATGACAATGACGTATAATAATATTGTTTGAGACGATATTTTATAATCTTTATTAGGTACATACATCTTTATACGTACCTTGAAAAAAATGTTTTTCTATCAAACAAACTTATGCCGAAACGAACACGCAACAAAAAAACCTAATTACAGCTTAACCAAAAAATTGATCACTTTTCGTCCTTTAACCAAACAATTGACGTTTGACAAATGTATCTATAGCGTGCATTAGAAGCACCCCACGCAGTAACGAAAGATGAGGTAATGCCATAATTCAGGTAGGTCAGGTGCCTTCTTCTAGGTCACATTCGTACGGGTGCATTACCAAAACCATGAGTTACGAGTGATCTAACGCGGCATTCGGGATCCTTGAGACATCCGTCAGCGATTTTTGGAATTACAAAAAATGATCGGGTCCAAAAAAAGGCGTAAATAGGCAAAAACAGTAACGTTCCTCGTACCCGCTCATCCACATTTTGGTGCACTATTTTCTTATTCGATTTTCTGTTATCTACCTCCTCTAGTCATTTTGTTCTCCATGGAGCACCCTGTGTATAAAACTCCGGTCAGCTTATTCCCGAACGTAGGTTAATCATTTTATTCAACAGTATACAGTTACTCCGAATTATTATTGACATACCAACTGGCGAGGGACAGTATCAAATTGAATGTATGATTGGGAAATCAATAGTATGGGCCGCAGTAAATGCTTTGTGTATGAAATTTTGTAATAGTAACCTGATTTTCGTTGTAATTGTTATGTTTAGGAAATTGTTGGTTGTTGATGCGATCATATCGGTTTTAGTTAACTATTTTACATCATAGGAGAACTGTTCCAAAATTTTCATGTCAGAACTATGAACCACAGTTTTTTTTCTATGTTGTGTATTTTATTGTTGTATTTTGCGAAAAAAAAATACAACTAGAAATTTTTTATGCATATTTTATTAACGGAACCTTAGAATTATAAAGGCCCATTCCAATCCTTAACAACTGCTGCCTAAATATTCAACACAAAGCCAGCTTTCGTCAGAATCAAGCCAGATAATATCTGAACCAGTTTCAGTAATGTCCGAATTCCTCTAAATTATTCAGCTGCAGAAATTCAGAGTGGCTGGTAAAAAATACATAAATTACTTACCTGTTCTCTTGAGATACGCTATGAATTTCAAATATGCTCTACTCAAGCATGTTCTCGTATATAAACGCAGGTACACGGTATGTATGAGTAATAACTACCTACATAATAGAAAAAATATGGTATGACTTTTTATTAACTTTTATAAAGAAGAAAAAAAAATACAAAGAAAAACTGTCTTTATTTGATGATTTTCAGAACCATTTCATTCGTTCATGCTATCTACTTACTTTAAAAATGTAATACAAGCTTGTGCTACGTTTTCTATGAGTCAACGTTAAAACTGCATACTGACTGTTTGAGCACCCAATACACAGTGCATTATGGGATCATCAATGTGTGCCTACATTTGAAAATCGTAATACTTCCGCAAATCATATCAGCAGATTCGATCGACGCGCGTCGATGGAATGAAATCAATTTCAGAGTTAGTGCCCACCGCCGATCGAGATATTGAGTACCGTTCTTCATTAACTCGATTTTATCGGCAACGATTTTTTAATAATTGGAACTCGCCTCAGATTTTTGACGGGGTGATTAAGATCGTTAACTCGCGTAGATATATCTCGCTGTTCCGCGAATTCTGGACTGATTGCGCAGAAATTATGTCAGCGAGGTTAATCGTTCGCTGCATAAACTGAATAACTCGAGCGTAACGGAACTCTGAAAAGTCGTCAGGTGAAGGTTGCGATATTCATCGTAAAATACATTTTAAATCGGAGCAGTTTATACTTGTTACGCGATAACACCTCTCCTACCGTATAATTTTAAAATAAAACGTGTTTCTAAACAATATCCCATAACATTCAATATCTATTCTACTTATCTGATTCACACTAACAATCGCACTCATTCTAAAGGCTTTGCATTTTATTGTTTTAAAATCAGCTAAGGCCATTATGGAGCGCGCCGTGAGATTTTATCTAAAGCTAAATGTTGAAACGTGAATAAAATTGGTCGCGCTCGTTCGAATCGGATCTCGATCGCACGGTCGATGTATCGATTCAGTATCGATATAGCCTCCGATGGTATCGGCAGACGATGTTACGTAATTACAGAGTAGTTTTACGGTTACTTTATTCATTCGGCGAAACTTTGCACATGCATAATTCAGTCGTGTTTTTGTGGAGACCCATATTAATTCGTAAACTTTTACGCTTAAGAATATTACTTGAATAGTCAGCTTCTTTATATGCATCGGTGATTTTAAACGGTTTAAATGAATTTTCTTATAAGTGAATTGCTTCTTGACTTTTACAAGCTTCTCATTTTAAATTCTCTGAAGTAGTTGTAGTAATGTCGTGGTTGTATTATGGGACTTGAAATTGTAATTGCATACGGGATTTGTGTAACAAAGTGCAGTCCCTTATTAAGCTGTTGGCTTTAGGGCTGATTTTTCAATCATCAGTTAACCTCTATCTGAGGAATAAATATGGCGGTTTGACATATTTTCCATACAAAAGCTGTCAAAACGTTAAAAATATTCCTCAGATAAAAGTTATCTGGCGATTGAAAAATCAGCCCTTAATAGGATATTCTATTACGTATGCTTACCTCAAAGGATATTAAAGTTAAGCATATTCAGGCAAATCAAGTTTGTCTTTACAACCTGAATTACTGGAATAAGACGGACTGTGTCTTAGAAAATGATTCCAAGTAAGATAAAAGACGGGTTCCTTTTTGTGGTCTATATTTTTTACTTACTTTTATAGAACTAAAAAGTTTCGTTTTACTGTCCTAAAACATTAATTGAAACATATTCATGTACTGAGTTATTGACAAAATAATCTCTTGACCCAACCCAATCGTTTTAACCGGTGTAATTAAAAAGGCATCAATAAAGTAAAGGGCTGTACTGCGATTCTATAAAACTCGATCAACAACTCGCATTTCACTTCGATTCGAAATGTCATTTCATACTTTAGGGGAGGTAGGGGAGGGATGGGCACTTTTTCACAATTTATTGCATAAAAAATCAGATTTTACAGATCATTATCAACTTTTATTGCAATTTCTTATATTCGGCTAGATATAATGAAAGAGCTTTCCTAAAAATTACAATCAGTTTCAACATTACGAGATATTTAAACGGTTTTATTTAGCTCACCCCGTTTGTTTTATTATTTATTCTTGGATCAAATTTAGTAATTCAAATTTCACCCTCTTCCTGTCAACCGATTGGTCTGAAATTTTGTATACACCTTTAATTAAATCCAATATGGCCGCCGGCACAAAATGGCACAGCCCCCTCAATATGGGTATCAAATGAAAGGGCTACACAAGTAGAATACTGTCAGCAACCCCAGCGGGGCGCAACAGGGCCAAGGCCTGCCTGCACGTCGATTCTATAAAATTCGAACAACAACTCGCATTTCACTTCGCTATTCACTCTCACTTCGCATTCGATTCAGAACGACCTTGATTTTGCATTCTGTAAACATCACCTAATCACTTGCGAAGTGAAGTGAGCTCGACATCGACCAATGCTGTGCTAGTGACTTCCCCACTCGACAAAATGTCAACCGAGATTAATCAGTTTTTAATTTTATCAGTTTTGACACAGAATTTTAGCTAAATATGATGTTTTAGTTATAATTTGTTATTGTAAGGAATTTGAGGCAGCTTTTAAGTATAAAATTATTTTTACCTATATTTTGAGTTACATTTCTTTTGCGCCGGGCCTGGGTTTTTTTCTCATACTTCATGAGCATTGTCCTTTACAAATTATACATTACATGGTATGTCCAAGCCTCCCTACCATAGGGAGCATTGGACACTTTTGACTTAGTTTATGAAAAAAAAAATCGGTAAAAAAACTTTTAAGTTAAACGGTTTTATCTTATGTGCACTGAAAACTAGAAAATAAAAAATAGTTACTTACCTGTCAACCTACGTAGGTGGTCCCGGTCATATTAGACTAAAATAAAAACGTGGGGCCCATTAACTATTGCTGTAGTACTCTCTTCTAAAGGTATAATAGGTGTGGATTGCATCGACTTACTATAATTGTAACTGGAGATTTTGACAATCAATAATTAATAATAGAAAATACACATACCTTTCATTAGTTTTCTCTTTATAACGATCCGAAAACGCAACAAAATATTTAAGTACTTTTACGAGTGTTTGTTCTTGACAACTCACAGAAATGACAGATAGTCTATGGATGAACACCGTTACCAGTCGGTAACGTAAACTACCCAATAAAAAAAAAACAAAACTATGATCAGAAATCAGAATAAAAGGACCCCCCTTTTATTCTGATTTGATCATGTCTCCCAACTGCCCATCTCTCCCCTACCTCCCCTATAGATAGACAGATTTTGACAGATCTGTCAAAATCTCGACTTTAATTTAGTTCAACTTGTCAACACGCTCGATAGTGTAGCGCTAGTGTAGTTTGACAATGTCAATCACGAAACTTTAAGGTAGAATTCCGTGGGTCGCGATTGTCGCAGCCGCGCGCGACAAAAGTCAACCTATGAAAATGTATAGCACCGCTGCCGAGGGCCGCGACAGTCGCGCGCGGACGACGAATTTCGTGAGCCGCTCGCGGCCGTACGCTTCTCAACATGGTCTAGCGCTTAATAACATCTATAGAATTTTAGTAAAACCAGAATTAAATTGTTGACAATGCCGCGAGCAGCTTACGAAATTCGTAGGCCGCGCGCGACTGTCACGGGCCTCGGCAACGGTGCCATACATTTTCATAGGTTGACTATTGTCGCGTCCACGGAATTCTACCTTTAGAACGAAGTCGAAGTGAGAGTGATGTCGAAGTGAGTTGTGATATTTTATAGAATCGACATGCTGTCGGGTGTCTTTTAATTTGTTCAATTTTGTGAGTTCGTCATTGACTACCGCTAATTTTCCTTCGACATATGTTTGGTCGCACGACGCTTAATGAAACACGCAATCCTTGTATGAGGGCGAGCCTGCGAAAATGTTCGGTAATTTTAATTACGATACACATAAGTATAGAATACTGTATGCTGTAAAATGTTCCATAGTATAAAAATGATTAGGTATTTTCTAAATGTGGAAATAAACACAATTAGGTATCTATTGTCTAGACAATTCTATGAATCTAGGCCACTCAAGCAATTACATAGCAGAGGTTATAAATAATTTATTTAGTGCACCGGTAAGTGCATACACCGTCAATTAGATCAGACATCAGTTTCCAAGAATCGTGAATCGACCGCTTGACCCACTAATACATTCAGCCGAGATATCGATAATCGATAAACATCCATACATTATCACCAATTAGTTCTTGTGCCACTGTCCTTACTACTAGTGTTGTGCAAGGGTTGAGACGAATACGGATATATATCGAGTGACGTGCCGAGCATTCGAAATGGTCCCATTAACTCGCATCGCTTTTGAGATGCAAATGAGATTTTTTTTTCTTCATAAAATCTCTTCATTGAATATTTCAAGCCGCGCCTTGTGGGTGAATTTATTTTCTTCCTCCAATTCTGAAACGAAATAAAGGAATCAACAATTTAGATTTGCTTTTTTAATGCAAGGCGGCAATTTTGTTCCTGCAGAATTTTAATTGGGCGTAAAAGGATACATAGATATAGTGGCAATTTTTATTTAGCAATATAATATCCCAAAAATTAGAGACCACATGTTCATAGAATCGCGACTCGATTTCATATTCAAAGCTGTGCTAAAAGTGTATGCGAACATGAATAGGGTGAAGGCACCAATGATCGGGCATTGTGTCCGCAAACGCCCCTAGCTCTGTGTTGTCACATAATGTCAGTATCGGAAGGGCTCAAAGTGTCACCCCTGGCAGACGAGTGCACTTGCTACACGTTATCCAGATATGTTGTGAATTTGACTCGGTACTTTGAATGACGACTAATTCCATTGTTAACGCTCTGCCATATGGGCGACATGACAAGAGTGGTTTAGTACGGATTGCCAATATTGAGTTTAAGCTCGTCTGAATTATGCTTTAGTAATTTAATTTTATATTTTTCAATGTTAAGTATATACAAAATATTAAACATATTTATGGTACCACTGTCAACAGCAGTGGGGCAATAAAAGTGCTGACGATGATGTCGATTAATAGTAGAGATACCTATATTTTCATTAGTGTAAAAAATACGCTTCTATTTATGCAACAAAATAGGTGAAATTACGATCGGTTACATTATTTTACTAAAGGTTTCCAAAAAACAACACAATTGGCATGAATACACCAGACTGATCCATTACAACAACCCCAGACTAATCGAGATAAAAACCTTATCATTTAAGACTTTAGCAACGAAAACACGAACCAAAACTCCAAGAATCTCAATATTAAAGCGCCATTCGGCCACAAAATAGCAAACAAAAACACAATTAGCTGCTGGGGGAACAAGAGTACAATAGCGGTTTGGACAACGTTTGGAGCAGTTACCCTAATTTGTTATTGCTGTCAGTTTGGGTGAAGTTGCGGCTGCCTTATGCTAATAAATGCGTGCTCGCCCCGACAATTGACATAACGATTGCATAATAAGTAATCCTTATGAACTCTGTATTTGGTAGCAGAAATAGTTGCGGCGAAGTAAATGTTTCAGTCATATTTTGTAACAAACAGCTTTGAGGGTAATGTTTGTTTCAATGGCAGGATTGGTGCAGTGTTCGGTTTCTGAAAGCGTTCGTATTATTGTATGAATTGTGATTATGAGACAAGGCTTTGTTTTCTTAGCCATGTGTATAGATGTTATGTCTGTATATAAAGAGAATTGAGTTTGACCGAGACCGAAGTGCATTTTTGTAATAAAATGTTATGTACAAGTACAATGCCGTACAAACCTGTATGACATTCCTCAGATTCAAACTATCCTAGTAAATATTAAGAAAAAAATGTGTGAACATAAAAGCAACAATACTTTTTCATTCACAGCACGGATAAAGTACACTTTAGTTGAGTACCTCTTTAATCTAGTTCCCTCCACTAGACAAACAGAAGATTTATCATCAATCCGCAATCGCAAGACATATTACTACAGAAATGGATGATTTTAAAATTCAACAACAGCCGAGTACATTTGTCTTGGGAAGCTTGCAACCATTTGCCAACATTATGTTTGAAGATAAGAAGGCACGCAGGAAAATAATATGAGAGAGAGAGAGATAATCTTAGTGTGATTCATCTTATATCGTTCAAACTTGCATGTATGTGGCGGAGGGTTATAAATCAAAGTATAAGTACCATTGGGCAGGGATCACAGTGTTTTTATTCTTTTGCTTCCATGTGCGAAGGACGTATAAATCAAAAGTTTGATTTTTGCAGCTTTATCGTTGCAACTAAGTAGGCTATGGGTCATGGGGATGTTGTTTGGAATGGAATGAAATAAATGGTGATGTCAGTTTCCTGGTAAGTAAATCTTAAAAATAAAGGAATTTCTTAAAAATAAAGGAATTTCTTAAAACTTTGGACACTGCTGAGATAGAAGCCGAACTCAAAATGGTTTGTAAAAACTAAACAGAAAACAGAATATGGATAAAAACTTAAAAATATACTAGATTTTAAAATCTGATCTGCCAAATACCTTCCGTATATCACTTCATGCACACACCTCAACAGTACTTAGTAAAATGATAAACCGGAATCAATAGTGCTCTCATACCGTGCCAAGATGTAATAAACGCATGAAAAGTGAACAGAACACGGCCATTTGTTCTACATAGCCTTCAAACTCAATCACCTGACATGACTCTTAATACCATGACATAAAGTGCAAAATCCAATGACGAGCACGTAGGTTTAATGCTAGCATGTTGGAACTGGGATGAAATTAATGATGTCTGTATTGAAAATCGTTTGTTTTGTTCGAAAATGTTTAGCCTGGCAGAAAGTCTCTTCAGATCATATTTCATAGTGTCTTTACCAAGTTTATTGGTTGATGATGTAATGATGTAGCCTTCAGTTGGCTTGATGGATAGATACTTTTTATAGATTCTCCAGTCTTTGAGATTTAACTAAAAACTTTTTGTGATTGTACTATTTTTAGACATTGTTATAAGAAATCATGTTTGTTATCTTACCTATTTGTTCCAGAAGCTACGAATCTATGTAATTAGAATACACTTTTTAGAAGAGACCTATCGCTAATGAAAGTACTGTCCATTTTTTAAAGTCAAAGCCAAATGGTTTATTTAATTTGCGTCTTTACCAGCACTTCTGAATGTCAAAAACATAAATAAGGTTGATTTTAATCATCATCATCATCATCTCAGCCATAGGACGTCCACTGCTGAACATAGGCCTCCCCCTTTGATCTCCACAGATACCTGATTTTAAGAGCCCATTGCAAAAGTAGCTTCTTAGTGTGAAGAACGGGCAAGAAACTCCATGAAATCAGCAGCACTCGTGTAAGATAACATAAATGAATACTATAAGGAAATATCCAAACCAAACGTAAGCAAACACACCAGGATCTAACTCCGCTAAATTTGAAAGACAGCCGATCTCCTATCAAATTCCATTGTTAAAGGCAACGTCGTAACTTTGCATAATAATGACAGTATCTGACCAATGCTATCATTATGTGAAGCTATAGAAGGCGAACTGTAAATCAGTGCCCGAATCGACACGAAACTTGCCGAGAGAAGCCGAGTGGAACCAAATGGAGTTGATAAAGAGGAACAATATGATCGAGGTGTCACGTCGTGTCCAAAGAAAGTGGCGAACGATTAGTCGTACGATATCAAATGCCATAAGTCCCTGTTAGTGTTAAATATGGTGGGACCCGACTGATATATGAGACGGGGCTTAAAAGGAATGTTTTGGCAAGTGGATTGTATCTTTTTGTTTCGTCATTTTTTGATACGATAAGTACATATTTGCTGAAAGGCAGTATCGTTTAAATGATTTATCTTTTACCTGAGTATTGCCCAATAACTAAAACAAAAATAAAATAATTTATTAATGAACTAGGTTTTCTCAACTTCCTTTTATTAATCACTGAATCACCTAAATGATGACTACAAGTGCGCTATAAAAGGTGAGGACCAGATGCCACAAATAACAGTATTTAACTTAGAGGAAAGGTATCTTAACTAACCATTGACTTAAACAGGTAAATAAAGAAGACAATTCATCAAAAACAATGAACAAAAACTGACACAATCGTATTCAAAATCGACTTTAAAAAGTACACACCGACAATTCCCATCACACCACTTGAAAACCATCCAACTATCACCTGTATATAAATCATTTAGCACAGTTTCAATCCAAAAAGTATGCACTTTTCGACATTTTCGTGAATCTGTAATGCAGACTCTAAATCAGTCTGGCCCGACCACATTTGCATATGAGTGGGGCGACAAAGAACAAAGGGATATTTTTTTATCGTTTTTAGACCGATATGCTATCGACAAAAGCTGCGGTATATGCTATCAGTATGCGGTAAATCATTTAGGTTTTCGAAAAGTATTTTTTGTTTTCTTTTTTTGGTGTGATTTATGTGTCCGTAATGAAGTTTTAAACAGATAGTGTGCGTGAATCATTTATTTAATGTTGTCTTTTCGGAAATGGCATATCAATGTTAAATGTGCTGACACCATTTTAGTGCATCATTTTTATATATTTTGCTGGCTGTGTCTTCATCCCTTCGTTCGTAATAAATTAAAGAACCATTAACTTGCATTAATATGAAATCATTAAGGAAAAAGTGAGCATAAAAACAAAATCCTTAAGAATTACTTTTTGTGATGCCACGCGCCAATGGATGCATTCAGAATAAATAATTAAACCTATACTTACATACAACTTTTTCTTTAAAACTCAGTCACGTACATAAAGTATTGTCTAAATCGAATTTTAAATACAACCCGTTTTACTATTTAAGAGGTTTAAGGCGTTTGTAAACCTCAAAATGGTTTCACCTCAATTTGTGTATTAAAAATTTACTAATTCAATACGAACTCAACATTGCAAGGATAATCATTAGTTTCAAGGGATTACTTTGGTACAAAGTAAATAATAATATTATCTGGAAAATTTGTTTCTGTTTCAGTTACAAAATTCACAGTAAAAATTACACGTGCTCTTCGAACAGTTATAAAAAAGTGACCCAAAAATATTCATATCGAAAATAAATCTTTATACACAAAAATATTGCCAAAATATACACACGAAAATCAGAAATAAACAACCAAACTTTACGGTCGCATATTTTCCAAATAAAAATTCATGCGACCGCAATCGCGACCACAATTGCGACCGCGACCGCGTGGCGCAATTAATATATGTCGAGCTACTCCACAGTTTTCCCTGGGCCTATAATAAATGACCGAAAATTGTCAACTTTATTTGCTTTTCAATTATCATTGTGTTTTATGATTCAGATTAATTAATTGACTCACGTGTTTTGTTTATTATAATAATGTATTTTGGTTACGTAATTTGATTATAGTGGGTTATTTTTATTTTTCAAGAAAAACATTACGATTTAAGTTTTACTGCTGTAATATTACTGCGCCCCTATTAAATAATGCAGTATTTCCTTCAATTACACAGCAAGCTCAAACGAATAAATTATAATTTTAATTAAAAAATTAATTACCATTAACACCTTTCCTTCACTATTGCTCCATTTTCTTAACACAAATCTGCGTTCATGCAAAGTCTTAGCTAGTACTCACACCACGATACATTGACCAACGTTAGCGATTCGTGTTGCACAAAACACTTTTAATTTTAATTACAAACCACGAAAGGTACTGTAACCCTTACAAGTATAGACATAGGGGTTAAATTTCTCTGTGTGGACTGTAAATATAAGTTGGTAAAGCTCGTCCAAGGAAGTGATCAGTCAAAAGCGGCGACATAATCAACACGTGCCACATTATAATGAGGCTTTTAAACTCTGTGTTTATATTTTATTTTGTTTTGTTTATTGAGCTTTGGTTTCTAACCTCCTTTGTCTTTTAAATAGGTTAAGGGAATGAAGTGAGCCTCGAAAATTATATTTTCTTTTTGCATTTTTAAATAAAAAATAATGCTAAATGAATGAGCAATTACTAACCTTTTGTTGCTGTTTCCAAACACCAATTAACTGTATGTGCGAAAACACTATGTTTCTCACACTTAAATTATATTAATGGAGGCACTATAAAATTGAGGTAGTGATTTAATTTTTTTATCCACTTTACTTATCTAATGCTAAAATCTCAAACTAATTCAGATTAAATCAACTAAGTAGCCGCCAAAATTAATAGAATTAGATAAGATATTTACAAGTTTTTATACCTCGATACCGTAGCCAGATTAGAATATAAACACAGATTCATAAAAACTTTTAATAAAAACTTAATCATAATTTATAACAGATTTAGATAAAGCCTTAGAAGGATCCAGTTCAATAATAAAGACATTAGATACTAAAGAATTTATTTGAGCAAAATTTGATGATTTCGCAAAGCGTTGAATTCATTAAAAATGGTGAACAATTAAAACTGGCTGTTGGTTTTATATTAGAAAAAAAAAGTGAAGTTAAGGCGTGTGTATAAATAACGTGTGATATTATGTAAATATTTCGTTTAAAAAGAAGTTTTTTTTTATGATTATTAAGAGATAGTATAGGTACCTACATTTTTCTTTGAAAATATTTAGTTTTAAGTAAGTATTGAAACTTTTAAAAATCGTGATACGTTTTCACTGCACAATATCTATACAGTAGCTACTTCGCTAGCGCCATCTATCCGTTTAATTGAGAAGTACCAATCTTACTTAGTTCCCTTGTTTACCTACTATTTTCTTTCGGCCTAAAGCTAGACACAAAGTTATAGTTCTATGAAAATATAATTGTAAGAAAATCAAATTCATTATTATGTATTTGGAACTCACGTATGTGTGAAATCATCTTTATCACTAATTAGTAAGCATTTTGCTACTGTGAATTTTGTCATAACTTAGATAAGAGACTGACATCTGTCAAAAAATTAACATTTAGAAAAATTGCGAGCGATGGAAGCCAAAGTCCACTTCATTTAGGATTCTAAATAATAGTAGCTATCCAAAATTTGTGCTGAGTAATGTTGCCACATTATAATGGGATTATTTAAAGTATTTTTCTTAATTTTTTCATGCTCGATTAATAATAACGGTTTCAATAATAATTTACTTTTTTATTTACATAACATGTAATACGAAATCCAGTGAAACTTGTATTTTGATTTATTTTTTGTACCCCAAAATATTTTAAATAAAAAAAACACTAAAAAGCAAAAAAAAACTAATTTTAGGTGCATCGGCCTAGAAGTCGGTGTCTAATGGATGTTACTAAGTTAATTTTGCCACCGACTTGTAGGCCGATGCACCTAAAATTAGTTTTTTTTTGCTTTTTAGTGTTTTTGGAAGTCGGTTTAATTTTTTTGTAAAAAAGTTTTTTATTTACTGCTTTTCAGTGATACGAATAGTTGTCACTATCCATATAAGTGGAAAGTTCTCATCAATACAAAGAATATAAGCCCAAATACGAGGTATTTTACATATTCAGTTGTCGAGTCCCCTCGACCTTCTCTGGTCTCCATCATCAGGTCAGCTCCAAACCTTCACTGTTGCAAAGGTCTCGTCAATACAAATAATATAAGCCCAAACACGAGGTAGTTTACATATTCAGTTGTCGAGTTCCCTCGACCCTCTCTGGTCTCCATCATCAGGTCAGCTCCAAACCTTCACTGTTGCAAAGGTCTCGTCAATACAAATAATATAAGCCCAAACACGAGGTAGTTTACATATTCAGTTGTCGAGTTCCCTCGACCCTCTCTGGTCTCCATCATCAGGTCAGCTCCAAACCTTCACTGTTGAATAGTACTTTCAGGCATACACCTGAGTGTCAAGTTTTTACACTATGTATGCCTACAACTTTCGAAGGTTGCCCTCGATTTCTCAGGGTTTCCATCATCAGATCCTGACCTGATGACTATGGGACCATCTGGCAGCTATTTCGCGTCGAACAAAAAAAGAATCACGCAAATCGGTCTATAAACCTCGGAGTAATCGATGTACATACATAGAAAAAAAAAAAAAAAAAAAAAACATACCGGCCGAATTGAGAACCTCCTCCTTTTTGGGAAGTCGGTTAAAAATAGAGAAAACTAGTGCAAGCCAATTAAAACTCTTTTATGTAAATATAATATTAAAATATTTTCATAGTGCCTATTTATAGCATATTCAACAATATCGATATATGAACGGATAAGTTTAACTTCACCCCTAAAATTCATTATACCAATAGTACCCTTAATTATTCAAAGTTTCATAGATATCAAATCATAACTCACTAAACAGGTGTTCAGAATTAGTAATGAGTATTTCCATACCAATTCCTTATCAGTCACGCCCTTCCATTGAAACGGTCGCACAATATGTCATAATTATTTAATTAATGCAACCCCATTCTCGGTTATCTGCATTCATAATTCAAGCAACCTACACGAAGAGAATTTCCAATCCATGAATTTCTCGCCACCCATTTTGGTACGAAACGTTTGGTCATACTGTATGTTTGGTCGGAGTAATGTAAGATATTTTGTTGCGCTGTGGCAGAATTAAAAATTAATTCCATCGATTTGTGCGCGATGTTCGGTACATGGGTATGAACGAATCACGTCACCCACGCTCGCCGATCTTAATTATGCGATTGTATGCCTACACGCGTGTCAATTAATTGCTGGCACCATTTCATTTGTTTTTATTGTCGCTTATTTGTTAATAAAAACATTTGTGCTTTGTTCGGCTCGGTCGCGGCGGCCTTCTTTTGTTGTTGATAAAAAATATAGCAGCTTTCAATTCAAATTGCATTGTGTGAAACACCCACTCTTGATTCTTTATTGAAGTCTTATTTTCGCCGTTTATGGTAGAACTTTACCGAAGTATTTTAATTAAGCTTATTACTTTTTTAAATAGGTTCAGTAATAATCGTCGGCAGATAAACTGAGTGTGTACTTAATATATTTTTTGGGAAAGATTACCTGGACATGTCACTGTTCAATTTTTTTTATTCTTCCCAACGAAACTTACGAGTATTAACATCGACTGCGTTGTCATCGTTCCCATAGCAAAACAAAGTTCAAGATCAACTGCGTGCCCGAAAGAGTTACCTAATGACACGATATCGGGGCTTGCGAAGGGCGCCATTCAAATTCAATCACGGGCATTGAAACAATTTGTAACAAATGTCAAGATCATAAAGGATCCTACTTCGGTTCATGCGAATATCTGACTGAGAGTCGAATCGTGACTGCTAAATCGATCTTTCGAAGATTTGGTAATTTTGGTTTGGAAACTAGGAAAATAAGAAAGAAGAAGAATAAATTCAAAAATAAGTGTTTACTCTTCCGAAGATGGTAGTGCCATGCGGAAGATGTTTCACTAAATTCTAGAGCAAGTTTCAAGAAATTTTTGATAACATTTTACTGTTTTAATCTAAGCTAAGTAGCTTCATACGACTATGATAACAAATACTAATTCAGCCAAACTAAAAAGTCATGTTCAAATCCACCACATACCAAGCAGGATCTAAACCACTGATTTGTTACAAGAATTACAGAATACGCATGTTCAAATGTAAATTATCCATGTTTGATGCTATCTTCTTGCTTTTATCGGCAGAGTAAACAAGGATCTAATTGTATCAATCGATAAACTTCGTTGTTTAAAGAAGCAAAAAATATGTTATGTAATGTTACATTCTTTGAAGCCATTTATGGAGCGACCTTCAATATTTTCAAACGAATAAATGGACAGTCTGATTTTATCTCTCTTAGCAATTATATCATAGCCGGACTTTTGTTAGCAGAAAACGGATCCTACAAAAAATAATAGCATTTAAAAATGTCCATTTCATTAACTACAGAACTAAATGCCTTTAAATCAAATCGTATAAGCACCGAGAGTAATTGTTGCGATAGTCCGTGGAAGCAGTGGAAATAATGGTTCGGCTGTGAGGGAGATAAAATCGTCGTGTCCTGTCGGTTAGAGCAGGGCCCTTGGTCGCGGCTCGGCGGTTCCTAAAGGTTGATTTACTATGTGTGTACTATGATTTATTATACATACAAGTCTGGATAAAAGATAATATTAAAACACTCTTGCCAAACAAAATAAAAACATATTGCGAAGCATCTTCCTCAGTTCGTCTTTTATCAGTTGTGAAGCTCGATTTTATTTCTTTTGCTAAACTAACAAGTACGTCTAAGAAAGTTTCTTCCTCAACCTTACCCACTGTATTTGGAATAATAACAATCCTTGCATATTATTTGCAAACGGAGAGTCCATTTTTTCCCGCAGATGCAGCACTTCTGCGTTCCCGGTAATTGGTTGAAGTTATCTACGTCATTACATCTCGAGTCTTCCCTTTTTTGTCGGCTTTATTTCTCTCTCTTCGACCGCCACTTTCGTTTGTTTTTGATTCAATTACTTTTAATGCTCGCTGATCATAATCTAAGGGAATCGCAACGTTGGGATATTGTTAGTACTTAATCTTTTTTGAGATGTCGGGGTCGACAGTTTAACGTTCTAATTTTGAGCGGAGAAAAATCCTGACGTGTTCAATTTTTTATCATCTTTTAGTTTTACGAGTCTTCAAAGTTTGTGTTCTATTTGTTCGACTTAGTTTTCATGGTTACAATTCAAAGTTAACACCAGTACCTAACCTTCAGCGCGATCTAGATAACTATCCATTTTTCTTTACTCAACCTTGTTTATGCAGCTTTAATACGTTATTCTTAAGGATGCGACATAACTCATGTAGTATCGTTGGTCGGATCGGTATTTCACTAAATGAACGCGTCTCAAGCGATATTTATAGCGACGGTGGACATAATTTAATAAACAAAGCAGGGCCGAGCCGACATTTTAATGCCACCCCGGGCATAGGATCTGATAATGGATCATAACTGGTTTTCAGTCTCGGTAGATAGCATTGTAAGGAACAAGTCCCACTTCGTTACGAGCTCCTGGTAAAACGTACAGGGCTTCCAATCGTTAAGCGTAAACCCTATCTGCATTGGTGCTATTAATAATATTATACGCCGCAATATCTGATACGCATTGAACGCATATTTTATATGTGCACGCGCTGTTAATATTTCGTTACTGTTTTCTGATACAAATTGTCCGAACGTGGCATAATGTTGTAGATAGCATAGATAGTAAATACGATCTTGATTTACTGTAAAGAATGTGACACAAGGTGTGGCTCTACCACTTTACTCAAATAAAATGCTGTGAAAAATTTTGCACCTGAAATATTAAACTATTTTGCTTTGCATCCATCGTAAATAAAAACAAAGCGTTCACGTAAAAACGGTTTTGAATGCGTATTGTAATAAAGATAAAACTGGTGTTTTATTGATAAAATATTTGGCATTGAACGAGTGTATGTAAAAGGCAATTATTATGGTTTTAAATAAAACAAACGATAGCTTGGTTACTATTTAAATACGCAAAACATTGTTTGTTGAGCATCGAAACAAATGTTTGGAATATATCTCGTTGGGTGCATGACAAATGACTGGCACGTCTCATATCAGCCGAGATGTGAATCGAACGGTTACAAACGAGAAAGTATAAACATTTACATTTGAGACGTCGGAACGCCAACAAAAATGGATCGTGCTTCAATTTTGGTCTTATCTAGAGTTGCCTTTGTTTCCTTGACAGGTGCATTAGTATGCTATCACACAACAATTAAATGCATCTGTATTGCTGCATCACGATGAGTAGGTGTACGAGCCTCGTATCATGAACACGCTCCGAGTTCCTGCTATCTATGGTTTTTGATCTTTCACGTCGATTTGATTAAGGAATTCCTTTGTTTCGTTCTGTTTACTGTCTGTGGTCGGATGACTTACAAAATCTAGTCTGATCAGTTAGTTATTTGCTACGTAGCTATCAATGTTATTTCAAGGACTAGAATTTGTGGGCTGTCGACATAATGGCTTGGTTTATTACGTTATTTGGTTATCTAAGATCGTAAAATTGTTTTGGTGGTCATATTTTTAGTCGTCTAATTTACATATCAGGGAATTTATTGTACCTAATAGCTTTGGTATTTTATTTATTAAAGAATCCGTTGCAAATTGTAGTTACGGTGAAGAGTTATTGGTAGATTATACAGATATCCGACAAATCGTCTTATTCGAGCTTCTTATTGTTTTTTAACAAATTCAATAGTAGCAATTTTATACTCGTTACTATTCAACACAACTGTGCTTAATACAATTTTGATTATAAGAATACATATTTAGAACTTTGTTTCGTCAATATTATTAATAATCACATTAACCCAATAAAAAGTGTGGTAACTGTACAATGATTGGGAAGGTCACCAACGGATTCCACGCTCATTCTCAAATTACACTAAGATAAAACAGCTCATTTCTTATAAAGCAATTTGGTCAGAAATCTAAAGTCAAATACACGATTAGATGTACGTACGCCCGCGGCTGGTATTCTGGGAGAAATTTGGCTATTAAAAGAACATATTTTCACGCACTCAATATTTAGATTGTAAGCGCCCTAAAAAGTAGTTTTATTACTTTTAAATAGCAGGTAACAGTTCGTTTTAGATGAGTCGTAAAACGTTACTATCGTATGTAACTGTCTCACCAAAATCTTGAGTTACTTAGTGAGTGGGACGCGTTTTAGGTGACATTTTTCAAATATGGAATAGAAAAGTTTATGTGACTCACTGAATGATTTTGTGTTTGAATCACAATAAGCTATTGATTTTGGAAGTTATGGTTTTATTGATTTCTTTGAAGAATATCTATTCAATAGGTATTCGTTTAGATATGTTGAAAACTGGTTACTATCACTTTTGACTAAAATAGTACGAGCTAAATTATTTTAAACTAGCTTCGCGTGTGTTGATATTTTATCAACATGAATGAAATGACATTTACATTACATTTCAACCAAATCGATCCAGCCATTTTTGCGTGAAAGAATAACAAACATACATACCTACATACATTCTCACAAACTTTCACATTTATAATATTAGTAGGATATGACAACTAAACTGCAGAGGACAACCGTTAAATTCTAAAATAAGCATTAATCAAAAACTAGGAAGCAAATACAAAATTCTTTGTTTAATTCCCCAAATATTTACACTAAAAGTTATAGTTTACCAAAATATTTATATACGTCATACAGAGCTTCCGTGGATTGCAATATGGCGCCTGTTTCCGTTACCCGAATGGTCAGGGCAAACAAAATATCGAACCTGCACCAATACATTGTCGGGTTCCGCCTTATTTAGAAATAGCCACGCGTTGAGAGAAACGACCAAGTTGGAAACCATTGGAAACAGATACATATTATGCACAATAAATTCCCCTTAATGCTTTGTTTGTTATTGAAAAATTGTGGGCGCGATGTATGAAAATAAATGTTCATACCGATTTTCGACATGCGTAGTGGAAGAGTTATTTTCCCGATAAATATTTGATTCCTTAACGTCATAAAATTAAGAACTGTCAAGTTTAGGAAGTCAACTCTACACTAAAACTTGAAAACATATTTGATAAATAGCAAATAAATTCATCTATTTTTCTTTTGACCTAAATTATAATCATCACTCACGCATAAACATAATTCCCTAACATAATATTCACTTGCATCCACGTCCAAAACCAACATTGTAACAAATGCTCCAATAATTCCTTCCCATGCTCTCACATTTCTCTCAGTTTCTAACTTACGCATTTTCTCTTCTAGCTCGGCCATTAAAGGTCAACCCGAGTGAGCTATAAATAAGGTATTTAACCCAATGTGTGTGGGCTAGCCTTAACTGGCACGGCCATGGGAAAGCCTTTGGTTATTACAATCGCTACTATTTATTTGGTACCAGCTGATATTGGGGAGGACAGGTATACACTATACAGAATACAATATCGGCCATGCATGGACTTGGATTATTCGACCTTTGTTCGTGTGTTGTAAAGACCATGTTCTTGGGAGGTCTTGTTTTATTGTAATTAGGGTCAGTGTGGTTCTAACTAAGCTATCTGTTAGATTCTGTTTTGGGCTTACCCTTAGGGGTTTAGTCTTGAACATGGTCCTAACAGAACTTTCGTGTACAGGTTGTTCATAGGGATCTTTGTTAGAGATTAGAACATTGTTTTTTGAAGTTCACTTTGTTTAATTTAAATAAGTACTTAAAGAAAAACACTGCCCTGAATGATTATTATTTAAAATCATAAATGTTAGAACACTTTATATTCTCAAGCATTTCTACAGGTACGAATAGGTATTAATTAAATAATTAAGGATAAAATTGCTTTTTATAGCTTTTTAATTGAACTTTTTATTTGAAAAGTCACACGGATTTATCAATATTCCTTGTTTAATTATTAAAAAATTCCAAGTTTAAAATTTTACGCGCCTATTAGCGGCTGATTAGTATTACAGAGTTATCTTTTTTTAATATAAAACAGTAATAAAAATCTTTATCAACGGTATAAGGTTTCATTAAGTCTTTATCTTTATTACTTTTCAGTATAAATGTTTATTAATGGTATTATAAAAAAACTTAATAATAGACACTTAAAAAATGTTTCCGCTTACTAAGAACCCAAGCATACTGCAAACTTTTAGTCGTCTGATAGTTTGATTGGGCTCATAAATCATTATGGAGATGAATAGCGATGCGCATATCAAAACAATTGACTCCACTAATGTGCCAAAAGTTAGTTTGCCAACTATAGGGCAAATATTGGCCGACAGTTGAGTCTTTAGTGTGCAGTGGTCCTTAATGTTTTTGATGGTAAAATGAAAATAGGTACAAAGGTTAAAAAATAAACACGTTTTGACAGGTCGAAGTACAATGGAAAATATTAGCAGACATTATCATACTAAGTTATTAATGTGTGGGTTTTCACACAATGTCTTCTTACGCCGTTTCTTTAGGCGAGGCAATAGAATGAAGATTTTATGAGCTTACTTTTTTCTATGACAAGTGTTTGATAATGATTTCTTATGTAAATCTCATAAATTGTTTATAAACATTGTAGGTATAAAACATAGAAATTAATATTGTTAGGTGATAGTCATGAGGAATAAAATAATTATGGCTTGTTTCTCAGACTAATGCCCCACGAGCCGTTCGGGTTAAAGTTCATACTACCTAATGAGAAAATCGAAATAAATGATATCCTAATATACTTATTATTAGAATAAAATCTTCAATATGTGATCCTTTATCCATCACCCAAATAGTCTCAAAGTAAACCGGGTAGGTTTACTTTGAGTTTTACCAACTGTTTGCAAATCATAACTCAACACAAACAACATCTTACTTTATCGGTGCAAACAAAATATTTTGGTCATACAATAAAACCAAAAGCCGAACGTTGAAATAAAGATATCGAAAAAATGTACAGCGCACAATATAAAATGGTAACTCGATAAATGCTCGCCTCCAATGCTATAAACAAACCAAAATATGAATTCAGATTACGGTATTACACAAACGTGGGTTAGAGTCAGCAAACACTTCAGACTTTAATCTGCGATTTTTTTGTCGGACAACTAATTTTATATCGATTAGTGGCGCATTCCTATATTTTGTCTATATTTACTGCTGAGTAGAAGTCTGTTTACTAGGCAAATATTTTGCTAAATTAAAAGAGCGAGTATGATTTGGTGTCCTTTTTAAGAGCCGCAACTCTATTATTTACTTACCTAATGGACGAAATAAAATTGACCTGAACGAAAATATATTTATTAGTAAGTTGTGTTTTATACTTGATTTTACTCATACCACGAAGACATTACATGTTTAGTTATAGTAGAAACAGTTCGATTAAAAATCGCAAAAAAGTGTATCGTGCGCCATTTCTTACCGGGGGGGGATTGCTCGAGCGTGGGTCGACATAAATGGTAGTGCAACGAACATGCTGTACCTATATGAGACACTGCATCATTTGCAATTACATGTTATTGTACCTTTGTACTATTTTAATGTCCGCCAGTACGCCCCCAGTAAGAATGTGGTATTGTAAGCAAAATAGTTCGCCGTTTATTTCTGTCAATTTGAGTATCAGCGGATGAGTTGCAACGAGGCATAATGGGCCTGAATTGTATGCGAGTAGATAAATGAGTTTAGTTTTATTGGTACGACTGCCTTACGGAGATAGGTCTATTGTGCAATGATACTTTGAATATTCTTTTGCATTAATCATAATTGCGAACTTTGTACTTTAATTTACAAGGGCCACAATTACTCCAAATTGTGTTGGAATTGTTCGCACTTTAATTGCAAATATTCTATCATGTTAATGTTTGTAAAAAACATGCGGAGCTGGCGATCATATCATTCGGACTGCGGAGGGTACGCTGTTTTATTTCTGCAATTTAAATTAATGCAGCTACAGCGACGCTAATGATACAATTCCAGAAATAATACAATATCTAGCCCTGTGGTCTGCACATTACTCGTGCAATTGAATACAGTAAAACTTTTTGCTAACTTCCTTTGAATCATCAAGATTCATTAAAGTATCAATGATCCACCAGATTACAAACTCTGACCTTTAACAAGCGACCTGATATTTATACATTCAATTTGGCCGTCCAACATAGTTCATTAATCAACCCAAAGGCTACCAGCGAACTAAACTCCCATTAGGCTGCAAAAACATCGATGGATTGCTGCGTGTAGTAATCACTAACGCAAACAGCGTTCGTTAATCCTTTACACAAGCAAACACATAGCATTAAGCAAATCCTTCAAATAATCCAGTGCGAAAAGCCGACAAGTCTCTGTCAACACTCGACGAACGCGATTTCCTTGGCAAGCGTCGAAGTTCTCAACGTATTTACATTTTCACACATAAAGTAAATTCCTCGTATCCAGAAGTTTGAGTGCGGGGAAACGAAAATAGCGATTCATCACAAGTTTTAATCTGTTCTAGAGTTTGGCCCACTTGCGGTCATAGGTCAGGCAAACGAGCGGTTGGCACGCAGCAGGGAAACGCTCAAAAGCGTCCTCCCACACCACAACTGTTTATGCTATCACTAAGTTATGTGGCATGATCATTGGTACTTAAACATGCTCACCTCAATCTCTGTTATTACCTTCCAACATATTGACATTATTCCAATTTAATTGCACTGTCACAGACAATATTAAATTACACTGTGTGCTTTCCCTTCAGCGTAAATCATATGAGTTTCATAGTCTTGTGAAATGGGAGTCACTAAATAATACTTCCCACTCAGTAATCGTTCTAGCGTGGGTGATGTGGCAGCAACCTGACATTATTTGTTGCATTTGATACTATGTAACAGTACACGCCTGAATAATATGGTTTTAAGGGAATTCAATGTCTATCTAAAGTGAGATTGAAGGAGTTCGAGAAGAAAGTCAATCGGTTTGTACCATGATGGATACTTACAAACATAACGATTTTCAACGTTTGTCACAATACTAGGGCTTGTTAGAAAAATACGATAAAGAAAAAGCTAGTAGAATAAACTTATCCTTAGATTATTTTCCAAGTGTCCAATAAAAAATGAAATCAGATGCAAAGCATAAAATCATAAAATAATCCCTAGATGCAAAAGATTCTTATTGTTTTATTTTATAGAAACGCGTAGGTATAAACTGGTAAGAACTGACAAAATCTTATATCTTGATATTAAACTGGACTACCATATCGCAATAAATGCGAAAGTTGATTTTGTTTTTACACGATAAAAATATTTTTTATGATTATTTCTTGAACGTAGAACGTTTAGTACATATATTTATGATAATAGGTACATTTTATATCAGATTACTTTAAGCTTTAGATTTGTATGATTTGTCAATATCTGTTGATTTCTGACGCTTACGCGAATACTAGACATCTATACAGTAAGCTCGTTCTGCGTGAATCGGATTGTCAATAATCAACAAAATGTAGGGTAGCTGTTTTTTCCTATAATAACAAGACCACCGACACTTTAGTCTGCCCGTGACCGGCCCCGTGAAAAGCTCCGAAACGTCGAGATTAAATAATATTATTATAACCGCGATAAAATTCGTAAAAGTAGTGTTACTTAATTGTCAATATTTGTATGTAAAAACCTAAAGTTTCTATATAAGAATTGATTAGTTATAGATCTAAAAAGGCTCGTGTGCACCAAACAAATTTAGCGTACAATATTTGGACGGCCGCGGTTACCCGCTCACCTCTGCAACTGTAAGTACCCACATATTTTACGAGAATTCCATCGTAAGGAATAATATATTTTTTGGTCCCATTGCGTGACGACACACAGCACGCGACACACGATTTTTGATTTATTTCGAGGTTGAAACGTGCGGCTTTTGTTTCGTGAATACGTCACCTAATTAGAGCAGTGATTGCATGACGGAAAAAATCGGCGAAACGATCGTTGGAAAATTGAAAAACACATTCTTTTACGATTGTGGCTTCATTTGGTTATTCCACCGAATGAAGACTTCAATTTAATGGAAAGGATTTTTATTTATTGTTCAGATTTTATACTCGCCGTTTTTAGCGATTTTCGCCCGTGTCATCGCATTTATCAGGGTATATGTACATCGTTAAATCAAATCTCAAATGAAACCGCGGGAACTAGGTACCTAGTACTTTATTAAATAAATATCTAACAATACTGTTACAAGGTACATCATAAGCTGCCATCAATTCTTCACGCCACTCATGTCAGCCGTAAAAAAGTATCCATTCAAGACTGTCATATAAATAATATATGATGACCCTATTCTAACTTTATAACTTGTTTATAGTGAATGATCTGTTAGTACTAAATCAGTATTTTTATTGCCAATAATCCGTTATTCAGCTGTCGAAGTGGTTAGACATAATAGCTGTGTTTACGTCTCGACTTTGAACACTTTGGTATGTAGTTTTAAACATCGTGTTGTAAAAAATAGAATTTGGTTTAGGTTTGAAACTTGTTTTGAAACCTGGAAACGGAATTAAGCACCTAATACTCAAGCATTCATTACAATTATAATAGAACCGAAAAAAATCAAAGACCTTCATTAAATATTATCCTTGACAATCCCAGAACAATGTAACAAAAAAAAAAACCCCCGACGGTAAAAATCTTATTGAAAAATAATAAAATAACTCAAAACCCCCGACTTAACCCAATTATATAGGAATATCCGTCGGGAGCTGCCATTAAACCAGCTAAAGGATTCTAGTGTCGTGAATACAATTATTGAAGAATTGTAGATGTTTAACGATGACATAAAATACACTCAATTAATTGTTGAAATTTCATATAGAAAAGGCAGCCCCCGACGGTTATTCCTATATAATTGGGTTAAGTCGGGGGTTTTGAGTTATTTTATTATTTTTCAATAAGATTTTTACCGTCGGGGGTTTTTTCAAAATTTTTAATTTTGCTTAATTTTATTTCAGACTTTTTAGAGAACATATACGAATTATAGTCTATATAATATGTTATTGCAATATTATTTTGCACCGATATTGTAGCGACCTCTAGTGAGTTACAGGCGTAATTTTTATTATTTGGGAACATGCATTAAGCACGTACACATTGCTGATGAAAACAGAATTGTAATCGGACGTTTTGATTATATTGTAACATTGTTTGGCACTAATATTGTGGCGCCCCCTAGTGATTAATAGCCATGACACCTATCTAAGAACATGAACACGTTGAACGCAAATCTGTTATTGAAAACCACATCAAAATCGGATCATTAGTTTAGAAGGTAGGTGGGAACATTACTTTGCTGTTTTGCACTAATATTGTGGCGCCCCCTAGTGAGTTACAGCCATGACACCTATCTAAGAACATGAACACGTTGAACGCAAATCTGTTATTGAAAACCACATCAAAATCGGATCATTAGTTTAGAAGGTAGGTGGGAACATTACTTTGCTGTTTGCACTAATATTGTGGCGCCCCCTAGTGAGTTACAGCCATGACACCTATCTAAGAACATGAACACGTTGAACGCAAATCTGTTATTGAAAACCACATCAAAATCGGATCATTAGTTTAGAAGGTAGGTGGGAACATTACTTTGCTGTTTGCACTAATATTGTGGCGCCCCCTAGTGAGTTACAGCCATGACACCTATCTAAGAACATGAACACGTTGAACGCAAATCTGTTATTGAAAACCGCATCAAAATCAGATCATTAGTTTAGAAGGTAGGTGGGAACATTACTTTGCTGTTTGCACTAATATTGTGGCGCCCCCTAGTGAGTTACAGCCATGACACCTATCTAAGAACATGAACACGTTGAACGCAAATCTGTTATTGAAAACCACATCAAAATCGGATCATTAGTTTAGAAGGTAGGTGGGAACATTACTTTGCTGTTTGCACTAATATTGTGGCGCCCCCTAGTGAGTTACAGCCATGACACCTATCTAAGAACATGAACACGTTGAACGCAAATCTGTTATTGAAAACCGCATCAAAATCAGATCATTAGTTTAGAAGATAGGTGGGAACATTACTTTGCACAAACGCACACACAAACACACAAACACACAAACACACAAACACACAAACACACAAACACACAAACGCACATCTCTCACCCCAAACGCATATACCTGCTCCGTTCCGTCGTGGGTAATAATTATAGTTGAACAAAAGACAGGCATGTGTAGAATGCAAATTGAAATATTGTTGGTTACAATTAATTACAATACCAATTAATTTGAAACCTTCAAAAGTTTTATAGACATATTCGATTAATTATCGACACAACAAATTATCAATTTCTTCTCTACAACCTTGTGTAAGCTTAACTTTTTAATTTAAAATAACCTTCTTAATACTTAGCACTTATTAAATTCTCATGTCACACATCATCTCAAACATGACACCGCAAGTACATCACAAAACAGGTGTTTAACTAATTTCTCCCTCCATCGACTTTATTAAAAATATCCCTTTTAATATTGATGGTCCATTACTGGTAAGCTTCTACAATGTATCGTTTCTTTGTAACACAACACCGCTACGTCAACTTCTAATTGATGCTGTCAGTCAGTATAAAACGGGCTTTAACAATAGGTACCGGAGTTAGTACCCATTTGATCGTCCCTTGGGAACACTCCGGCCTATCGAAGTGTTTTTATTTTGTTCAAAGTAATAGGAGAAAGTTGGTGAATACGCTTGTAAGGGCGAGAGACATGACGGAATTGAATGATTAATGCTAGGAGATTGCATGTGGGGTATACATGAGGAATGGTCGGGGATTGATTGTCGATTCAATGATTCTTCGAGAATTACAGTACATATCAGTGCTATTTAAAATATTAATAACTTGCCCATATTCCTTTTTATTCTCCCTTAACTTATTAACATTAACAGTTGTAAGTACCTACGTTAAACTCTTTTAAGACATTAATCTTGCAAAATTATTCACTTCTGGACTCATTTATCATTTTAGTTTTTTTCGTGGTACCTTTAATAAGGAACATTCATTCTTTCTGCAGCGTTTACATTAATTACGGCCAACATCGATGTTTTTTCTTAAATTTCCTTTTTTTTGCTTCCTTCATCATCAGCCTCATCCCGTACAGCTTTTAACATAGTTTTCTCTCAATCATTGTTTTGTCTAAGTTCTAAAATTAAATCTCAAATATTCTATCACAATCTAATTCTTTCTTATTTTGAAAATGTTAGCTAAAAATACCTGGCGACGAGGTAACTGTGCTTTTAGTTTTATCACTCCCCAAATATTTATCGAGACAAAAAACTATAATGGCAAATCAATAGTTACTGCATATTACCATCGCCTTGGAACTTCTCTGGAGACGTTTTTCGATTTGCTATAAATCGTGTGTTTAATTGTCCGCGAAATAAAGGGATTAAGCGTTGGGGATTAAGGAGACAAATTCTTTTCAATATCCATCTTTAAGGTTTCATTAACATTTTTAGTGTGCTATTTTGATTTCTTATCTGAAATAGGTTTATTTTGGTCCGTTGTTCATTGTCATCGGTTACACAAGGATATCTATCGAATGTATCCAAATCTGTGTGTATTTAATACATTTTTGATACGAGGTAATCCTTTTACATGGATACGCACTTATCAATTAATTAAGTATTGTCACTTTAATGAACATTAAAGAACAATTCACAAACAATGAGAGTATTCATATTATCAATATTTAAATTACAGGCCGTTGATACGATTCATCCTCAGTACTGTGCGTGCATCTACATTTTAATTACGTCATTTACTTGTAATTTAATTCACCACAAATTCACCTTTGCATTTCACACTGCATTATTACCTACAGCAGTTATCATTAAACCCAAATTGTTGATTTAGCTATCTGAATTTGATGTTTCAAATTAATGCTAATGCTTCAATGTCAATGCAATCAGCGTTCATATTGATTTTATATGCGTGTAAATGTTTGCTGATGATTTTAACTTATTAACTTATTCAGCATCATGAATTGCATATCTTGGAGCCTCATCGGCATTCATTTTACAAAATACTAGTTACTATTCATGGTCACATCCGCACATAGATACCTACGGTTATATGCCTGCAATCAATCCAGCTGTTAGTTTGTACAGAAACTACCAAAGCCGAGGTGTTATTGCAAAAACATTTTACGTTCGCCATAAACCATTTAACTCCTGTTTACGTGTTTTGAAAGCTAAAGCTAATAAGGCCGTTAAAATTATACGGGTGAGCCGCAACAGGACGTCCATACAAAGATATTATTACGATTCGGACGTATGTTTTCAAACACCGGGGTCGTATAATTTTATAATACTTGTCAACATATTTATTGTGCGGTTATAAAAAAGTTCCGTTACAAAACTGGCTCTTATGTTCTCAGCAGTAGAGTCCACATTGATGGAACGTTTGATGTCTCAACAGTAAATGTAAATTTGGTTTACGACAGTGCAACGGACAGTGGCTTGACCATCTTTGTTCGGCCAATCAGCTAATCCTCACAAAACTCATACTAAACACGTATGTTTGAAAAAAAACCTCCGTCGCTATTGAATTTGGTCGTTAATAAACTTTTACGATACAATTTTATTTTGATATTGATATCAAAGAAAGGTTTGGTGTATCCTATTATGTATGAGCGTGATTAAATTTAAAAATGCTCATAAAATCCTGGTTATTTTGATATGACACGTTTTGTTGCTTGTAAACGGTGATCGATCCCCTTTTTCGTGTATGAACGATAATAAATTATTAATATGTTTATAAATTTATTTATGAGTATTGGAAACAAGTTATAACAATTATTTATTTGCTTATTTTTGCCATTTTTAAATTTAATTTATAATATTTAATTACAGTGTTAAAAAGCCTTAAATCATCATCATCATCCCCCGAGCCTTTTCCCAATCCAGTTGGGGTCGGCTTCCAGTCTAGCCAGATTCAGCTGAGTACCAGTGCTTTACAAGAAGCGACTGCCTATCTGACCTCCTCAACCCAGTTCCCCGGGCAACCCGATACCCCTTGGTTAGACTGGTGTCAGACTTACTGGCTCCTGACTACCCGTAACGACTGTCAAGGATGTTCAATGACAGCCGGGACCTACAGTTTAACGTGCCATCCGAAACACAGTCAATGGTGTCTAAGATATACTTAGAAAGTACATACAAACTTAGAAAAGTTGCATTGGTACTTGCCTGACCTGGGATCGAACCCGCGCCCTCACACTTGAGAGGTTGGTCCTTTACCCACTAGGCCACCACGACTATTACGGTTAAAAAGCCTTAAATCATTCATAGATATTAGAATCGGTTGATATCGACCGACCAGCAATAAATAATATGGGATAATTAACAATTACAATTATAAAAAAGCAAAAATCGTAAAAATTACTGAATGAAATACGTTCAGTGTAATAAAATAAATGTAATAATTAACAGTAATATGAAGGAGTTTACACACTCGTTGAACTAAACGCAGCATGGAGCCGCGTGACAAATTCTTAAGTGGCCTTCGCTGACGACTTGTACATACGTACTTAGGAATTTATTAACTTCTATTAATGCTTTAGAATAAGGAGAATCAAAAGAAAATGCATAATGTTTTTCAAAATAGACAAGAATGTTAAGTACACTATGGATCAAGGATGAACCGTTTAAGCTGAAAATTAGAGAGGAGAAAAGGAATAGGAATAGGAAGTTTTGTCACAGTTGGGCTACGGGAAGCCGTTATCTCGGGAGGCGGCAAAGCATGTGGATTATTTGGAGGAACATAAATATAAATATGAACTATCAGGAAATCATAGGTTTAATAAAAGTTAAGGGATACTGATTATTTCCGCAATTCTTATATGCGTTGTGCTCTGTGGTAACGAAACTTCTCAGTGAGTAAGGCATGGTGCACACCTGAATTTTTAAAACAATTGTTGTATATAGGTATATTTATGTGCTTTTACTTATTTGCTTCAGGATGGATTTATTTTTTACAGACATTAAACTATACTAATATAGAAGCCAAGTTTTTGCGGTCCTATAAGGGATGCAATTCCCTCAGGGTGTAAATAAAACCGCGCAAAACCGAAGTCATTTATACGTATACTTAATAAAATTCATTTGCGAAACTTTTGTAAAAGCTCATTAAAGTTTGTATTTTTAATATCATATTATTAAAGATTTAACCGAGGCAAATGAAGAATAAATTGATTCTTTGCTTGAGGCATACAAGTATTTGCAAGTTTTTTATACTTTTTGCACTTAATGAAGTTGGTTATTTTGCATTATTTGCTTGGCATGCATCGGTCGACAATATAATCGCAATGTTCATGGGAGTTATTGGCTTTTTATTACTTTCAAGGTACTTGAGACAACGACACCAGTGTTTTAATTTTGAACTTTATGTGTTCCATCTGCTAATATTGTTTGAAGTTCCGATAAAAGAATATTAAAGTGACATTGATATTTGCAAAGAGTGCTGTAAAGTTTGTTTTTTATTGTTCAGTTGCGTTATTATTTTACAATTGTGCCTTATTAGAAAGTAATTTATTTCGTACGACGCGACGTACATAAACTTATCTTTATGATGCATTTCGGCAACAAATATAAACTACCTCAAAGACTGTTTTGTTTACTTATTAAAAAAACTTTTAGAATGTGAAATATAACATGTGCAGTAGCTAAATAGTAAAAATATTTTTTTGGCCAACTAAGTTCGCAAAAGTCTAAACAGATGACGCACAATATTCAAATATATTTTCTCTTTAAAGACATGTTATACAAAAAGTTGATACATCTTTTGATGCCGATATGACGGCATTATTAAATAAAAAGCATTACGATGTTCTTCATATACGTATTTGATGTTTCAATATACATTTGCCGCTGTAGATTTAATGGATTTATTTCGTTCAGAGATGTTAAATGAATGTTAAGGCACAGACTCCACCAAAATTGAGCTGATGGGATAAGATTTTAAACAACCAATGGGATTTCGTAATTCAAACATCTCGACTCCGCCCACTCAGTAGTATCCCTTACCAGAGAAATGTTATTGGTTGTTTAAAAACTGTTTCACTGTAGTGGAGTCTGGGCCTTATACTTAACGTAGGGGTAATAAAACTGAGATGAGAAACAGAAACTTCTTTGTATGTTAAGGTGAAGGTTGTTTGTGTTTCATATTACGTTCATAAAATTGTAACACTTTTTTTAATTGCGGGAAACGTTTACGAAGTTACCATACCATCTGTAGGTCAAATTTTGAGGTAGCAACGATTTCTATACATCAACACTAAAATACACTAGCTGTATCCCAGTATATAATTTGCTTAGAAAAGTTGAGATAAAAATTATGTCACAAAGACTTCAAAATATGAGCTCCTATCACGACTAGGTTATAAGCTTTAGGCCCGGTATCCACCAAAGCGGAGAGGAGAGGAGACGAGAGGAGATGTGTTTGAATAAACCAATCCGATTTCGTTATTTTCACATCTCTTCTCCGCTTAGCTTTGGTGGAAATGGGTCAAGCGGAGAGGAGAGGAGATGTCTCATTTTTCTATAGAATTTTGTGCAGCGAGCGAGCAAGCGGCGTGGCAGAGCGGAGAAGTGTCTAGTCGGGCGGCCGGACTGCGCTGACCCCGCTGCCTTCTCCGCGCGCCTCGCACGTCCCGAAACGTCCTTCGATTGACTGGCTGCTTTCGTAGACAGAGCTACACACAGCTCACATCTCCTCTCCGCAACGCATCTCTTCTCCGCTTTGGTGGAAATAACCTGCCAGCTTCGCGGCACATCTCCTCTCGTCTCCTCTCCTCTCCGCTTTGGTGGATACCGGGCCTTAGGTAAGGTTTTCAATACCAAAATTATTGTAGCGTGTTCGTATACAATATTTAGCTTTCTTCTCGTACCGAAATAAGGAAGTATTTCCATCCACCTACGTTCCATGGTTACTCAAGCTATTGTGTTGCAAGTAAAACCTATAATTACGATTTATAAAAGTGCATGCAATATTGAACGAAATATTCATGCATAGGAAATTCATAATCGCTTTTCTTTATTAGTAGCATTACCCTAATGGTTCCTTCATGCTTGGTGGTCAAGGATATACCACCCAGTGGGTGTCGTAAGTATTGACTAAGTAAAGTTTGAATATACAGAATATCAATTTTCTCTGAATCACAGCCGCTTAAGCATAAGTATGCATTTGACCTCAAAAATTCATGCTATTAAGCTGTGATAAACGTTCACATTCTCTAAAATCTACTACCTAAATTAACTACCTGATCTACTAATCCTACTACATACATTTGTTTATGTTCAAAATTAAATATTAAGCTGATAAAATAACAACTAATCCACAAATAGAGATGACTTAAAATATGTAAATATCCCTAAAATGTGTTGATAACACTTCACCAATATACCTAAATGATCCCACAAATATTGTCAGTGTTGAAACTCAAGTTGCCACGCGGAAAATATCGAAAGAAAAACTTTCTAGAAAGTTCCAGCGCCATCAGGTATTACCGCCTAGCTTCCGCAAATACAATCCTCTATACATACAAGTACAGCAGTAATTACGTATGTTTATAAGCAAAATATGATACGTGATCTTAATAGTCCATTCAGAAGCAAAACTTTCAAGTAACTGTTGCGATAACTCCCCGGTAATAGTTGAAACCACTTTGTAACTTGAAGTTTAATATACTTGCCACAAGTTGGGGTAATTTTGTAGACATTAATGATATATGATGTATTATTATCTTAGTTAGAATGTAAGTGATTGATATCGTGCAAGTTTTTGTGAGTTCGTTGTGCAAATTGCAATGTTGTGTTTTCGTTAATGTGGTGTTTACTTTAAGGTTTGACGCTAAATTATGTTGTAGAGGCTTGATGGATATAATGTGCAATTATGTCTTGGCTTTAGACTGTCGTTATATTTATTTGGTCACACTCAGTACTCTGTATGTGCATACAGTTTCGTACCGAATCCATGTCAGTTACCATGTATTTTGAAAGAAGGACCAATTAAAATGTACCTAAGCAAAATGCCATTAAATGTTTTTACACGAAACCGTTTCGTGATATTTTAAACTGCATTGGACTAGAAAAAACATAATAAACCATATCTTTCATACCATACATCTTCTAGTCACTAAAAAGGCACCTATTTTCTTCCTCGTCACAGTCTTAGACAACCCATTACTCAATGACAAAATCATGTCAAATAACCCAGCTAATTGACTCAAGATTTTATTTAATTGATTAACTAAAGTACGAGCAAAAAGTTGACGTATATCGTCAATACAATACTATGTACAGTCAGCTTCATAAGTAGCTGAACAGTTAAAAAATTCCGAAACTGCTAGCACCAGATAACTTACTAGAGTATTCATCAATGTCTTTTATGTTTAGGATGTTAAAAATCATTATCGTTTGTGTTGCTAAGAAATTATTACTTTTTCCGTTGTTAGGCATATTTGAAAATGTTGACTTGTTCACCAACTTTTGACGTCGACTGTACGTAATATGTTGCTTACATACGTATGTTTTGCAGCCAGTCATGGACAGTCATGGTCAATGTACTATAAGATGCTCGTTTAATACTTTGAAAGTTTTTGCTGTAAGTGAGTGGCGGGTAGCGAGTTTAGATGTAGGTACACATGTGTGTTTTTGTATTTACTTTGATATATACCTATGTACTGATATTCCTTTTTTTTGTCAACATATGGTTTCGTTAAAGGATTAAAAAGGAAAAGTTATTAAAAGAATTAATCATCGTTCTCTAGCCTTTATCCCAATTTCTTATTTGGAGTCGATGCAGCATGTTTTCCTCTTCCATACTTCTGTGCCCGATATCTTCTTACTAGTCACATTAGCAGCATGTACTTAGGAGAAAAATCTTAGTTAATTATTATAAAATTGTTAAAGTGTTATCTCCCTCTGGGATCAGCAATCGCGTTTGCTGTCAAACTGAATAACTCCAACATATTTCAAATTTGTCGTCCAATACCTCCAAATTCCAACCTAAAAGAGTAGAACTTAAAAGTACTTACGTCTATCCACATACATGTTCACCGCCCTCCACATAGTGTCCTACAAAAAAGAACCACAAAACGCTTTACTAGCTCTTCGTTTAAACCTCGTGCCTCGAGTAAAAGAGAAGCACTGATACGGCTCTCGCATCATCGCTCAATTACAAAAAGGTAATCCCGGGGAGGCACTTAATGAATCATTATAGCCAGCGGCGCGTCGACCGATGTGATGCGTGCACAATTTATAGTCGGGCCTTTAACTGTTCATATTTTATTTTTGCACCACCACAACCGGGGATGTGTGACGTTTTTCGCCGTCTCTTGGGTGACAGAATGACGAAGGTCTTTTTTTGGGTAGCAATTGGAATTTTTATGTTGATGTGAAAACCAATTTTATGTTGTAATTTGTGCTGTCCTTTTTTGCCTTTTTAATGTTAAATGCAGTAATTAAAAGGGGCCATCAATTGGTTGTCTTTGAGACCTATGATATTTGAGATCAAGATAAGTTGATCAATGAAACACTCTGAAAATGAATTCAGTCACCACTGCTTTTTTTTGCTATTTTACCACATAGTTATCCGATATACAGGAAAAATCTACATCCGAACTAATTGTGCAATAAACTTAATGGTGAATGAACTACAAAGCACCATAAGTGCCTGAAAAATTAAAGTTTACAAAACTCCAAAAAAACTATAAAATTAAAAACCAGCACACAATTTAGCATGACTATAGATACGGCCATGCCTCGAGCTAGATCGACGTTTGAGCGACTCGGAGTCAAAGGCGACTCGCGTCAACATCAGTCATAGAGACCTAGTGTGACCTTGCCTTTATGTCGGCGTGAAGCGATGGAAGAGGGTCATAGTTGCGTCCGTTACACTGTATGGTCAGTTAGACAATGTTCAAGCAGTGTGCGGTGCGGTTCATAATAAGCAACAACAAGTTATGGTGTTGTATGGTGTTTCCTGATTTTGTAAACAGGAAACAGGAATAAGCGATGAAATTATTGCGGCAAAATTAGGAGACTGCATTTAGTACTAAAAAGCTATATTAATATAATGTTACCTTAAAATAATGATTGCTTATCAGACAGAGTTACATAGAATACAATGCTTCGTTGCTTACAAAAGTCCGTCATAGTCAAACGGCTGCATTGATTTGGACAAAATTTGGTTACTGGAATAGCTAAAACCTAATAACTAAGTTGCCACGTGGAACATCTTATACAAGCAATACATACCTATATATTCACACGAATGTAAGATAAAAAATATATCCGTACGTTTAACTGAATATGAATTAATTAAATTGCAATTAAAATTAAATGTTTTCGTGCCTAAACGACACGAGTTTCAATGATGTGAAGATTCATTAGGCAGTCTATTTGGATCAATTTACTAACAGTTTTAAAATTAGACACGGTCAATCAAGATATAATGTTGTATTTTATTTCGCATAAAATAAATGTATATTTTGCGATCTATTTGGATGACTCAAAATGGAGTTCCGATATGTAGGTACTATCAGTTATTAAAATACTGAGAATTAAGAAATATGAGATAAAATCAATATTAAATTATTAAAAGTTGCTACAATGGTTTGGAGAAATAGCTCATCGAATAAATAGTACCTACACTATTCCTATCTTACTAAAATAATCTATTTTAAATTACAAAGAGCTAAGAAAGTGGATTTCAGTACGAAAGCTTTCCGCTCCTCAAAAATATTTGAACTAAATAACGAATAAGTAATATTCATGTAACATAATTTGCCGTCTCATTTCGAAAATTATAATATCTTGAATTTATTTGTAAAACAGCAAGGCGAATCATATTAATTAGCGTAGAAGAGTTTCGTTCGTCGTCTAATTATTTATTTATAAGGCTTTTAAAGAAAACTCAGGACAGGGGTAATGAGCGATTCTAAAAGTAAATGTGATTTTTGACAGGTATTGCTGGGGTTCCGTTATAATTATAATTTTATCAATATTAAAGACGTGTTTTTTTGGAAAGGAGGTTTAAATAGATAATTATGTCATGTTTATTGGGTAACAAAAAAATATGTACATAACCATCACCTAAGCAACTGGACTTAAACTAACTTCCTAAGTTAAACTTCCCACAGCTTACTGTAAATAACAATTATCTAGTTTTGTAATACATTAATTGGCTACCTATTTTATTGTTATAAAAATCGTTTTTTTCGTGGACCAGTCTCCGCAAGTAAATATTACAACCGATCGCATTGTTTTGTTTTTTTGTTACAGCCTTTGTATCGTGTCCCACTGCTGGGCACAGGCCTCCTCTCACACGGAGAAGGATTGAGCATTAATCACCACGCTTGCTCAATGCGTGTTGGTGATTTCAGACTATATAGTCTATAGTTTCCTCAAGATGTTTTCCTTCACCTTTTAATCAGCCATTGGTGTCCAAGATATACTTAGAAAGTACATACAAACTTAGAAAAGTTGCATTGGTACTTGCCTGACCTGGAATCGAACCCACACCCTCATACTTGAGAGGTTGGCTCTTTACCCACTAGGCCACCATCGCATACGGAACTCTAATAATATCAAGCCTGAGCTACCTGATATACAAAAGTAGAATATAGAGCTTCTGTAATTCAGTGTAATCGTTCCGAGAACGCCATTTTGTGAAAATATTCACAACACATAACCATTTCTTAGTTTCTGCGGATTAAACTTACGCCACGAGAATTTAAACTTTATGCTGAGGAGCTTAAGGTCCACGTACATTTTTGTAATTCTAAATATTGCTCTGATGTCCTGCCCAAGGGTACAAGCAACCACAACGACGTATGCTTAAAAGACGTTGTTATAAAACGATTAAAGGAAGCATCTCATATAATGCGAGTATATTTATAAAACATAATCATTATTAAAATTAGTTACACATAGCTTTTGTATTTCAGTTATGGTAAGCGGTTCTTAATAATTTTGTGTTGAAAACTTTGTACTTACCTTAAGCAGCTGAAAATGGAAAATCAACCTTATCATTAAATATATAAAGCTTAATTTCCTTTAATTTTTTAGGTGCGTATTTGCAAATTTATTGATGGTGTCAATTTAAATTGCAAATGTGCAACTCGTTTACGTGTGTATAGGTGTCGTCTTAAAGTATGGCCAATTGACGTTAACTGTTAGTGCTTTCGCGAACCCATTGACCAATTAGTATTATTATTGCCAAATTATAGCATTAACGTGTCAAAGCAGACGGATGACATACTTAAGTTCTTTGATTTATTGCAGGAACGTTGTAGGTATGTTAAAGCTCATGAAATGGTTCACTAGTTTGTCATGCCATTACAAAAGAAGGGTGTTAATTTTTTTTAACTACTTAACATATTTTAATTGAGATTTCGTCATCTTAGCCATAGGGCGTCCACTGCTGAACATAGGCCTCCCCCTTAGATCTCCACAGATACCTGTTGGAGGCGACCTGCATCCAGCGTCTTCCGGCGACCTTTATAAGGTCGTCTGTCCACCTTGTTGGTGGACGTCCTACGCTGCGCTTGCTAGTCCGTGGTCTCCACTCAAGCACTTTTCGACCCCATCGGCCATCCGCTCTGCGAGCAATATGGCCAGCCCATTGCTACTTCAACTTGCTAATCCGGTGGGCTATATCGGTGACTTTAGTTCGTCTACGGATCTCCTCATTCGGATTCGATCACGTAGAGAAACACCGAGCATAGCCCTCTCCATAGCTCGTTGAGCGACTTTGAGCTTTGAGATGAGGCCGATAGTGAGAGACCACGTTTGTTTGTTTTCACAATGTTAAAAATTGAGATTTAATACGATGTTATTATATTAAGAGAATTTATTTATGTTTTGTCATTTATTTATTTAGAACATATAATTTACATTTTTAAATATTAAATATAAAAATAAAAAAACATTTAAAAATATAAAAAATAGGTTGCCACCGATATCGGGCACAGGGTCCATGGTACCGGTGGTTAGGGTCCCAGAGACAGAAACCTCCTCACAATACGTGCCGTATCAAGGAGTACTGCCTTCTGAATCAGTCCCTTGATCCAGCCGCCCAACGAGAGCCTCCTGAGGTGTTCGTCGAGGCTCTTGGCTATTAAACCATTGGCCGTAACGACAATCGGCACAACAACAGCCGTGTCGACACTCCACATGGCGACAACCTCGTGCGCTAAGTCGAGATACTTTATTTGTTTCTCTTTCTCAGCTTTCACAAGGTTCTCGTCATGCGGAACGGCGACATCGACTATCATCGCGCGGCGCGCTAATCGATCTATCACCACAATATCAGGCTTATTGGCTACAATAGTCCTGTCAGTGATGATAGATCGATCCCAGTACAACGTGATATGGTCCTTTTCGAGAACTGGGTCGGGCGCATACTTGTAGTACGGTACCTCAAGGTCTACAAGGTTGTATTGCAGAGCAAGCTGCTGGTGGATGATCTTGGCCACTTGGTTATGTCTGTGCAAATATTCACCATTAGCCAAACGAGAACAACCAGATATAATATGTCTGATAGACTCACCCGGATGGTGACATGCCCGACATATGTCAACCGTCCCGTCTTTCACGATATATCTCCGGTAGTTGTTCGTAAGGATAACTTCGTCCATAATTGCACATACAAACCCTTCGGTTTCTCCAAACAAGTCACCGAAGCGTAGCCAAGATACGGACGCTTTGAAGTCTACATCGGGGCCATGAAGAGCCCCGAAGAAGCGTCCGTGTAGCTGTTTGCTCTGCCATACCTCCCTGCGATCGTGGGTAGTTAGTACGACAGGTTTGCGCCAGTTCTCATTTGCCAACGACAGCGGGGTGAGTCCTCTGTCCACTGCCACCATATCACGGTGCATACCCACGTCGCTTTTGAGAAAATATTCTCTGAGACTGCACACCTCGCGGTTGTGGAGCGTCTTTGCATTTAAAAAGCCTCGGCCTCCACATTTCCGTGGGATGTACAGTCTCATCACTGACGATCGTGGGTGATGCATTCGTTCTGCGGTCAGCAGTGTGCGGACTTTCCTATCCAGGGCGTCCAATTCAGTTTGAGTCCATTTGAGTATGCCGAAAGAGTACATCAGGACTGGCATGACCCAACCATTAAAGGCGCGAACCTTGTTGCCTCCCGATAAGGAACTTTTCAGGACCTTATTCAGGCGGCCAAAGAAACGCTCCCGTAATGACTGTTTCATGACAGCCACATTGATGCCTAACCCCTCCGCCATACCCAAGTATTTATATGTATCGTTTGCGGAGAGTGATCTCAGGTTTATAGAATCTGAGAGTTGTACTCCCTCAGATTCCACAATTCCCCCTCGCTTTACATGCATGACTGCACATTTGTCCACACCAAATTCCATCCTGATGCAACTACTGAAAGTTTCAGTGACCTTCAGTAGCTTCATCAGCTGCAATTCTGTGGTGGCAAACAGTTTCAGATCGTCCATGTAAAGCAAATGGGATATAACCTCACCCCCTCTCCGCAAAGGATAGCCCAACCCCGAGCCCTCTAGCAATGTGCTCAGAGGGTTCAAGGCCAGGCAAAACCAAAGTGGACTCAAACTGTCACCCTGGAAAATTCCCCGCTCGATCTTAATAGGATCGCCGGTCCCTTCAATTTCTCGACATCCTGGATAGTGAAGAACCGTTCTCCATTGCTCCATACATGACGCAAGAAAGGCGCGTAGAGTTGTTTATTTATGTTATTATTATATTATATACCTAAGTTTATATTTTATGCCCTAGTAAAGGTTTTTTTTTTCAAATTACGCCCAGGAATCGATGTGTTTTAAAATTTATAAAAACCAAAATTGCCTTGCTACAATGTTAACTTAACACTGAGTTATAATAATATAAAATATTATAACACATAAACACTGAGCTTATATAAAAAATACCTACGTTTCCTGATGTTCACAATCATGGGATATAGCCGCAAGCTACTAAATATACGCTACATATGATCCAATATAACCAGACCCCTAATATTCAAACATTCATTTAATGTTATTATCAGTTCCACAGATCTTGATGAACTGGTCTTTCATCAAAGTACTGACAAAAAATGTAATGTTCTTAAACAAAAATTATGTCTTTATTAGACCTATTACGATTATTATACGCTTAGTTTATGTGTAAATAATACTGGTCGAATTATATTTGAATTAAGTAACCCTTACTGTTAAACTTCAATTTTGGTAATAAAGGGTTTAAATAGTTGGAATTCCTTCATTTAACGAACGAAAAAACATACGTGAGCCGATCCAAATATTTTGGGCAAGGCTCCATTATATCAATTTCTTAGTAATATTACATAAGTATTGATAATTTTGTGACATTATTACGCATTTAAAGTAAACAGGCTGTCCCAATTTCGATGATGAACTCAAAAATAGTAACTAAAACCAATACATTTTTCTAGGAAACGCGCAATATCCAAAGTCTAAAAGAGTAATTAAGTGGTCAAAATGTACTTGGCCGAAATACACACACATTGCAAGTTAATAAAGGGCACTGGTAGTAAAAATAGCTCTTCATATTGCCATCGAAAATTCATTCGCGAAGGCCTTTTAGGTCCGTTCGTTTGTTTGAGTCCCACTACGGTTTCTGATTACGACCCTGTGTGGGACGTCCAAAAATAAAACGTTGGAACCAAACACATGTCATTTGTCAGCGTTTTGCTCACATGACGTGAAGTAATTTACGATATTCTTCGACGTTGCTCTTCAGTGGCCGATGCAGTAAGTTGGAAAGTAATATTTGGTTGTAGTTTTTTTTTATAGAAACTCAAGATTTTTACTTTGGTTCAGAATGATGTATCTAGACGAGTCATTTAAACCTTTTTGTTTGATCCTATTTATACTCCATTCAAAATAACATTAGAAATTTAAGTAAACCTTTTTTACTGTTTGTTCAACCGATTTTGACTTCTATTGCGTTAGTAGTATGATTAATGGCGGCTGCAGTAAATACTTGGTATTGTAACCACTATTTTGCTTTCAATTCCGTTCTTTTGTCTACGGAATAGAAGTCAAAATCGGTTGAACAAACAGTAAAAAAGGTATACTTAAATTTCTAATGTTATTTTGAATGGAGTATAGAGTTTTCAGAAAAAGGCTACACAGAGCTCAACTACATTCATTTGAGTATTTATAAATACCTACCTAATTCAGCAGTATTAGAAACTCGTGTTTTTTTTAATATTTAAGGTTAAAAGAAATGTTTCCACGTGTATTGAATTAAGTAAATATATTTTATTCCATTCCAAAAGAGGCGACGGTCTTCACAATTAAATGCTTAAGCAGGAGCTTTGAACGATTCGTATTAAGATTCCGAGTTAACGCTCTGTGGTCGTTATTCATATGACGTATAGCGTTCAAAATTAGGTCGGATTAGTGATTTCACGGTGTTTTTGTCGTATTTGTTCGCTTTTTGACGCATATTTGGTTTCATACCACCCCGCTTTGTACCCGGAACAGAAAAAAGAACATCAGAAGAATAACAAAAACTGCATTCATTTTAAAGTTCGCTAACTTACATTATTGGGAGCTATTAGAGGTTTACGAGTATCATGAAGTCATCATTTATAAATAGGTAAGCCACTAGGAAGGGTGAACGACCCTTCGTGCTATATCACCAATTATATTTGTAATCAAACACTTTTTGTAGTACTTTTTTAAAAAATTCGTCTCGTACAACTTTTGATTGCTCAGAAATGAACTGTTATTTATTACAGACGATTATTTCTCTTAAGTGTAAACGGGTGGTGTACCTAATAATAACTCGTAACTTGAGACACAAACCGATATTCATTGGAGTATCGTGTATGGTAGATAACTTGTAATCTTTGTACCATAGTTAACAATCACATTGGACGGGCAGCCCGCGTAAATTGTCCCCTTAAGGTACAGACAAGCACGCATTTAGAAAAATCACTTTTGCCCTCGCGGCTGTGAACGCGGTTGTACCGACCCAAATACTCCACGTACTTAAATGATATTTAATAATTCCAGTTGAGTGTACAAATTGTACGTGAGATGTCGTTTATTAAAAGTTTGTATGAATCCCTCTGTACTGTGTTATTTTGTTATATAATAGGCACGTAAAGTTCATAAGGTTCTTCCTTTAAGCACGAATAAATTAGTTTTTTTTTTAATTCACCATTTACTAGGCGACGACTAAAATACTTACTCACTATAATTTCTACAAAGTATGGATCTTACTGGTTGTAATGTAAACAAGCGTTCTGAGGTCATAATAACCTATCAAAGATTTTATGAAAACACTAGCTGTAGGTAAAGCAAACAAGCTCATAAGAAATATACCTGACCTAAATTATATATCTACTACGTTATCCTCAAAACAAAACACATGACCAACTCCAAATTCGCATGATAAATCACGACCAAACTGACAGAAAGGAAGCTTCAGTCTCAACACTGATATGCTAAGTTACATATGCATGCATGCATACGTCATCATCGTCGCCACTTGCATGAATACATTTTCATTGGACTCCATTGCCACAAGCTACCAGAACACGACAGGTGTACTCAACTTATGAATTTTTATGTGACATTAAATTCAATGGATAATAACACCTCGTGAAATGGCTGGTCATTTCTTAAAGCGAGTGACTACGCTATGAATAGTAATGTGAAAAATATTGAACGCAAGACAATGTATGGAATAGTTTTATTTATAGGTTCTTTACAGGGTGTCTATTGCCATACCATATAAGTTATTACGACATTTTAGTTCCATAGAAGACGTCTGCTTGAGATTTTGGTGTACTTTTAGTACCAATCGATAAACTAAGTAACTAAGAACAGAATTTCACAGAAAACCCAACCACTCTATTATTTAAAGAAGTTCGAAAGTTTCTGTTATCAGATCTTAGAACAGCCTAAAGTATTCAAATACATCTCCAACTTTTAAACACATCAGACGTATTATTTAGTTACAAGTAGAAGCTTCAATTCAGCGAGTATCTCAAGTATTCTCAAGACACATTCAACATTGTTCTAGTTTTAGTTTTACTTTGAAACATAATATCAAAACCACAGCTCAGTTTCCTCGGCTCTATTTTACAACTTTATCTAAAGTCTAGTCTAGTAACGTCAGAAAAGGAAAAACAAAAGACTATTAGTAACAATAAGCCGAGTTTTAATGAGTAACAGTAATAACTTGCATGGTACCGACCAAAATACTGTGAGGTATAAAGAAAGTGTGTTGTAAAGACATAATTGGCCGTTCTCATAAACAATGGTACGGGTGCTAGTGCCTGAAGCAAGGAACAAATGAAGCATGCTCTCACGTATAAAGCAACCAATTTTCTTTGGACCCTCCGACTTGTTGGAACACCACTTTGGTCCTATATTTTAGATGGTCGCGGGGGCCGAGGAAGGTCAAGATATTTTGGTAGTCCCGGTCCTAGAACAACAAAATGCCATGTATGAAACAAACACGTTGGAAATTCTGTTCCGCATTAAAAGTATGTCCGTGCAAGGAGAACGTGGATAATGGTGAACGCTTCATTTGGAAAGGCGAAATAATGTTAAAATAACGTACCTATGTATTTTATACTATATTTTGCTTGCAGCCTTCACGGAGTTTTGAAAACAACCGTTGCTGTTGTACAACTTTAGAACCCTTTTATCGATATAAATATGAACAAAAAGAGTCAGGATGTGAACATTTGCCCGCCCAGCAGTACCTACTTACAATTATTTACTGTTGATAAATAAAAGACGTTGCAATCATTCATGGAGCTCCTAAGCTAAAGAAATATAACTTTTCCGACATATAGAGATGTTAATGTAATTACAGTTGCCCAAAATATGCATCCATTCCTCTCATTTTAAAACCTAATAAAAATAAAGTTTATTTACTAGTTGCTGTATGTAATGTATTGTCCTCGTTACAGACAATTCATTACTTTTTTAGACAGTTTTATACTTTCCACACTGAACGTACAAGGATGTCGTAATGTGACAAAGATTAGATATGATCTAGAGTGGACGCTTGATAAGTGTGCTAACTTGTGTTATGTCTTACTTCACGCGTATTTCATCCCGCTTTTAATTGTGGTTGCCTGCGTAATAATTACTAAAAATAGAGAAAATTAAGAACCTTAATTAAGAATTAAGAAAAGGAATTTCGTTTCAGATTTATTCAATTTTCTAGCTTATAAATTATGATTAGTAACCCAGTTATGACGTGTACCTACTCAAAATTAATTTATCAACCAAGTTATTCTGTTATCCACATTTTAGTTTTGAATTTGCTAATCCGTATTAATTTCTTAGTTCGATAGAAAACGATAACCCAAACGATAGCATCATAAGAAGATGAAGAATATTTCTTATCAATTTCAATGAAGCGCCCTATCTCCTAACTATCGGCCCCCTACTCTATGTCCTCACTAAGTTAGTTAAACGACTCCCTAAGGCCTCATACACAGCATCAGTTTAATCTTCCAACGTGAAATATCGCACATCATGTTTATGAATGTTTGGTATTTATTGCAAGCGTTTGTGCCAAATTTATTCATTGCGTGGACGTGTTGAGGGCTTTTTAACAACTTTATTGAAGTGGGAATAAGAGGGATTTTTGGGAGATTAGCACGTGGTCCGTGGGACCTCGTATTTGTTTTAGGAATTATTTTTGCTGTTGTGTTTTGTTTTGAATCGTTTCTAGAACGATAAACAAATCAAGGCAGAAAAAATATAAAGCAACAATTTATGTTTAGAAGTAAAAACTCTATTTTATTCTAAAAATACAAGCTGAACTGTTTTTGCTCTTTTGACTCACATTACCCTAAATCTTTAACGAGATTTTTAGCACCTTGGATCTCAAGCTTTATTTTATCACGCCATCGTTTTAGTAAGCAAATAAAAAATAAAATAAAAAAAATACCTCTGAACTAATCAAATCCTTTTTATTCCACTAATTCAATTTGAACAAACAAAAATTTTATAATCCATTAAAACTTAATATTTTCAATTATCAAAACTTTCTCAATTGGCCGTTAGTAAAATGGATTAAAGTTAAAGAACATTAAAAATATAATTTTCAAAGAGGTTATGCGTTATAGTATTTATTCAACACTTAACCATTACTTCGGTAGAAAGCGTAGTTAGTAGGCTATAAAACTTAACAACGCCACAATGCTTAATTAAAAAGTATAAAGTCCAATGTTCTAATTAAAAATTTATGAAATGCCCTTTAATACGACGTGGTTATAAAATTAAATTTTATTGCTTTTTAGAATATTTGACAGCTGTGAACATAAATAACGTGCTTTTTAACCGACTTCCCAAAAAGGAGGAGGTTCTCAATTCGGCCGGTATGTTTTTTTTTTTTTCTATGTATGTACATCGATTACGCCGAGGTTTATAGACCGATTTACGTGATTTTTTTTTGTTCGACGCGGAATAGCTGCCAGTTGGTCCCATAGTCATCAGGTCAGGGATCTGATGATGGAAACCCTGAGAAATCGAGGGCAACTTTCGAAAGTTGTAAGCATACATAGGGTTAAACCTTGACACTCATATGTATGTCTGATAGCACTATTCAACAGTGAAGGTTTGGAGCTGACCTGATGATGGAGACCAAAGAAGGTCGAGGGAACTCGACAACTGAGTCTGTAAACTACCTCGTGTTTGGGCTTATATTATTCGTATTGACGAGACCTTTGCAACAGTGAAGGTTTGGAGCTGACCTGATGATGGAGACCAAAGAAGGTCGAGGGAGCTCGACAACTGAAAATGAAAACTACCTCGTGTTTGGGCTTATATTCTTCGTATCAATGAGAACTTTCCAGTTATATGGATAGTGACCTATTCGTTTCACTGAAAAGCTGAAAATAAAAAACTTTTTTACAAAAAAATATAACTGACTTCCCAAAACACTAAAAATAAAAAAAAAACTAATTTTAGGTGCATCGGCCTAGAAGTCGGTGGCAAAATTAACTCAGGGACATCCATTAGACACCGACTTCTAGGCCGATGCACCTAAAATTAGTTTTTTTTTTATTTTTAGTGTTTTGGGAAGTCGGTTATATTTTTTTGTAAAAAAGTTTTTGTTGACATTATTTTCGGAACTTTTATTTATTTATTGTGTCCGAAGTAGAATTTTATTAATCAAAAACTTACATGATTACTTCTTTAATAAAATATTTGGTATACATAATCCTTAGACGTATGTGTTGTAAAATAAAATATGGGATATATTTTCAGAGATGGAATTAAATATAACTCAGCCAGAACTTAACCCTTCCTAAGCTTAAGTAGGTTTTACAGTGAAATGGAATTTATTTTGAAAAATCGAGACAACACGATCACTTTTAACACTTTGAAACTTATTATTCTACTTTTTTGAACAAACAATAAAATACAAATACTAAGCAACATTGTATCGTCAATTGCGTCACATACTGTAATTAAAATGGATTACATAGTAAATGAAAACAAAGCAATTTTTAATTATATGGGTGCATTCAGTGCAGCTGTTTCTTAGTGGTTATGGTGCAAAAGATAATAGGATGCACGTGAGCTGATCAATTATTTGTTTGTTTATGATGCACGGTACGTTGCATATTGGGTCCATAATTATGGTGAAAGTGCCAGTTAGTTGAAGAATTTTACATTGTAATTCAAATAAGGTGCGAAGGCTTTTGTAACATAAGTAATATAATATCGTATAGTATACTTTATACAAAATGGGACATCAAAACTGATACAAACTGTTTGGTGAATATTTTTAAATAGCTCGGAAACTGTATCTATGGAAAAGCTCAGAAATACATTTCAATGTTGAAACGATTTTTACCGATATGAAACCAGATATTCCAAGAGTATAATTTTGAAGTTTTTTTTTAAATTTTTGATATTTTATAGTGTAGCAGTGTTTTTAAAATAAATTATTTTTATAGAATTAGCAGAACAAATCATTGGCAGTTTTTTATGACAGTCTTCTTTGTACATGTCATTAAAAATATAAAAGTTATATAGCATTTCATATACGTTTTACTCAAACAAAGCGATGCTTACTGCATTTGGCATCTGTTCACACATGAATGTATTTCACAATCAAACAAAGAAAGCTCAATTCTGCAGTAAAATAATAAACAATAGTAATCGAAAATTAATTAAAAAAACTTCCCACAAAATTATCACAAAATGTCAACTGAACATTTATCAAACACTGACCGTTACGTATCCTTGACATAATTATCTTTTCCATACTCCGCCATACAAAACTAGCCTTTATCACAACGGCATAAGGGTGACATGAATACGTAAGGTTTTTCCGACTAACGACGCTACTTCATCTCATAGCTTTCGTGCCTTTGTTCACCTGACAAGGTTCGCGATAATATTGAAATGCCGTACGTGAATAGAACGTCCATTCATCTATCGTTCTATCGCTATAACGCGACACACGGTCGTAAAAAACAAGCAACCATCCATTCAACTACTAAACCTTGAATGTACGACAAACGTAAAACACAAGAACATTTCCGTATTTTCTTTCAGCACTCAACGGTGAAGTTTAGAGGGCGCTCATTTGCCCCATAGATGCGTATCTTTATTTATATAAAAAAACTTCAGAGTCAAATTGCAGTTGACTGACGACGAAACAATCAATACAATGTATCTATGTATATGCTTTATTTGCTTACTATGACGCTCTTCGCGTTCCGGGTAATGTATTTTCAGTGTATATATTTTCTATGACAAATTCAAATATACCTAAATTGATCCATGTCCATTGATCCATCCAATTATGAGACAGTATTTAAGGTAAAACAATAACGTTCGCAAAAATGCCCACTAAGCTTACCACCCGTATGTACCCAGAGTATTTACAAGAATTTCTTGCAAGCGTATGATTAGCTTATTGTATTCGGGCTACCGTTTCATACTTTGACAAGGCCGATGTAATAAATACTATAGAGATATAATTACAACGGGTTTCAATGTCCGTCTGTGTTGTAATATTCAATCGAATCGATGTCCATAATGTAATCGATTGGCATTTTCATTGTTATCGATATAAAATATTCAATATTTGAGCTGATTCATAATGGATTTTAATTATGTATTGTGATTTGATTGAAATCTAATAGAATTGAATTATTTATGCGAAGTATTTACCCGTCAAGAGTTAGAGCTTTTGTAATTAGGTTTGTCAATTTATTTCGTCAATTTTTCGATTAAAAAAGTCAAGATTCTTGAAGATAATAGAGAATGCGTGGCTTGATTGATTGGTGTATGTAATTCAAGTATCAAGACCTATAATCACTTTACATGTGGAAGACCTAGGTCACAAATATGACTTATTATGATAATGGTATGTTACTTTCGTATGGGATGTTTATGTTCATATCAGGCAGAGTATGTACTTTTTTATTTTCAATATTGTTTCACGGAAAGCCATAAAAGCACATAACTGATATATCATTAGCAATACAAATCAGCAGATGTCCCTAAACGGACCATCTGCCGATACCGCAGCAGACCACGGTCCATACTTATCTGAACATTGTCCGGCAAATATTCCAGATTTCGTAACAATTACTCGACCAACGTACGTAATACGTTCGAGGTTCTGTAATGGCTGTTATTGCACAGATGTCGAACAGCCATACAAAACCGGAATAAGCAAATTACCTTTATGATGGTACCTAGCCTGTAATTAGTCGGACATTTCTTGAATCACCCAACTGAAGCAGGTACAGTCAGTGCAAAAATAGCTGGAAATGTATTGTAAAGTAAATGTATTGGATGTAAATTAATAAAACAATTTTGCGGTTGCTAGTGGTCAGTTATTGAACAATTGTGTTATTATTCCCCGAATTTTTTAAACAAAGGTTCCGTTCGATGTGACAGTTGTAAATTATTGAGTTTTGTTTAAAAAACAGTGTTTACTGTTTTTGAAAAGGCTTTCTGTACCTATTTTAAATTCCTATGACAGTTTTCTCGACACATGTCATGTTCTATTTTATGATAGTTTATTAAGTAGGAATATAATTCGTGAGGCACTTTGTGCGTTTGTGTCTTACGTGTTTATTTTCTTTAGAGTTAACTTTATAGTTCAATCATAAACAAACAGAAAACATTTTCGCACCAACTGTACTTGTCATATCTTTGCTACGAATTTGTTCATAAATACAAAACTATGCAATTAAAACTTCCGTTCGCCGTACTCCGAAAGGGTTGAGCAAATTAGGCATTAAAAAAAACGACCGTGTGCAAATGATTTAAAGGGTGAAAAGCAATTTATGTATCAAAATAGAAACGAAGTACGTAGGGGGGTTATTTTGAGGCCCATTATCACAGGTGTTTATTCTAGGTCCCCGACAATAAGTACTTGATTATAGAGGGGGGCAATGTGGTGATTTTGTAAATGACATATTAATAGTCTTGAGAACGGAAATTTAAACGCATTCGCGGTTTTATGTATGTGGTTAATAGGTGGGATGTGCTTAGTAATCTATATCTATACTAATATTATAAAGCTCAAGAGTTTGTTTGTTTGTTTGTTTGAACGCGCTAATCTCAGGAACTACTGGTCCGATTTGAAAATTTCTTTCAGTGTTAGATAGCCCATTTATCGAGGAAGGCTATAGGCTACTTTTTATCCCGGTACGCGAAGTAGTTCCCACGGGATGCGGGTGAAACCGCTGGCAGAAGCTAGTACTATGATATACGGCGATGAAATATTAGATGTTGCACTTTGATCCTGTTGCAAGTTGTTAAGGTTATTTTGTAATTGGCTGTATTCGTGTCATATTTTAATTGTCCCTGTGCAAGCCTTTTTTATCGATTTTACTGCGTACCTACTTAGTAGTACTTTTCGATTTTCCCTACTGTTGTTCGCATCACAAATTTGAGATTAGTTCGTGTTTAGTTCAATTTTAATTCGCACTTTTAAACTTTTAAAAATTGACGTATCAAACCAAATTCAGTACCTACTTAATCTTTCTTCTTAAAACCAGGATAAGATTTACCATCTCTCCTTCCACAGCCAACATTAAACATTACCACGTAGAAAGTTGAGCTGTCAACTCGTCAAAAAGTTGGCATGACTTTCGTACCGACAGAATTACATTATTGTTGAAAAATCAAGCATGCATTGAAGGACCGCGGTCGGTCGGTTTGTTTAGCGACCACAAAGCTTCACGCTAACGAGTCGCGCGTCTGAATAAAACATTGCAGATGAGGTTTGAGG